>CM024611.1:7998091-8598091 GCA_014182575.1 Eucalyptus decipiens | reverse complement strand
ATCTTGAGTAGCAAAAACATCCCCTAACATCGTGGCAAGCTTGTTAAGAGTCAACTTTGATATATGTATTGTTCATAACAAATATGAAAGAAACCCTCTTCATGTTGCGACCGTGAAAGGCCATGTGGATATGTTGGAATACTTGGTTTGAGCGAGACCTAATGCAGGTTGTCGAACATGGCCAGACAATCCTGCATTTATGCATGACGCATAATAGACTAGAAGCTTTGAAACTTTTGATAGTTATCTTGGGCGATGATCAGTTCATCAACTCGAGGGACAGATATGACTACACGATTTTGCATTTGGCTACTGTAGATAGAGAAACTAAGTATGTTTGTACAGCCAAGCCTCTGCACTAGTCAAATTCAGTGAGCTTATTAATAATTAAAAAAAGATGATTCTAAGATACATTAGTGTCCTAGAAATACTAGGAAGCTAAAAGATATCCATTTGTAAATCATTATAGGTTATGATAAGTGAGGATTCGCCCTACTAGCATAAGGTGAAAGTGAGGAAAAAAAGAGAAAGTGGCAAGGCAATATACATAAGACGCTAATGGTGATAGTGACATTGCTAGCTACCATGACATTCCAAGCCAGCATTATTCCACCTGGCGGCCTTTGGGAAGGAGATTTCATGAGTGATGAAACGACTGCAGCACATACTGCGAGTGAATTTGTAATGACAGATAAATTCCTGAACGCATGCAAGAATTTCTTATCATCTAACATGATAAGCTTCATTGCATCGCTTAGTATCATTGTGCTTTTCATAAGTGGTCTTTCTCTAAAGCGGCATTGGATCACCACGAGGATTGTAATGCTGATTATGTGGGTTGCGATAAGCTTCGCAACGGCAACTTATGCCATCTCCGTATTTGTCTTCACACCAGCAAGCGAACTGAAAACTTTCATTGGTGCAATTGGACTTGTGGTGCTAGCATGGGTTGGGTTGATGGCTCTTCTTTTTTTGTGTCGCTTCGTTTAATCCTGAAATTGTCATGCAAGGTTCTGGAATTCGTCCGCAAAGCCTCGACAGAATGCAGGCCAGAGGATCATACGGTTTAGTGGCTGCATATAGCTGCAAATGTGTTTGTTACAGAAGAAGCACCCTGAGACCTAAGGCCATAAAAGAGAGATGCTATACAGTGCATGCTGTTGGAGAAATCTTTCTGGAATAATTTGAAGCTGACAAAACGTTTCTATCAGTCTAGTCTGAAGTTCTGCAGACTCATCCATTCTAAGTCTGAAGACTTCCGGACTGCCAGACTCAAGACTTAAAGTCTATTCTCAGTGATAGTTTTTAATCTGTTGAAGTAAGGCTATCCAGATCTGTGTGATTCTTTGTGGACTCAGCTTTATCGACTGGAGAAGATCTCTTGGCTGGATGTGACATAACGGATTCCTTTTAAGATTGATTAAGGATCCGATGATTGGCGAAGTATTCTTGGAAGGTTCTACTTATGGAAACCAAGATCTTGATTGTATGGGCGAGCGGGATTGATGGGCTATCGACATGTTCCTTTAATAGCTCGAATGATCTTCCCAATTGATTCTGTCCAACGGGAAGATTGGAAGAATTCCTTTGGTAAGTGCCAACGGGTATGATGGCATAAATGAGTATAAAAGGAAGACGTTCTAGTTGTTCGAAGTGTGTGCGCGATAGAAGAATTCCAAAGTCTGAAGCTTCTTGATTCGTAGTCAATTCATTTGTTGAGCGAAAATCTTGTATACAGAAGAGAGTTCATTTCGTGAGATACCTTGAGGAAGTGTGGTAGAATATCCATACTGTGGAATCAAGGAAGAGCATTGCTGTAACATCTCTTTTGTTCATAGTGAAATCCAGCCAGGTGGGCATCGGTGCGAAAGAGTGGACGTAGGCTTGGAACAAGCCGAACCACTATAAATCTCGTGTTGAATTTTCTCTTCCCTACTCCTTTTACTTTGTCAACAGTTTGTTCTATTAACAAAAGAGGAGTCTTTTTTCTATTGTCTGCCTAGTATTGCTTTCATATCTCGGAAAATTATTTATATACCTATTCACCCCCCTCTAGGTACTTATACTAGCTATATCAATTGGTATCTCGTGTACTCATTTTGTTTGGAGTATTTTACTTCAGAGTTAAAGATCCATGGCTAGTATGCTAGCTCCAGGGTTGGTGGAAGGGCAAAGCAATACCAGACCACCCTACTTTGATTGAAAGGATTACAACATCTGGAAAAACAAGATGAAAGCATTCCTACGATCAAAGGATCCTCTGGAATGGGACGTTGTAGAAAAATGAATTACTCCTAAAGCTGCATCTGTCTCAGAGAGAGGAAAAGAAACTGTTGAGTCAAGAGAAATGACTTAGGAAGAGATAATCAAGAGACAAGCACTCGATGCAAAATCAATTTATTCTTTATATTGTGCTTTGTCACCAACTGAATATAACAGAATATCTTCTTGTGTTACAGCAAAAGAAGTCTGGGATATATTACATATCACCTATGAAGGAACAGATCGAGTGAAGGAGACCAGAATCAACATTCTCCTCGGTCAATATGAAGCCTTCAAAATGAAATCAGGAGAATCTATAACTGACATGTGTAGCCGTTTTACAGATATCGTCAATGGTCTTGAAAATCAAGGTCAACCAATTTCTGATCCCATGAAGGTAAACAAGTTACTGCGAGGACTCTCCAAGGATTGGAATCATATAAAGACTTCAATAAAAGAGACACAAAGAATCATGCCACTATCTCGTCGATGAGTTGGTTGGAACTCTTCATCTTATGAAGTGGAGCGAATCAATGAAGATGAAGATCCTAAAGGTAAGAAATCCATTGCATTAAAATCTAATGATGATTATGATGTTACAGATTCTGAAGACGATATGGACGATGAGGAACTTGCTCTTATGATAAGAAGATTCAGAAAGCTGAACAGAAAAGAAAGAAGATTCAATCCAAGGAAACAAAGCTTTCAAAAGCAAATGACCAAGTCTCTGATGATGATGAATCAAACAAAGATGTAGTCTGCTTTGAATGTAAGAAAAAGGGACACATCAGACCCAACTGTCCCTTTCTGAGAAAGAAGAAAGGAAAAGCTGAAAAATATCAAAAGGCTCTTAAAGCAGAAACTTGGAGTGACACAGAGTGTGAAGAAAGCAATGATGATTATGCCAACATATGTCTGATGGCACAATCAGACTCAGATTCAAACTCTGAAATAGACTCAGACTCAGACAGTGAAATAGAGGTAAGTAACTTTAAAATCCCTGTTAAAGTTTCTAAATACATTGATGAGCTGTGTTCTAGTCTTGAAACATCTCTCAAGAGGATTTCCGAACTTAAAAAGGAAAACTCTATTCTAAAACATCAAGAGAATGCTTTGAAAGAAAAGCTGGAATGTTTAGACATGAATGTTTCTTCTCTTAAAGAAAGTGAAGTCAATCTTTTAAAAGAAAATGTATTCTTGAAAAATGACTTATCAAATGTTTCAAAAAGATTTTCATTAGGATCTGAGAATCTTGAAAAAATTCTTTCTGCACAAAGACCATATTTCAATAAATCTGGTTTAGGAATGACAAAGAAACAATTCATTTAATTGATTTTCCTAAAGTAAAGGAAAGAATTAAGCAAAGACCTTCAAGAGATACTTATAGAAAACATTTTAAAAGGTGTTTGTAAAACCCGTAGGTTGAAATGCTCTCGATGTTCAAAGTGCAATAGTGCAGATCATTTTGAAAAAGAGTGTCCTATGGTCTGGAAACCTGTTAAGAAATTATTGGCAAATACTGCATTTAATACTAACACCAATGGATCCAAGAAAATATGGGTACCAAAGAAAGCTTGAGTCTTCTTTTTAAATGCGAGTCACTATCAAGAAAAATGTAAACTGGTATCCTGGATAGTGGATGCTCAAGACACATGACAGGAGATTCAAATTGCTTCATAAAGCTCGTTCAAGTAAATGGTGGAAAAGTCTCTTTTGGAGGAAACAGCAAAGGAAGGATTGTGGGATTTGGAACTGTAAAGATTGGGAACCTCACAATAAGCAATGTTTCCCTAGTGAAAGGACTTAACTACAATCTGCTCAGTATCAGCCAGCTCTGTGATACTGGTTTCAAAATCAATTTTCAAGAGGGAATATGTTTAGGAACCAGTAAAGACTCTACTCAGTCGTTTATGGGTCGAAGACATGGAAATATCTACCTCTTGGATGTGAAACCAGACGAATCACAATGTTTAATCTCAATCCAAGACGAAGCAAGCTTATGGCACAGAAAGCTTGGGCACATCAATATGAAGCAGATAGCCAAAATATCAGCAAAGAAGCTTGTTCGTGGTTTACCCAATTTATCTTACCAAAAGTTTGATCTATGCACACCATGCGTATTGGGAAAGCAGGTAAGAAATTCCTTTAAACCAATAAATCAAGTTTCCACTTTCGTGTACTGCAGTTGTTGCATATGGATCTCTTTGGACCAATCAGAACTCAAAGCATTGGAGGTAAGAAATATTGCCTTGTAATTGTGGATGACTACTCTCGATTTACTTGGGTATACTTCCTGGCAAGTAAGTTTGAAACCTTCTCTTATTTTGAAAAGTTTTCTAAAAGAGTTCAAAATGAAAAAGGATATGCTATCTCTAGTATAAGAACAGACCATGGAGGCGAATTTGAAAATCAAGATTTTACAAAATTCTGTGATAAATCGGGTTTTCAGCATGTGTTTTCCTCTCCATATACTCCAGAGCAAAATGGAGTTGTGGAAAGAAAAAATAGATCTCTTCAAGAAATGGCTAGAACTCTCCTAATTGAAAGTAACATCTCTTCACGATTTTGGGCTGAAGCTGTTTCAACATCATGTTATATTATCAATAGAGTTTTTCTAAGGCCTATTCTAGATAAAACCCCCTATGAATTATTCAACGGAAAGAAGCCTATTGTTTCATATTTTCATATATTTGGATGCAAATGCTTTATATTGAAAAATGCAAATGATCGAGTTGGTAAGTTTGAAGAAAAATCAGATGAAGGCATTTTCCTTGGATATTCTACCTCAAGCAAAGCCTACGAGTCTATAACAAGAATAGTCAATCTGGGAAAAAACAATGAATGTCAAATTCCGGATTCTATGCAAAATGAATCTATTCGACTCATCTTGAAGAATCGAACCCGCTCCGACTCTACAAAGTCTAAATCTCAAGAAGCGGACCGGACTCGAAAGACCAAGAACAAATGGTTATTGAAGATTCAATTGAAGGAAGTGTTCATCAACCTGACGAATCAACCAGTAACTGGAAGCATAAGTCCAGTCATCCCAAAAATCTTATTATTGGCGACATTAATGAAGGAATTCGCACAAGATCCAAAAGGCGCGAAGAGTCTAGTGCTGTGGCTCTTATTTCTAAAATAGAACCCAAAAGCATAGAAGAAGCTTTATCTGATGAAAGCTGGATTGAAGCTATGCAAGAAGAACTCAGACAATTCAGCATTAATGATGTCTGGGAATTGACTCCTAAACCAAAAGGTAAATTCATTATTGGAGCTAAATGGGTTTTCAGGAACAAGATGAACGAGAATGGCAAAGTCGTAAGAAACAAAGCAAGACTCGTGGCCAAGGGATATACGCAAGAGGAAGGGATAGACTACGATGAGACTTACGCACCGGTAGCAAGGTTAGAAGCAATTCGATTACTACTTGCTTTTGCTTGTTATAAAAATTTCAGGTTATTCCAAATGGACGTCAAAAGTGCTTTCCTAAATGGATTTATCCATGAGGAAGTCTATGTGGAACAGCCACCTGGGTTTGAAGATCCAAAGAAGCCAGACTCAGTATTCAGACTGAAAAAGGCCTTGTATGGATTAAAGCAAGCACCTCGAGCTTGGTATGACAGGCTAAGTAAGTTTTTGATTCAAACCGGTTTTGTCAAAGGTAAAGTAGATACTACTCTATTTATCAAAAGAGAAAGCAAAAGTTTCTTGCTTGTTCAAATATATGTTGATGATATTATTTTTGGATCCTCTAATGAAAGTCTGTGCAAGAAATTCTCTAAGTCTATGCAGGATGAATTTGAAATGAGTATGATGGGAGAATTAACCTTCTTTCTTGGACTTCAAGTGAAACAATTGAAGGAATGAACTTTTATTTATCAAGAAAAATATGCTAATGATCTTGTCAAGAAGTTTGGACTGGAAAATTGCAAAAAGATTGATATACCAATGTCAAGTTCCTTGAAGATAGACAAAGATGAAGGAGGAAAGAAAGTTGATCAAAAGCTATACAGGAGTATCATCAGTTCACTTCTTTATCTTACTGCTTCTAGACCTGACATTTTGTTTAGTGTTTGCATTTGTGCTAGATTTCAAGTAGACCCTAAAGAATCTCATCTAAGTGCTGCGAAGCGTATTATCAAGTACATTGCTTCAACCTCAAGTATCGGTCTGTGGTATCCCAAAAAGGGAGACTTCACTCTTCTTGGATACTCAGACGCAGATCTAGCCGGTTGCAGAGTTGATAGAAATAGCACCTCGGGTACCTATCAGTTACTTGGAAACAGAACAATAACTTGGTTTTCAAGAAAGCAAAGTACAGTAGCTCTTTCTACAGCGCGGCGAGTATGTAGCTCTCGGAAGTTGTTGTTCACAAATTTTGTGGATAAAACAACAGCTAAGAGACTTTGGAATTGAAGATTCATGCACCGAGATTAACTGTGACAACACCAGCGCAATCAATCTTACCAAAAATCCTATTCTTCATTCAAGAGCAAAGCATATAGAGATTCGACATCACTTCATTAGAGATCATGTTCAAAATGGAGAAATTTCGATTCAGTTTGTTGACTCAAAGAACCAACGGCGGATATATTCACAAAGCCTTTGGAGAAAAATCAATTTGAAATCATCCGTTCCGGACTCAACATCTTTAAGCTTGAAGAAGTTAAAGTCTAGAGACTCTCGGACTCTCGACTCTTAGACTCTCAGACTCAGTAAATCGTGGGTCTTGACTGTAAGTTATTCTCTCTTATTTATTATATCTCGAAAAGGTACGATTATTGATAATTGATTTTAAATTTCTGTACAAGTTTACCTTTTCCAAAATTATTTTAAATGGCAGTTGTTTGTTTTTGAAAAATGCAGTTAAGTTTAAAAAAATGCACCTTTTCACCTTCCTTTATGACGTTTCGCATTTTCTCTTTCGACCGAGCTATTTACAGTCGGTTTCTCTCTCGCAAAACTCCAAAACCCTAAAAAGTCTCGATCTTCCATTCCTGTATTCCTCAATTGTTTAATCTTCGAAAAAGTTGTCATTTTTCTTGGGAAAGTCAAGCGAAGAATCTTTCAAAGACAAAGAAAGATGTCCTCTTCAAGGAAGTCTTTGAGGATTGCAAGCAGGGGACCACATCGATCGAGTGAGGGGCCTACTCATTTTGATCTTACTGGGGAAGAAGATTCACCAAGTCCGCAACATTCTCAACCACGTCATTCTCCACCATCTAGTCCACAGGGTGTGGGTCATCAACAAGAAGAAGAGAGAGAAGAAGCAAGAGAAGAAGAGAGAGAAGAAAGAGAAGAAGAGAGAGAAGAAGCAAGAGAAGAAGAAGAGAAAGAAGAAGAAGAAAGAGGAGAAGAAGAGAGAGAAGAAGGAGAAAGAGAAGCAGAGGAGCAAGAAGCAGAGGAAAAAGAAGAAGAAGAGAGAAGAGCTGAAGAAAGAACAGAGGAGGAGAGGTTCGAAGAAGAAGAAGAGAGAGCAGATCAAGAGGCAGAAGAGCATGAAACACTCTCTTCTCCCCATGAAGCCATAGAAACAGGGGGAGAAAAGGAGCAAAGAGGAACGACCTCTTATCCTGTTGCCAGTGAAGGAGTTAGTCGTTCTCCTGCAGATCCAGATGACGTTTATGCCTCTCAATTTCCAGAAGAGGGTCATGGTGCTTCATCGCCAAATATGCGCAATTATGCTGATATACCACCGTCTGCCTTTACTCCATCAAACCTTGCTGAAGCTAGTACGCAGACTGATAATATAGTAGATTTTCGCAGAATTCTTGATGTTCTCTTGGAAATGCGAGGTCATATTTATGCCTTGGAGTGCGAGGTTCAGAACCTAAAGAATACTGGACAAGTTTCTTTTGTTTCCCTGTCTGATCAGATTCAAGCCCTTTCTACTCAAATTCAAGCCAATGCTAAAGGAGAAGAAGTGGCTCATCTAAGGGAAGACTTGAAAAAGCTGGAGGGCATCGTTCAGTCTATGGGAGATTTTCAGCTTGTTCGCATTCCCAAGCAAATTTGACTTCTTTTTCATCTCAAACCTTTTTATGATGACAAAAAGGAGGAGAGATGCAAGCTTTGAACAACTTTGAACTTATCTTGTTTATTTTTTTTTTTAATTTTGTTTGTGTGTCTGGATTTGGACTGAATATGGTGTGGATTTGAATTTGACTGCTGCCTTGATGTTAAGTATTATTGATATCTTGTGAATGACTTTATATGCTAGACTGACCTACTTTCTGTGGATGCAGATTCTAGTGTTATCATTAAGTCATTAATCTTTTTGAGATATCCATATTGCTTGAGAAATGTTTTGCAGGTCAAAGTTTTTCAAATATGCAGGAAAGTTTTGTCACCATCAAAAAGGGGAGATTGTTGGAGAAATCTTTCCTGAATATTTTGAAGCGACAAAACGTTTCTATCGATCCTAGTCCTGAAGTTCTGCGACTCATCCATTCTAAGTTTGAAGACTTCCGGACCGGACTCAAGACTTAAAGTCTATTCTCAAAGTGATTTTTTTAATCCGTTGAAGTAAGGCTATCCAGATCTATGTGATTCTTTGTGGACTCAGCCTTATCGACTGGAGAAGATCTCTTGGCTGGATGTGACATAACAGATTCCTTTTAAGATTGATTAAGGATCCGATGATTGGCGAAGTATTCTTGGAAGGTTCTACTTATGGAAACCAAGATCCTGATTGTATGGGCGAGCATGATTGATGAGCTATCGACATGTTCCTTTAATAGCTCGAATGATCTTCCCAATTGATTTTGTCCAACGGGAAGATTGGAAGAATTCCTTTGGTAAGTGCCAACGGGTATGATGGCATAAAGGAGTATAAAAGGAAGACGTTCCAGTTGTTCGAAGTGTGTGCGCGATAGAAGAATTCCAAAGTCTGAAGCTCCTTGATTCGTAGTCAATTCATTTGTTGAGCGAAAATCTTGTATACAGAAGAGAGTTCATTTCGTGAGATACCTTGAGGAAGTGTGGTAGAATATCCATACCGTGGAATCAAGGAAGAGCATTGTTCATAACATCTCTTTGTTCATAGTGAAATCCAGCCAATGGTGGGGCATCGGTGCGAAAAGTGGACATAGGCTTGAAACAAGCCGAACCACTATAAATCTCGTGTTGAATTTTCTCTTCCCTACTCCTTTTACTTTGTCAACAGTTCGTTCTATTAACAAAAGAGGAGTATTCTTTCTATTGTCTGCCTAGTATTGCTTTCATATCTTGGAAAATTATTTATATACCTATTCACCCCCCTCTAGGTACTTATACTAGCTATATCACATGCGTTGTTCAGTGTGCCGATTAGATAACTTAGCTCCGATGCATTGAGTATGGTATGTGCTTGTGAAAACAATAAATGTTTTAATCCTGTTGAATTTATGGAAAAGATAGAGTTTAGATGTATAATGGATGGCTGTTTTATTTGATTTGATTTGTGGCAGTTTAAAAAAAGAATGACTTATTGGATTTAAAGTCCAAAAATTTCAGCCATGGGATCAATTTATTTAGTGTAACCTAAACATATTCAAGTGGTAACTTATTGATAATTAAGGAAGCTTGTTCTAGTGGAAGTGCAAAATCACGATGGTCGAAAGGATTATTACTGATGGACAGGATCCATTGATTACGAATTTGAAGGATTATCTATGTAGATTTACTAAGAATAGGGAAATAGAAAGTAAACTTTAGGTTGTTCAGATTTCTCAATAAAAATTATGATCATTATGATCTTTTGAGCTTACGATGACTTGAGGTAATTTACTATCTATAAAAGTAGAGAACTCATTGCCATCTACCCAAACTTGCGACTGCTTTACGATTATAAATGTCAATAATTGATTATAAGTTGTGCCTCCTATGACAATTTCAAGTATCTTATTATAAGTTGTCCAATTAGTACAATTTCAAGGTAATTTTATTGCTATGGGATAGGAAATTTTTGTTTCAAACTGAATTAGCTCAATTACCACACAAAAGGGAAAGTGCTAATTGGACATGGGATTGAGATCGTGATGATTTCGGGCAAATTACAATGGTTGGAGGTGTAATTATTAAGGACAAGAACGACAAGTTATGACTAATTGAGGAAAATTACCCCTAGAATGATTGTTTAGTAATTCTGTCGTCGAGTTATGAAATCTGAAAGGAAGTTATTACTAATGCTGGAATAATACAAAATAATCAACTAACGATTTTGACTAATTGAAGAAAATTATGATAATACTGGATAATTACTACATCCCAATGTCATCTTGCTGTTCATAGATTATCTTCCCCTTCTCCAATGTATAATCATTTCTTTTTGCTGATCATACCTTCAAATGTTAATTGGTTTTTGAATAGAAATGGACAATCAAATTTATACCAATACTGCTGATTGCTCATTACGCTTTATTTTTTTGTTGGGTCTAAATCATTTCCAACTATTTTGGTAGGAAGACTAATTGCAAATGCACTTATGACACTATCGCTCATTTCAAGCATCTTCCTAACACAATTCATGAAGTTGAATAATCCCTCCAGAAGAATCAGGTAGTGTGCAGGCTCAAATAAGACTATAATAGAAGTCTTTGAAGTTGACATGCTACTTTTAGGGAATTGGGGATAACAGCTGGGAACCATTTTGTGGTGACACTGTTTGCATTTAGTCTATGTAGGTCAAGGTCACAGGTTCACATTGTCCATATTTGAAAAGAAAGCAAAAGCATGATGTTGATATATCTCTAATTGCTCAACGAAAGTACCATAGAAAATTATGGTCATTGATCTTGGCTAATCATGTCTAACATTATGTGAGGGCCTCTGGGACTATATACCACACCTATCTATTAAGAGTCTAATATCAATACGTAATTCTTCAAAAAACTTCAATTATGATGTAGTAGATTAATATGCTCAAAACTTTGCGACTATTTTGGCAAGAAGACTAATTGTAAATGTACTAAAGCATCCTCCTAACACAATCCATAAAGTTGAATAATCCTCTTGAAGAATCAGGCAATGTGCTGGCTCAAATAAGACTATAATAGAAGTCTTTGAAGTTGACATGCTGCTTTTAGGAAATCGAGGGGTACAGTTGGGGACCATTTTGTGGTGACACTGTTTGCATTTTGGTTTATGTAGGTCAAGGTCACGCGTTCACACACGTCCATATTCGAAAGAAAAGGAGAGGAATGATGTTGATACATCTCTAATCGCTCAGCAAAAGTACTGTAGAAAAATATGGTCATTTATCTTAACTAATCATGTCCAACAATGTGTAAAGGCCTCGGTGACTATGACACTAAATCTATTAAGAGTCTAGTATCAATACATAATTTTTCAAAAAACTTCAATTATGATATAGGAGATTCATATGCTCAAAACTTTGCGACTATTTTGGTAGGAAGACTAATCGTAAATGCACTCAAGCATCTTCCTAACAAAATCCATAAATTTGAATAATCCTCCTAAAGAATTAGGTAATGTGCAAGCCCGAATAAGACTATAGCAGAAGCTTTTGAAGTTGACATGCAGCGTTTAGGGAATTGGGGGATACATCCATGGACCATTTGGTGGTGACACTACTTGCATTTGGTCTATGTAGGTCAAGGTAACGTATTCATACATGTCCACATGTGAAAGAAAAAGGAAAGGAATGATGTTGATATATCTTTAATCGCTTGGCGAAAGTATTGTAGAAAATCATGGTCATCGATCTTAGCCCATCGTGTCTAACATTGTAAGAAGGCCTCGGGGACTATGACACCGTGTTAATCCATTAAGAGTCTAAGATCAACACAATTCTTCAAAAATCTTCGATTTTGATATAGGAGATTCTTATGCTCAACATTCTTGCCGCTCAAATCGGCCAATCTAAAGTTTTAACAGACGTGCGCAAACATGCAAAAAGACATACATGGGGCAAAAGCGTATTTGTGAATTAATCCACTGAACATATGAAGGAATAACCTCTGTTTATATATAGATTGTATCCTCGCACAAACTTGAAGAATCGTTCCCTTACCTCACATCCCTAGGACCTTTGGATGAACGAGGGTGATGCAGAATGCAGATGATTGATTCTTGGCAATATCATGTAACTGTAATGAGTAACTCAGGGTTGCCCACTTCACGCCAAAAACGTTTCTAAAAGAGAATGTCGCTTTTCTCAAATTTCCATCTTGTCTAAAACTTTTTTAAGAAACTTTTTTAAAGAGAAAGTTGCTTTTCTCGTATTTCCATCATGTCTAAAACTTTTTTTAATGAGGGAGTTGCATTTCTCAGATTTCTATGGGGAAGGCTATAATTTCATTGTAGCAGTTGAGAAAAATGTCTGGTCATGGTTTAAGGGAAGAACATCGTCACAAGGAAGCATTGAGAGAGAAGCGACAATCAAAAGGAGAATGGGAGCTTCCTTAGGGCAATCTACGGCAGGGACTTCCAAAGAAATCAAATTTCAATTTGCCAAAACACACATTTGAAGAAGAGATTGCGGGTTTCTTCTTGATTCCCTTAAGAAATAGTTGTAAGTAGATTCCAAGTGTCTATAACCTATCTATGATGCCAAGTTTGAGTAGGTATATAATGAGACATCCTTAAATTAAATCACTCAAGTTATTGTCTGCTGTGGCTTGTCCCACTCCAAATTTTGCGTGTGCACGCACGTACTTCCCAAAATTGCTTTTCTTCTATTCAATGCATAGTTCAGTTCATTTTCGCCCCCTCTGCCATCCTAAAAACCTACTGAAAGCCACTCATTATCCAAGCCCTTTGTTCCAGTGACTACTCCCCACTCTCATTAGATTGAGTCATTATGGGCCCACCAACTTCCGTGTGGTTTGTGCCTGAACCATACACCTATTGGAGAGAGTTCCACCCTGATACCATATTATAAGTTATAACATCCTTGAATTAACTCACTCGAAGTATTATCTTTTTTTTTTTGGCCCGTACCATAGTGAATCTCACAGTTTTGTCCTTTGACGTAAGGGCATTTGCTTTTTCAAGAGGCCACCCATCTTAGTAGTGCTCTAGCTTGAACATGTTTAACTTTGGAGTCTCAAATTAAAACTTGCCATTCTGTTTTTAAATATATATCCTGGAATTGCTTTGCTCCTATTTAATGCACAATTCAGCTCATATCCGCCCTCTTCACCATCTTGAAGTCTGCCAAGAGCCGCTTCTTGTTCAAAACCTCTGGCCCGGCGACCACTCTCCTCCCTCATTGGACCGAATCATTACAAATAGAGTCGTGAGTGACATTTGTCCAAGCGTTTGTGTACACAATCATCCTGGGCTTGTTTATTTAAATAAGAAAACCATTCATGTGGTGGCAGGGGTATACATTCTCCGTGATTTATTTCCCTGCCTTGTACCATTGAGGACTTTCGTGACTGATCAAATCAATCAGGAACTTATGGTCCTTCAATCTTTGAAATTTTTAATGGAAGAAAGAAAAGATAAACTCTCTTTGGCAGAATTTTGGAGGTATAGCAAGGCTGATGCCTCTACGTTTTAAATTATTTGCAAGCTTGAAATCACTCGGGATTACCATGTTGAGAAAGCCAACTTCTAGTGTGCTACTGATACTATTGCTCATTTGTTTCTATTTTCCTAACACACCCATATAGTAGAATAATTTCTATGAAAGTTCCTAGGTCACGATTCATTCCTATTCATCGAGCATTAGTGCAAAAATTATTTCTGATAAATCGATGAAATTCATGTCCTTTCAAAGTAATTCATGTTTACGACAATTAGCACGAATAGAGTGTGGCTGCTTTACATCATCAAAAGAACGTCACTGCTCCAGTGGGACATCTACGTCTGCGAACTTGACCTATAAAGGACAAAATGTAGATGAGCCTCGGCAGAAAATGGCCGACAGGTGAATCCCCACATACCGACGATGGGGTCCAGGAATCGTCCCCTTTTTATATCCTTGGACATTTGCAGGACCTGAGACAAATAATTGCTGATGAGATAGATCTACCAATCATTTTTCGGTCTTCGTCAAGCCTACTCTGAAGGTGACTTGGTCGTGACAGTATATATTCCTGTTTCCAAATGGAGGAATGAGTATTCCGAAACTCTCAGATCCAATTTCGAAACTCTCTTTCAAGAGGTCCAAACATGGCACACAACCTCCACATAGCCGCTGTAAAAGGGGATGTGCCTTATTTGCTTGAGTTGCTTGCAAAAGATAAGCTGCTTCTAAAAAAAAACAATCAAGGTGAGACTCCTCTACACATTGCAGCCATGCTCGGACACTTGGATTTCGTGGAAGAGATCCTAGCTCAGAAGGATGAGAAGGATGAGCTGACAAAAGCGACAGATTCTCAGGGATCAACCCCTCTTCATCTCGCGGCAGCAAAAGGGTACCTTAACATAGTGGTAAGCTTGTTAAGAGTTGACCCTGATGTGTGTGATGTCTGTGACAGATATGACAGAAACCCTCTCCATGTCGCGGCCATGAAAGGTCATGTGGATGTGTTGGAATACTTGGTTCAAAAGAGACCTAATGCAGCCCATAGTTCTGTCGAACATAACCAGACAATCCTGCATTTATGCGTGATGCATAACAGACTAGAAGCTTTGAAATTTTTGATAGATATCTTACCCAGTGATCTCATCAACCAAAGGGACAGACGCGGTAACACGATTTTGCATTTGGCTGCTACATATGGAGAAACCAAGGTATGTTCATATAACCAAACCTCTGCACTGGTCAAATTTAGTGAGCTTATTAATAATTCTAAGATATGTAAGTGTTCTAGAATATTCATAAGCTAAAAGATATCCTTTTATAAATCATCGCAGGTTATGATATTTAAAAAAGGAGGAAGTCATTGGTCCATATAATTCACTACAACTTTACACTTTGTGCTATTTTGATACTAATTTTATCAACATAAGAAGGAACATCAAATCGGAGATAGCAAAAGAATTTCAACAAGGGATGAGTATCCCTTTTGAAGGCATCAAATAATAGTCACAAATACTAGAGGCCTGAAAAACGTTAGTAGCAAAGTTAATACTGAAAAGTATGTGACGTGGGCTTGTCTAGTTCAAATTTGACCCCCAATTGGTACATTCTGGTGTTACTTTGTGCAGATTATGCTCTTCCTAACTAATAAAGGAGTTAAACCAAACATTAAGAATTCCAGTGGTTTCAAAGCACTCGACCTATTAGCACAAGGCGAAAGTCATGAAAGAAAGAGAAAGTGGCAAAACAATATGCATAAGACGCTGATGGTAGTAGCGACATTGCTAGCTACCATGGCATTCCAAGCCAGTATTACCCCACCAGGTGGCCTTTCGGAAGGAAATTCCCCGAGTGGTGCAAACACAACAGCAACAGCACGTGCAGGCGAATCTGTAATGGCGAATGAGCACTCGGGTGCGTACAAGGGTTTCATAACATGTAACACCATAAGCTTCATCGCTTCGCTTAGCATCATTATGATTTTCATAAGCGGTCTTCCTTTAAAGCGGCATCGGATCACCACATGGATTGCAATGTTGGTTACGTGGATTGCGATAACCTTCATGGCGGTAACTTATTTCATCTCCATATTCGTCTTCACACCGACGAAAGAAGGGACAACTTTTATTATTGCAGTTGGACTTGCAGTGCTAGCATGGGTTGGATTGATGGTTTTTCTTTTTCTGTGCCACTTGATTCGCTTAATCCTGAAATTGGTACGCAAGGTCCTACATATCGTCCGCGAACGCTGGACAAGAGGCAGGCCAGAGGGTCGAGGCAGGCCAGAGGGTCGAGGCAGGCCATAGGGTTATACGGTTTAGTGGCTGTATATAGCTGCAAATGTGTTTGTTCCAGAAGAAGCGCCCTGAGACCTCAGGCCATAAAAGAGGAGATGCTATACGGTGCATGTGTAGTTCAGTGTGCCGATTAGACAACTTAGCCACGATGCATTAGAGTATGGGATATGCTTGTGAAAACAATAGATGTTTTAATTGTGTTGAATTTATGGAAAAGATGGAGTTTAGATGTATAATGGATGGCTGTTTTATTTGATTTGATTTGGGGCAGTTTAAAAAAAGAATGATTATCGGATTTAAAGTCCAAAAATCTCAGCCATGGGATCAATTTTATTTAGTGTAACCTGAACATATTAAAGAGGTAATTTATTGACAATTAAGGAAGTTTGTTCCAGTGGAATTGCAAGTTTTACGATTAATTACGGCAAATCATGACAGTTGAAAGGATTATTACCTATGGACAGGATCCAGTGATTATGAATTTGAAGGATTATCTATGTAGATTTACTAAGAATAGGGAACTAGAAAGTAAGTTTTAGGTTGCTTAGATATCTCAATAAAAATTAAAATCATTATGATCTTTCGAGCTTACAATAACTTGAGGTAACTCACTATCTATAAAAGTAGAGAACTACCTACCACCTACACCGACTAGAAAAACTGATTTACGATTGTCGATGTCAAGAATTGATTATAAGCTGAGTCTCCTATGACAATTTCAAGTATCTTACTATCCCAATAGTTTATTGCTATGTGATAGGAAATTTTTGTTTCAAACTGTATTAGCCGAGTCACTACATGAAAGGGAAAGTAGCAGTTATGTCACGCGCCGAACCCCGGGCACGCGCACATCCCTCGGCGGTCGACTAAAAATGTCCCAAGATGCGTCGCCAACCCTTTATTTTTATTTTTTTTCTTTCAATTAAGCACATGCGGAAGCGAATTAAATACAACATCCAGTCAATCATCAGAAACAGAGATAGTAAAAACACACCACAAAAGTTGTTGAAAACAACTTATTTATTTAACCACTGTTGTCCCTAGGAAGATTAATGATTTACAAGTCCTTACACTGGCAACTTCCAACCGACCATCTCAAAAACCTTCAGGGACTAGGGTCACCTTAAACTTCACTAATGGCAAGGCTGGCTAAAAGGTGTCGCATCTTGTGCCCACCACATCCGCACTCAGCAGATCTCCACGATACGGCCTTGAAAAAAGTTAGTCAATGAGAGGGTGAGATAAAATCTCAGCGAGTCAAAACCCTAAACCCCGATTAGGACGCAAATTCGCCTCGAATGCGGTCCTAAACACGCACCATACATAACTTACCTCACCTCGGTGTGTCCCTACATGTTAGTACATCACATATACCAATTTCAACACAACAAGCGCAATTTAATAACCGGAACACATGATCTCAATCACAAACATCCACATGGGTCCCGATTATAAGATAAAACTGTTATGGCACGTCCTATACCGTACCACACAATTTTACTCCATAATCAGGCGCAACTATCACAACCATTCAGGCGTGTTCCAGTTATAACGACCCAACGGCTACGGCCAACTTAACAATCGACAGTCATCCGGCGTAACGGGGCATCGTTCCGCTCCGTCGGGCACGGCATCATCTAGCATCCTCCGCCTAGACGGCATTCCACATTGGAGTGTCGTTCCGAAATCCATCCGCAAACGGCAACATCTAGCATCCTCCGCCTAGATGGCATTCCACACAAGAGCATCATCCCACGTAATCATACGCATCAGGACGGGTTCCACTTAGTGATCACATGAGCACATACTTGGCCAAGAACACCGTGCTTTGCATTCAAATGCCTCATTTTTAACTAATGAACTTGGCCCATTTTATTCGTATTAAAAATCTTGGTAAAATAATCGTGTGTGGTCACATATTAAATCGAACCCTTAAACATAGTACACTCACATTTCAAAATTTCATGAATTTGTATAGTACATAAAAATTTGGTGTGTAAAACTGACACCCGGTGTTTTTCTATTTAAATACCATAAAACTGAATTTTGCAATAATAATCCATAATTACCACCGAGCACTCAATTGCACATATAAGCAATCCATTCCATATTTAAATTCAACCACGAGAACAAGCGTAAAATTCTACGAAACAGCTAATCCGTCACTAATTACGCTAATTACGATTAATTAAATCAATTGTGATTAATTAAAGTGAACCACTTAATCAACCTAACCATGTAGGCACATCATCAATCAGGTCAACTTTACTCTCCATCATATGGCCAAGAACACCAAAATCCCCTTTTTAAAAATCACTTGGCAAAATAAATTCGTACGGGGTCACGTAGTTGAAATTAACCCGCCAAACTTTGCACGCATCTAGTATAAAAGCCCCTTGTTTTATTGAGCACATAAAACTTGGTTTCCAAACCCGACACCATATTTATTTTCTATTTTCTTTTCCAACCCCTCTTTTTTCGAAACAAGTAACCTTTTTTTTTTTTCAAAACATTTAGA
This sequence comes from Eucalyptus decipiens, assembly GCA_014182575.1. Classification (NCBI taxonomy): domain Eukaryota; kingdom Viridiplantae; phylum Streptophyta; class Magnoliopsida; order Myrtales; family Myrtaceae; genus Eucalyptus; species Eucalyptus decipiens. The sequence goes on along the minus strand of CM024611.1, from coordinate 8,579,541 downwards.
AATAAATTCGTAGGTGCTCACATACTCAAAATTAATCCGTCAAAATTTTCACGCACCTAGTGTAAAACCTCATTGTTTTATTGGGCAAATAAGTTTTGGTGTCCGGACCCGACACCTCATTTATTTTCTATTTAATAGTCCACAAGGCCATGTTTAACAATAAACAACCAACATAGAGCAATCTATCTCATCACATCATGCATAGGTTCTCAGCATGCCAGAAATCAATCAAATCACAAAATATACGTTATCCAACAAGCAAGACGCCAAGAACAACCACTAGACCACAACCGGCCCTAACCGGCAGAAACCGGGACCACTTGCGCGTCTCCAAGTTTAATTCCATAAACATAACCAAATGAGTTTGAAAAATTCTTAAATTTGAATATGTTATAAATGACACTTAAAAGAACACTTTTCATGAGGACACATTGACCCAAATCATTTTAGAATGAGAGCAGTAAATCGCCCAAACCGTTACCAAAACTGTGTCCGTGTCCAGAAATTACGTTTTACAAAATCAGCTTGGTTTGAGATCCAAAACTTGTCTGTTTGCTCTGAAATTTGACTATGTTAAACCACAAGATGTGATGAAATTTTTTGTGAAGAAACTCTTTCCAAAATTGAACCCTAAGAGTTGATAAAAGTCCCTTAAACAGCAAAAGGTCACTGGTTCCAACTCAAACCAAGATTCTGTTTTGATTGTAACGAGGCTGAAATCTCGTTCTTTTAAATCCATAAAATCTTGAGTAAAATATATGTAATATTTGAAGATGTCTAGAACATTTTTCAAGACGGAAGTAACCTCAAAATCGTAGCACATTTTGACTAACAAAAATGGCAAACGGCGAGGGTCCAGTAAATTGATCCGAATTTAAGTTAATCCAACTTAGTTAACACTAATCATTCTTAGCACTAATCCTTCTTAGCACTAATCTAACAATGCTAATTAACACTAATCTAACCCCATAAGTGTAATTAACAACCTAATCAAGAATTAGGGAGTTAACTCACTAGATTTCGACGGCGGCGGGCTCATGGCAATTGGCAACGCGACGGCGGCGAGAACCCGAGTCTACTGTGTTTCAAACGGAGCTCAACGGTGGCTGTTACGGCCAGGTGAAGCTCATGGCTTGGGGGCTGCTGGGGTCTCGATTCAGCCCGGCTGGACGGCTGGAGGTGGCCGCGGCTTGGGCTGGACGGGGCTGTGGGCTGCTGTACTTGTGATGAAGATGCTGGGGTGAGTTGGCGGTTGATGTGGTTGAGCTGAAGATGGCATGAGGCTGGCGTGGATGGTGGCGGGGCTGCTGGACTTGGTGAGGCGTGAGGTGAAGTGCTGGTGGGGTGAAACGGTGAAGTGGAGTTGTGCTGGAGAGGAATTGGCGTGAAGAGGTAAGAGTGAGGGGGTGCAGCGAAATAAAATAAAAGGGAAAGCCAGACCAAGGTGAAAAGGGAATGGGCTGGCGTGAAGTTGGGATGAAGGAATGAAGGAAGTTGAGGAAGAACGGGGGAAAAAGGGAAGAAAGGGGCTGTCTGCAGAAGGAGGAGGTGGTTTCACGCACAAGAAGAAAGAAGAAGAGTGGGAGAGAGAAAGGGGAAACAAGAAGGTCAAGGCCACAATCAATGAGAGACCTAGAGAAATATCAAGCCACTCATGACATTGGCCTCCAAAGTCTTCATCCAAATAAGTCAAGCACTCCTCCAACGAGAAATTAGCTTCAATTTCTCACAAATCAACCATTTTTGGGCAGCAAAATCCTCCTTTTTCCCTTGATCCGAATTTCCACTTATTTTCCATTTTGGTCAAAATCGATTTTCCCGCAAAATTCCGAATTCGACGAAATTTCTCTGAAAGATGAAACGACGTCCTATAAATGAATCGTGACATGCTCGAACATTCGATTCCCGAAACCGAATTCAATTTCGTGGTTAAAATCGACCAAACGCGATTTTAGTACGACCTAACATATCGGGTAGCTTTTAGGGATTTTAGCTCATTTGACCCGTGATCGATAATTTTCGATCCATGTTTATACATCTTCGAATTGTAGATAACTCTTGGTTGTCGTAAAAATCGCAAGGTTTCAATTACGTGTCCAAGTATAATTTCGATAGAAAATCGGGTTAGTGTCGTTCGACGCAAATTTTGCAATCACACGGAATCACCCGCAATTCAATTAAGTGATTCCGTCGAATCAACCTATATCCGATCACAATTCGATTATAACGATGTTGTATTGACTCTTGCCAATTATTATGGTTGAGCAATTGATTTCCGATCGAATTCTCTAGTTTGCCGCGTTTATATCCCTTAACAGCCTCACCTAATAGATTAGTCAATTCGTGGGGGGCCTGCTCAAAGTAAAATGACCATCGGTGTGTTGACGAAATGTCCATTTCATATTATCGGGATGGGGTCGAATTTCAGGATATTACAAGTTAGACATGCAATTGAGATCATGATGATTTCAAGCAAGTTACAATTGCTGGAGGTATAATTATTAAGGACGGGAACTACAAGTCATGACTAGTTGAGGAAAAATACCCTTAGGACAATTATTAGTAATTCCATTGTCGAGTTACGAAATATAAAAGTAAGCTATTACTAATAATGGAATAATATAAAATATTCAACTACCAATTTTGACTAATTGAAGAAAATTGTAATAATGCTGGATAATTACTAGTGACGACATCTCGATGTTATCTTGCTGTTCATAAATTATCTTTTCCTTCTCCAATTTATGATCATTTCTTTTTGCTGAACATACCTTCAAATGCTAACTAGTTTTCGAACAGAAATGGGCAATCAAATTAGCAAGACTGCTGAGCGCACATTATGCTTAATTTTTTTGCTGGCTCTAAATCATTTGCGACTATTTTGGTAGGAAGACTAATTGCAAATGCACTTATGATACTATTGTTCATTTCAAGCATCTTCTAATACAATTTATAAAGTTGAATAATCCTCCTAAAGAATCAAGTAATGTGCAGTGTCAAATAAGATTATAATATAAGTCTTTGAAGAATTTTTTTTTTTTTTGTTGGGTCAGATAGAAATTTCCATTCAGTACCAAACTAATACATGAAAGGGAATCTCAAAAGTCATAGTAACAAAACAAACCTGTAGGGCTCTAAAATAAACAAAAAGCCAGAACAGGGCATTTCATCAAAACATGGTTGACAAAGATCATCACAAGCTTGTCCTTCAAGAATAGATCTGTAACTAGATCTAAGTGAAATGATCGTTGGCCAGTCAATGAATTACACAGCAGTATCGGTGGTAAGCACACACCAAGATCTCCATCTATAATTATAGCTTTGCTTTTAGGTGTTGTATGCCTAGGTTCGACGTCCCCAATACCATCACCATACGGAAACAACATAAACATATTGAAAAATTTCCGATATGACATTTGTGAGAGTGAGCCTTGTAACTAATGCCAGATACCAAAACTTTAAATGAAATACGTTGAACGAGCATAGAGTTGATATTGAAACTGCTGTGAACACTATTAAAACTGGAGGTGGAGCACTTAATAATTAAAACTTCAAAATCTAGAATTAGATCGGAGAGAAAAGCTCCAATATATAAAATCGAGAGAGTAAAGCTCCTAGATCTAAAACTAGATTGAGAGAATTAGAAAAAGAAACAAAAGGAAATAAAAGGAAAGGGAAGTAGGGGGAGGAGGGAGAGATCTAGATCAAATCCAACCCCGCCCCATCGGAGGCTCGTGAGATTGATGTGAGGGCACAAGGATGGCTTTATTTTTGGGAGCAAACTCTAGGCAGAACCTCAATATCCACGGGCTTATTAGTTAAATGGAAATTGTCAAATACAATACTATGCTACCTAGTATTGTCATAATATCGGCCAATTTCATTATTTTATTAGCTGAGGAAGAATTTGCAAATTGATAAAATCAGGTGGATGAATTTTCCACCCACTCTGATCTCCTATTAAAAAAATTCTCAATTCTCCCTTTGGGGCTTCAACTCTTGCCTTTAGCTATTGGGTTCCTATTTCTGTACCAACCCAAGATATGCTTATTGGTCTATATTATTAACGAGTGGCAATTGCCGATGCATTTGTACAAATGGGTAAAAATCCATGGAATCGCAGATCAACAATTAATTAAAATCTATAGTTATTGATCAACAACAAAAATAAATAACTCATTCCTGTAGATTAGATCAAATTGAACCCTACTAATTGGTGGAGATTCCTCGAGGAGAGTGGAAGAGACAGAAAAAAAGTTCAGATGGGGGAAGAGAGAGAGAGGAAGAAGAAGAGATGAAGTCTTTAAAGTTGACGTGCTGCTTTTAGGGAATTGCGGGATATAGCTGGGGACCATTTTGTGGTGACACTGTTTGCATTCAGTCTACGTAGGTCAAGGTCACGCGTTCACAAAAGTCCATATCCGAAAAGAAAGGAAAAGCATGATGTTGATATATCTCTAATTGTTGCTCGGCAAAAGTACCATAGAAAATTATGGTCATTGATCTTAACCAATCATGTCTAATAGTGTGTGAAGGCCTCGGGGACTATGACACTACATCTATCTATTAAGAGTCTAATAGCAATACATAATTCTTTAAAAAACTTCAATTATGATATAGCAGATTCATATGCTGAAAATTTTGTGACTATTTTGGTAGGAAGACTAATAGTAAATGCACTAAAGTATCTTCCTAACACAATCCACAAAGTTGAATAATCCTCCTGAAGAATTAGGTAATGTGTAGGCCCAAATAAGACAATAGCAGAAGCTTTTGAAGTTGACATGCAGTGTTTAGGAAATTGGGGGATACATCCATGACCATCTGGTGGTGACGCTACTTCAAGGTCACGTGTTCATATATGTCCATATTCGAAAGAAAAAGGAAATGAATGATGTTGATATATCTTTGATTGCTCGGCAAAAGTACAGTAGAAAATTATGATCATTGATCTTAGCCAATCATGTCTAACATCGTAAGAAGGCCTCGGGGACTATGACACTATGTTTTTCTATTAAGACTCTTATATCAGTACATAATTCTTCAAAAATCTTCAATTTTGATATAGGAGATTCTTATGCTCAATGTTCTCACCGCTCAAATTGGCCAATCTAAAGTTTTAACACACATGCGCAAACACACAGAAATACATACATGGGGGCAAAAGCCAAATCTGTGAATGAATCCACTGAACATACGAAGGAATAGCCTCTATTTATATATAGGTTGTATCCTCACACGAACTTGAAGAATCGTTCCCTTACCTCACATCCCTAGGACTTTTGGATGAACCAGGCCACATACTTGCAGATAAGAATAAGGGCGATGCAGAATGCGATGATCGATTCTTGGTAATATCACGTTACTGTAATGAGTAACTCACGATCGCCCACTTCACGCCAAAAACGTTTCTAAAAGAGTGTTGCTTTTCTCAGGTTTCCCTCTTTGTCTAAAACTTTTATAAAAAACTTTTTTACAGAGGAAGTTGATTTTCTCATATTTCCATCATGTCTTAAAGTTTTTTGAATGAGGGAGTGCGTTTCTCAGATTTCTATGGGGAAGGCTATTGTTCCACTGTAGCAGCTGAGAAAAATGTCTGGTCGTGATTGAAGGAAAGAACATCGTCGCAATGAAGCATTTGGAGAGAAGCGACGATCAAAAGGAGAATGGTAGCTTTTTTTTAGGGCAATCTACAGCAGGGACTTACAAACAAATTAAAGTTCGATTTGCCAAAACACACATTTGAGAAAGAGATTGCGGGTTTCTTCTTGATTCCCTTAAGAAATATTTGCACGTAGATTCCAGATATCTATAACCTATCTGCAATGCCAAGTTTGACTAGGTCTATAGTGTGATATCCATAAATTAATTTACTCGAGGTATTGTCCATTTTGGCTCGTCCCATACCGAAATTCACACACACACACATACACATCCCAAAATCACTTTCCCTCTATTCAATGCATATTTTGATTCATTCTTGTCCCCTTTGTCATCCTAAAAAACTACCAAGAGCCGCTTATTATTCGAGCCCTTTGGCCTGGCGACCACTCCCCTTCCTCATCGGACTTGGTTGTTATGGGCCCATCAACTTCCGTGTGGTTTGTCCTGAACCATACACCTATTGGAGAGGGTCCCACCTTGATACCATATTGTAACATCCTTGGATTAACTCCCTTCAAATATTATCCTCTTTAGCCCATGCCATAGCAAATCTGATGGTTTTTTCCTTTAACGTATGGGCATTCACTTCTCCAAAATATCACCCATCCTAGTAATACTCTAGCTTGAACAAGTTTAACTTTGAAGTTTCAAATTCAATGCACAATTTAGTTTATCTTTGCCCCTTTGGGCCTTCGCCATTTTAGAAGATTGCCACGAGCCACTTCTTGTCAGAAGCCTCTTGCCCTAACAACCACTCTCCGCCCTCATCGGATCGGATTGTTACATATAGAGTCGTGAGTAACATCTAACCAAGTGTTTGGGTACACAATCATCCTAGGCTTCTTCATTTAAATAAGAAAACCATTCCTGTGGCGGCAGGGGTATACATGCTCTGTGATTCATTTCCCTGCCTAGTACCATAGAGGACTTTCGTGACTGATCAAATCAATCAGAAGCTTATGGTCCTTCAATCTTTGAAATTTTTAACGGAAGAAAAAGAAGATCAACTCTCTTTGGCGGAATTTTGAAGGTATAGCAAGGCTGATCCCTCCACATTGAGCTTAAACTATTTGCAAGCTTGAAATCACTTGGGATTACCGTTTTGAGAAGGCCGACTTCTAATATGATAATTATACTATTGCTCATCTGTTTCTATGTTCCTAACACACCCATAGAGTAGAATAATTTCTGTGAAATTTCCTAGGTCACGATTCATTCCAATTGATCAAGCATTAGTGCAAAAATTGTTTCTGATAAAGAGATGAAATTCATGTCCTTCAAAGTAATTCATGTTTACAACTATTCACATGAACAGAGTGTGGCTGTTTTCATCATCAAAGGATGTCATGGCTCCAACGGGACATCTTACGTCTGCGAACTTGACCTTTATAGGACCAAATGGAGACGAGACTGGGCAGAAAATGGCCGACAGGCGAATCCCCACATACCCGCGGTGGGCTGCAGGAGTCATCACCTTTTTTGACATTCTAAGACATTTGCAGGAACTGAGACAAATAATTGCTGATGAGATAGATCTACCAATCTTGTTTCGGTCCTCGTCAAGTCTACTGTGAAGGTTGACTTGGGTTGTGACGGTTTATATTCGAAGTCTTCAAATGGAGGAGTGAGTATTTCGAAACTCTTTTTTGTAGAGATCCAAAGATGGAGCTCGAGCTTAGAGAAGCCACCATGAAAGGAAGTTTGCTTTCTTTTCTTGAGTTCCTAAAAAAAGATATGCTACTTCTCGATAGAATTATGACTGGCAATCAGTCCTAGACTTCCTTGCAGATCATGGCCATGCTCGGCCACTTGGAATTTGTGAAAGAGGTTCTAGCTTGGAAGGCCGAGCTAGCAAAAGCGCAAAATTCTTATGGTTTGACACCTCTTCATCTCATAGCAGTAAAAGTGTATCTTAACACAGTCGAAAGCTTGTTAAGAGTTAGCTTGGAAATATGTTCCATCCATGACGAACACCTAAAAAAAAAACTCTTCATGTTGTGGCCATGAAAGAGCATATGGATGTGTTGGAACGCTTGGTTCGAGCAAGACCTTTGATGCAGCCCGTGGTGTCACTAAACATGACCAGACAATCCTGCATTTATGTGTGAAGCACAACAAACTTGAAACTTTGAAGGTTTTGATAGATATCACAGGCGATGATAAGTTCATCAACTCAAGGGATGAAGATGGCAACAAAATTTGCATTTGGCTGCTGTAGATAGACAAATTGAGGTACTAAGCCTATGCACTAGTCAAATTCAGTGAGCTTATCACTAAAAAAGGCGGTTTAAGGAAACATGAATGTCCTAGAAATATTCAGAAGCTAAAAGTTATTAATTTATGAATCATCATAGTTATGATATATGGAAAGAAGTCATTGGTCCGGAAAATTAATTACAGCTCTACACTTCACTTCACGCTATTTTTATTTTTATTTTATCTACATTAGAAGCCACATAAAACCAAAAATAGCAGAAGAGATTCAACAAGGGATGAGTTTCCCTTTCGAAGGCATCAGATAAATATCACAGACACTAGAGGATTGAAAAACGCTAGTAGCAAAGTTAATTTTAAAAAGTATATAACATGGATTTGTCAAGTTCAAACCTAACACCAATTGGTATATTCTATTGCTACTGCTCTGCAGACTATTGACTTCCCGATTAATAAACGAGTAACATCACGAACTCCAGAGGTTTCACAGTACTAGGCCTATTGGCACGAGGCCAAAGCGTGGATGAGTCTCTGATATTATGGATTCTATTCCTCAAAATTTAGAGAGTCACAATCAATCCGAGTGAATACTCTATGCAAATAACACAGTCACCGCCTTCCATCCACTTAAAGGAGGAGAACAATGAGGAAAGTAAGAGAAAGTGGGAAGAGAGCATGCATGAAACGTTAATGACGGTGGCGATGTTGCTATTTGCCATGACATTACACGCTAGTATCAACCCACCTGGTCGCACTTGGGAAGATGATTTCCTAGGCGATCAAAATCATCAACCACATACCGTGGGCTACACCATAATAGCATCTAAGGATTCGTCTGTATACAATTCATTCGTTGTATATAACACCATAAACTTCGTCGCATCACTTAGCATCATTCTGCAATGCTGACTTTGATCTCCAAATTCAAAGCAGCATCCAAATTCCAAGCAGCTTTTGATCTCCACATGGATTGCAATGCTGACTTTGTGGGTTGTGATAGTCTCCACGGTTCGACTAATACCATCTCCTTAACATTCTTATCACCAGATATTTATATAGGGGAGCGGAGTTCTACGTATTGTGCCAGCATGTGTTGCATTCATGGTTCTTCTTCTTCTTCTTCTCCTGGTCAACGTTTTTAAATTAATCCTGAAGGTGGCACGCAAAGTCCTGAAATCCGTCCTCGAAGCCTTGAAAAGACGGAAGCAGAATAATCTTATAGTTTAATGGCTGTGTATCGTTACGAGTGTGTTTGTCCCAGGAGAAGTGGACTGAACCATAAGGCCATGCAAGAGTAGATGCTACGTAGTATGCGGTATTCAACGTGCCGATGAGATAAAATATCTACGATAAGTTTGAGGAATGCAAGTTTGTGTGTATGTGCCAGTGAAAACAATAATTGTTTTTAAGTGTGTTGAATGTATGTGAAAAATGGAGTTCACTCCATGGATTAATGTTTTACTCATATGGATAAAGGATTAATGTTTTACTTGTTGACTATTGTGGATATAGACAAGCGAATCAATAAAATAGTAGGAAGGAAGGAAAGTAAATCAGACATTGAATTGACATGGCTCAATCCAAATATCAGAATCCATATTCATGGGAAGAGCAGTATAGAATTACATTAAAAAAGTAAGCAATACAAAAAAGATTATAGTCTTTTTAGCACTGAAACGCTCTTGGTGTTTTTTAGTCTTTAATTACATCTAATAATTCGCTAAATATTTAGCTCCTTGTAAATCTTAGTGAAATTCACTCATACAAATTCTAATTACGAAAATTTAACCGTCTAAATTATCATGAAATGTAGTTATAACAAGCAAAATCCGAAGAACTCCCTGCAAAATTTCCCGGTTTCAGACTACTCTCTGTGGCCACCAAGGACTGGCGCGCCTTTTGTTGGACGCGTCTCTCTCTTTTATAATGCAAAAGAGAGAGCCAACATCATTGTCGCCCCTCTCTTGTCTTCTTCCTTCCTTCGGCAGCCCGCGCGCAGAGAATTTAATGTAATTAATACGACCAGCGTGCTAAACAAAATCGCAGACAATCACAAAAATCCAACTTGGACTTTATCAATCGAGACAGACAGATTTGTATCCTTTAATTTTGGTATTTTCTTAATGAGCTCAAACTCGCGACATTTTTTCAATAATAAACAAATATGAGACACATCTATTGAAATTGGTGATGTAACGGAAGCGAATCGTAATTTTGCAATTAAATCAGGAGCAATGGAAATTGACAGAGAAATAAAAGGAGGTCCAATAAAAGGACGAGAGATTTACTTAATTCGGTCGGACCTTCGGAATCTACTTTCACAAGGGTTTGCAAGATGTATGAACATACCATTCGTCTATCTGCAGTCACCGGCCGAATAATCTTATTTGAGGTCGACCTATATCACTAAGCCAAGCCATGCCATCGTTAACCCTAACCTTCGCCGGAGCGTCACCATCAGTCAAGCAACATCATCCATCAAACATCCTTTATACACAGTTTTGAGAAATATATGAATGATGACAATAGAGACGTAGCATTGGATATGCAGGAACTGCAGTTAAAGATCTGTGCGCGCGTCAACACCCCCTCGGACATCCCTCCCCGGTTATCACCACGGTCAACACCGAAGGGGCGCGTAAAATGCGGGACAAAAACCCAACAACACAGAGTCAGATTCGGCAAACACGGAAATACGAAACTCTTGGGGGACAACTCGAAATTTGGTCGACGTCATTTAAGCTAAGTCAATATGCTTTAAGATCTCCTGATAACGGGATGAATATGCAGTGAGCCTTCTTTGAAAGCATTTTGTCGAACGAGTGATGGGCAGGCATTTTCCTCGTCTCTATGTTCGAAGCAAATGAAAGATTGACATCCACATAGAAACCAAACATACCGACACATTTGATTTTTCGTTCAATCAGAAACTAGAGTTTGACACCTCTATCCTTGTTTTCAGGAAACGAAGGCAGAGCAATATGTTCGTACCTTGACAAGGTGAATTTCCAGTCGCAACCGATGATCAAGTAAGCAAGGAATTGAAGGACATGCTCCGAAACTCATCACCGGCAAGGATGGGCTTCGACATTGAAGTTTCGGCCCAGAACAGGACTCTTCGAACTTCACGGCCGAAGAGCGGAGCGAAATAGTGTGCCTCCCACGCGACGACGAATAATTTTTTTAATAAAAGACCCTCATTTTTTCTTTAACGTAAGAAAACTTTTTTTTTATTTGGTAAAAAGAGAGATCTTTTCTTTTTGTGCCGCCAGCCCCTCGTCCATCAGCAGAAAGAGATGAGACCACAAAGGCCAGGGTTTTTTCCTTGAAAAAATAACAATATGGTCCTACTCCTTTTAATTTGTTCAATATAGTCCCGAAACTATAATCCAATATGCATTATGCATTTGCCTCGACAGAGAGGAGCTTGTATTGTTCTTAGATTTAAAAGACTTATGAAGCAAATTGTAAGTTAACTTTCAACTTCATTTTTTTTTTTATTTTTTTTTTTTTTACAAATATTACCTCACAACTCATAAACACCACCGCCTGCGGTGGCTGGATTGGATAAGGCTCCCATGACCGCTTTGCGTAGAGGGGAGGAGTTCGAATCCCGCCGCACGGGATCTTAAGCGTGACGTCGGGGTGGTGGGTCCTCCGCTAGCGTCACCCCCGGTTTGCCCCGCCGGGCCGGCACGGGGTTCCGGGTCACCAAAAAAAAAAAAAAACTCATACCTATCCTAAAAAGGACCATCATATTGGTAAATTAAAATCATGATCAACAAAATCGTGGTTTAGAAATGATCACCAACACAAGCGCTCGGTGGTTGTTTTCAGTTGAACTAGTCCCCGAACCTGGAGAAACCCGGTTCGGAATGGACATCAAACGAACCGAAGAGGAAATCATCACAATGATAGAACCACTTTTTTATTAGTTGATATTGTTGCAGAAATTGATCTGACTTGTTCTCCTGCGCGGAGCTTCATCTGCATCTTCTTTGTGACCAAAAGATCAGCAGCTGATCGTGCCGGGCTTAGGATCCACCCATGAAGAGGCCAATGCAGCTGGGCACCTGCTAGCGGTCTCCAGATTAGAAGGGGAAAAAAGTTTAATGCCTTCAAATGTTTGCTCTGAAGGGCTAATACGCTGCTGTGAGCAGAGTGACATAAGAGAAGTCCTCACCGCAGCCATCGGAATGATGGACAGGATCAAAATCCACATCATGGGGTGGCCCAACCAAACGCGCCCTACCACGTCCCCATCAACGGGCGTCCCCATCAACGGGCGCGGCGGCTCTCGTCCTTTTAATGTACATTGCTCGCAACATCTGTCGTTAAAAGATTGAATGTCAAAATAAAAAGATTACGTGCCAATGAAATTTTTACATCGGTCATGAGAGGGAGAATCGGGACTTTTGAGTTCTTTGCAATGTTTTCCAGAACGGAGGGAGCAAGTGGTTCAACCATATAATCTAGGAAGCACCGATACTCTCTAAGAGCGTTCGTGTCATGTTGGACACTTCGACACGTGTCCAACATTCTCCGACACTCAATCAACAACTGTCAGAAAATCTGATATCTGATCAATTTTTTCGGCACTCGAATCGGAATTCTGACATGTGAGTTTCCGATACATGATTTTGACATGCGGGATCAATTTTATAAATTTTCGATAAATGAATGGTCAATATGTGTGTGTGTGTGTGTGTGTGTGTAAAAAATAAAAATCAATAATAAAAATAACAAATTAGGAATGAAGAAAAACTTAATATTTTATTATCTTCTCTTTTGATTCTCATTTTTCGTGATACACAATTTACCCTAAAGTTTTTTCTTTTTTCTTTTTGACACGTTTGACACACAAGTCTAAGATAATTTTGAATAATATTTTTATTTTTTATTATTTTATTATTTTTCTTTCCTTTTATTTTTCCTTTTGTCGGCCACTGGCCATGGTCGGGTAGGCTGACCTTGCCTAGGTGAATGTCGTTGTCGCCTACCAAAGGCAAGGCCTAGCTAGACAAGTGTGAGCCTCAACTGAGTGAAGGTGAGGCAACCTTAGCCTAGGCTAGTCTTGCTTGATTTAGTGGGGTTCACCCTCGCCCAAGCCAAATTTGGCGAGGCTGCCCTAACCTGAGTGAGGGGAGCCTTCATTGGGGCTCAACCTTGCTAGTGGCAAGCAACAAAGACCCTCACAACCCACCCGACCATGGCTAATGGTCGGCAACTTTTCATCCAAAATGGAAAATAAAAAGGAAAAAAATTCAAAAGAATATTAAAATTTTATTAAAAATTATTCACATCAGCGTGGATCGTTTCATGTAGATTGGACAGGGTCCACGGTAGCAATATCTAATTAAAATTAGCTGAAATGACTGAATTTGTACTAGATCATACGGTTTAGGAAGAAATTGACACAATTAAAAAGTTTGAGATTCAATTTGTACAAATACCATAGATTTAGACCACTCGACTGGGTGGCGTTGCTAGCAGCGAGCTTTTCCCCCTAACGCAAGGGGAGTTTGTACTCAAACTCTGCCACGTTGCCGTATCAAAAAAAAAAATACCATAGATTTAGGATTTTTCTAACAGTTTTTGCTAAATCATCACAGGTTTTGATATTTGGAAAGGAAGTCAGTCGTCCATATAATTAATAATAACTTTATGCTTCACGTTATTTTCATGCTAATTCATTTAGATTAGAAGGAATGTAAAAATAGAGAAGCAGAAAAAATTCAACAAGGGATGAGATTCCCTTTTGAAGGCATCATATAATAGTCACAAACATTAGCGGACTTAAAAACACTAGAAGCAAATTTAGTCCTCAAAAGTTTACAACATGGGCTTGTCTAGTTCAAACCCGACATCAATTGGCACATTCTGTTGTAACTCCTCTGCAGACTATAATCTTCCTAACTAATAAAGGAGTAGACCCGAACATTGTGAACTCCAACGGTTTCACAGCACTAGGCCTACTAGCACAAGGCCAAATCGTGAAAAGAGCCTAAGAGATTATGGATTTTATTCCTCAAACTTCAGAGAATCATAACTTGTCTAGACAAACCGTCAATGTGAATAACACGGTTACCATAGAGAGAAAGAGGGAAGCGAAGAAAAAGTGGCAAAACGGTATACATAAAGAGCTAATGGTGGTGGCGACATTGGTAGCTACCATAGCTTACGAAGCGGGTACGAACCTAACTGACGAATTTGCAAAGGCAAATAAGAACCTTGATGATTACGAGTTGTTTATAGCATGTAACAGATAAGCTTCATCACATCACTTAGCACCATTATGCTTCTCATAAGTCGTCTTCCCTTAAAGTGGTGTCGGATCACCACGTGGATCGTAATGCTAACTATGTGGGTTGCGATCACCTTCACAGCGTTGGGTTATTCGTTTCTCGTATCACTCTCCTCATCGGAGAAGGAAAAACGTATGCTAATGGTATAGTAGGAATTGCGGTGCAAACATGGGGAGGATTGATGTTTTTTATTTTCCTGTGCCATATAAGCCGCTTAATCATAAAATTGGTACGCAAAGTCCTGAAATTTGTCTACAAAGCCTTTAAGAAACGGAAGAGGGAGGATCCTATGGTTTAGTGGCTATCTACTGGTACAAGTGCGTTTGTCCTAGAAGAATTGCATTGAGTCATGAGGCCATGCAAGAGTAGATGCTATATAGTATGTGCTGTTCAGTGTGCCTATTAGCCAGTTATGTACGGTACGTTTGAGAATGCATGTCTCTATGTGCTGGTTTAAACAATAAGTGTCATAGGCGTGTCGATGGATGACGCATGTAAAAGAATGGAGTTTACATGGATGATGGAAGGGAGTATCAACAGTAAGTAATATTAATACACGGAATTCTCTTCTCTTTCTTCTTTCTTTATATGATGCGCTTAATGTAAGGAGTGAGTTGTGGTTGTAGTCAGATTATAGATGGTTACAAGTAAGAAGAGAACACATGCTAAGGTATTTGTTTTTCCCTTAACTAGATCAGGTATGACATGGGGGCCTTGCGAAGGGAACGCTATCATTGTTTTTCATTGGTAACGGTTCAATTGTGACCACAAATCGGTTTCATGAGTCCCAGGCAACTGGGGGACTTGTGAAGGAATTTACTTATAAATCTTATAAATCTTTTTACTTCACATACCATATAAATCTTTTTTTCCCAAAAAAGGATCACGGCGTGGGTAATATGTTTGATTTTTTTTTTTTTAACTTATGCATCGATATTTCTTACATTTTTTTTTTTTCATTTTGTTTGATTTCGTTAATAGATTTTTCTCCCAATGTTGTAACTGATATGTTTTTTTTTTTTTTTTTTCCATTAGAATTATTTAATGTACATGATGCACATAACTTTGAACAACATGTTACTTGTTTTGAACGTGAAATATTGACGGTACATGAAGTGCTTATTTTGAGCCTCCTTAAATTAGAAATGCAATTTAAATTTTACTTTAATATCATGACATGGCTAGATAGAAGTAGAACTATACCTAATATGCGTAAGTATGACAATTTATGGCATTTTTTTAAAGAGTAATAAAGATAAAAGTATTTATTTATACGTTACTAAGGAAGAATAATTACCTTTTGTGAATTAAAATTAAGTAGTTCGTGAAATAGATTTGTGTTTTGATCTTTAACTTGTAGAAAATTATTCTCATAAACAATTAATCTTTTCATAACAAACGGATCCATACATGATTGTAAAACACCAAGATCAATAAATACAACGGAATTAAAACGTACCTGTTTGAGCTATTGCTTCACTTGAAGAAAACTAGATCACTCTGATAATTAGGGATCTATCGGAATACCAGATCTTCCTCTATATAACCTATTTCGATATAGCAGCTTTTAATGGGATTAAAGCAACTAATAGGTATAACCTACCCTTTTATAGGTTATAGAGGGGACCTAGCAAACCCTAATCAACAGCGTGTCAATTGGGCAATTCCCATTACGGGCTTCAGTCAAACACAATTGCCTACACTTTGCTGCTCAACTAGGCCCGTTAACAATAGATGCCAATACCCAATTCAATCAGATCACTTTAGGATTTAACAAATATTGGAATATCCATTAACCCGATTATTTAAAATAGAAAATCAATTAATTAATGTAAGCCCATATTATAGGAAATTTCCAACATTCTCCCATTTGGGCTACATTAATTAACTTATTTTATTTTGAAAAAGATTTTATATTGAAAACGACACTATTGGGTTAATAACTAAAATTTTGTTTTATGTGGCCACAACTTTTAAAAAATAATATTCCAATAATGGCATCTCAATACCAATCCAATCCTATATAATCTCAATATAGGACTATGGAGATCAATGTGTTAAGAAAATGCTAACACAAGGCCTTCCATAATCAAATATAATAAGTATTATATTTTCATGGATCATGGGCCTAGTAGTGTAGTAAGAAATAGTACCAACATGTGATCAAAATATGCACTATTTCTTATCGGTCCTTAATGCAATTTCTCAACGAGATGAAACTGCATTAGCGCAATTTCTAAACAACATGAAATTGCACAATTATGTCACAATCCAACATGAGATTTCATAATCAGTGACATCCAATCATCTTTAAACTAAAATTTGTTTAAAGATACTGTTTTATACTTCCATTTCTTAGTCAACAGGAGAAAAGATAACAATAAAATCAATAACAACAATCATTGAAAATAAATGCTTTAATAGACATCATAAAAGCATTATCAGTTTGCATATAACTATAATATCAAAAAATACAAACTATATAACTCCCACTAACAAAAGAAATCAAAAGATTCTAAGACACCCATATTCTTTACATGTTCTTTAAACAAAATGGGTCATAAGCCTTTTTATTAAAAAATCAGCCAACATGGACTCAGTTCTAATATTGTCAATCACAATATCTCCCTTTTTGACCAAGTCCTTAATAGTATAATATTTGATCCAATTAACATTTCAACCGTGTCATTGTTGTTATTTATAGCAATAGTAACTGTTTGTCACACATAATGCAATTAGATCAATTATGGGCAATAAGTAATTCAACAAAAATAATTAGTACATTATAAACTCCCCTTTGGGCAGAGTGTATAATGCACAATTATTTTTCATACCATGAAGTTTATAAAACAACAACAAGGAGAATTACATATAATTGTCAATGATCCATCCCCTTTGGGCAGACAAATCATTTAAATTATACATCTCCATGATATCAATATATAGAGACAACAAAGGAGAATTACATATAATCTTCAAGGATCAATCCCCTTTGGGCAGATAAATCCTTTAAATTATACATCTCCATTATCTCAACATAGAGGGGAATTACTCATAACTCTAAAAAATGTATCCCCTTTAGGCAGATAAACCTTTTGAGTCACACATCCCATCATTCATCTCTAATATATCAATATAGAGGGGAATTACATATAACTTTAAAAAATTTATCCCCTTTGGGCAGATAAATCTTTTTGAGTCATATATCCCCATCTTTTAACTTTGAAATTTATCTTCATGCAATTTTCAAATTAATATACACAATAACCCCCTTTGGGCAGGTAATTGTATATACTAATTTTTATCAATAGGAAACTCCAAAAAAAATATATGCCCAAAATTCATCTAACAATATGAAGCACTTTACAACATGTGCTTCCCAAGATCATATTGCATTTATCAAACAACAAATTTTTTTTTTTAAAACCAAGCTTCAAAATTTCGGATCTAATACCCATGGCTGTTTGCAGTCTCTAATCTCTACAAGGTGTTGCTCACCATCATAACATCCCGTGACAACAAAGATAGGCAATGGGACTCTTAAGAGACTATAAGAGTAGAAAAGTCCTCATTCTTATTATGGAGCAAACTCTTGGAGGTTAAATGATATCTTTAAACAGATGTGGGTGTTCCTCTGGGTAATGCTGTGTGATGTGAATAGTTGTTCTTGTCAATGTTGAATGGCATTGATTTGTGGTTGGAGATCCTCTGTTAATTGAAAAACATCTTGATGGAGCAATGTCATACATGATTGTAAAACACCAAGATCAATAAATACAGCGGAATTAAAGCATACCTGTTTGAGCTATTGCTTCACTTGAAGAAAACTAGATCACTCTGATAATCAGGGATCTATCGGAATACCAGATCTTCCTTTCTATGACCTATTTCGATATAGCAGCTTTTAATGGGATTAAAGCAACTGATAGGTATAACCTACCCTTTTATAGGCTAGAGAGGGGACCTAGCAAACCCTAATCAACAGCGTGTTAATTGGGCCCTTCCCATTACGGGCTTCAGTCAAACACAATTGCCTACACTTTGCTGCTCAACTAGGCCCATTAACAATAGATGCCAATACCCAATTCAATCAGATCACTTTAGGGTTTAACAAATATTGGAATATCCATTAACCCGATTATTTAAAATAGAAAATCAATTAATTAATGTAAGCCCATATTATAGGAAATTTCCAACATAACTAACATGAAATTGTTCCAGCAAAACGAAATTAATGTAAAACCGGGGAGTCTACTCTTCTACCCCTTGTAGAAGAAAAGATTTGAGGGATACATGCATAGAAGAAAAAATTACCTTTATATTTTAATTTTCTAAAATTACCTTTATTTTACTTGAGGTATGCTTGGTTTATTTAACTAGATGTTAATTTGTGCTATTTGAGTGATATTTATAATTTTGGGTATTTATTCCAAAATTGGGTAATTTCGGTATTTAATTAGAAAATACCGGGCATCGGTTTACAGAGCCAAAAATGTGTTTTTATTATACCCGATAAAATAATTGTGTGTGGGTACACGGTCGGCCTAAGCCAAAACACCATATCTTTCTTTTATAAAATCCCACTAAATATATAGTTCACAAACACATTTTTGGCGCTGTAAATTGACGCCCGGTATTTTTAATTAAATACCGAAATTACCCAATTTTGCAATAAATACCCAAAATTATAAATATCACTCAAATAGCACAAATTAGCATCTAGTTAAATAAACCAAGCATACCTCTAGTTAAATAAACCACTACGCGCGAACAATGTGCTAGCGGTCCGACAAGGCTAGCGACGGCAGGGAAGGGCCTAGCTAGCTTCTGCTAGTCTTCTCTGGTTCTTTGGAGTTTCAAAAGGGACTAAAATGGAGAAAGCAAGCCCTTGGAGAAGACGAAGACAGCTGAAGATAGAGGAGGGTCCCCCTTGGCCACACCTATCCTCTCCCTGATCTTTGGTTGGCCCCCACTTGCCTTGGCTGTCATCCACAGCCATTTGCAGCTCCTTGGCTTCCCAAACAAGTCTCCCAAGTGGTCCAAAAGTTGAGGGACCAAGGGGCCTATGAATTTTGGGCACTTGCCACTCAATTGGATTCTATTCCCCTTCAAGACTCTTCTAATTGGATTCAATTTGATGCCCAAAATCCCACCAAGGTGCTATCGTCAAAATCAACATTTTTCCTCACCAATAGAACCAACTTGCATCCCAAAAACGCGATAAAAAAGGTCCCTTGAATTTTCCGGACAAAAATGGTCATATTTTGAATTTTCGCCAAAAATCCTGGTTTGCAGAAAAATCTTTGGAGGAAGAGTTGATGTTCTTAAAATGAATTGTGACGTGACATGACATAACTTTCAATTTCTGAAATCGGATTCAAATTCGCGGTTAATTTCAATCTGGCGCGATTTTAGCGTAACCTAGCCTACCGGGTAGCTTTTAGAAATTTTTGATGCAATTGACCAATGATCAATTTATTTCGAGCCACAATGTAGATCTTCGACATATTGGCAACTCTCGGTGGTCGTAAGAATCTCCAGATTTCAAATACGGGCATAGGGTACCAAAATGATGGAAAAATCAGTCTAGTGCCAATTGACGAGAATTTTGCAATCTGGTGGAATCACCCACACTTTGATCACCTATCTCAGTCGAACCTACCTATCTCTGATCCTTGATCGATTTTTAACTGTGCCATAATGATCTCTAAAGATGAGCACAGTTGAGTAGTCGATTCCTGGTTGAATTCTCAAGTCTATTGCGTTAAAATCCCTTAATGGCTTCCCCGGTAATCTAGTTATCTCATGAGAGATCAACTCAGAGAATAGCATTATAGGCGCATCGATGAAATGTTCGATTCATTTAATTGAAAACAGAATTAGAATTTCAAGATGTCACACTAGTAGTGCTTTAGCATGAACATGTTTAACTTTGGACTTCAATTTTAAACTTGCCATTCGGTTTTCAACATATATATCCTATAATTGCTTTGCTCTCATGCAATGCACAGGTCAATTCATTTTTGCCCCCTTTGTAATCATAGAAGCCTACTAAGAGTCGCTTCTTATCCAAACCCTCGAGCCTAGCAACCACTATTCACCCTCATCGGACCGAATCGTTACATATAGAGTCGTGAGTGACATCTGTTGAAGCGTATGTGTACACAATCATCCTAGGCTTCTTCGTTTAAATAAGAAAACCATTCTTGTGGTGGTAGGGGTATACATTCTATGTGATATATTTACCTTTCTTGTACCATTGAGGACTTTCGTGACTGATCAAATCAATCGGGAACATAGGGTCCTTCAATCTTTGAAATTCTTAATGGAAGAAAGAGAAGATCAACTCTCTTTGGCAGAATTTTGGAGGCATGGCAAGGCTGATGCCTCCACATTGAGCTTAAACTATTTGTAAGCTCGAAATCACTTGGGATTATCGTGTTGAGAAGGCTGACTTATAATGTGCTAGTGATACTATTGCTCATTTGTTTCTATCTTCCTAACACACAAGTAGAATAATCTCCGTGAAAGTTCCTAGGTCACGACTCATTCCAATTGATTGAGCATTAGTGCAAAAATTATTTCTGATAAATCCATGAAATTCATGTCCTTTCAAAGTAATCCATGTTCACAACAATTTGCATGAATAGAGTGTGGCCGCTTTACATCACCAGAGTATTTCCTGGCTCCAGTTGGGACACCTGCGTCAGGGAACTTGACCTATACAGGACCAAACGGAGATGAGACTCGGCGGAAAATGGTCGACAGGCGAATCCCCACGTACCCACGGTAGGCTCCAGGAATCATCACCTATTTTGACATCCAAGGACATGAGCAGGAACTGAGACAAATAATTGCTGATGAGATAGATCAACCAATCATTTTTCGGTCTTCGTCAAGCCTACTGCGAGGGTTGATTTGGTTGTCACGGTATACATTCAAGTCTCCAAATGGAGGAGTGAGTAATACGAAATTCTTTTCTTTCAGAGATCCAAAGATGGAGTTCGAGCTCGAGCTCAGAGAAGCCGCCATGGAAGGAAATGTGCCTTCTTTGCTTGAGCTCCTTGGAAAAGATAGGTTGCTTCTCGATAGAATCATGACTGGCAATCAAATCGAGACTCCTTTGCACATTGCAGCCATGCTTGGACACTTGAAATTTGTGGAAGAGGTCCTAGCCCAGAAGGCTGAGCTGGCAAAAGTGCAAAATTCTCAAGGTTTGACGCCTCTTCATCTCGCAGCAGCAAAAGGGTACCTTAACATAGTAGAATGCTTGTTAAGAGTTAGCCCAGAATCGTGTTCCATCTATGACAGATACAAAAGAAACCCTCTTCATGTCGCGGCCATGAAAGGGCATGTGGATGTGTTGGAATGCTTGGTTCGAGCAAGTCCTGATGCAGCCCGCAATGATGCTGAAAATGGCCAGACCATCTTGCGTTTATGTGTGAAGCACAATAGACTGGAAGCTTTGAAGGTTGCGATAGCTATCATACGCAATGATCAGTTCATCAACTCAACAGATGAAGATGGCAACACAATTTTGCATTTGGCTGCTGCAGATAGACAAACTGAGGTATGTTCATACAACTAAGCCTCTGCACTAGTGAAATTCAGTGAGCTTATCAATAAAAAAGGCTGTTTAAGGAAATATGAATGTCCTAGAAATATTCAGAATCTAAAAGTTATCTAATTATAAATCATCACAGGTTATGATATTTGGAAAGAAGTTATTGGTCTGGATAGTTAACTACAGCTTTACAGTTCACGCTATTTTCAAATTAATTTTATCTAGATTAGAAGCAACATAAAACCAAAGATAGCAGAAGATATTCAACAAGGGATGAGTTTCCCTTTTGAAGGCATCAGATATATATCACAAGCGCTAGAGGACTGAAAAACGCTAGTAGTAAAGTGAATTCTAAAAAGTATATAACATGGACTTGTAAAGTTCAAACCTGACACCAATTGGTATGTTCTATTGTTATTGCTCTGCAGACAATTGACTTCCTGATTGATAAAGGAGTAAACCCGAACATCAAGAACTCCAGAGGTTTTACAGCACTACGCCTATCAGCACAAGGCCAACGCGCAGATAGAGTCTCAGATAATGTGGATTATGTTCCTCAAATTTCAGAGAGTCACGACCAATCCAGGCGAATAGTCAATGCAGAGAACACGGTCCAATTTAATATACCAGTTTGAGGTAAATTTGTCATAAATGTATCGCAAAAATTAGGGTTTTTTGAGCGGTTGATACTACTGCAACAAGAGCCACAAAAGTGGTTAGTTGGGGTAAATTTGTCACAAATGTACTAGTTTGGGGTTTTTCATGGTAAAAAAAATAGTTTGGCGATGGTTTGGGCTCTCTCCCCTCACGAAGGGAGGAGAATTCTTTCCAACTTTGAAAGATGATCTCTTTAAGCACAAAATCTCCAATATTCGTTCGAATCCTCTCACAAATCTAAAATTTAGGGCCCAATCACCAACTTGTCTCAATTCACTACTTCCTACTCCATCTCGTCCCTCTTAGTTCAAAATCTCCCTTGATCACTTGGGGTTTTAAGTGGGACGCCGAGAGTGGTGGGTCCTCCCGCTTACGTGTCCCCCTATGGATTCACCCAGAACCGGAGTTTCCCGAGTGGATCTCGGCCGGTTCTTAGCGGGCAGTTCTCAATTCTAGGTTGTACGGGATTCCACGGGTCACAAAAAAAAAAAGTTTAGGGTAATTTTTGGAAATTTACGAAGGTGTACCAGATGAGGAGGAGGCTTTTTTTTTTAGGGTATTAACCATTTTCATAATGCAAAAGAGAGACCTTACATCATTGTCACCACCCTCTTTTGTCTTCTTCCTTCCCTTCAGCAGCCCGCGTGCAAAGAATTTAATGTAATTAATACGGCCAGCGTGCTAAACAAAATCACAGACAATCACAAAAATGATAAGACTTGTACACTTTAATTTTGGTTTTTTTCTAATGAGCTAAAACCCAAAACATATTTTTAACAATAAACAAGTATGAAACACATATATTGAAATTGGCAACACAATGAATATGGATCGTAACTTTGCAATCAAATCAAGAACTATAGTGTAGGGAAAACGGATTCCCTAAAATAGCGATCCGACACTTAATCGAACCCTAAAAATAACGAACGCAAAAGCATACCCAGGAAAACACATGAATCACCGATCAAAGAGTATGTCACAGTGTGGAACGTACCTTTATTTCCACATATTAAAACACTGATGTTGCGATTCAAGGAGGAATCCGAACACTGTTCTTTAGAGGAGAATACCGTTCTTTTCTTAGGGAGAAAACTGTGAGATGTAAACTGAGAGAACGTAATTTCTCTTTTTCAAATCACGTAACTTCTTAGGATAACCGCCTCTAAGATTTTCCCTTTTATTCTTTTATCTATAATAACTTTCTCCATGGGCCCTTAACTTACGGGCCGGGTTTTTGCCCCCCAACATGGGCGGACGGGCCTACTTAGGCCCATCAACACATAGAAAAACCCATCATCTCCCACTCGCACATGATGGGCCGAACAGAATCCACTTTACCTTTCTGCAACATTCATATTGGTGAATAATTTGTGTGACCAGCATACTTTGAGAGCTCGTTGCCATATATCTGTTAGGAATATACAGCAGCTCATAATAGACATCACATTCTGATTAGATTTAGTATGATGTACCCTAGATCAATCGATCACATTTATATCTCTCTTGATCTTTTTTTAAACAATGATATATTATATTCATAATTATGATTATCCCATAAACAATCATAATTAGTCGATCGGTGAATACAAAACTAGAATGTGATTCTCCAAATTCGATCTTCCTCTTTCCTTGAAATTCTCAATCTCAGTTCAACTTGCTTTTCTAGAAATGTCCCATTAGATCGAATCAATTCATGATCATTGGTAACATTTTAAGATAGCAAACATTGAATATAAATCTTGAGAATGAGTAAGAATCATGAGGGCACTAAATTGAGAAATTCTAAGAATCACGAGGGCACTAAATTGAGGAACTTTTTTCCTCAAGAGTCTCACACGGCATAAAAATTGAGATAAAAACTTTTGCTACTCTTATTGGTCGTCTCATGCATACGTAGTATGAAATACGTATTACGGTATTAACTCTTTTCTCATGGAGCGTATGTCTACACTTTCAATACCGTATAGATGATAGTTTAGACATATCTAATATTTAACTTGAGTTCACGTATCTACTCTTTCACAGAATTCATTAGAACACACATCTGACATCATAGACAGATAAAGTAAAATATGTGAGTTATTTTACTTTTAGACATAGTAAATATTATGTCATCATCTTAACACCCAATTAAGGTGACATATCTATTTTAAGCTTGAACTCTCGATTATTACTTAGATAATAAGCTTAAAAACTGTCTCATATCTATTTATCACATAGTAAATAGAGGCGATTGCCTATGTGAGTGGATTAATCTTTTATCTATCCGACGTACTTTCTCAATTTTATATAATGCACTAAGCATTAAGATGCATAAACGTCAAACAAAGATTCATAGGCATTAATGATGAAAACACAAATTCATTAAATGTGACCACTTAAGGGAAAACACATCAACCTCTACGCAGTCCTAGAGATTTCACATTACCACAAAACACATCTCTAGGTCTTGGCTTCGTCATAGGATTTGCTACCATTCTATGCGTAGATATGTACTATAAGTTCACATTTTTTCGTACAACCATATCTTTGACAAAATTATACTTGGTATCTATACGATTGGTCTTGCCATGATATTTTGGATCTTTGGTGTATACTATTGTTGCTTGGCTATCACAGTTAACCAATAATGGGTTTGCAGCATTCTCAATAACACATAAATGATCCAAAAATCTTTTAAGCCAAATACCTTCTTGTATTGCTACTGATAATGCCACGAACTCAGCTTCCATCGTGGACAAGGTTATACACGTTTGTTTCTTACTACTATAAGATATGGCCATTGAAAAAACAAATTCAAAGGTAGATTTCCTTTCATCTAAATCTCCTCCCCAATCAACATTTAAATAGCCTTCAAGTCGCAGATCCTTTCCTTGATAACTCAACGTATAATCAGTAGTTCCCTTCAAATACCTCAGTATTCTTTTAACAGCTTTCCAATGTGCTTAACCTGAATTGGATTGGTATCTACTCACCATTCCAACTACAAAACATATGTTAGGTCTTGTACACATCATAGCGTACATCAAGCTCCCAACAACACTAGCATAAGGAACATGTTGCATTTGTTTATTCTCTTGTGGAGTCCTTGGACACAATCTGTAGCTCAATTCTTCATCTTTTGCAATATGAGTATCTATGGGTTTACAATCTTGCATACGAAATCGTTCAAGAACCCTATTTATGTATGTTTCTTGCGAAAGAGACAATGATCTCTTCGAACGATTTCTTGAAATCTTAACTCCAAGAATATATGCAGCCTCACCCATGTCTTTCATTTCAAAGTTGGAAGATAACCGACTCTTGATAGTACTAACAAATTCCTTATTGCTTCCGGCAATCAGCATATCATCAACAAATAATGATATGATCACAAATTGATATTTGGATCTTTTGATATACACACAATGATCCTCATCAATCATTGAAAAATCATATGCCATTATGACATTATGAAAACGTATATACAATTGTCTCGACGACTGCTTAAGGCCATATATCGATCTCAGAAGTCGACATACCTTTTGTTCATGGCTTTTCATAATGAAACCAATAGGTTGTTCCATATAAATTTATTCCTCTAATTCTCCATTGAGAAAAATAGTATTTACATCCATTTGATGTAACTTAAGATCCATACTTACCACTATTGCCAGAATAATGCGAATCGAGGTAAATCTCCAAATAGGAGAAAATGTTTCCTCATAATTAATTCTTTCATGTTGATTATACCCCTTCGCCACAAGACGAGCTTTATGTCTTTCTATTGAGCCATCAGTTTTACGCTTTATTTGGAGAACCCATTTGTTCCTAATGGCTTTGCGTCTTTTTGGAAGATCAACCAGTTCCTAGACATGGTTTGACTTCATTGACTTCATCTCCTCTTCCATTGCATTCATCCATTTTTCCTTATTATGGCAATTTAGAGCCCCATTTACATTTCTTGGCTCATCTTCATCTTACGGAGCAATTATAAAAGTTTCCCCTTCAATGCCAAAACGTCGACGGGAATACATTTTGCGACTTATTCACCGTACAGGAGATTGTACACTTTGCATATCATTCCCATTTATGCTCCCTCTCAGATTAGATAATGACGATATCATCTCATCATGTGGTTGTAATTGAGAATGAGTTAAATTAAATTCATCACCTCTCATGTTACTCCCACTTGGACGAATTCCATTAAATTCATTATCTTGATCCAAGGTTTCAAATATGGAGTAATTCTCACCTATTTCACCATCCTTAGGAAATTTATTCTCTAAGAATGTGACATCCCCTGATTCGAACTCAGTTATACTCCTACATTCCTGCTCACTTATAAACACATACCATTTCGAGTGTTCAGAGTATCTTATGAAAATACTCTTATTTCCTCTATGACCTAATTTCCTAAATTTGTGAGAAGGCTCATGAGTATAGGCAGCACAACTCCATGGTTTAAGAAAACCTAAGTTTGATTTTCTACCTGTCTATAACTCATATGGAGTGGAAGTAACTAATTTGGAAGGAACACTGTTAAGTATATAGGCGGCAGTTAATAAAGCATCCCTCCAAAAAGTGATAGGTAAATTAACATGCGCCATCATGGACCTAACCATTTCTAGTAGGGTTCTGTTTCTTCTTTCCACAATAGTATTTTGTTGAGGAGTATATGGAATAAACAACTGTCTTTCTATTCTATTTTCATCACATAAAATTCTGAACTCATCAAATAAATATTCTCGACCTCGATCGGATCTCAAAACTTTTATTTTCTTATCTAATTAATTTTCTACCAAGATCATAAACTTTTTAAAACAACTCAATGTTTCAGATTTATGAGAAATCAAATAGACATAGCTGAATCGAGTATATTCATCTATAAATGTGATAAAATAAACAGTTACATGCCTTCCTCTCACATTCATTAGACCACAGACGTCAGGATGATTTAAATGCAAAGGAAATTCAGCTCTTTTACCTTTTCTAAATGATTTCTTTGTTATTTTCCCTACTAGGCAATGCTCACATATGGGCAAATCGACTTTTTCAATATTGCCTAACAAGCCCTCTTTGGCTAGTCTATTCATACGTTGTTGGCCTATATGACCAAGTCTAGCATGCCACACATTCACATCATTATCATATGAATTAGAAGATGTGAAAAGGGAATAACAAACATTGACATTACGACAGTCAACATTTAATACAATAAAACCATCTAAAAAATAACCACAACCATAGTAGTTTGTATCCAAATACAAATCCACACAACTATTATGGAAATTCATATTAAAACCAAGCTTAACCAACACTAAAACAGACACTAAATTTTGACGAATCTCCGGAGTAGATAAAACATCATGTAGGAATAAAGTGCGTCCACCACGCATGTTCAATTGGCAGGTGTCAATCCCTTTTACTTCGGTTTTAGAGTTATTTCCTACATAAATCTACTTAGTTCCAATCGGTAGTCGTTGAAATTCCACGAAGGATTCTCTATTCTTCGAATCACTGCTTGCACTTGTTGCTTGTCGGTCAGGACATGGCTAGCATCTTTCAGCTCATTAATCATGTTTGACATTTTTCTTAGGTGTTGTTTCATGGTCTGACCATAAGACTTCTTGTAAGAGTCAAACCTAATAGTGAGCTGTCTCATTCTGGTCAACGAAGTATGACCAAATCTTACTGCCAATGCTTCCCACATTTCCTTGGCATTCTCAAAACGCCTGAGCTCACACATGACATCATTCTCTATGCCGCTCAACAACGTAATGCGAGCAAGAGAGTTCTTTCTCTTCCATGTAGCAAATGCATCCTTATCTCTCTTATATTGTGCAGTGTCCCCATCTTCAGGCTCTTCTATAGTCAGATTAAGAGTTTCTAGTGCCTCTTGTTCTTCCAGCACATATTAGATTTTCATATGTCATATTTCATAGTTATCGTTGTTAAGCTTTCACCTTTGTTCAATTCAGCAACAATGCTCTTTGTGGCTGAAGACATTGATCTGAACATATCAGACATATTTACACGAATTATTAATGCTTATCATTTATGCATCTATTTTGCATAGACTTATCATATTAATGAATAATTTCAAATAAGGTTTCAGAATTAAAAGGTCACTAAGTTTCCAATCATCATCCAAAATCCTAACTTGAAATTATCATTAATATAATTTTTTATGCAAAATAAGTTCTTTGAAGCTACAAAAACTTCTATGAACTACCCACTATAGTTAATAATAACAGAAGCAAATGATATTGGACATCCATTAATGATTCAAGAAAGAAAAACTCCACATTATGTAACTAACACATCAGTTGTTACACTGACATCAACGAGATAGAAAATATTCACATAAGATGTCCATAAAGCTTACTAAATAAAGACAACTCGAAACATCTAACGCCAAGTCAATATACGAGCAGGGAAAGATTCTTTTTGATTCAATTTCTTGTCCCTTTCTTTTGTAAATTCTTCAAGCAATCTTGCCAGCCACGGAAAAATAGACGGATATCCCTTAGGATTTCTCCTTCGCACATTCATCCCCCGCCTAATCAAAGTCATTCCTTGGGTCACAGTCTTTGTGGCTCCAACCCAATGATATTCATCTACAAAAGCCATTACCAGCCCCTTATACCTAGTAAATCTTTTGACCTCCCATAGGCGATTCAACACTCCTTACCATTCTGGTGGAAGAGTGTTCATGAAGAATCGCACCATCTAAGAATCTGGCATGGGATAACCATTCCAAATGACTTCTTGAATTTTTTTTTTTTGTTGACTTTGAGAACATGATCAATTATATTGTTTCTCTCCCATTGATAATCATTCAAACCAGCTATCAACCTTGAAAGCCTTTCCTTTTGTTCATCTATAACTGCGCAAATAGGTGTGCATGCCTTAAGGGGAGGCATTGTTCCTGCAACAAATGCAGAACAAAAAGGGATTACATATAATCCACATAGACAAAATTGAAAAAGAAATACATTCCTTTTTTTTTTTGGGTCAACGGTCAACAATCAAAGTTAACGGTCAACGATCAACAATAAATGGTCAACGGCAAGTCAACGGGTCAACGGGTCGGGTCGGTTCAAACCGACGACTCAGCCCGACTCGGCACGTACCCTGCGCGTGCGCGAGCAACCGCCAGCTGACGTCACAATGACATCGGCTGGCGCGTGCCGCGCACACGCCACGGTTGTCGCACATGTGCCGCGCATGCACTTGCGGTTACCGCGTGCGTGCATTGCACGCACCTGCATTTCCGCCGCTCGTGCATGCATCGCACGCGCCAATGAAGCCGAACACTTCGGCCGCGCATGGCGGCGCGTCCAGCGGTGAGCCACCAGTCGATCTTCTCGTATTGACAAAAGCTACAACCCTACACTATCATAAACAAATTTCAATTTGCAGAAATTCATAAACGGGGTGAACAGTGCGCGGTGTCGGGATTTTTTTTTCTTAATCGAATGGCGACGGTGTTTCACGAAAAATTCAATCAAAAAACCAATTTATAAACATGAAAAGGTGATTGGGAAACATGAATAATGGCTCTGATACCAATGTAGGGAAAACGGATTTCCTAAAATAGCGATCCGACACTTGATCGAACCCTAAAATAACGAATGCGGAAGCATACCCAGGAAAACACATGTATCACTAATCAAAGAATACGTCACGTTGTCGAACGTACCTTTATTTCCACAAATTAAAACACCGATGTTGTGATTCAAGGAGGAATCCAGACGCTGTTCTTCAGAGGAGAATACTGTTCTTTTCTTAGGGAGAAAACGGTGAGACGTAAACTGAGAGAACGTAATCTCTCTTTTTCAAATTACGTAACTTCTTAGGATAACCGCCTCTAAGATTTTCCTTTTTATTCTTTTATCTATAATAACTTCCTCCATGGGCCATTAACTTACGTGCCGGGTTTTGGGCCCAACATGGGCGGACGGGCCTACTTAGGCCCATCAACACATAAAAAAACCCATCATATTGAAATTGACAGAGAAATAAAAGGAGAACCAATAAAAGGATGAAATATTTACTTGATTCGATCTGAGCATCAAAGCCTATATTCACAAGGATTTGCAGTATGTATGAACATACCATTTGTCTATCTGCAGTCACCGGCCAAATAATCTTATTTGAGGTCGACCTGTATCATTAAGCCACGCCCATACCATCGTTAACCCTAGCCTTCGCCGGAGGGTCACCATCAGTCAAGCAACATCATCCATCAAACATCCTTTACACACGGTTTCGAGAAATATATGAAGGATGACAATAGAGACATATCTATCCTAAAAAGGACCATCGTATTGGTAAACTAAAATCATGATCAACAAAAGCATGGTTTAGAAATGATCACTAACACAAGCACTCAATGATTGTTTTCAGTTGAACTAGTCCCCGAACCTGGAGAAACCCAGTTCGGAATGGACATCAAACGAACCGAAGAGGTAATCGTCACCATGATAGAACCACATTTTATTAGTTGATATTGTTGCAGAAATTTATCTGACTTGTTCTCCTGCGCAGGGCTTCATCTGCATCTTCTTTGTGACCAAAAGATCAGCAGCTGATCGTGCCGGGCTTAGGATCCACCCAAGAAAAGGCCAATGCAGCTGGGCACCCGCTAGCGGTCTCCAGATTAGAAGGGGAAAAAAGTTTAATGCCTTCAAATGTTTGCTCTGAAGGGCTAATACGCTGCTGTGAGCAGAGTGACATAAGAAAAGTCCTCACCGCAGCCATCGGAATGATGGACAGGATCAAAATCCACATCATGGGGTGGCCCAACCAAACGCGCCCCACCATGTCCCCATCAACGGGCGCGGCAGCTCTCGTCCTCTTAATGTACATTGCTCGTAACATCTGTCGTTAAAAGATTGAATGTCAAAATAAAAAGATTACGTGCCAACGAAATTTTTACATCGGTTATGAGAGGGAGAATCGGGACTTTTGAGTTCTTTGCAATGTTTTCTAAATGGAGGGGAGCAAGTGATTCAACCATATAATCTAAGAAGTACCGATACTCTCTAAGAGCCTTCAAATCGTGTCGGACATCTCGACACGTGTCCAACACTCTCCGACACTCAATCAACAACTGTCGGAAAATCCGATATCTGATCAATTTTTTCGACACTCAAATCGGAATTTTGACATGTGAGTTTCAGACACATGATTTTGACATGCGAGATTAATTTTATAAAGTTTCAATAAATGAATGGTCAATATATATATATATATATATATATATATATATATATATATATGTGAAAAATAAAAATCAATAATAAAAATAACAAACTAGGAATGAAGAAAAACTTAATATTTTATTATCTTCTCTTTTGACTCTCACTTTTCATGATACACAATTTACCCTAAAGTTTTTCCTTTTTCTTTCAACACGTCTAACATGCAAGTCTAAGATAATTTTGAATAATATTTTTATTTATTTTATTTTATTTTTCCTTTTTCAGCCCCTGGCTATGGTCAGGTAGGCTGACCTTGCCTAGGTGAATGTCGTCGTCACCTACCAAAGGCAAGGCCTAGCTAGACAAGTGTGAGCCCCAATTGAGCGAAGGTGAGGCAACCTTAGCCTAGGCTAGTCTTGCCTGATTTAGTGGGGTTCACCCTCGCCCAGGCCAGATTTGGCGAGGCTGCCCTAACCTGAGTGAGGGGAGCCTTCACTGGGGCTCAACCTTGCCAGTGGCAAGCAACAAAGACCCTCACGACCCACCCGACCATGGCTAATGGTTGGCAACTTGTCATCCGGAATGGAAAGTAAAAAGGAAAAATATCCAAAAAAATATTAAAATTTTATTAAAAATTATTCACATCAACGTGGATCATTTCATGTAGATTGGACGGGGTCCACGTTAGCAATATCTAATTAAAATTAGCTGAAATGACTGAATTGGTACTAGATCATAAGGTTTAAGAATAAATTGACACAATTAAAAAGTTTGGGATTCAATTTGTACAAATACCATAGATTTAGGATTTTTCTGACATTTTTTGCTAAATCATCACAGGTTTTGATATTTGGAAAGGAAGTCACTCGTCCATATAATTAATTACAACTTTATGCTTCACGTTATTTGAACGCTAATTCATTTAGATTAGAAGGAATGTAAAAATAGAGAAGCAGAAAAAATTCAACAAGGGATGAGATTCCTTTTGAAGGCATCATATAATAGTCACAAACATTAGAGGACTTAAAAACACTAGAAGCAAACTTAGTCCTCAAAAGTTTACAACATGAGCTTGTCTAGTTCAAACCCGACATCAATTGGTACATTCTGTTGTAACTCCTCTGCAGACTATAATCTTCCTAACTAATAAAGGAGTAGACGCGAACATTGTGAACTCCAACGGTTTCACAGCACTAGGCCTACTAGCACAAGGCCAAATCGTGAAAAGAGCCTAAGAGATTATGGATTTTATTCCTCAAACTTCAGAGAATCATAACTTGTCTAGACAAACCGTCAATGTGAATAACACGGTTACCATAGAGAGAAAGAGGGAAGCGAAGAAAAAGTGGCAAAACGGTATACATAAAGAGCTAATGGTGGTGGCGACATTGGTAGCTACCATAGCTTACGAAGCGGGTACGAACCTACCTGACGAATTTGCAAAGGCAAATAAGAACCTTGATGATTACGAGTTGTTTATAGCATGTAACAGATAAGTTTCATCACATCACTTAGCACCATTATGCTTCTCATAAGTCGTCTTCCCTTAAAGCGGTGTCGGATCACCACGTGGATCGTAATGCTAACTATGTGGGTTGCGATCACCTTCACAGCATTGGGTTATTCGTTTCCCGTATCAATCTCCTCACTGGAGAAGGAAAAAACGTATGCTAATGGTATAGTAGGAATTGCGGTGCAAACATGGGGAGGATTGATGTTTTTCATTTTCCTGTGCCATATAAGCCGCTTAATCATGAAATTGGTACGCAAAGTCCTGAAATTTGTCTACAAAGCCTTCAAGAAACGGAAGAGGGAGGATCCTATGGTTTGGTGGCTATCTACTGGTACAAGTGCGTTTGTCCTAGAAGAATTGCATTGAGTCATGAGGCCATGCAAGAGTAGATGCTATATAGTATGTGCTGTTCAGTGTGCCTATTAGCCAGTTATGTACGATACGTTTGAGAATCCATGTCTCTATGTGCTGGTTTAAACAATAAGTGTCATAGGCGTGTTGATGGATGACGCATGTAAAAGAATGGAGTTTACATTAGGGGTGTGCATGGTCCGAGCGGGCGGTTCCCAACCTAGAACCGGGAACCGCCCGCTAAGGACCAGTTCCGAAAAATTGGAACCGGGATCCACCCGTTTGTTGTATGGATCCGCTTGGGAACCGGACCATCGGTCCGGTCCGGTTCCCGGGTGGATCCATGGAACCGATTTTGACGTGAAACAATTTTGGTTTTCAACATAGAACGACTACGTGACATGAAAGCAAGCCAAAGAAAGAAAAACCAAATTTAAGTACGTGGAGATGCGGACGACAAGATAAGTAAACGCAGCGAAATGGCGATAGGATTAGGAGCCGAAGACGAAAGGAGTGATAAGAGATCTAGGGTTTCTTTTAGTAATTTTTTTTTTTTTTTTAAATATTAAAAAGGTTCCGGTTCGGTCCGGGTGGGTGGGCGGGCGGATTCACCCATGGAACCGGGAACCGGACCGGTACCCACCGGTTCCCATAAGTGGAACCGGGAACCGGACCGTTTCCCTCAAGAACTGCTGGTTCCGAGCGGTTCCCGAGTCCGGTTCGGGCGGTCGGGTGGTTCCCGGTATTTTGCACACCCCTAGTTTACATGGATGATGGAATGGAGTATCAACAGTAAGTAATATTAATACACTTAATTCTCTTCTCTTTCTTCTTTCTTTATATGATGTGCTTAATGTAAGGAGTGAGTTGTGGCTGTAGTCAGATTACGGATGGTTACAAGTAAGAAGAGAACACATGCTAAGGTATTTGTTTTTCCCTCAACCAGATCAGGTATGACATGGGGGCTAGCGAAGGGAACGGTATCGTTGTTTTTCATTAGTAATGGTTCAATTGTAACCGCAAATTGGTTTCATGAGTCCCTGGCAACTAGGGGATGTGCGAAGGAATTTAAATATAAATCTTATAATAATCACATGCCATATTTACTTCACATACCATATAAATCTTTTTTTTCCCAAAAAAAGGATCACGGCATGGGTAATATCTATGCACCGATAATTCTTACATTTTTTTTTTTCATTTTGTTTGATTTCATTTATAGAATTTTTGTCCCAATGTTGTAATTGATATGTTTTTTTTTTCCATTAAAATTATTTAATGTACACGATGGATATAACTTTGAACAACATTTAACACGTTTTGAACGTGAAATATTGACAGTACATGAAATGCTTATTTTGAGCCTCCTTAAATTAGAAATGCAATTTAAATTTTACTTTAATATCATGACATAGCTACATAGAAGTAGAACTATACCTAATATGCGTAAGTATGACAATTTATGGGCATTTTTTAAAGTGTAATAAAGTTAAAAGTATTTATTATACGTTAGTAAGGGAGAATAATTACCTTTTGTGAATTAAGTAGTTTGATTTTTATTTGTGTTTTGATTTTTAACTAACATAAAATTGCTCCAGCAAAACGAAATTAATGTAAAACCGGGGAGTCTACTCTGAAGAAGAAAAGATCTGAGGGATACAGAGAAGAAAAAATCACCTCTATATTTTAAATTTCTAAAAGCTGATGAGCAAGTCATCCGGTTATCAGCAAATAATTTTGTGGCTATGGTGGGTCTGTTACTGGCAATAAAAGTAACGGACGGTTACCCTCTCATTTCCCATGATAGGGGGACTTTCCAGTTGGGGAAGAAAAAAAAGTATGCCAGTCGTAATAATAAGGCCAACTAAAGATGGAAAAATACTAACCATAATGAACTACCAATTACGACTAATTAAGAAAATTAAAATCATCAATGGATAATTACTGGCGACAACATCCCCAACTTACGAAGTGTAAAGAAATGTCATTATTTTTATTAAAACAGTACGAACAATAAGTGCAATAGTATTGTGAGAAGTTTAGCCAGTTTACCACAGCTTTAGGTCAATTAGCAAGTGTTATATCACTTGTGATGGTTTGAGATAATTTACTATGTTATAAGGAAATCACTTGTGATGGTTTGAGATAATTTACTATGAGATGGTGTAAGAAGGGAGTATGTCTGAGGGAGAGAGTTTTGAGCGAGAGAGAGAATCCAGATCTGAGACAGAGCGAGTGAGCCTCAGCCTCGCACGAGCCCTGGCCGGCGACCTCTCTCGGACGACGTCCTTGAGCCGAACTCGGTGAGCCCCCTTTTTAGTGCCCTACCGTGGCCATGTTTTTGGGCGCGCCAGGCCGGAGCTCGCGGCCATCCGGCTTACGCGAACTCCGGACCTCGACCGACCTCCATCTAGCTGCTGCGTGAGCCGTCGTTCCTCCGGTGAGGGTCTCGGCTTAGATTTGAGTCCCGATGAGGCCAAAAACCTTCCCTTTTTGTAGCGTGCTCCAACTGCTCGATGATATGACCGAACGAGATCCAGTTGTTGTGCCTTTCGTTTTGGCCGTCCTCGGGCCGTCGCAAGTCGTGAGAAGGCTCAGCCGAGCCATGGTCGGCCACGGTGGATGGTCGGCCGGAGGCCGAGTCCTCGGCCTAGCCGTGCAAGGCGACGCGCGCGCGCGTCGCGGTGGAGGAATGGGGGCGCGAATCGGGTCATTCGGGTCGGGCGTGAGATCCGGCTGGGTTTTTAGGGTTGGTTTCTCGGGTTGGGCTCAGCTACTGATAATGGACCGGCTTTGGTTATTGAAATTGTGGGCTGGGTTTTGTTTTATTTTTCTTGGGTTAAGAATGTTGCCGGACTGGGCTCATTCGCTGAGCCCAGACCAGCCTAGGTCCCGGTTCAGCCTCGACCCGGGTCGAATCCGGACATCCGACCCCGGTTCCTATTTTCAATTAAAAATAATAATAAATATTTAATATTTCAAAAATAATAAACAAATGAAAAATTCCATTTTTTTTTTTTCGGAAACTAGCAAAAGGCTTTAAAAATAAATTTTGAGTGGTTTTCTTCCAAAAAATGCATTAAAAAAAAATCAAACCTCAATGTTTAAATAAGATTAAATTTGAAAATGCATTAATTGATTAACTAGTGTAATCAAGTTCCGATCCTAATTTCTCTAATTGCGCAAGAGTAAAATGTTTCTCTCAACATTTTATTTGTTTTATAATCGACTCATTGCAAATCGATTAATAACGACTTTTAAATGAAAATGACTTGCATGTTAAAAATTTATATCACAAGTCGTGAATTGGTGAGCTAAGGAAAGGCAGACTAATTTAAACTTGGCAAGCCAGCCTTCGACCACTTGCAGGAGGCTTCAGAGGTCACAATAGTCAAGTCCACGTTTTCACATATGTCCATATTAGTAAGAAAATGAGAGGAATGATGTTTGACGTATCTCTAATTTTTCAGCGAAATTACTTTAGAGAACTTTAGTCTTTGATCTTAGCATCGTGTGTAAAATATCTCGTAGTGGTTGAGCAAAGAACATCAACGTAATTAAGACTGAGGGCAATTTACGAGGACTTTAAAAAATTTAAAATTCAATTCAACACAATAACAAACTTAAAGGAGAGATTGTAGGTTTCTTCTTAATTCCCAAGAACCAATTGTAGTGAGTATCCCCAAACTCTCATTTTAGAGAGCCAAACATGGACCCGAGCTTTACAAATTTTACTCTTGCGCAACCAGAAAAATTAGGATTATGGATTTGAAAATTACTTACAGATTAAAAATTCGGACCAAAAGTCGTAATTTTGTGGGTTAGGAAAAGCCCAAACTAAACTTACACTTAACAAGCCATTAGTCTCCAAGCACCCGTGGGAGACTTCAGAGAGGTGACGATCAAGTCCACGCTCACAAGTCTGTATTTGTAAGAAAATGAGAGGAATGATGTTTGACATATCTCTAGTTTTTTGGCGAAATTACTTTAAAGAACTTTAGTCTTTGTGTAACATCCGCGATTTCCAACTCCGTGAGAAATAACTATGAGTCTGGTGTGCCAATGGTAAAAATCGGCCATGGATCGGTTGGCTCAATCAGAAGAGTAACCAAGGATTAATCTTGTTCTGATCAAAGAATCAACCATGGATTGATCGAGGAATTGACCTTGCATGCATCCGCCCCTCACTAAGCCACTCTTTCCAGCTTTCTTGAGGTTCATTAAGGTAAGTAGAATTCATAACTCTTGGTGAGGGTGATAGCCTACATCATCAAGTTTAGTTGTATACACACTTGTACTTAGTTTTATGCATATTGATTGATTGCTCATGTGTTTATATTCCTAAGCTGAATCGCGCTCTGGGTCATGAACGGCTCTCGCTCGGCCTTAGACTGGCAATGAGGCGTGTCAGTTCAAGCCTTGAATCATGTTGCTCGGACTTGACTGCACTCTCATTCGAGCTTAATTTGTGTACATGTTAATGTTCAGTTTCCTCATGCCTTTGTATGTAAGTAGAATATCTAATTCTTGACTAAGATGATAGCCTATGTCGTCGAGTTTCGCTCTGTGCTCACCCGTATGAACCATGATTATGTCGTGATGTTCTTTTATATGGTTTGCTCATGTTTATTTGTTTGAGTGTGTTCACGCTCCGGGACAAAGTCGAGTTTCGCTCGACTTGGAATTGACGTTAAGTCGTGATGGCCTAAGTTCGCAGACCTTGGATCAATATTGATGCATGCTGGTTCTAAATCTTGTGTGGCATAGGGATTGCCTAGGGCTGCGAGGCCTTGGATCGACATTGAGGTGTACCGGATCCTAATCTTGTTTGGCACAAGGATCGCCCAAACCCACAAGTTCTTGGTATGGCATTAAGATATGTCGGTTCCAAGTCTTGCTTGGTGCAGAGGTCGGCCTTATGTGCTCGGTTCAAGCCATGGACCAAGAATTGTGCCGAACATGTTATATTATATGATATTGAGGGTCATGGCACACATTCTTGAATGAGCACGCCCTCAACCCTTATGTGCGTTGGCTAAGATGAAAGAATAAAAAAAATGGCTTATGCAAGGCACTGTGTGTAATCACCTAATGAAAGATAAGAACTGTCATCACTTGAGGTGGCGACGATGCCCTCACACCAACGGGATGCCTCGTTAATGAAAACAAGATGCCCCCACATCAATGGGATACTTAGGTTAAGCCCGAAAACCTCGGGAAGCTAGCTCCAAAAAGCCTCGATCGAGCTGAGATACCCTAGTCAAGCCAAGAAGCCCAACATGAAGCTAGAAGCCTCGGTCGAGTGGAGATACCCTAGTCAAGCAAGGAAGCCCAACTACAGGAAGCCCAGCATGAAGCTAGAAGCCTCGGTCAAGCCAAGATGCCTTGGTCGAGCTCGAAGCCTGACATGAAGCTAGAAGCCTTGATCGAGCCAAGAGGGCCTGGTTGAGCTATGACAAAGTTAAATGAATCTTTTATGTGTGCTAGTATATGCATAAGTAAGATATGTTTGATGTATTTAATGAAAAGTCGAAGGTAAGCATGCATTGAAGTATGGCGTGATGGACACATGTATGTAGTTGATGTGTAGCAATGAATTTGTTGTTGATCTACCATTGACATTGTGTTGTGAGTGTTGTGTCTGCTAGATTTTGATGATGCGATGTTCCTATAGTAGAGAATAGGGTTTTTACTTACTGAGTTTCCCGCCTCACTTCGTTATCTTCTAGACTTGTAGGCATGGAAATCTCCCCTCAGTTTGGGGAACTATTGTCACGCTAGAGGAGATAAGAATTCCCCTAGCCTATGCGGATACTTGTAGTATAATGTAAAAAGGAAAAAATGGCCTATAGAGAAAGGGCTTGTAAATATACTATTATAATCTAAAGTAGTGTGCTTCATCCGTGGTGTTATCCCCGATTTCTAGCTGTTGTTTATCAAGGAGAATACTTGTACACGTTTTTGCAGGTGCATATTAAACAGATAAAAGAAATGAGATGGCAATGAGTCTGGGATGTCGCAATGATGACCCACACGACAGCGAGTTAGGTTGTTACACTTTGATCTTAGCCAATCACATCTAAGATCTTTTGTAAAATATATCGTGGTGGTTGAGTGAAGAACATCGGCGTAATTAAGATTGAGGCCAATTTATGAGGACTTTAAAAACTTTAAAATTCAATTTAACACAACAACAAACTTAAAGGAGAGATTGCAGGTTTCTTCTTAATTCCTAAGAACCAGTTGCAGTGAGTATCCCTGTTGACACCTAAATTTTGGCAACTTGTTTAGTCATTTATTGTATTAAAAAATTAGGGGTTAATTTTATCCCTGAAAAAATTGTTAATTGCATAGCATATAGTTTTAAGTGCATTTATTTTAATTTGCATTTACATTGGGCCGGTGACGGATGTGTTCGAATTAATGCTTTAGAAACTTTAATTTGATGAGTCAGGCTAAGCCCACGAAGAGAGCAAATTGCCCAAGCCCGTATCCTTGGGGAAATTTTACGGATTTATCTTTGTGAGATTTCAATTCATAAGCAAATATTGTGTTTGGAAAATAAATTTTTGTGGATATGATTTTGGAAAATTAAAAACCCTAATCCATGGCCTATAAATAGATTAAGGGGCCACACAATCGATACATACGGCCACAATTCTGAAAAGAGGACTTCGAATACACGGCACAGAGAGAGCTTTAGAGAGAAAAAGCCAAGAGGAGAAATCGTGGAGGCCAGCAGATTAGAATTTCAAAACACAGCCAAGAGAATACACGTGAATAGAGAGGAAGGAGAGGGAGGCTACGGTCAGTCATACATCCTCACGGCCACACTTTCACCGATCTTCATCGCCGCCGTCGGTGTCCTTGCTGCCATCTGCTGCTGCCCAACGAAGCTGAGAAGCTATTGCTGTGCATCAGTGTGATTCATAAGTGACATGTGAAAGAACAGGGAGGGTACACGGGCGGAGGATTGGATCTAAGAATAAAAAATTCACGATTTCTCAACGTGGAGAGATAGAGAGAAACCCAAGATCTGGCACGGCTCCCAGACCGTGACTTGTCTACGGAATTCAGTAGTCGGTGGGGGTTTCCTTTAGTCCCTGTTCCTAGCTCAGCAGTGGTCCCGGTGCCGTGCGGCTTTCCTGGCTACGCCCAAGCTCTACATCCAGGGCGCCCGGTGATTTCCAGAGTCTATAATGAGCAGCCAATGCCGGTTTTGTATTCTTGGTTGAATTTTCGCAGGTTTTTCGGTGAACACAGCAGTCCTTGACGTGCCCCAGACTTCCACCGATCCAGTTATTTTGCTTTCGTTTGAATTTTTATTAGCGCAGGTCTTTCTTGACCGAATCCAGTCACCGCCCTGACAATCCCATTGAATCTCCGAGCAATATTTGTCCTTCGGCAAACCCGATGAGCCGTTGCCATCCTTTCCTCGAGCTTTCACCGCCATCAACCAGCTCATGAAGCCATGCCAGGGAGGTTGCTGTCTTGCTCTTGTGACTCCATATTACTGGCACCACTCAATGACGAGTTGCTCGCCGCACCATCGCAACACTTACGGCAAGAAAGCTAACCCACCGCATTTGAGTTCTTTCCTTGTTGCAGCTGGAAGTCCCCAGCCATGAATTCATCGTACGAGCATATCTTCAAAGATTGCGGGTTGTTTTGATTTTTGGCCGAAGCAGTGGAATTTGTCTCTTATTGCATGGTGAAATCTGGAGACTTAACCGTGAGTTCTTGAGAAAGAAGCATACGTGAGATTGAAGACAAAAAGGTAGTGACTTTAGAGTTCCCGTTGGAGATTATTTGGTCCGACTAAAAGACCAAATATTAATTCACTACGATCTCCTTTGGCGAGCCACCTTATCGTGAGCGGTTCCCTCGCAAGTGCGTCGCGTGAGCCGTCCGTGGGCAAATTCTTATTCGGAGGCATATCCATATATTAGATTTTCCAGCTGAGGGACCTATGCCGAACCATCCTGTCCGTCCGTGAGTCGTAAGGACCTGAGCCTCACCGAGCATCACCATATCGTGTCGCGAGTAGCCGTTCAAAGTCCGAATCTGGAAATATATTCGGCAATTAGGTAAAAAATCTCACCTTGATTTAAACATCATATTGCCTAGATTGATGAGATTGATATCTAATTGGGTAAGAGGTGTAATATTCATTGGGATATATTTCCTAACTCGCAACCGCATATAATCTTTGATTCCATCTATAAGGCTTTAGATGAAATTATTGATTCCGCGGGAATCTTTGAAATTGATGTTTTGATCTTTAAGGCTTAAGATCAACCCATCGGTTTTATTCGCGAAATTTCAAGAATTTTGGATATTATATCCTTATTTGCATTGATTGGATAATATATGATCTCGAGTGATTTGGTGCTTATCTTGCTTTAATTGCTTTATTTATCCCAAAAATACAAAAAAAAAAATTTGCATTTGCATATCATGTAGATTAGAATTGATTTCCTAGATAGAATTGTATGATAGAGTAGTTAGATTCTTTTCTAATTATATTAGAGTGCATGTTTAGATGGTATCTAGGTTAGATAATATCTTTGAATTAAATTGCACGTCGAGATAAATTTCTAAGTTAAGATAGGATTTAAATTAATCTATTTCCTAACTTAAATTAGATAATATCTCACTTTAGTTAGATTTTTATTTTTAGTAATTTTAATTTCGAATTTTTTATAAAAAATAATAAAAAATACAAAAAATACAAAAAATACAAAAAAAAAAAAAAAAATCATGCCCATGTCATCTAGAATTAGGTTCATGAAATTCACGTCATTTAGTGATTGTTGCTAGGCCTATTTAATTAGAAATTGCCCGTCATTGGATTAGGTCATTTAATAAATGTCGCGTGACATATTAGTTCACATATTAGATTGCATGTTGCATGTCATTTTAGTTTAAAAAATTTGTACGTCATTGCATTGCATTGCACGTAATTTTCTAGGCTTCATTTAAATAAGAGAAAATCTTGAAAAAATGAGTGATTGTGTGTTAATTAGAAATCATATCTAGGGTTGTCGATGTGAATTTTGATATAATATTGCAGATGCTTTCGGTGCTCTTGCAATTTATTCACGGCTTTTTCTGGGTGTTTGATGGTTTGCGCACCCACATGGTTACCTCACATGTTAGGAAAATAGATTTAAAATCAATCTAAACTGCCTGCAAAACATTTTTGAAAATAAAAGAATGATACCGAAAGGACATTAGAGAAATTTAGTGTAACCAAGTCCCCGTACCCATAGTCTCTGGTTTGTAGGAGTAAAGTAAAACTCCCGTTACTTTACTTGGGTTTCTAATTGACCCACCAAAAAATAGATTAGTGGCGACTCCTAAATAAAATCTATATGCATGTTAAGAATTTGAACCTTAAGTCGCCAATTGGTATGGGCTTGGGAGAGCCCGAGTTAAGTCTAGGCTTAATAATCCATTAGCCAAACCTTAGGTGGATCACCTCCAAAAATTTGGTCGCGACAATCCCTAAACTCCCATTTTAGAGAGCCAAACATGGAGTCCGAGCTCTACGAAGTTGCTATGAAAGGGAATGCACATTCTTTGCTTGAGTTGCTCAAAAGTATTATATCACTTGTGATGGTTTGAGATAATTTATTGTGCTATGAGGTAATCATTAAGTGTAACTACTCTCATGCGATAAAATGAGTGATTTACCTTCAAAGTAGTAATGTCTATTAGGACAATCATATGCCCTATAGTAGGGAAAAATACACTATCAGTGCCATAAGTTGTGTACGGTGCTCACTTTGG
Organism: Eucalyptus decipiens; assembly: GCA_014182575.1. Taxonomy (NCBI): domain Eukaryota; kingdom Viridiplantae; phylum Streptophyta; class Magnoliopsida; order Myrtales; family Myrtaceae; genus Eucalyptus; species Eucalyptus decipiens. The sequence continues at coordinate 8,536,293 of CM024611.1, read as the reverse complement.
TGCCAAAAGTTTCCGTCGGATCACTTAAATGCTAAATTGGAGGAAAAACAATCATTTTGGTGTCACCAGTGAGAGATTTCGGCCAAAATAATTACGTGGCTTTTATATTTTAAAAAAAAAAATCGACAAAGCCTTTAAACGACGTTGTTTTCCATCCTCCTTAAGAAAACGACATCGTTTTGCTGTCCTAAGTGGATGGCCTTGAGAAAACGACGTCGCACAACTCATTTGGGTTTTTTTTTTTTTGGGATTGAAATTAGGGTTTTTTTGTCCGATCCTCACCCAATGTCGGCCGTCGTCGCTCGGCCTCCGCCGTAGTAGCATTGTATCCCAATCTCGGTAACATTTCACTAGCTTCAACATCCTCAAATTCTTCGAGCCAAGACTGCGTCCAGCAGCTCCGAGTGAGCATGGAGGGCGAGCCTCTGGCGACTATGGCCTTCAACCGCGAGCCAGTGGCGGCACACGAAGGAGCATCGGTCCGAGTCGCTGGAGCCTAGGTACTGGAAGACGCAGGCCAGGCACTCGTCGGGGAGATTAGAGATGGAGAAGGAGAGATCAGGGGCAACGCACTCATCGGTGGCCTCCCCGAGCATTGGCTAGATCATGGTCTTCGACTTGGCTGCCGAGTGGTCGTCATCGGGGTCGGGGTCGGGGTCAGGGTCGGGGTCAAAGCCGCGGTGGTCGAGCGTGGGGGCCATTGAGGACAGCGACTAGCCCATCGCCGTTGGCTTATCTTCTCTCTCTCTCTCTCTCTCTCTCTCTCTCTCTCTCTCTCTTTGGGGATTTAGGGTTTTAAATTGGGGGAGAGACACCAAACGGCGTTGTTTTATTGTTTAAATGCTGACTGTACTCTCCAGCGAGCCACATCAGCTTAAAAAATTAATAAAAAAATGTCACGTCAGATTTCCGGTCAACTAGATTGGAGTTGGCACTAAAATGATCGTTTTTCAAACTTTTTAGCACTTAAGTGATCCGACAGAAACTTTTGGCATCAAAGTGAGCGCCGTACACAACTTATAGCACCGATAGTGTACTTATCCCCCTTATAGTAAATAATTAAAAGTAGTAATTTACCCTATCAGATGTAATGCACCTCTAAGGTAGTCATTTCCCTTGTAATTAGTAAGTAGAGTAAGTGCTAATTCTTGATAATCTTAATTATACTTATTCTTAATAAATTGCTAACACAGTCTAATGGTAGTAAAATCTTTATTGTATCATAACCGCAAAATGATGTTTGTGAGTCATACTTTTGTGTTTATAAAATTAGTCTCTGCGTTATTAAATTACCTTTACGTTCTTAAGTGTTAGTAAATGGGAAAGTGATCTTATAGTTTATAAATCACTGGAGTTTGCTCCAGTAGCCATCCTTCCAACATGGAAGGGGAATGTGGAGAGTTCGAATCCCCACCTTCTCAAGAGTTGGGGTAGGGACAATGTAGTTTCATGAGTGAGTTTCGCTTCCACGCTCTGCAATGGGGCATGGCAAAAGTCTAAAAGTGAGAGTTAGAATAAGAATATAGTAGAACTAACAATATATATATATATATATATATCTTACAGTTTATAAATTATCTTTATGTTAATAACCAGTCGATTTGGCAAGTGGGATGCGGTCCCTCTTTTTCTCACAGAAACTCTAGACCTGTGGCTAATGATATGATCCCGTCATTTTTTAACTCAAATTTAATGAGCCTAATTCGGTACAAGTACTTTGGTTTTTTTTTCTTTTCATTTCTAAAATGGGCTACAATGAATTGAGAAAAAGTATAGTCCAACCCATTTTGCAAAACCCACACAGCCACGAGACTCAAGCTATCTAGACGAGATAATGAGTCTTCCTCCATCTCCAAGTGCCGCCGCCCCCTCCCTCACCCCCATCCTTCCGCCTGCGACAACCTGCTAGCCGCCAAGCCTTCGCCTCCTCTAGCACTGATCGTGATGGGCATGTCCCCGAACTGCTCAATCGTCGACCTCAAGTCCTACCAAGTCCCGGTTGGTGCACCTATCATTCAAGATGATGAATTTGATGCAGGTACAAGTGTTATGGGCGACCAATCCGCTCACCAAAGGGAGGGAAGGAGTTGGAGCCGGTGTTGGAGCAAAAGAGGAGATAGGTCGAAGAAGCTCTTGCGAGCTGAGCTGCCTCTGAACAGACAAGGAAGAGGTCATAAGCTCGCTTCGACCATGGTTAATTCTCAAAAAGGGCTGAGGCGGCGAATCTATAGTTGAGGCGCCTTTCCAAGGCAAAGGAATCGTAACTTATGCAACGATGTTCTTCCCCTAAACCATGACCAGACATTTTACACACAATCTTAGACATGATTGGCGAAGATCAAAGACCAAAATTCTCTAAGGTAATTTCGCTGAAACAATCACAAATATATCAAACACCATTCCTGTCCTTTTCTTACGAATATGGGCATATGTCAAAGAGTGAACTCGACCTAGGTAGGCCAAATGCATATGATGTCCCCGCCAAATGGTCCCCAGTATCAGTATTTCCTCTGTTCTCCTCTGTTTTTAACGCTACTCTTGTGCATATCTGCATATCTGCATCTCCTCTATTTTTTAACATTGGTATCAAAGCCAAGGTTAGGAAGAAAAGTGTGTATTTGAGTGCTGTAAAAAGGTGAGAACCAAAAGAGAGTTTTTATTGCAGCAAGTACTTTCGTTTGCAGCAGTCAAAGGAGAGTATTGCAGCAGGTTATTTCGTTTGTAGCAGTAGCAGGTTGCTTTTGTGGTGGTTCTGTTTTGCAACAGCAGTAATGGCCTTAGAAACATTTGTACAACCTGCTATTCCACACTTTGATGGTCACTATGATCATCGGAGCATGCTAATGGAGAATTGTCTCAAGTCCAAGGAGTATTGGGATGTTGTTTCTTCGGGAGTTGCCGAACCTGATGAAGGAGCTGTGTTAACAGCAGCGCAAAGAACAACTTTGGATGCATTAAAATTGAAGGATCTCAAGGCCAAAAACTATCTTTTCCAAGCAATTGACAGATCCATTTTGGAGACAATTCTTTGCAAGGATACCTCCAAGGAAATATGGGATTCCATGAAGAAAAAGTATCAAGGCTCGGCAAGAGCAAAGAGGCGCGGCTTCAAACGCTTCGTTCGGAGTTTGAAATGCTACGAATGAAGTCGGGAGAGACAATCACAAATTTCTTCTCTCGGACAATGGCAATAGTTAATAAGATGCGGATTCATGGCGACAAGACGGAGGATGTCATCATCGTTGAAAAGATTCTTCGATCTTTGACACCAAAGTTCAACTTTATTGCTTGTTCCATAGAAGAAGCCAAGGACATTGAAGAACTTTCCATTGATGAGTTGCAAGGATCCTTGTTAGTTCATGAACAAAAACTCCTACAACAAGAGACGAAGAGCAAGCTTTGAAGGTCTCAGCGTAGATCATTCTTCATCAGCAGCAAGGGTGAACAAAGGAAGAGGTAGAGGAAGGGAGAACAACGATCGCAGCAGCTTCAGCTTTGATCAAAAATCTGAAAGCTATTCTTATCGTGATTTCCGAGGGAGAGGAAGAGGTCATGGAGGACGACATTCAACTAGTTTTAGGCCAAGGTCAACAGACAAATCCAAAGTGGAGTGTTTTAGATACCACAGGTATGGGCATTACAAATCTGAATGCCAAACTAATTTGAATAAACAAAGAATTGAAAGAACTAACTTTGCGAAAAGAAGAAGAAGAAATGTCTCTTTTGATGGTGTGCCATGAGAATGAAGAAACTCAACCAAACATGTGGTATCTCGACACTGGTTGTAGCAATCACATGTGTGGAGATAAGAATTTTTTTTTTATCTAGACGAAATGTACAACAACACCGTAAAGTTTGGTGATAATTCCATTGTGTCGATGATGGGGAAAGGAACAATGGCAATTCATCCAAAAAGGACTTCGGTACAAACTATCTCAAATGTATTGTATGTCCCTGAATTGAAGACTAATCTATTAAGTGCTGGTCAGCTGCAAAAGAAGGGATATGAAATCTATATTAAAGGTGGGATTTGCAGAATCCAAGATGAGAAGTTGGGTTTAATCGACGAAGTCAAAATGACAGGCAATCGGATGTTTCCATTGTATCTCCACAACACTACAAATTCATGTTTCTCTGCAAGATTGAAGGAAGAAGCTTGGCTATGGCATTTTCGCTATGGGCATCTTAATTTTGGTGGATTGCGAACACTATATAAAAATGCGATGGTGGAGGGTCTTCCTCAAATCTTTGCTCCTTTGGAAATTTGTGAAGATTGTGTTGTTAACAAGCAACATCGTGCTCAATTTCCACCAAGAAAATCATGGAGAGCAAAAAGTCCATTGGCATTGGTTCATTCAGATATTTGTGGACCAATATCTCCAATTTCCAATGAAGGTAAACGGTATATCATTACCTTCATCGATGATTTTAGCCGGAAGATTTGGGTGTATTTTTTGCAAGAAAAATCTGAAGCTTTTGCAGCTTTCAAGAACTTCAAAGCACTTGTTGAAAAGGATTGAGGAAATCAAATAGAGGTCCTTCGCACGGATCGTGGTGGAGAGTACAACTCACTTGAGTTTATAGATTTTTGTGTGAAGCATGGCATCAAGAGACAACTTACAGCAGCCTATACACCATAGCAAAATGGCGTATGTGAGAGGAAGAATCGTACCATTCTGAATATGGTGCGAAGTCTCTTTAGGGGAAGTGGAATTCCAAAAAGTTTCTGGCCCGAAGTAGTCAATTGGAGCATTCATATTTTAAATAGTAGTCCCACTCTAGTTGTTCAAAATATGACACCGAAAGAAGCATGGAGCAGCCAAAAACCTGCAGTAGATCACTTCAGGATTTTTGGGTGTATTGCCTACGGCCATGTTCCTGACCAAAAGAGGAAGAAGCCAGATGACAAGGTAGTCAAATGTGTTTTTCTTGGCATTAGTGATCGATCAAAAGCCTATAAACTTTATGATCCTATGACCAAGAAAATTATTATCAGCCGTGATGTGATTTTTGATGAAGAACAAACTTGGCCGTGGGGTGAGCAAGGTGTTGGTAAGCAAATTCCAACGAATTTTGAAGATGAAAATGAGCTGGTGCAGCAATCCGTAACAACCCAAATCGCCACAGGTAGTGTCCAAAGTACAACAGCAACTGCGGAACTTGAAGATCGGCCTCATCGTGTTCGACGAAGGCCTACATGGATGAGTGATTATGAAGTAATAGGAGTTGATCAATATGAAGATCCACTTATCCATTTTGCTTTGTTTTCAGATTGTGATCCAACAACTTTTGATGAAGCAAGACAAAAAGAAAATTGGAGGATAGCAATGGATGAAGAAATTGCAGCTATTGAGAGGAATAACACTTGGGAGTTAACAGATCTTCCAAAAGGACACAAAACAATCGGAGTCAAGTAGGTGTACAAGACAAAATTGAACAAGAATGGTGAAGTTGACAAGTATAAGGCGCGCTTGGTGGCGAAAGGCTACAAGCAAGAATTTGGAGCGGATTACAAAGAAGTATTTGCACCTATAGCAATACTTGACACAATCAGATTGGTAATTGCATTAGCAGCGCAGAATTCATGGCCTATCTTCCAATTGGATGTGAAGTCAGCATTCTTGCATGGTGATCTTCAAGAAAATGTATTTGTTGATCAACTTTCTGGTTATGTGAAGCTTAGTAGTGAACATAAAATTTATAAATTAAAAAAGGCACTATATGGGTTAAAACAAGGTCCCCGAGCTTGGTATAGTCGCATTGATGCCTATTTCTTGAAGAAAGGTTTTAGAAAATGTCCATATGAGCATACACTCTTTATTAAAATTGGTGATGGTGGAAAGTTGCTTCTTGTATACTTATATGTGGATAATCTTATTTTTACTGGGAATGATAGTGCCATGTTTGACAAATTCAAGGAGTCTATGATGGATGAATTTGAGATGACTGATCTTGGATTGATGCATTATTTTCTATGCATAGAAGTAATTCAATCTGCAGCTGGAATCTTTATGTCTCAAAAGAAGTATGTTCAAGAAATTTTGGATAGGTTTCAAATGAATAATTGTAATCTCGTGACTACTCCAACTGAAGTTGGATTGAAGCTCTTGAAAGATCCTAATGGAAGCAAGGTGGATAGCACTCTCTACAAGCAAATTGTTGGAAGCCTGATGTATTTGACGGGGATAAGACCAAATATCATGCATGCTGTGAGCCTTATAAGCAGATATATGGAGCACCCAATAGAGTTACATTTACAAGCTGCAAAAAGGATTTTTCGTTATTTGCAAGGAACTAAAAATTTTGGGCCATTCTATAAAAAGGGAGAAAGTCAGATTTGTTTGGGTTTACAGATTATGCTGGAGATGTTGATGATAGAAGAAGTACTTTAGGGTATGTATTCATGCTTGGTTCAGGGGCGGTTTCATGGTCTTCAAAAAAGCAATCAATTGTTACTTTATCAACAACTAAAGCAGAATTTGTTGCTGCAACTTCATGCGCCTGTCAAGCCATATGGTTACGGAAGATTCTTGGAGAGCTTCAGTTCAAACAGCAAGAAGCAACTATAATCTATTGTGACAACAGCTCAACTATCAAGCTGTCCAAAAATCCAGTTCTACATGGGAGGAGCAAGCATATAGATGTGAAGTACCACTTCTTAAGAGATCTTACAAAGGATGAAGTAGTTGAGCTAGTTTTCTGTAAAAGTGAAGATCAAGTGGCTGATATATTCACCAAGCCCCTAAAGTTGTCCATGTTTTAGAAGCTGAGAAAGCTCCTTGGTGTTTGTTTGTTGGATATTCCAAATTGAGAGAAGGTCCTTTAAACTGATTGTTTGCAACATCAGTTTAAGGGAGGGAATGTTGAACGAGTCAATGTTTCTGGTTTGTTTTTTATGTGTTAATAGTCTATTAAGCACTTCTATTATGTGGATTGGTTGATGTACATGTGAAGTTAGTGGGCTGTGGTGGTTATTTGTTTTTGTAAAGCCTATATAAAGGCTATGGCGTCAGTTTTTTATGGGTGTGGTTCTGCAGACGGTTCCTCTGTTTTTGTGTATATCAGTATCTCCTCTGTTCTCCTCTGTTTTTAACGCTGCTCTTGTGCATAACTGCATATCTGCATCTCCTCTGTTTTTTAACACCCAGATGCATCCCCAATTTCCTAAACACGGAATGTGAACTTCTAGAGCTCTTCTTATAATCTTATTTGAGCATGTGCGGCACCTTATTCTTCAGCTAAGACTATTTAACTTAAATTGTAATAGGAAGATGGTTGAAATGAGCAATAGTGTCATAACTGCATTTACTCTTAGTCTTTCAACCAACATAGTTGCTAATTGTTGAGAATGTTGAGTTTGATCGCATGAACAAGCCTGATCAATTAAAGGAGACTACGAAAATAAAAAATTTAGGGACATCCGCAACTATGTACAAGGGAAACCTATATTTCATTTTGCGTTCATAAAATTAGTTTCGGCGTCAAATGACCTTTACATTCTTAAATATTAGTAAATGCAAAAGTGATCATGTACTTCATACATTATCTTTATGTTGGTAACCAGTGAATTTTGCACGTGGGATGCAGTCCCTTTTTTTCTCATAGCAGACCCTAGACCCGTGGCTAATGATATGATTCCCTCATGCTTCCTTTGTTAAGAAGCTTGTATTATACATGTGCTCCCATCTCATTTGCCCCCACAGATGGGAGCTTGAATGATTCGTATATTTATGAGACATATGAAGTAAATTATTAGTTAACTTTCAACTTCAATTTTATTTAAAATATGATTGTTAAAATATCTCATGTCACTTGACTGTGGGCTTTATTTACATTTTATATACATGTTTTCTCTCTCCACCATTAGTCCAAGCTTTTTTGGTTGAACCTTGTATCATAATATTAGAGCCATATTGTACCCTAGTTTATATCACATGTACTTTATATTTTCTTTTTCATCTATCTATCAATTTAAGTTTTTGGAATGGACTTACCAACCATGATAAACAAAGTCAGTGTTTAGAAATGATCGCTAATATGCATAGTCAATGGTTGTTTTCTTTCTTCTTTTTCAATTCTAGCCATTGTTCACGAGCAATTGTCAATCTCAAATTTCGACTAGCAAGTTTCGTCCAAGTTCCATTTTTTAAAATAAGTAATAATTGAATTATGGGTACTCTATGATTAATAAGGGAAAGGCGTTGGAAAAGTTCTACATCTATTGCATTAGTGTCAATTTAGTCCTGATCATTTTAATGATGCAAATTTAGTTATAAATCTTTTGATTTGATACCTAATCAGTCGTGCCTACAAATTTTGACGGAATATTGCTAATGTGGATGTCGGCCGGCACTAACGTGGGTAATTTTTAATAATATTCTAATAAATCTCAAATTTTTATTATTTTTCTGATTTTTTCTTCTCTTTTCTCTCCTTTTTTTTTTCTTATGTCAATGACTAGCCACAAGTGATGCCAAGTCAGCCTCACCCAAGCCAAATCTGGCGAGGTCAGCTCGCCCAACCATTGCCCATGGCTAATAGCCAGTCACCAACAAAAGGAAGAAGAAAGGAGAGAAAAAAAAATTGAAAAATTATTAAAATATTATTAAATTTATCCACATTAGTGCTAGCATTGTCACGTAAGTCGGCGATGTCTCTGTTAGTAATATTCAACTAAAATTTGCCTCAAGGAATATAAGGGGGACCGGAACCCATTTGACGATCCAGCTGTTTGGCACATGCTCAACTGGGGGCATGGTGACGGGAACGGTGGGGCCAAGTTGTCCCACGCGGGTCCCCCGGGGACGAGCAGTGCCGGCGCAGAGGATTGCTTCCATCCGCAACTGGAGGAGTGGAACTATTTTGTGCCAACGGTGCTCCCAAACTGGCCAGCGCCGCCGCTTCCAGACAATGGCAGTTGTTGTCACGTGCTTAGAGAGATCATTCATACTCACGAAGTGTTCGATTATTCTTCCAATAGGGTAGAAACTTTTCTTGATGAATTAGTCTGTGTGAGGTGTTCAGGCACGGTTGAACGCAGTCGACAAGTTCTATGATTGATCCCGGGCCGACGGTGTTTGCCATTTGCTAATGCTTTATGTAGCAACACTTTCTAACATAAGTTATTTGAAATTTATTTAAAGGAAACCAATCATACCACAAAACTCGAACTACATGGAAGAGTTGGTATGGTCAGTCACGCGATGCTGGACACTTAGCACAATCCTGGTGAGATACCATCCAACGGCGAGCATTGGTATCAAATGTTTGAGTAAGAACTTCATTTAATCACTTCCATTAAAAAGTTAAATGACAATCTTTTATTTTTTCGGAAATTGGAGTTCTGAATATGTATCGTGCAGCAATATAGTCCTGCCTTTCTTGCTTCCATTTCAGTTTTTGAATGTGAAGGATTTTCTGCAGCAATACTGTGAGGGAAGGAGACTGGCTGGCTACACCATGTAACAGGACCCGCTCACCATGTTCTATGAAGCTATGTGCGTGGGAATAGATTTCAACGGCAATGTAAATGTCGATTATTTTCAACTACCTCTGCCTCCGACTGTTTCAGGTGATGCATAGCCATTCGCACTTTTCCAAGTCACAACATTATAAGCCTCGCATATAGAATCAGATTCAAGTTCCCGTTGATCTTTTGAATAGCTGGAAGCGGTAGAATGCTTTTTGTTTATTGTTTTGTATTTTCATTGCTTGAAGCAGAGAATCCTGAGCAAACGGACAACAAGCCTGTAGTACTTTAGCCGGTACGTCCATGATGGGGTGCGATTGGAACGCACCGTTTCGTCTTAATGCGTTACGATGGAAAGACACTAATGGAGGGGTACGATTGGATACGTATAAAAGGCTCCCAAACACAACCGTTGGGTTGGTTGGCAGATCATTTGCACCAAATTTTCTCTCCATTTCCATCAAAAAAGAAAAAGAAATTCCATTTCATTTTTGCAAGAACGATCGGCATTTACACTGTGGAAATCGGGTGTTTTCCTTGTCATTGCATCCAGACTAACGTGAGGAAGTGTTGCTCGTGATTTATTCGCAATTCAACGTTCGTTCCAGGGCTATGTGCTGTTTGCACATCGGAATCAGGTAAGTCGTCTTCCACCAACTCGAATTCTAACATTGGTATCAGAGCCCAGTCGTGTTTTTCTGCTTTGTTTTTCATCGAGTTTTCTCATTTACCACATTTACCATTTGATATTGAGATCAAGAGTTTGTATTCTACACTGTTTGGATCTCTTATAGTCGGAATTGCCATATGAAAAACTCGAAATTGAACCGGAGCAAAGAACGGGTTCGGGGTCGCATGCATCCGTGAGGTTTTGGCTGTTTTTCGAAATAATTTTTTGGTCAAAATTAATTTTTGAATATACAGGGTGAAAGAGCTCGTCGAGACGAGTCCGGCGATGGGTCGAGCGCTGCCGGGCGACGCCAGACGTGCCCACACGCGCGGCCAGAAATCTTGCGCGTGGGCGCCACGTGCCTAAAGCGCTGGCACAGCCAGTGTGTCTGCCACAGCCAGCGCGTCTGCCACACGCGCCGGTCGGCAAACCGGCACGTGCGCGACGCTCGCCAGCCGGCGAACCGGCACGTGCCGATCAGCGAACCGGCGCGTGATGACGTCGCAACGGTTGGCGGCGTCATCAATGCTTGGCGGCCGGTTGGCAACAAAGTTGGCCGTCCGGTCACCGGCCGGCGACCCGACCCGACCTAACCGTTGATTGATCAACGGTGGGATCGGTCAACGGTCGGACTGGTCACCGGTCGGACCGGTTGGACCGGTTGGACTGGTCGGATTGGCCAGGAGCCGTTTGGCTCGCTGGCGCGTGGGGGCGCGTGCGAGCTCCAATGCGAGCGTGGTCGGTGGCGTTTGGTTCGTATGAGTGTCCTTTACACAGTGGTATAATTATTTTATACTTTTGAATTTTATAAATGTATGAAAATGCGTAGGAAACCCTATGTACGCGTATTTTTGGGGGTTTAATGCAGTTTATTCATTTGTGGCTAGTATTTTCTTGTGATTTAGGAAATACAGTAGCTAGCTTGTGTGTAAATGATGTTATATATGCTGTGTAAAGCTTGGTTCAATGATATGATGTATATATTTTAATATACTTGCAATTTTCTTGTTGCTAGAAAATTAGAACAATGGTAGGAAATCCATTATATGTTGAATTGCAATTTTAATTATAGTTGATTATACGTTGGTTATTATCATGCAATGTTTTTTTTGTGTTAAGGAAAAATGTAGAAATTACATAAAGTCGTGTAATTATTTTTCCTAGTGAGAGTTCGTAGGTTGGTAGAATTGAAAGAAGTTCTCACCTAAAACTTAAAATTTGTGCAAATTAAACTAATTAATGATAATAGAATAATTGTACATAGAAGTTGATTGAGAATATTGTGAACTTTGACTTTTATGTCTTTTATTGGATTATCATTAATTTAGTTTGTCTTTACTGCAAATTAAATATGTGTGTTACTCTGTAAAGTGTGTTAGTATTGATTATGCGTTTATTATGTCAATATGTTATAGCAATTAATTATGGTTTTGGCATCCAAGACCATTGTGGCTGACCTTAATAAGGGTGAGAAGCTGAACGGTGACAATTATGATATTTGGCACTGAAAGATTCAGTACATCTTTGAGGAGCAAGAGGTTTTGGAAACCCTCAACCATACCATGGATGAACCTGAGCATGGAACTTCAGCTCAACACAGGAGGGATCCGGAAGCTTATCAAGCTTGGAAAAAGAAAAATAGCATTGCTCGCATCACGTTGCTGAGCTGTATGCAAGATGATTTCATGTGTGAGTTTGAGAATTATGACAAAGCTCAAGCTATGTGGGTTGCCTTGAAAGATAAGTTTGGGGGTACATCTGCTACTAAGCTGAGGAGACTCACCATCAAGTTTGACACATTCCGAAAGCGCCCGAATGTAACGATAAGGCAGCATCTTCGGGAGATGTCAAACATGATTCATGAGCTGAAGTCGGTAGGTCACTCCCTCACTGATGAACAGCAAGTTCAAGCTGTTATAAGGTCTCTTCCTGATAATTGGGAGCATATAAAGATCAATATGACGCATAATGAGAATATCGTCACTTTTGATGATATTGCGTGTCTTTTGGAATTAGAGGATAAGCGCCTAAAAGCTGCGAGATCTTCTACCCATGCTTATGTTGCTGAATCGAGTTCGTGCAAAGTTTCGGGCTTCAAGCGCAAGAGGAATCTTCAGTTCAATAATAAAGGGAAGATGACTAATTAGGGACACAAGAGGGCTAAAACCTTCCGACGCAAGAAGCGTGGTGGGAAGAAGGACAAGGCCAAGATGGAGTGCCACAATTGTGGCAAGATGGGTCACTTTGCTCGTGAATGCACTGAGCCAAAAAAAGTACCCTATTACTCCATTACTTTGTATAATGCTTTTGTTTCTAGTACTGTAATACTTGCTGAATCTCATCCAATGTGGACTGTAGACTCAGGAGTAACAGACCATGTAGCTAGAGACCGAGAAGCATTTGTGGAGTATCGTCGGATACCGCCTAGAAAATGGATATATATTGGAAATAACTCAAGAGTTGAAGTGAAAGAAATTGGCACAAGTAAATTAATCTTACGTGGTGGTCGAAACCTATTCCTACATGATGTCCTTTATGCTCCAGATATTCGACGAAACTTGGTCTTTGTAGTTGTTCTTCTTAGCTTAGGTTATGTATTAAATTTCCATGGTGATTGTGTTGACATTTTGTATGGAACAGTTTATTATGGTTCATGTCATATATCGAATGATTTTATGGTGTTAGACATTGACTATGATCAGTACAATGTTAATGTTGATGGTTGTTTTTCTTTAATTGCATCTTCTAATAACGTTGAGATTGATGCAAGTACTTGGCATGCTAGATTAGGTCACATTGAATTGCAAAGAATGCAAAGATTAGCTAGAGAAGGCCTTTTAGGGTCACTCACTAATGTTAGTCTATCCGTATGTGAACATTGTCTGGAGGGAAAAACAACTAGAAAACCATTCAGTAAAGGGAGTAAAGCTGAATTTCCATTGCATCTCATACATTATGATATTTGTGGTCCTTTGAATGTGAGGGCGAGGCATGGAGCCTCATATTTCATCACTTTCATAGATGACTTCACACGTTTCGGTTATGTTTTTCTGATCTCCCATAAGTCAGAAGCATAGCGATGGTAGAGAATCAGTTGAACAAAACAATAAAGGCATTGAGAACCAATCGTGGACGTGAGTATCTATCGGAGCAATTCAAAGCTCTTTGTGATGAAAAGGGAATTGTACGACAATTGACTATTCCTGTACTCCACAACAAAATCGGGTAGCTGAGAAAAGGAATAGAACCCTATTGGAAATGGTTAGGTCTATGATGACGCAAGCAAATTTACCTATCTCCTATTGGGGAGATGCGTTATTGATTGCTACCTATATATTTAACCATATGCCTTCAAAATCGGTCACTTCCACCCCTTATGAATTATGGAATGGTAGAAAACCGGACTTGAGTAGTCTACGTCCATGGGGATGTGCAGCTTATATTCATGATTCTTTCCATAAACATAGCAAATTAGGTCCTAGAAGGAAAAAATGTATCTTTATAAGATATTCCAAACACTCCAAAGGGTACGTGTTCATAGGTGAACAAGCTGATGGAAGTGTGACCGAAATGGAGTCACGAGATGTCACGTTCTTGGAGAACGATTTTCCTAATAGAGGTGAGATTGATAAGGACTTCCAATTATATGAGATGGAAGATCCTAATAACACACCCACTGATGTTGTAGAGGGAAATGAAGATTTACCTCAACACACAAGACCTAGTGGGAGTGTTGCATTGCCTGATGAATTGAATTCAAGAGAAATTCAATTGCGTAAAAGTAATCGTAAAAATATTCCCCGTCGCCGTTTTGAGATTGAATGGGAAGCATTTATGATTGCTCAAAAAGACGATGCCGAGCCTAAGACTGTTCAAGAGGCTATCTTGTCCTCTGATAAGGAAGAATGGAGAAAAACTTTGGAAGATAAGATGGAGTCAATGAGGGCAAACTATGTATGGGACTTGGTTGATCTACCACCCAATCGTAAGGCCATTTGAAACAAATGGGTCTTTAAGATTAAGCGTAGGGCAGATGGATCCATTGAAAAGTATAAGGCTCGCCTTGTGGCAAAAGGTTATACTCCACAAGAGGGTATAGACTATGAGGAAACTTTTTCACCAATTGTAAGGTTTGCCTCAATACGCCTTATTCTAGCCATCGTTGCACATTTGGACCTTGAATTACATCAAATGAATGTAAAGACAGCATTTCCCAATGGAGAATTAGATGAAGAAATCTATATGAAACAACCAATAGGTTTCATAGCTAAAGGTCAAGAGCATAAAGTTTGCAAGCTTCATCGCTCAATATATGGCCTTAAGCAATCATCTAGAAAGTGGTATCTTCGTTTTCATCGAGCAATAATTACTTTTGGTTACACGATGATCAAAGAAGATCACTGTGTATATGTCAAGCAGTCTAAAGATAAATTTGTGATTTTATCACTTTATGTGGACAATATTCTGTTGGCTGGAAATGACAAGGTTTTGGTTATCACCATAAAAGAATGGTTGTCCTCTAATTTTGAGATGAAGGACGTGGAAGAAACTGCTTATATATTAGGAGTTAAGATCGAAAGAGATCGATCAAGGAAACTCCTTACTTTATCACAAGAGTCTTATATTATGAAGATTCTTGAGCGTTTCAATATGCAGCATTGTAATCCCATTGATACCCCTGTCATGCAAGGTGAAGGCCTAAGTACCGAGATGTGTCCTAAGACTCCAGAAAAAATCAAAGTAATGGAAACTGTTCCTTACGCTAGTACGGTCGGAAGTTTAATGTATGCTATGATGTGTACTCGACCCGACATATGCTATGCCGTAGGATTGGTGAGCCGATATCAATCAAATCTTAGTCAAGCTCACTAGAAAGCAGTAAAGAGGATCCTGAGATACTTGAAATGCACCATGGACTATCGACTTTGTTACCAAGAGAGTGATTTACGCCTATTATGTTATTTAGATGCTGATTGGGGTGGAGATCTAGATGAGCGTAAATCGACTTCTCGATATGCGTTCTTGCTCAATGGCGGTACGATTTCTTGGAATAGCAAGAAACAAACATGCACGGCCTTATCTACAATTGATGCAAAAGTTATTGCATGTTATGCCGCAATGCAAGAAGCAGTATGGCTAAAATGTTTCTTGGAAAATTTAGCCACTGTCACTGAGATTCTAAGACCGGTGATAGTTTATTGTGATAGTCAAGTGGCCTTTGCCTATGTGAAGGATCTCAAGTATCATGGAAGGACAAAGCACATTGACATAAAGAACAACTTCATAAGAGATATAATAGAGCAGAAAGAAGTGATCCTACAATATATTTCAACCAATAGAATGGTTGCTGATCCATTTACGAAGACTATTCCTAGAGACATATTCTTGCCCATAAGATGTCACTAGGATTACGTAGAATGTGATATCTGTTATTGTAGAGGATCATTGGTGGACAGATGTATTGTACTTATTTATTTATTGGTGATTTGATGTTTTATCAATAAGTATAAATCCACTATGAGACTAGCACAAAGACACATATATTATTGAAAAGTATGTTAGCAGGCAATGATTGGCTCACTCACACGAGCAATCGCCTCAAGTGCTGTAGTTAGCATGTTGAGATAAGACGTTATGTACAAATAAATGCTGAAGAGTAAATTTGGTACATAAAATATGTCGCATTGATTGGAATCAAGATGAGGTCTGTGATTGGTTTATAATAAGACCGAACATGATAGTCCCACAATCATGTATGCTTGAAAGATGCTAGATACGAGTACTTAATTGGGCGCTATAGAAAGCGAGCTGATATAGCACTCGGGCTAAACATAAGTACGTGAGAAGCACGTGACTATGTTTAGGCTAAGATTTATATGGTGGATATATTTGATAAATGACATACGCTCTTATAGAAAGAGTAATCCACTATAACATGTAATTCATACTACATGTGCATTGTATGACCAATAAGGGAAGATGAGTAAAATTATCCCTATTTACTCATCGTGTGAACTCTTGAGGTAATTTGTATTTTACCTCAATTTTGTGCCCTAAGTTAGTTCTGACTATGTTCTTGAAGTGAAAGATCAATGTTGCTACTTTAGCATGTTACGGGCGGTCATGAATAGATATGGCCTATGGGACATGTCTAGGAAAGCAGTTCTTCTGAAATTGAGAGAGACATGAGTGCGAAGGAAGACTATTGTTATTTTACATCTATCACATGTATTTACTGGTCGACCAATTATATCGCCCTATGTGGTTGCGGATGTAATTGTAAATACATGGTGTTTTAATAATAGTCAAGTATAACCTTTAAGGGATAGGTATACTTGAACTGATGTAACAAAATATGTCTGGGGCATTGTGAAACATCGATTGTTTATTTTTTTTTCGGGGTTATAGCCATTATGTTATCCCTAACAGGTGCATAATTTGAGCTCCCAAGTACACGTGTACTCACTGGTCGCATGACTTATTTGCCAGTATAAATTATTTTGTAAAAATTGATGAATATTGAATGCCTTACATGCGCTATCAAACCTATCATGTCCGAGTGGGAGATGTAGTACTTTAGCCGGTACGTCCATGATGGGGTGCGATTGGAATGCACCGTTTCGTCTTGATGCGTTACGATGGAAATATATTAATGGAGGGGTACAAATGGAGACGTATAAAAGGCTCCCGAACATAACTGTTGGATTGGTTGGCAGATCATTTGCACCAAATTTTCTCTCAATTTCCATCAAAGAAGAAAAAGGAATTCCATTTCATTTTTGCAAGAACGATCGACATTTACACCGTGGAAATCGGGTGTTTTCCTTGTGATTGCATCCAGACTAACGTGAGGAAGTGTTGTTCATGATTTATTCGCAATTCAACGTTCGTTCCGAGGCTATTTGCTGTTTGCGCATCGGAATCAGGTAAGTCGTCTTCCGCCGACTCGAATTCTAACAAAGCCAAAACCTAAGAAACGACAGGCGAAGTCTAAAACTGGGCTTGCAGCACAGGTTACTGCTTTTCTAGAATTATTAACTGTGTATGTGTGTCCTGTACAGCCTTTTATGCTATGACAAACAATCATATTTTATAATATCTTTTATGACTGTTATAAATGTAAGCGATATCCGGAGTTCTGTTTTTCACGAAATTATCATCGCAAGCAGTTTCTGTGTGGATTCTGTTGAAATATAGATTACTCCGTGAATCTTTATCCTCTAGGACTTGGCCTTTAGAATAACGATCTTGTTCAACGGATGTCACTTGTATTGCACTCATCTTTTTCTTCCATTATTCTGAAACGGCTGTATTAATGTGCTGAGATTAGTGCAGAGGGAGAGAGTGGGAGATGACCCTGGCAGATGTCGGAGGTTACTTCCATCTTCCGATCGAAAAGGCTTCTAAAAGATTGCATTTGTGTCCTACCGTTGTCAAGAAAATTTGCCGAAAAGGCAGAGTGGGGCGGTGGCCTTATAGAAAGCTTACACTCCCTTTCGTTTCTCTCAGTTCTCAAATTGAAATTTGCCCTTCCAAAATTTTCCACTTCAGCCAAATCTTGGTTTTCTGCAGGTTCAGTGTATTGAGAGAAAGATATTGGAATTAAGGGAGCAGCTAAAGAGAGAAGATGAACCGAAAAGGAGTCGCACCCAAGCAGAGATCGATGAATGGCAACGAAATTTGGACAAGATCCGCTATGGAGTTGCTAGAACGGACTAGTATGGCGTTTACTAAGTTGGATACATTTATATGCCGCAGAGACTTTGAGACCTTGATGAGTGCACATTTTCATTTGTGTACAGTGGTGCTGTGAGCGAAGCGAGGACAAAGACGGATACTCTTTCTTGCATTATACACTTAAATCTGTGATCAGAATTTCTTGTTAAGCCTCGAAAGAGAATATAATATTTTTGTGTGAAATTCTGTGCGGTCTCTATATGGCTGTTTAGTGCAGAGCACAAATTGGTCAGTCTATTATTATAATATGTAACCTAACTCAGCCGGCTCGCTTGTCATTATTCTAATTAATTAAGTACCCGACACTGATTACCATATGGCATTTGAAGGGTCTCCAAGCTGTCGAGAGAATGTGATCTGGACGTGAAGTCCTAAACACAGATCTTGGAGTTTTTGTACATCGTCGTAAACTGCTCCAGGACAGACAGTGAAACCTATCCTAGGATATAAACCGCATGAATAGTGTTTCCATGGGGAGGTACTGGCATGTTTTCGGAAGGAGAGACGACATGGGCAGTGCTCAGACGACGGTGTTGTGCGTGAAACGGGTGAAGCAGGAGGTGCCGGAGGACTGGGACGAGAGCATGCCACTTCCTGGGGACATCATTGAAGGGTTTGCAGAGGATGACATGGATGAGTTTGTGCCGACCAAGGCCCGGCCGGAGTTCAACTTGCAGCTCGGCAAGATCAGCCAGCAGGCTGAGACTTTGTGGGTGAAGGTGAGGAGGGGCGACCGTGTGATTAAGCTCCAGGTGCGCATAGTGCCTCTTAAGGGCTCAATGCTCCATAGGAAGTTCCCGATCCAAGCTGCAACCGATGATAGACATGTGGTGGTTTTAGGGGATTTAAACCTGGAACAATGTACTGAGTTGCTAGGTAACTTTCGCCTTTTTTCCCCCTAAATCTATGATCACTTCATGTTAAGGGTTTAGACATTGCCAAAGACGTGGGGCATGCCAACTGCAAAGTAATCTCATGTGATTGATTTGACGCATCATTAACTGAACACGTTTTGGACAGAAGTCTTAGTATTTCTAGTTAAACTTGATTGATTTTAACTGTTCAAAATTTCCATCGAGACGATTAAACATAGGCCTTCAGACTAGAACTTCACGATAGTAAATCATGGATTGCGTTCACTGGGCAAGAAGTCCTGGAGACAAAACCAGGAAAATGAAAGTCCATCCCAATGTGCTGCAGACATTCATCCACAATTATCCTGCTAGGATGATGGCCGGTAGATATATATACTACCTCTTGAACATTCATTTGGACGAGCATGCGTGTATATCATGCAAAGGGATAAGATGAGGACTTTCCATCTGACGATGCAGAAATGAGCAGGCGGGTGGTGAACGTGGACACCGCAGGATTCAAGAAGAAAGGAATGAGATATGACTGGAAGGCGAAAGTCGGGACCTACTTGCCTGATCAACGGTCTCCGGTAGTTAGCTCCATTCTGTTAATGCCTCTGCCAGGTGAACACACTACAACCCGGTCCATGGCCTGGTTCTCTGCGTCGGTTTCCTCAGGAATTCCTCTCGTCTTTGTCAACATCCAAACCGAACAGATCGTGACATTGGTAAAATCTCTCTCCCTTTGAGATTCTTCGCCAAGCTCTTGAGATCTGTTTATGATTATAGCTCCTTCATGTGAATATAGCTTCTAATTCTTGGCATGTTGAGTGATTACTTCCCGTCTTTTTTTCAATAAGGGCAAGAACATCCCCACAGGAAAAGAAATTAGTTTGGGGAAGCAACATAGCCAGACAATGACTGTCCAAATGGTTCATGGGATAAGATTATGGTTTTTACCGGTTTCAGTAGAACTAGTCCCCGAACCCGGAGAAACCCGGTTCGGAATGGACATCAAACGAACCGAAGAGGTAATCATCACAATCATAGGACAACATTTTTTTAGCCGATATTCCAGAAGTTGATCTGACTTGCTCCCCCGCGCAGGGCTTCATCTGCATCTTCTCCGTGACCAAAGGATCAGCAGCTGATTGCGCCGGGCTTGGACGCATCCACGAGGAGGCCAATGCAGCTGGGCACCTGCTTGTGGTCTCGAGATTAGAAGGCAAAAGCCTAATGCCTTTCAAATGCGTGCTCTCAAGGGCTAGTACACTGCTGTGAGCACAGCGACATAAGGGAAGTCCTTACCACAGCCATCGACACGATGGATAGGATAGGATCAAAATCCACATCATGGGGTGGCCGAACCAAACTCGTCCTAATACATCCCCAGCGATGGGCGTGGCAGCTCTCCGTCCTCCTAATGTACATTGTTCACCTTCTCCACTGTTAAAGAAATGAAAGTCAATATAAAGATTAGGTGCCAACAAATTTTTTACAAATTTCACGCGAGGAAGAATCAGAACAATTTAAAGAATTCTTTGCCATGTTTTCTGAATGCAGTGGAGCAAGTGATCCGAGAATGTAACCTGCTTAATTTGGTCACATCACTTGGATTTCTAGCTCTTTCTTTCTGGGAAGCAACTCAACAGGTCAAATTGATTCGGACAATTTTGGCTTTTCCTTCTCCAATTTATGATCATTTCTTTTCGCTGATCGTACCTTCAAATGTTAATTGGCTTTCAAACAGAGATTGGGCAATCATATGTACAGCAAGACTGCGGATTGCTCCTTGTTCTTAATTATTTTTTGCTGGCTCTAAATCATTTCCGACTATTTTAGTAGGAAAACTAATTGCAAATGCACTTATGACACTATTGTTTTTTTTTTTTTTTTTTTTGGTAAAAGGTAATAAATAAATTGAGGAAATGCCAAATGTACAAAAGATCACGGCACTAAAAACTTGCACTTAAGATGAACAATCATAATGAGTGGAAGGATGCCGTAATGTAAAACACAAGGCAGCACTATTATAAACAAACAAAATATGCTTTTTCTTGTCCTACATAGGAAATTTAGGAGGAGATGGGCCAATTTATAAGTGTGAGCTTTTTCTAATGTGTTCAAAGAAAAGATTACTCGCGTCCGAGTGTGCGATTATTATGTGCATTTAGCACTTTATGTGCCCACAATTTAATTAGCACTAGCTCCGTTATTTTTATTTTATTTCCCTCAATTATCTTCTTTATTTTTATTTTATTTCATACAGTCATCTTATTAACCTTTATTAGTTGAAATGTTGTTTTTGTTCATTAAGTATTTTTGGAAATTATGAATTTCGGAATTTTATTTTATAGAAAATAATATTTTTTATTATTCCGAATTTTATATGCCTTTTCAAGATAACCTTTGAAATTATACTTTTTCAGTTTATAACCTTTCACAAAATATTGCATTTGTTCACTTTGCAATATTTCCTGAATGGTTGCATATGTTCACTTTGCAATTTCTCCCAAAAGAATACCTTTGTTCACTTTGCAACTTTTCCTGAAGAGTTGCCTATATTCTTTAAGACCAATGTTTATACGTATTCATGGATGAGAATTAAGTCATATCAAGTCTTCTTTCTAAAACTTATATCCATTCAATTGTTTCTTAGAGGGATCTTAAAGAAGTATTAGAATTGTTATCTAGTAATCTCATTTAAAACTTTGCTGTATCTTGGAGGATATTTGCCAATGACCATTAGTAATATTGTAAGGCAAATAACTCCTTAAAAAAAGTGATATCATACTTTAAAGTCCGACTTGATTACTTTATCCAATATTTTCCAACAACTATTGCTCATTTTAAGCATCTTCCTAACTAGTGCTTATAAAGTCGAATAATCCTCTTGAAGAGTCAGGTAATGTACAGGCTCAAATAAGACTATATAGAAGTCTTTGAAGTTGACATGCTGCTTTTAGGGAATTGGGGGATACAGTTAGGGACCATTTTGTGGCGACACAGTTTGCATTTAGTCTATGTAGGTCAAGATCACGCGTTCACATGTCCATATTCGACAAGAAAGGAAAAGCATGATGTTGATGTATCTCTAATTGCTCAGTAAAAGCACCATAGAAAATTAGGGTCATTGATCTTAGCTAATCATGTCTAATATTGTGTGAAGGCCTCGGGGACTATTAACCTACATCTATCTGTTAAGAGTCTAATATCAATACATAATTCTTCAAAAAACCTCAATTATGATATAGCAAATTTAGGCTCAAAATTTTGTGACTATCTTGGCAGGAAGACTAATCGTAAATGCACTCAAGCATCTTCCTAACATAATCCATAAAGTTGAATAATCCTCCTGAAGAATAAGGTAATGTGCAGGCCCAAATAAGGCTATAGCGAAAGCATCTTCCTAGCACATGCTACCTTTAGGGAATTGGGGGATACAATTGTGGACCATTTTGGTGGTGACACTGTTCGCATTTGGTTAATGTAGGTTGTTGGCGTGATTTTCTCTCCTATCTTAAAAAAGGAGATTTGTTAATATTGTATTCCTATAATTCTAAGATCTCTTCCTTTTTCTGTTTTTATTCTGGTTGCTTGTTTCCTTAGTTGTGGCAACCTTTTATGTACATATGGTTGATTGAACAATGGCAGATGCTCAATACACAAAAAAAAAAAAAAAAAAAAAAAGAGAGAGAGAGAGACCGAAAGCTTTGTCCGAGGACGTAGGCACATTGCCGAACCTTGTAACCGTTGTCTTTGTGTAAAGTTTTGTTTTTCTATATGGTATCAGAGCGGGTTATGACCCTGATTATTTGAAGAACTCGCCTCATCCTCTGTGTTGTTGTTGTTGTTTTTTTTTTTTTTGGAGCACCATGACAATTTTAGAATTAGAATCTGGAAAACTTCCCGACAAAGGTGCAAGTTCTGAATTAGCGAAGGCTGTGGTGCATGAGGTAAACAACCAACGTCTTACATCTATTTTGTTGAATGGAAGGAATTTTCTCCCATGGTCACGAGCAGTGACCAGTGCGCTTGGAGGCCAATCGAGGCTTGGACATATTACTAGGCAAACTAAAGCCCCTGATGAAAGTCATCCAAATTTTGAAGAATGGCAAGCAAGCGATCACGGCGTTATGACTTGGATCTTCAACTCAATGGAGCCTAAAATCTATGAGATTTTTGCTTATTCAGATCGGCCAAAACATTGTGGGATTCGTTGTCCGAGATGTATGGTCAAGCCAATAATGCATCTCGAATCTTTGAGCTTCAACAAGGTCTTGCTACCTCTAGGCAAGGTGCACATCAATCATTCACAGAACATCTAGGGAACATAAAAAAACAGTGGGATGAATTCCGTCAATATAAACCTACAACCCAGAATGTGCGTGACTATGTGCAAAGGGAAGAGCAAGATAGAATTTTTTTCTCTTGGCAAGCCTTAAGGCTGGAGTTTGAAGACACCAAAAGTGACATTCTTATGAGGCCGCAATTGCCGTCCTTTAATACTGTTTGCTCCATAATACAAAGTGAAGAAACAAGGAGGAGAGTCATGCATTCTGACTCAATTGTGGCACCATCAACAGGATCATCAAAACACTCTGCAAACGCTGTTAGTTCTAATGCCAAGCAAAGTGATGGTGGTACTCGATTTGTCAAAGGGAAAGGAAAGAAGCCCCTTCGTTTCCATTGCGATCATTGTGATCGAGATGGGCATTCTAAGGAACGATGTTGGATTCTACATCCTCAGCTGCGTCCAAATAAGGACAAAGGTTCGGACGCTAAGACAGCAATTCAAGGGAATACCATAGACTTCCAATCCAAGTTGGAGTCTCTAGCGCTGCAGATTCAACAACTACTTCAAACACATGGTTCGGGTCCCTCCGCACCGAATCAGTAAATTTGGCCAAGACTTCGGTAATATTAGTGCACTTTCTATTGAGTCTAGAAATTGATTTATTGTTGATTCTGGTGCCACAGATCATATGTGTAGTTCCCCACATATTCTATCTAATACTGTTTCTAGCTCTTTGTATCCACCAATCACACGAGGCCGACGGAGTGCGTACCAACCCAAGGTGTTGGGCAACGAATGTGCTTTCGAAGAAAACTAAGGCTTTATTGATTCCAAGATTATCTTCTAATTTAATATCTGCGAGCAAATGTGCTAAACAGTGGAATTGTAACGTCAATTTTACTCCACAAAAGGTGTTGTTCCGGGATTGCAATACCGGGAGGATGATTGGTGAAGGACAACTTCAGGATGGGCTGTACACCTTAGATTTGCATGGTGAAGCATTGGTGACTAGGAAGGGGAATGTGGATACCTCTCGTCTATGGCATTGGCGCATAGGTCATCCTTCAGATCGGGTGTTGCAGTCCTTAAACATGTCTTTGACTCATGATTCTAGTCGTTGTGATCCATGTCACTTTGCTAAGCAACATAGGTTGCCTTTCCCAAAACATTTGCATAAATCAACTGAATTGTTTGCTTTGGTACATTCAGACATTTGGGGATATTCTCCCGTTGATTCTAGAGAGGGTTTTCGGTATTTTGTTACCTTTATTGATGATAAATCGAGAGGTACCTGGCTTTACCTTCTTAAGTACAAACGTGAAGTGCTTACTATATTCCAGGATTTTTGCAATATGGTGAGTAATCAATTTAATACTTCCATGAAGGTTCTTCGTACCGACAATGGTACCGAATACACCAATCATATATTTCAGGTATGTTTACAAAGCAAGGGTATTATTCACGAGACAACATGTGTGGGTACTGCACAACAGAATGGAATAGCTTAAAGAAAAAATCGTCACCTACTAGAGGTCACTCGGGCCTTGTTATTCTCTGCGAATTTGTCTAAATCCTGTTGGGCGGATGCAGTTATGACTAGCTGTTATTTAATTAATAGACTCCCTAGTTGAGTATTAGGGTATATAACTCCTATGGAAGTGTTGTATGGGCGAAAATTTGATATATCTCACTTGAGGATTTTTGGGTGTGTATGCTATGTTCACTCTCAAGCTGGAGGAAAGCTAGATCCTCATGCCAAGAATTGTGTGTTTGTTGGTTATTCATCTGTCAAGAAAGGCTACAAGTGTTATGACCCTTACACAAAGCGTATCTATATTCCTCGAGATGTTGTATTTGATGAAACTCATATGTTTTTTCCTAACAAGAACCACATTCAAGGGGAGTGCACAGATTATTATAAGAAGTTTTCCTATGAATGTGCTCCTGTTCCTATGGATGTTAATGGGACCGGTGAAGCCAAAGTCAACAATGAGGGTGTTGAAGCCAACAATGGGAGCTGTGCTTCGGGTCACGAATCTGCAAATCAAGAAAATTCAGAAGTGGATCGAGAGATTGAGGCAACTGTTGTTCCAGAAGCTGAACCTAAAACTGCCACTGATGGGCTGATAGATGAAAGGGCAACGGATGTAATCCCGTTACGAAGATCATCTCGTGTCACTAGACCCTCAACTCGACTTCGAGATTTTACTACTTATTATTTAGTTCAACATCCCATTCAAGAATTTGTTGGATATGACAAATTATCTCACAATTTTTTGAGTTTCTTATCTACTACTGCGAAGAACAACAAGAACCTCACAACTATGAGGAAGCAAGGGAAAAAGCCATTTGGGTTAATGCAATGAAGGATGAACTCCAGGCTTTAGATCGAAATCATACTTGGGAACTTGTACAACTTCCAAGAGGGAAGAAGACAGTTGGTTGCCGATGGATCTATAAGATCAAATATAATGGTGATGGATCAATCAAAAGGTATAAAGTGAGACCGGTTGCAAAAGGATACACTCAAACATATGGTATAGACTACAAAGAGACGTTTGCACCTGTGGTTAAAATGAACATTGTGCGTGTTCTTATGCCAGTACTGTTAATTGTGGATGGTCCTTGTTCCAAATGGATGTAAAGAAAGCATTCCTTCGTGGAGATTTGGAGGAGGAGGTTTATATGGATCTTCCTCCTGGTCACCCATTGCATAATAAAGATGGAATTGTTTGTAGGTTGAAGAAGGCCATCTATGGTCTCAAGCAATCACCTAGAGCTTGGTATGGTAAACTAGGTGCTGCACTCATCAAGGTTGGATTCAAAAGAGGGACAGTAGACTCGTCAATGTTCACCAAGGCTGACGACAAAGTAATAGTTGTTGTACTTGTTTATGTTGATGATATTGTGATTACAGGTGGCAATCAACCTGGAATCAAAGCACTTAAGCGGCATTTGAGCAAGGAATTTGATATCAAAGACCCTGCAAATTGAGGTATTTTTGGATATTGAGGTGGCGAGATCTCACAAAGGATTATTTTTATCTCGGAGAAAATATGTCATGGATTTGCTGAAAGAGACTCGGGAAGTTGGGAGTTAAACCGGCCAACATTCCTATGGAGTATAATAGTAAGTTCATTTCAGATGACACTCCATTACATGATGTTGGGTAGTTTCAGCGACTTGTTGGATGGTTTATTTATCTGACTATCACAAAACCTGACATAGCATATACTGTTAGTTACATAAGTCAATTTATGCAGAAACCAACTCGAGGGCATATGGAGCTAATAAATCATTTACTACAATATTTGAAGGCCACACCTGGGAAGGGAATTTTAATGAAAAATAATGGTCACACAAAGCTTGTTGGCTACACTGATGCAGATTGGGCCGAGAACCCTATAGACAAGAAATCTACTACAGGGTTTTGTACTTTTGTGGGAGGAAACATTGTCACTTGGAAAAGCAAAAAACAAACAGCGTTTGCTCGGTCGAGCGCAGAGGCAGAATATCGGGCCATGGCTACTACTACTAGTGAAATTGTGTGGTTGAGACTTTTGCTTTAGGAATTGAGTTGCAATTGCATGACCAAGCCTACAAAGTTGTTTTGTGATAATCAGGCTGCAACTCATATAGCTTCAAATCCAGTGTTTCATGAGAGGACCAAACACATAGAGGTGGATTGCCACTTTGTGAGAGAAAAGGTGCAAGACAAGACAATTGAGACTCCGTACATTCGCAGTGAGGGTCAACTGGCCGATGTTTTTACCAAAGCGTTACCCAAGGGAGTATTTCAAGAAATGACAAACAAGTTGACCTCCGACGAGGTCTTCAACCCAACTTGAGGGGGAGTGTTGGTGTGATTTTCTCTCCTATCTTAAGAAATGAGATTTGTTAATATTGTATTCCTATAATTCTGGGATCTCTTCATTTTTTCTATTTTTATTCTGGTTGCTTGTTTCCTTAGTTGTGGCAACCTTTTATGTACATATGGTTGAACAATGGCAGATGCTCAATACAAAAAAAAAAAAAAAGACCGAAAGCTTTGTCCAAGGACGTAGGTACATTGTCGAACCTCGTAACCTTTGTGTCTTTGTGTGAAGTTTTGTTTTTCTACATAGGTCAAGGTCACACGTTCAATCATCTTAGGCTTCTTCATCTAAATAAGAAAATTATTTTTGTCATGGCAGGAGTGTGCATTTTAACCGATACATTTCCCTGCCTAGCACCATTTAGGCCTTTCGTGACTGATCAAATCAATCGGAAACTTATGGTCCTTCAATCTTTGAATTTTTTAATGGGAGAAAGAGAAGATCAACTCTCTTTGGCAGAATTTTGGAGGCAGAGCAAGGCTGATGCCTCCATATTGAGCTTAAACTACTGACAAGCTCTAAATCACTTGGGATCAACATTGTTGAGAAGACCGACTTCTAATGTGCTAATGATTCTATTGCTCATTTGTTTCTATCCTAACACACCCATATGGCAGATTCATTTCTCTGAAAGTGCCTAGGTTACGGCTCATTACGATTGAGCGTGCGTTCGTGCAAAAATTATAACTCCCATACCGATGAAATTCATGTCCTTTCAAAGTAATTCATTACAATTTGCGTGATAAGAATGTGGCTGCTTTACATCATCAAAGGACGTCATGGCTCCAACGCGACATCTTACATGTGCGAACTTGACTTATATAGGATCCAATGGTGACGAGACTCGGCAGAAAATGGCCGACAGCCGAATCCTTACATGCCTCCACTCTAAGGCTCCAAGAATCATTACCTTTTCTGACATTCTAGCTCCAACGCGACATCTTACATGTGCGAACTTGACTTATATAGGATCCAATGGTGACGAGACTCGGCAGAAAATGGCCGACAGCCGAATCCTCACATGCCCACTCTAAGGCTCCAAGAATCATTACCTTTTCTGACATTCTAGGACATTTGCCGGAATTGCGCCAAATACTTGCTGACGAGAAAGATCTACCGATCATTTTTGGGTCTTCGTCAAGCCTTGCGTAAGTTGACTTGGTTATGATAGTATTTATTCAAGTTTCAAAATGGAGGAAAGAGTACTCTGAAACTCTCCTTTTAGAGATCCAAACGTAGAGTCCGAGCTCTACGTAGCTGCCGTGAAAGGGAATGTGCATTCTCTGCTTGAGTTGCTCACAAAAGATAAAACTATTTCTTGATAAAATCATGACCAAAAACATAATGAGCATCCTCTACACATTGCAACCACACTTGGACGCTTGGATTTCGTGGAAGAGGTCCTAACTCAACCGAGCTGGCAAGAGAGCAAGATTCCCTCTTCATCTCAAGTAGCAAAAAGATCCCCTAACATCGTGGCAAGCTTATTAAGAGTCAACTTTGATATATGTATTGTCCATAACAAATACAAAAGAAACTCTCTTCATGTCACGACCATGAAAGGCCATGTGGATATGTTGGAATACTTGGTCCGAGTGAGACCTAATGCATCCCATAGTTTTGTCGAACATGGCTAGACAATCCTGCATTTATGCGTGACGCATAATAGACTAGAAGCTTTGAAACTTTTGATAGTTATCTTGGGCGATGATCAATTCATCAACTCAAGGACAGATATGACTACACGATTTTGCATTTGGCTACTGTAGGTAGAGAAACTAAGGTATGTTTGTACAACCAAGCCTTTGCACTAGTCAAATACAGTGAGGTTATTAATAAATAAATAAAAAAGGCGATTCTAAGATACATTAGTGTCCTAGAAATATTCGGAAGCTAAAATATATCCATTTGTAAATCATTATAGGTTATGATAAGTGAGGATTCGCCCTACTAGCATAAGGCAAAAGTGAGGAAAAAAAGAGAAAGTGGCAAGGCAATATGCATAAGACGCTAACGGTGATAGTGACATTGCTAGCTACCATGACATTCCAAGCCAGCATTACCCCACCTGGCAGCCTTTGGGAAGGAGATTTCATGAGTGATGAAACGACTGCAGCACATACTGCGAGTGAATCTGTAACGACAGATAAGTTCCTGAACGCGTGCAAGAATTTCTTAACATATAACATGATAAGCTTCATTGCATCGCTTAGTATCATTGTACTTTTCATAAGTGGTCTTTCTCTAAAGCGGCATTGGATCACCACGAGGATTGTAATGCTGATTATGTGGGTTGCGATAAGCTTCGCAACGGCAACTTATGCCATCTCCGTATTTGTCTTCACACCAGCAAGCGAACTGAAAACTTTCATTGGTGCAATTGGACTTGTGGTGATAGCATGGGTTGGGTTGATGGCTCTTCTTTTTTTGTGTCGCTTCGTTTAATCCTGAAATTGGTATGCAAGGTTCTGGAATTCGTCCGCTAAGCCTCGACAGAACGCAGGCCAGAGGATCATACGGTTTAGTGGCTGTATACAGCTGCAAATGTGTTTGTTACAGAAGAAGCGCCCTGAGACCTAAGGCCATAAAAGAGGAGATGCTATACAGTGCATGCGTTGTTCAGTGTGCCGATTAGACAACTTAGCTCCGATGCATTAGAGTATGGTATGTGCTTGTGAAAACAATAAATGTTTTAACCCTGTTGAATTTATGGAAAAGATGGAGTTTAGATGTATAATGGATGGCTGTCTTATTTGTTTTGATTTGTGGCAGTTTTAAAAAAGAATGACTTATTGGATTTAAAGTCCAAAAATTTCAGCCATGGGATCAATTTTATTTAGTGTAACCTAAACATATTCAAGTGGTAACTTATTGATAATTAAGGAAGTTTGTTCTAGTGGAAGTGCAAATTCTACGATTAATTACGGAAAATGTCGATGGTCGAAAGGATTATTACTTATGGATAGGATCCATTGATTACAAATTTGAAGGATTATCTATGTAGATTTACTAAGAATAGGGAAATAGAAAGTAAACTTTAGGTTGCTTAGATTTCTCAATAAAAATTATGATCCTTATGATCTTTTGAGCTTACAATGACTTGAGGTAATTTACTATCTATAAAAGTAGAGAACTCATTACCATCTACACGAACTTGCGACTGATTTACGATTATAAATGTCAATAATTGATTATAAGTTGTGCCTCCTATGACAATTTCAAGTATCTTATTATCCCAATGGTTTATTGCTGTGTGATAGGAAATTTTTGTTTCAAACTGTATTAGCTCAATTACCACACAAAAGGGAGAGTACTAATTGGACATGGGATTGAGATCGTGATGATTTCGGGTAAATTACAATTGCTGAAGGTGTAATTATTAAGGACAGGAACGACAAGTTATGACTAGTTGTGGAAAATTACCCATGGAATGATTATTTAGTAATTCTATCGTCGAGTTATAAAATATGAAAGGAAGTTATTACTAATACTGGAATAATACAAAATAATCAACTAACAATTTTGACTAATTGAAGAAAATTATGATAATACTGGATAATTACTATTTCCCGATGTCATCTTGTTGTTCGTAGATTATCTTCCCCTTCTCCAATTTATGATAATTTCTTTTTGCTGATCATACCTTCAAATGTTAATTGGTTTTTGAACAGAAATGGACAATCAAATTTATACCAAGACTGCTGATCGCTCATTACACTTTATTTTTTTGTTGGGTCTAAATCATTTCCGACTATTTTGGTAGGAAGACTAATTGCGAATGCACTTATGACACTACCGCTCATTTCAAGCATCTTCCTAACACAATTCATGAGGTTGAATAATTTCTCCAGATTGAATCAGGTAGTGTGCAGGCTCAAATAAGACTATAATTGAAGTCTTTGAAGTTGACATGCTGCTTTTAGGGAATTGGGGATATAGCTGGGAACCATTTTGTGGTGATACTGTTTGCGTTTTGTCTATTTTGGTCAAGGTCACGGGTTCACACTGTCCATATTTGAAAAGAAAGGAAAAGCATGCATTTAGTCTATTTTGGTCAAGGTCACGGGTTCACGCTGTCCAGATTCTAAAAGAAAGTAAAAGCATGATGTTGATATATCTCTGGTTACTCTGCGAAAGTACGGTAGAAAAGCATGATGTTGATACATCCATGGACCATTTGGTGGTGACGCTACTTGCATTTGGTCTATGTAGGTTAACGTCACGCGTTCATAAATGTCCATATGTGAAAGAAAAGGAAAAGGAATTATGTTGTTATATCTTTGATCGCTTGGCGAATGTACGGTAGAAAATCATGATCATCGATCTTAGCCAATCATGGCTAACATTGTGAGAAGGCCCCGGGGACTATGACACTATATTTATCCATTAAGAGTCTAATATCAGCACATAATTCTTAAAAAAATCTTCGATTCTGATATAGGAGATTCTTATGCTCAACATTATTGCCGCTTAAATTGGTCAACCTAAAGTTTTAACACACGTGCGCAAACATGCAAAAAGACATACATGGGGCAAAAGCCGTATCTGTGAATTAATCCACCGAACACATGAAGGAATAGCCTCTGTTTATATATAGATTGTATCCTCACACAAACTTGAAGAATCGTTCCCTTACCTCACATCCCTAGGACCTTTGGATGAACCAGGCAAGGGTGATGCAGAATGCACATGATTGATTCTCGGTAATATCATGTAACTGTAATGAGTAACTCAGGGTTGCCCACTTCACGCCAAAAACGTTTCTAAAAGAGAATGTCGCTTTTCTCAGACTTCCATCTTGTCTAAAACTTTTTTAAATGAGGGAGTTGCATTTCTCAGATTTCTATGGGGAAGGCTATAATTTCATTGTAGCAGTTGAGAAAAATTTCTGGTCATGGTTTAAGGGAAGAACATCGTCACAGTGAAGCATCAAGAGAAAAGCGACAATCAAAAGGAGAATGGGAGCTTCCTTAGGGCAATCTACGGCAGAGACTTCCAAACAAATTAAATTTCAATTTGCCAAAACACACATTTGAAGAAGAGCTTGCAGGTTTCTTCTTGATTCCCTTAAGAAATAGTTGCAAGTAGATTTGAAGTGTCTATAACCTATCTATGATGCCAAGTTTGAGTAGGTATATAGTGAGACATCCTTAAATTAAATCACTCCAGTTATTGTTTGTTTTGCTTGTCCCACTCCAAATTTCGCTCGCATGCATATACTTCCCAAAATTGCTTTTCCTTGGATCAATGCATAGTTCGATTCATTTTCGCCCCCTCTACCATCCTAAAAACCTACCACAAGCCACTCATTATCTAAGCCCTTTGTTCTGGCGACTACTCCCCACCCTCATTAGATGGAGTCATTATGGACCCACCAACTTTTGTGTGGTTTGTCCCCGAACCATATACTTGTTGAAGAGAGTTCCACCCTGATACCATATTATAACATCATTGAATTAACTCGCTCGAAGTATTATCTTTTTTTTTACCGTACCATAGTGAATCTTACAATTTGTCCTTTAACGTACGGACATTTACTTTTTCAAGAAGTCACACATCCTAGTAACATTCTAACTTGAACATGTTTAACTTTGGAGTTCCAAATTAAAACTTGCCATTCAATTTTAACATATATATCCCATAATCGCTTTGCTCCTATTTAATGCACAATTCAGCTCATATTTGCCCTCCTCACCATCTTAGAAGTTTGCCAAGAGCCGCTTCTTGTTCAAAACCTCTAGCTTGGCGACCACTCTCTGCCCTCGTTGGACCGAATCGTTACATATAGAGTCGTGAGTGACATTTGTCCAAGCGTTTGTGTACACAATCATCCTGGGCTTCTTCATTTAAATAAGAAAACCATTCCTGCGGTGGTAGGGGTATATAATCTCCATGATTTATTTCCCTGCCTTGTACTATTGAGGACTTTTGTGACTGATCAAATCAATCAGGAATTTATGGTCCTTCAGTCTTTGAAATTTTTAATGGAAGAAAGAGAAGAGTAACTCTCTTTGGCGGCATTTTGGAGGTATAGCAAGGCTGATGCCTCCACGTTGAGCTTAAACTATTTGCAAGCTTGAAATCACTTGGGATTACCATGGTAAGAAAGCCAACTTCTAATGCGCTAGTGATATTATTGCTCATTTGTTTCTATTTTCCTAACACACTCATATGGTAGAATAATTTCTATGAAAGTTCCTAGGTCATGATTCATTCCAATTGATCGAGCATAAGCGCAAAAATTATTTCTGATAAATCAATGAAATTCATGTCTTTTCAAATAATTCATGTTTACGACAATTTGCACAAATAGAATGTGGCTGCTTTACATCATCAAAAGCACGTCATGGCTCCAGTGGGACATCTAAGGGGAAAAGTCAAAAAAAGTCTAAACTTTTTGCGCTTTATGCAATTTAGTCCCTAAACATTTTTGGTCTTGATTCAGTCCCTAAACTTTTTACGTTGTACATTCAATCCTAAACCTTTTTACATTGTGCCAATTCTCCTTCCGGCCAATTTTAATCGGATTTTGTTGACGGACGCCGCCGGCGACGTGGCTTGATCAGGCCACATCAAAATCCGATTAAAATTGGCCGGAAAGGACTGAATTGGCACAACGTAGAAAGGTTTAGACTAAATCGACCAAAAAAAGGCAGACTAAATCAAGACAAAGATAAAAGGTTTAGGACTTTTTTGGCACTTTTCCCGACATCTAAGTCTGCGAACTTGACCTATATAGGACAAAATATAGATGAGCCTCCGCAAAAAATGGCCGACAGGCGAATCCCCACATCAATGGCAGACAGCGCAGAGTAGCAGAGGAGCAAGAGCAAAGTGACATGACCGGGGCAGGGGACCGACGTGACCGGAGCAGCTGGCCGGACGTCCGGCGGCAGAGGGGCCACATGCTCCCGCGTACGGCATTTTATAGAGCCATACGTACCCTGAATCTCTGAATGGGACAATGATCCTATGAGACTGTGACACCACACCTATCTATTAAGAGTCCAATACCAATACGTAATTCTTTAAAAAACTTCAATTATGATGTAGTAGATTCATATGCTCAAAACTTTGTGAATATTTTGGCAGGAAGACTAATTGTAAATGCACTCAAGCATCCTCGTAACACAATCCATAAAGTTGAATAATCCTCCTGAAGAATCAAGCAATGCGCTGGCTCAAATAAGGCTGTAATAAAAGTCTTTAAAGTTGACATGTTGCTTTTGGGGAATTGAGGGGTACAGTTGGGGACCATTTTGTCGTGACATTGTTTGCATTTGGTCTATGTAGGTCAGGGTCCTGCATTCACACATGTCCACATTCAAGAGAAAAGGAGAGGAATGATGTTGATACATCTCTAATTGCTCAGCAAAAGTACTGTAGAGAATTATGGTCATTGATCTTATCTAATGATGTCTAACATTGTGTAAAGGCCTCGGTGACTATGACACTAAATCTATTAAGAGTCTAGTATCAATACATAATTCTTCAAAAAACTTCAATTATGATATAGGAGATTCATATGCTCAAAACTTTGCGACTATCTTGGTAGGAAGACTAATCGTAAATGCACTCAAGCATCTTCCTAACACGATCCATAAAGTTGAACAATCCTTGTGAAGAATTAGGTAATGTGCAGGCCCAAATAAGACTATAGCAGAAGCTTTTGAAGTT
Organism: Eucalyptus decipiens; assembly: GCA_014182575.1. Lineage (NCBI taxonomy): Eukaryota > Viridiplantae > Streptophyta > Magnoliopsida > Myrtales > Myrtaceae > Eucalyptus > Eucalyptus decipiens. The sequence goes on along the minus strand of CM024611.1, from coordinate 8,501,714 downwards.
GACTTGCAGCGTCTAGGGAATTGGGGGATACATCCATGGACCATTTGATCCAAGTCACATGTTCATACATGTCCATATGTGAAAGAAAAAGGAAAGGAATGATGTTGATATATCTTTGATCGCTTGGCGAAAGTACTGTAGAAAATCATGGTCATTGATCTTAGCCAATCATGTCTAACATTGTAAGAAGGCCTTGAGGACTATGACAATGTGTTAATCCATTATTTGTCTAATATCAACACATAATTCTTCAAAAATCTTTGATTCTAATATAGGAATACTTAAGCTTAACATTCTTGCCGCTCAAATCGGCCAATCTAAAGTTGTAACACACGTGCGCAAACATGCAGAAAGACATACATGGGGCAAAAGCCATATCTGTGAATGAATCCACTGAACATATGAAGCAATAGCCTCTGTTTACATATAGATTGTATCCTCACACGAACTTGAAGAATTGTTCCCTTACCTCACATCCCTAGGACCTTTGGATGAACCAGGCCACATACTTGCAGATAAGAATAAGAGTAATGCAAAATAGATGATTTCTTGGTTATATCATGTTACTGTAATGAGTAGATATAACTCACGATCGCCCACTTCACGCTAAAAACGTTTCTAAAAGAGACTGTCGCTTTTCTCAGATTTCCATCTTGTCTAAAACTTTTTTAAGAAACTCTTGTAAAGAGAAAGTTGCTTTTCTTGTATTTCCATCATGTCTAAAACTTTTCTAAATGAGGGAGTGCATTTCCTAGATTTCTACGGGGAAGGCTATTGTTCCATTGTAGCAGTTGAGAAAAATATCTGGTCGTGGTTGAAGGGAAGAACATCGTTGCAAGGAAGCATTTAGAGAGAAGCGACGATCAAAAGGAGAATGGTAGCTTCCTTTAGGGCAATCTACGGCAGGGACTTTCAAAGAAATTAAAGTTCGATTTGCCAAAACACACATTTTCACGCACGCGCACACACACTCACATGCACACATCCCAAACTCTTTTTTTCTTAGTTCATTGCATAGCTCGGTTCATTGATGCCCCATTTAACATCCTAAAAGCCTACCAAGAGCTGCTCATTATCCAAGCCCTCTAGCCTGGCGACCCCTCCCTGCTTTAATCGGATTGGGTGATTACGGGCCCACCAGCTTCCGTGTGGTTCGTCCCCAAACCATACACCTACTGGAGAGGTTCTCACCTTGATACCATATCGTAACATCCTTGGATTAACTCACTCAAAGTATTGTCTTCTTTGGCTTGTACCGTAGCGAATCTCATAGTTTTTTTCCTTTAACATACGGGCATTCACTTTTCCAAGAGATCACCCATTCTAGTAGTACTCTAGCTTGAACACATTTAACTTTGGAGTTCCAAATCAAAACTTACCATATCTCTCTCTCTCTCTCTCTCTCTCTCTCTCTCTCTCTCTCTCTGCTCCTATTCAGTGCACAAGTTCAGTTTATTTCTACCCCCTTCGCCATTTAGAAGCTTCTGGGAGCAGCTTCTTGTCCGAAGCCTCCAGCCTTGGCAACCACTCCCTGCCTTCATCGGACCGGATCGTTACATATAGAGTCGTGAGTGACGTCTGTCCAAACGTTTATGTAGACAATCATCCTAGGCTTCTTCATTTAAATGAGAAAACAATTTCTGTGGTAGCAAGGGTATACATTCTCTGTGATTCATTTCCCTGCCTAGTACAATTGAGGAATTTTGTGACTGATCAAATCAATCAGGAACTTATGGTCCTTCAATCTTTGAAACTCTTAACGGAAGAAAGAGAAGATCAACTCTCTTTGGCGGAATTTTGCAATTATAGCAAGGCTGATGCCTCCACATTGAGCTTAAACTATTTGCAAACTGGAAATGACTTGGGATTACTGTGTTGATAAGGCCGAGTTCTAATGTGCTAATGATACTATTGCTCATTTGTTTCTATCTTCCTAACATGCTCATATAGTAGAACAATATCTGTGAAAGTTCCTAGGCCTCGATTCATTCTGATTGGTCGAGCATTAGCGCAAAAATTATTTCTGATAAATCGATGGAATTCATCTCCAATTCATGTTTGCAACAATGTGCATGAATAGAGTGGGGCTGCTTTACATCATCAAAGGATATCATGGCTCCAGTGGGACATCTACGTCTGCGAACTTGACCTAAATAGGACAAAATGTAGATGAGCCTCGAAAATGGCCGACAGGCGAAATAATTGCTGATGAGATAGATCTACCAATTATTTTTGGGTCTTCGTCAAGCCTACTCTGAAGGTGACTTGGTCGTGACAGTATATATTCCAGTTTCCAAATGGCGGAATGAGTATCCCGAAACTCTCTTTCAAGAGATCGAAACATGGCGTCCGACCTCTACGTAGCCGCTGCAAAAGGGGATGTGGATTATTTGCAAGAGAAGCTCGCAAAAGATAAGCTGCTTTTCGATAAATACATTACTGAGGATCAACGTGAGACTCCTCTGCACATTGCAGCCATGCTCGGACACTTGGATTTCGTGGAAGAGGTCCTAGCTCACAAGCCTGAGCTGGCAAAAGAGCAAGATTCTCAGGGATCAACCCCTCTTCATCTCGCGGCAGCAAAAGGGTACCTTAACATAGTGGTAAGCTTGTTAAGAGTCAAGCCTGATGTGTGTGATGTCTGTGACAACTATAAAAGAAACCCTCTTCATGTCGCAGCCATAAAAGGCCATGTGGATGTGTTGGAATACTTGGTTCTAAAGAAACCTGATGCAGCCTTTAGTGTTGTCAGACATGAGCAGACGATCCTGCATTTATGCGTGACACATAACAGACTAGAAGCTTTCAAACTTTTGATAGATATCTTAGGCGATCTCATCAAAGACAGTCTTCCCATCGAAGTCAATAATCTCATCAACTCAAAGGACTCAGACGGTAACACGGTTTTGCATTTGGCTGCTGCATATGGAGACACTAAGGTATGTTCATACAATCAAACCTCTGCACTGGTCAAATTTCGTAAACTTATTAATAAAAAAAGGCAGTTCTAAGATATGTGAGTGTTCTAGAATATTCATAAGCTAAAAGATATCCATTTATAAATCATCGCAGGTTATGATATTTAAAAAAGGAGGAAGTCATTGGTCCATATAATTCACTAAAAAACTTTACACTTCACGCTATTTTGATACTAATTTTATCTACATCAGAAGGATCATCAAATCGGAGAGAGCAAAAGAGTTTCAACAAGGGATGAGTATCCTTTTGAATTCATCAAATAATAGTCACAAATACTAGAGGCCTGAAAAACGTTAGTAGCAAAGTTAATCCTGAAAAGTATGTGACGTGGGCTTGTCTAGTTCAAATTTGACCTCCATTGGTACATTCTGGTGTTACTTTTGTGCAGACTATGCTCTTCCTGACTAATGAAGGAGTTCAACCAAACATTAAGAACTCCAAAGGTTTCACAGCACTCAATCTATTAGCACAAGCCGAAAGCGAGCAAAGAAGCGAGGAAAGAAAGAGAAAGTGGCAAAACAATATGCATAAGACGCTGATGGTGGTAGCGACATTGCTAGCTACCATGGCATTCCAAACCAGTATTACCCCACCAGGCGGCCTTTGGGAAGGAAATTCTCCGAACGATGCAAACGCTGCAGCACCTAGCGCAGGCAAATCTATAATGGCGAATGAGCACCTGGATGCAGCACCTAGTGCAGGCAAATCTATAATGGTGAAGGAGCACCCGTATGCGTACAAGAGTTTCATATTATGTAACACAATAAGCTTCATCGCATCGCTTAGCATCATTATGCTTTTCATAAGCGGTCTTCCTTTAAAGCGGCATCAGATCACCACATGGATTACAATGTTGGTTATGGGGGTTGCGATAACCTTCATGGCGGCAACTTATTTCATCTCCGTATTCGTCTTCACACCGGAGGAAGAACTGATAACTTTCATTATTGCAGTTGGACTTGCAGCGCTAGCATGGGCTGGATGGATGGTTTTTCTTGTTCTGTGCCACTTTATTCGCTTAATCCGGAAATTGAATTTGGTACAAAAGGTCCAAAATTTCGTCGGCGGACGCTGGGCAGGACACAGGCAAGAGGGTCATACGGTTTAGTGGCTGTATACAGCTGCAAATGTGTTTGTTCCAGAAGAAGCGCCCTGAGACCTAAGGCCCTAAAAGAGGAGATGCTATCAAGTGTATGTGTTGTTTAGTGTGCTGATTAGACAACTTAGCTATGATGCATTAGAGCATGGTATGTGCTTGTGAAAATAATAAATGTTTCAAAAGTGTTGAATTTAAGTAAAAGATGGAGTTTAGATGTGCAATGACTGGCTTTTTTATTTGATTTGATTTGTGGCAGTTTAAAAAAGAATGATTATCAGATTTAAAGTCCAAAAATCTCGGCCATGGGATCAATTTTATATAGTGTAACCTGAACATATCAAAGCGGTAATTTATTGACAATTAAGGAAGTTTGTTCTAGTGGAATTGCAAGTTTTACGATTAATTACAAAAAAATTACGATAGTTGAAAGGATTATTAGTTATAGATAGGATCCATTGATTACAAATTTGAAGGATTATTTATGTAGATTTACTAAGAATAGGAAAATCAAAAGTAGAAGTAGGAAAATGTTTCTACAGTTTGTTTCTTACTTTTAAACAACCTCAAGGCAACGGCAAGATTAAACTTGCGTACTGGCTCTATAAGGTGGGTATAGAATCCTTCTTAGGCTGGCAATAAGTTTCGCCTTCCTCGCCAACCAGACCAAGCTCCTTCAATCTCCTCTCATGGTAATACTCAAGCTTTATCCAATTGAGCTTCCTTCTCCTTGACAATACCCTCAATTTGCTGCAACACCCGCTTCTCACCTACTCTTAACCCTCACGGCTATCTCAAGTTTGTAACCAAGGTTTCCTTCCTGAATTAGCTTCTCGTCCTGCAAGTCATTGCATTTGAATGGGGGAAAGCATAGAGCAATTAGGTGGGGTTTGCTTCTACAGCTTTCAGGAGAAAACAAAATAACCTGATCTAAGAGTTGCCAAACTTTTTGCAGCAGAGACAAAAAGATGCATAGATATGTACTGACAGAGGTTTTAGCGCTTCATTTTCTTAGACTTCCCGACTTTTAGTTTCACTGGGCTTAGATCGGGAAATGTGAACGCTCTGCAAATACTAGAACTGTTAAATGACTTGGCTAATTCCGACAATCTAAAACATTTTGCCACATTTGGCATTGAGACTAACAAACATGAGATTATCATACCCTTAGCTACCAAAAAAGTTTACTACCATGATTGATTTCAGGATAGAGACGACATGCTAAAGAACTCTCAGCTAGGCCATTTTAACCCTGTATGGTTCAGCGAAGTCCAACCAAACCAATTCCCCAGGAGAAATCATCCTAACAAAATTACCCAAGTGGAAATCAGAATGTTACATGTACCTGTTCAACTGTGGTGCGGTAGCCTGAAAGAGCTGATTCACAGGCATCTATGACCATCTTGCATACCAGCTCCTCGTTCACATGACTAACCGGTAATTCGAGAGTTTTCCAGATAGATTTCTTGTAGACGGGTTCCAGGAGGAATGCATCTGTTTCTTGAAGTTTCTTGAAGTGCCACAAGCCGCAGATATGGAAGAATTGCTGGTGGAAGAGGACGGTCCATAAAAATATCTAAGTATGCTGTCTCACCCAAATCATTGGCTGCTGCAATATCAAGCTTCTCCCGATGGAAGGGGTCCAACTCAGATATGTTGAATGTAAGTGTGTACAAGTCGCGATTGGTATTTGGTTCCACAAACCCATAATAAAAAGCCAAGTCAGCATTGCTCTTCTTTAATCCATACTCAATGAAAACCTGTCCCAGGATTCTGTTAGTCACAATGAATGGTCACAAATCACTGCCCTACCAGATGAGGCTTGTGCAATACCATTTCTGGGTAATCAAATGAAACTTTCTCGACCTCTGGGGATTTCTCGACAGGTAATCAATTTGTTAATTACTACAGTTCAATTAGGTTAAGATTCATTTCTCTGTGACTGACAGGGAAAAAGATATGCGGTGTGTTGAGAGTGATATCATATTCGTAATATGTCAAGTGGATCATCAATTACTGAATAAGTTCAACAGGCTTAAGAGGTTTACCTGTTCACCCTCTTTGACAGGCATTGTTGACTTCAAACAGAAAAGGAGGTCCCAAGAAAAAAGACCTGCTGGTCCATTAATCTCCTCTGCATTATCTTCTCTCGTTATGCTAGTGCTGTGGTTAATCTGATGCACGTAAATAATATGGAATTCATAAATTTTCTGGCAGACTGATTAAGCCCGAAAGAAATGCAGACAAGTTCATTATCGATTTAGAATAGGAAAGATCGATTGACTTACCAAATCCACAAGTGGAAGCATAACAAGTTGGCCCCTAAGGTGAGAGAATGCCCTTGATCCCAGCATGCTAAATGCCCAAAGAAACCCATCCAGCGTAATAGAAGATGGAAACAGCTGCTCATGCCGCGATATGATTTCTTCTTTTACTTTATGGTATTGACTCTCTACATGCTCTTTCATCTCCCTGGTCATCCGCAATAGTAAGGTTCCTGGATGATTCTGCAAAAAAAAAAAGGGTTCATTCGTTGATATCCAGAGACAAGGCAATTAAACAAAGGCACATAGAGCAAGGGACGTCTGCGATGGAGAAACTACGCGGACCTTTTATCTCTGCAAGCTCTTCTTCTGACCTGCCCTGGAACCAGAAAACAGAAGCACACAACTAACCACCCCACAATCTTAGACTATCCAATAGAATTAATAACAAGTCTTAAATTTTTTATAGGATTCGCAAAGCAAACATGAAACCCACCAATACAATGTCGAGTCGGTTTGCTCCGGCAATATATCAATATAGAACCGCCACGGTGAGTTGCCCCTCATCTTCTCCCTTATCAAGAAGAGAGAGACAGCCACCCAGGGCTTCAAATCGGTGCAGCGATAGCCAATCTCTGAAGCAGCAACGGTGTCCGAGTTGATCCACAACCTCCTGGGGACCTTCACGACAACTTCATCTTGAGCAATGTCTCACCGAGCGACGAGGCAGAGGCCTTCGGGAACGTAAGCCGGGCGAACCGGGCACTTCGAAGAGACCACGCCCTCCTCGGCGAGCCACTTCCAGAAGGTCCGGACGTAAGGTGGCAATGGCGGATCGGACTCGAGGGGGTCAACATGGAGCGAGGAACGAGTAGTTGTGGAAAAGAGAGGTTTTTTGAGGGTGGTCTTGAGGGGAGACAAGTGTTTGAAGGATTTGAAATGGAATTGAGGAGGGAATGAAGGAGAGGGTGGAGAGACGGAAAAGAAGACAGTGGACATTTTTGTGTTGTGGATCGTGTGTCTGTTTTTCTTGGATAATGTCCAGAACCCCGAGCGCGCGCTTCTGCTTCTTCGTCTCCATCTTCTGCTTCGTCGCCGTCGCCGGCGCCGTCGAGCTCGTCATTTCGCTGGAAGAGAGGCACGACTTCGCGGAGGGGGAGAGAGAGAGAGAGAGTAGAGCGGACGTCGCGAGAGGTCGGCGTCGGCGTCGGCGGGAGGCGATGAAAGCAACCAGCGGAGGCAGAGGGGAGAGAGACAGAGAGGAGAGAGAGAGGAGAACGGGGAGAGAGACGGACTAGGTCCTCCCGCGCGAGGCGCGAAGAAAGAGACTCGGAAGAAAGAAGAAACCCTCAGTCAGTCAGTCCGAAATTTTTTTAAAATGGCGCCTGACACAAGGACACATGTCGTGCTCCGAGCACCTTCTTGTTTGCCAGGCTAGAACGTCTCACGTCCCTAATATTTTCTCCAAATACTTGCTGACGTGTAAGATCTACCAATCGTTTTTCGGTCCTCGTCACGCCTAGTGTGAGGTGACTTGGCTGTGACACTATTAATTCGAGTTTCCAAATGAGGAATGAGCATTCTGAAACTCTTTTTTAGAGATCCAAACATGGAGTCCGAGCACTACAACCCAAACATGGAGTCTGAGCTCTATGTAGCTGCCATGAGAGGAAATGTGCCTTCTTTGCTTGAGTTGCTTGCAAAAGATGAGTTGCTTCTCGATAAAATCATGACCAAAAAAACCTACCGAGACTCCTTTGCACATTGCAGCCATGCTCGGACACTTGGATTTTATGGAAGAGGTCCTAGCTTGAAAGGCCAAACTGGTAGAAGAGCAAGATTCTCATGGATCAACCCCTCTTCATCTTGCGGCAGCAAAAGGGTACCTTAACATCGTGGTAAGCTTGTTAAGAGTCAACCCTGATATATGTTTTGTCCGTGACAACTATGAAAGAAATCCTCTTCATGTCGCAGCCATGAAAGGCCATGTGGACGTGTTGGAATACTTGGTCCAAGTGAGACGTGATGCAGCTCTTAGTGTTGTCAAACGACAGACGATCCTGCATTTATGCATGATGCATAACAAACTAGAAGCTCTGAAACTTTTGATAGATATATTGGGCGATGATAAGTTCATCAACTTGACGGACGGACATGGCAACAAGATTTTGCATTTGGTTGCTGTTGATGAAGAAACTAAGGTATGTTCATACAATCAAGCCTTCGCATTGGTCAAATTCAGTGAGCTTATTAAGGCGATTCTAAGACATGTTAGTGTCCTAGAAATATTCGGAAGCTAAAAGGTCTCCATTTATAAATCATACATTTAAAAAAGAAGAAAGTCATTGATCCATATAATAAACTACAACTTTACACTTCACAAGTCATTGGTCCATATAATAAACTACAACTTTGCACTTCACGCTAGTTTGATAATAATCTTATCTAGATCAGAAGGAACATAAATCCGGAGATAGCAAAAGAGTTTCAACAAGGGATGAGTATCCCTTCATTGAATAATAGTCACAAAGACTAGGGGGCTGAAAAACGCCACTAGCAAAGTTAATCCTGAAAAGTATGTAACATGGGATTGTCTAGTTCAAATTTGACCCCAATTGGTCTGGTGTTACTCCTCTGCAGACTATGCTCTTCTTGACTAATAAAGGAGTTAAACCAAACATTAAGAACTCCGAAGGTCTCACAGCACTCGCCCTACTCGAAGAAGGCAAAAGCAAGGAAAGAAAGAGGAAATGGCAAGAAAAAATGCATAAGACGCTAATGGTGGTAGCAACATTGCTAGCAACCATGACATTTTGTTGGAAGATATGATTCAGTAATTTGTATCGATAAGGAATCAAGTTTATTTTAGGATTAGAAAGATAGGAAAAGATAAGAGAATATTTATTTTCCTTTGTTGATTCTTTCTTTGTAATTAAATACATGATATTGTACAGAAATTGCATTATGGAATGAAGAAACAATTTCTTCTTCTACGTCTTTGGTTCCTTACGAATCCAAAAGACACATTGTTTTTCTTCATCTCTTTTTGTGACATGGTATCAGAGCCATCCGTGGTTCTGAACTGACTTTTGCTTCCGCTCCGATTACCTCGCAAAGGAACTCCAAATTCCAAAGAAGTGTTGCCGTAGGAATAACAGTCTTTTTGATTGCCTAAGTGAGGGACCACATCTGCAGAAGGAGTTACCGGAGGAATCAATTCTTTATTCAACATGACAAAGCCACAAGACCCTACCTCAACTCCAGTCGACCAATCTGCAGCAGAAGCATCGCTACAAGCCGAGGGAGATCAAGATTCATCCACTGTAATTCCTGCATCAGAACAACAGGAAAAACATATCCAAACCCAAGCACAACACACGCAATGGCAACAACAGGCTCAAGCTAATCCGGGGCAACATTTCGTGGGCTACCCTTACCAATGGATGCCGTATCCATGGTTCCATGGGCCGATCCCCAATGCATCATCGCCTGGCTACCAAAGCAACGCTCGAGCCGATGGAGGTCTACCAACCGGCGAAAGGGCAAATCCAACCATCGGCCCGAAGTAGACGAGAGGGTTGACTGGACCGGGTATGGGAACAAATCCCTACCCGGGTTTTCACAGTGCGGGTCACGGATTTGGGTTGAGCGGTCCGAGTCAAGGAACAAATCCCTACCCGAACCCTACGCCCAATTTTTTTCCATATCAGATCCTCGCTGCCAGTGGCCGGCCGAAACCCGGCGACCCTCTCTACACAACAAACGGCGACAGACCAGAGTTAAAGATCATCAGTCAGCAGCTAACGGGTGCTGACTACTATTCGAGTTGGTCGCGCGAATTCCAGCGAGCACTAGTAACAAAGGATAAAAAAGTTTTCATCGATGGAACGTTCCTGACTCCATCCGACGAGCGAATGGCACAGCTTTGGAGGCAATGCAACCAATTGGTCAGAACCTGGATTGGCAACTGCATCACACCCGAAGTCGCGGCCATGATTCCCCCAACGGAGGATTTGAAGAAAATGTGGGAAAATATACAAGAGATGTTTGGAAAACTCGATCAGGTTAAAAAAATTTCGCTTACACAACAGATTTCAAATCTGAAATAGGGAAATATGACCGTTGCGACGATATTCAACAAGCTTTCAGCTCTATGGAACGAATTGGAAGCAGCCGAAGAAAATTTCGACTAGCCCAATTACATCCAGCAATAGTATAAGAAAATGCGAGAAAGAGAGAAGGCGACGAGGTTTCTCCTCATCCTCAATGAAACGTACCTGGCGTTCCGATCTCAAATACTCACCATGGAGCCCATGCCGAGTCTCGGCCGAATCTATCAACTCGCCATACAGGAGGAGAGCCAACAAAGATCGGCGGACCATGGCAAGGGAGGAGACGGAATAGCTCTGGTGGCAAGGAGCCAGATTCACCACTCGAAGAACACGGGGAGAGGAAAAGAGGCAGATCTAGGGTTTGGCGAAAACCCAGATCGTTTATAAGGAAGACGGCGGACGGTGGAGATTGTTTCCAACAATCGGACGGCAATCATCTCTTCCTGGGAGCGACAAGATCCGATGGTCCGCGTGGCTTCAACCTTGCTGGATTGGATGGCCCACGATTAGCGCATTTCCATGGGCCAGATGGGCCTATTTCGCGCAAAAATCCCTTCGCCGGATCAGATGGTCTATATGGGCCTATTTCGGCCCAAGCTCTTCAGCCCACAACCAGGCCTTCATTTGGTGCGAAAATTAATGGGCCAAAAGAGAAAGGTAAAATGTATTGTAATTATTGTAAACGCCCACACCATACAATTGAAAACTACTGGAAATTGCATGGAAAACCAGGAGAAAAAGAAAAAATGAAATTTTCCTCGGTCTTTCAAGTGTTGGGCCAACCCATGGGAAAATCAATTACCCATGAGCAATATCACGAGCTGATGGAAGCATTGAAGAAATTGGATGCTACAGATAAGGGTGGAAGTTTCATAGGTGCGTCCTATTGTTTAATGAATTCAATATCGAAGAATGCATGGATTATTTATTCAGGTGCTAGTGACCACATAGTCTATGATAAAACTTTTCTTTCCAACATTACTAAATTATCTTTCCCCACATCAATACAACTTCCGAATGGACACACCACTAAGGTCACCACGACTGGCACTGTGAACCTTAGTTCCCTCATCACCCTTCGAAATGTGCTTTATGTTCCTGATTTCCAATTCAATCTAATCTCAGTTGCTCGAGCTTGTGAAGAAAATTCATGTCAAATCCTTTTCCATTCTGATAAATGTTTCTTTCAGGCCCTTTCGACTAGCAAACTGATGGGCTTAGGTAGAGTCAATCAAGGGTTGTATTTTTGGATGGAATTTCCACATTCTTTTAAATTATCTTCTGTTGAATCATTGTGTAATGCTATTACCAGTGATATGTATTTTCTTAATCATAAAAGATTGGGTCACAATGCATCCTTTCCTTGTCCTGAATGTCCCATTTGTCCCAGGGCAAAACAAACACGTACTCCTTTTCAAAATAGCACTTCCCAAGCAGATGACATTTTTTCTTTAATTCATGCTGATGTTTGGGGGGCCTTATCACACTTTGAATCATGATGGGTCTCGATTCTTTCTTACAATCGTAGATGATTACTCTCGTGCAACATGGATATTTCTCATGCAATCCAAAAATCAGGTCTTTGCCCACCTAAAGACTTTCCTTTCCTTATCCAAGACTCAATTTCAAAAAACAATCCGTCAAATACGCACTGATAATGGGAGAGAGTTTTCAATGCTGAGTGTGCATCCTTATTTTCTCTACATGGAATCTTGCATGAGAGTTCCTGCACATATACACCATAGCAAAATGGAGTTGTTGAAAGAAAGCATCGTCATCTCTTAGAAGTAGCACGAGCACTTAAATTCCAAGCTTCCATTCCTGAAAATTTTTGGGGAGATTGTGTGGTCACAGCAGCATATCTAATCAATCGCATGCCATCACGCATTCTAAAAGGGAAGGCACCTTTCGAGTTATTATATGGGAAGAAATCGATTCTAAGTCATCTCAGAGTCTTTGGTGTCTATGTTATGTGACTACAATGGGACATAGAGATAAGATGGCACCCCGTGCTAGACAATGCATATTCATGGGTTATCCAACCTTGCAAAAGGGACATTGGCTTTATGCACCATCTACAGGAGATTTCTTTGTAAGCAAGGATGTTGTCTTTCGTGAAGATGTTTTTCCTTTTTCGAAATTCACTTCCTTATATGAAGATGAGAAGACAACGAATAGGCAATTCTTATTGGAAGAGGATTTATCTTCCGGAGGAACGTTGATTATTACTTCTCCTCCAAGACCAGCTAACATCTTGCCTCCAATGCCTTCTGAGAATGCTGTTGAGAATTCCATTGAGCAGCCTCCTGTAGAAGAGCCAACACTAGAAGAACCAGCACAATTAGGGGATATTTCAGAAGCAAGAATCACTGATGAATCATCCTCGACACAACATGAGCCATAGCGACGCTCTAGTCGAGCTACTCATCCACCTACTTGGATGAAAAATTATGTATGTGGTTCTTCACGATCATCAGGTACTCATTACCCTATCTCGTCTTATATTTCTTTTGATCGGTTGTCGCCAGAACATCTATGTTGCATAAGCCGTATTTCTGAAGGCCAAGAACCTTCTAGTTATAATGAGGCCAAAAGTGATCCTCGTTGGCAGAAGGCCATGGAATCTGAACTACATGCTTTGATGGAGAATCGTACTTGGGACATTGTGTCATTACCTGCTACTCGCAAACCAATTGGCTACAAGTGGGTATATAAGATTAAATACAGAGTGGATGGCTCTGTAGAAAGATACAAAGCCCGGTTGGTAGCCAAAGGCTTCACACAGTGAGAAGGTTTTGACTATCATGAAACCTTCTCGCCCGTAGCAAAGGATGTCACGGTTTGTGCTTTTCTATCTGTTGCTGCTTTTCGTGACTAGCCACTACATCGAATGGACATCCATAATGCCTTCCTGCATGGTGACCTCGACGAAGAAATATACATGGAGCTTCCACCAGGATTACGGAGACAGGGGGAGTTGAAGGTATGTCGTCTCCACAAATCTCTTTATGGATTAAAGCAAGCTTCCTGACAATGGTACGCCAAGTTCACCAATGCACTCATGGCCGCTGGGTTCAAACAATCCAAGTACGACTATGCCTTATTCACCTGGACAAAAGGTATGTCATCCATTTATTTGATGATCTATGTTGATGACATACTTATCATGGGAAATGATGATTCTGCTATAAAGAAACTCAAAGAGTATCTGCATTCCACTTTTCATATCAAAGACTAAGGGCCACCTAAGTATTTTCTTGGAATTGAGATAGCTCATTCAGATTAGGGAATCTCATTAAGCCAGCGGAAATTTGTAATGGAGATCATATTAGAGGCAGGAATGTCAGGCTATAGACCATCAGTTATTCCTATCGAGCAAAATGCCAAACTAACATCTATCGACTATGATACTGGCATATCTTCTCCTTCTGATGATCCATTATTAAAAGATCCATCGGGATATCAAAGGCTCGTAGGGAAACTGATATATATCACCATGACTAGGCCAGACATCTGTTATGCAGTACAAACTCTTAGTCAATTTATGCACAGTCCGAAGCAATCTCACATGAATGCAGCTTTGAAGATTGTGAGATACTTAAAGACATGTCCAGGCTTAGGAATACTCCTTTCTCGAAAGTGCAACATGGAAATGACGGCCTATTACGATGCAGACTATGCCACATGTCCTATGAGCGGGAGGTCTATCACTAGTTTTTGCATCAAATTTGGGGAATCATTACTTTCATGGAAGACAAAGAAGCAATCTACTGTGTCCTTATCTTCAGCTGAAGCCGAATACCGATCTATGGCCAAGACTATTTGTGAAATAGTCTGGTTAAGGGGTCTCCTACTAGATCTCAAAGCACAAGTTAAAGGACCAACTTTACTCTTCTGTGACAACAATTCAGCACTCAAACTTGCAGCAAATCCTATACTGCATGAGAGGACAAAGCATATATAAGTTGATTGTCATTTTACTCGAGAAAAGATTCAGGAATGAGTTGTCGAGACAAGGGGATCAGAACCTCGGAGCAGCCCGCAGATATATTTACTAAGCCTTTTTGTCAAAGACAACATACATATCTTCTAAACAAGCTAGGCGTCTTGGACATATATAAGCCACCAGCTTAAGGGGGAGTATTGGAAGATATGATTCAGTAATTTGTATCGATAAGGAATCAAGTTTATTTTAGGATTAGAAAGATAGGAAAAGATAAGAGAATATTTATTTTCCTTTATTGATTCTTTCTTTGCAATTAAATACATGATACTGTACAGAAATTACATTATGGAATGAAGAAACAATTTCTTCTTCTACGTCTTTGGTTCCTTACGAATCCAGAAGACACATTGCTTTTCTACATCTCTTTTTGTGACACATTTCAAGCTATTATTACCCCGCCTGGCGGCCTTTGGGAAGGAGATCTCCTGAATCATGAAAATAAGACAATAGATATTGCGGGTGAATCTATAATGGCAGATAAGTTCCCGACTGCATACAAGGGTTTCTTAACATGTAACACGATAAGTTTTATCGCATCGCTTAGCATCATTTTTCTTTTCATAAGTGGTCTTCCTTTAAAGCGGCATCGGATCACCACGTGGATTCCAATGCTAATTATGTGGGTTGCAATAAGCTTTGCGGCAGTAACTTATGCCATCTCTGTATTTGTCTTCACACCACTGAGAGAACTGCAAACTTTCTTTCATGCAATTGGACTTTTGGTGCTAGCATGGGTTGGATTGATGGCTATTCTTTTCCTGTGCCATTTTGTTCGTTTAATCCTGAAATTGGTACGCAAGGTTCTGGGATTCGTCCGCAAAGCCCCGACAGAGCGCAGCCCAGATGATATGGTTTAGTGGCTGTATATAGCTGCAAATGGGTTTGTTGCAGAAGAAGCGCCTTGAGACCTAAGGTCATAAAAGAGAGATGCTATACAGTCCATGTGTTGTTCAGTGTGCCGATTAGACAACTTAACTACGATGTATTAGAGTACGGTATGCTTGTAAAACAATAAATATTTTAAGAGTGTTGAATTTATGTAAAAGATGGAGTTTAGATGTGTAATGAATGGCTGTTTTATTTGAATTGACTTGTGGCAGTTTAAAAAAAAGAATGACTCATTGGATTTAAAGTCCAAAAATCTCAGCCATGGGATCAATTTATAATAGTGTAACCTGAACATATTAAAGTGGTAATTCATTGACAATTAAGGAAGTTTGGTCAAGTAGAATTGCAAGTTTTATGATAAATTACAAAAAATTACAAAGTCGAAAGGATTATTACTTATGGATAGGATCCATTGATTATGAATTTGAAGGATTATTTATGAAGATTTACTAAGAATAGAGAAATAGAAAGTAAACTTTAGGTTGCTTAGATATCTCAATAAAAATTATAATCATTATGATCTTTCGAGCTTACAATAACTTGAGGTAATTTACTCTCTATAAAAGTAGAGAACTAACTACCATCTACACGGACTTGCGACTTATTTATGATTATCGGTGTCAACAATTAATTATAAGTTGTGCCTCTTATGACAATTTCAGGTACCTTAACATCCCAATAGTATATTGCAATGTGATTTGATTTTTTGTTTCAAACTGTATTAGCTCAATTACCACACAAAAGGGAAAGTACTAATTAGACATGCGATTGAGATCGTGATGATTTCGGGCAAATTACAATTGCTGGAAGCATAATTATTAAGGACTGGAACTACAATAGTTGAGGAAAATTACCCTTAGGATGATTATTTAGTAATTCCATTGTCGAGTTAGAAATATAAAAGGAAGCTATTACTAATAATGGAATAATACAAAATAATCAACTACCAATTTTGACTAATTGAAAAAAAAATTATAATAATGCTGGATAACTACTAGTGATGACATCCCCAAGTTATCTTGTAGTTCATAAATTATCTTTCCATTCTCCAATTTATGATCATTTCTTTTTGCTGATCATATCTTCAAATGTTAATTGGTTTTCAAACAGAAATGGGCAATCAAATGTATAGCAAGACTGCTGATTGCTCATTGTGCTTAATTTCTTTTTTCTTGCTAGCTCTTAATCATTTGCGACTATTTTGGTAGGAAGACTAATCACAAAAGCACTTATGACACTATTGCTCATTTCAAGCATCTTCCTGGTTACCGAAGAAAGCGAGAGGGAGAAGAGAAAGTCGCAAAATGGTCTGCATGAAACACTAATAGTGGGGGCGGCATTGGTAGCTACCATAACTTTTGAAGCAGGTAGGGATCCACCAAAGGGAGATTCGAAATGGCTTTGCAAGTTGTTCATGGCATTTAACACGATAAGCTTCATGGCATCTCTTAGCACCATTCTGCTTTTCATAACTGGTCTTCCCTTAAAGCGGCGTCGGATCACCACATGGATTGGAGCGCTAACTATGTTGATTGCGGTAACCTTCACAGCATTGAGTTATGCAATCTTCACGGCATTATTCTCACTGGATAATGGGGGAACAAAGTATGCTAATGATACAATAGTTGTAATTGTATGGGGGGGGTTGATGTTTCTGATTTTCTTGTGCCATACAATCCGCTTTATCTCGAAATTGGTACGCTAAGTCCTGAAATTTGTCAACAAAGCCTCCGGGAAAGGGGAGAGGGAGATTTTTACGGTTTAGTGGCTGTCTATTATACAGGTTTGTTTGTCCTAGAAGAAATGCACTGAGCCATGAGGCCATGCAAGAGTAGATGCTATATAGTATGTGCTATTCAGTATATCCATAGCCAATTATGTACGATACGTCTGAGAATGCAACACAGTTGTCTATGTATAGATATAGATAAAGGACAAAGCGCTGGTCACGTTACAGCTATTGTGTTGACTGTAACTATTATATGACAATATTTTTTTTTCATTAAGCTTCCACAATTGATTCGTGAGCATAGACGATTTGATAACAGAGGATTTCCTTGACTCATTATTCTAACGGTATTTCAAGGGATGACTCATCATCCAAGGAATTTGGCATTTGAACAATAACCTTTGAGCATTTCCTAATCAATAGTCCTTCCTAATTAATAGGATTTCTTAATAGGAAAGAAAGCCGCGCATAACATAAAGGAATAGCGGAACGACTAATCCTTAGCCAAGGTTCTTTTTTCGGGTATCCAAATCCAAATGGCATTCTTCTTCCCTTATCTTCGAGGTGAGGTGGGGGACTTCTGGTCCTTCTCTTTTCTTTGAAGAATGAGGAAGGGTATCCATTAACGCTCTTACCTTACACACCCCAAAAGAATCTAAAAGAGTCATGCGTGAGCCAAGGGTCTTGTTCTAAAGTCAAAATTCCCCTGTACTAAACAATTACACCGGAGAAATACATGGACAACTAAGACCCCTGAGCTGGTTGGCTTTGGGTGAATGCCTAGGCCTTGAGATTACTTACTTTCAGCTAGTCACAAAAGTGCAGCTCTGCTCTTCATGCGGCCAAAGAGTTTAGCTTGTCGCCGCCACCCAGGCCCCTTCTGAGGGCCTGGAACCTTCATCGAAGAAGTTTAGCCTCAAATTTAATCGGTCAGCCTTCTCTTCTCGGGCTAGGGATTAGGGAACCCATTAAATGGGTCCCTTGGCAGACCCCCCATGGGGAGGGAATCTTCTTCCAGCTCCCTACCTGGCTGTACCCAGACTTTTTTTGTGGTCATAGTCTTTTAAGGTCTTACTAAGGACCTAGATGCTATATAGTATGTGCTATTCAATATATCCATAGCCAATTATGTACGATACGTCTGAGAATGCAACGTAGTTGTCTATGTGCTGGTTTAAACAACAATTGTCTCAGGCGTGTTGACGGATGACGCATGTAAAAGAATGGAGTTTTAGACCTAAGTAGGTCTTTAAACTGCTCCCCGTTTCAATAGGATCCCCTTCGGGTGAAAAGGGGTATTCCTCGCAGGGCTCTCCGCCACCACCCTCTCCCTCGTGGAAGGGTAAGGATCCCACCCTGGATCCCGCGATGCCTCATCCCCGTGAAATACCGGGTCAAGGTACAGAAAATGAAACAGGGTGCCCCGAAAGGGGCACTATGGCGGCGGTGGAGTTTACATGGACGATGGAATGGAGTCTCAACAATAGGTATTATTAATACATGGAAACCTCTTCTCTTTCTTCTTTCTTTGTTTGATGTACTTAAGCTGAGGAGTGAGTTGCGGTTGTAGTCAGATTACAGATGGTTACAAGCAAGAGGAGAACACGCACTAAGGTCTTTGTTCCTTAAATAGGTCAGGTATGACGGGGACTTTCCAGTTGGGGAGGAAAAAAAGTATGGCGGTTGTAATAATGCCAACTAAAGATGGAAAAATACTAACCATAATAAACTACCAATTACGACTAATTAAGAAAATTAAAATCCTCCATAGATAATCACCGGCGACAACATCCCCAACTTACGAAGTGCATAGAATGTCATTATTTTTAATAAAACCGTACGAACAATAAGTGCAATATTATTGTGAGGAGTTTAGCCAATTTACCATAGCTTTAGGTCATTTAGCAAGTATTATATCACGTGATGGTTTGAGATAATTTACTATATTATAAGGAAATCACTAAGTGTAAGTACTCTCAAGCGATAAATTGAGTGATTTACCTTCAAAGTGGTAATGTCTCTTAAGACAATTATATGCCTTATAGTGAGTAATTAAGAGTAATAATTTAGCCTATAAGATGTAATGCACCTCTAAGGTAGTCATTTCCCTTGTAATTAGTAAATAGAGTGAGTGCTCATTCTTGATGATCTTAATTGTACTTATTCTTAATAAATGGCTAGCACGGTCTAATTGTAGTAACGTCTTTATTGTATCATAACTGCAAAATGATGTTTGTAAGTCATACTTTTGTGTTCATAAAATTAGTTTCAGCGTTATTAAATTATAGTAAATACGAAAATGATCTCACCATTCATTATCTTTGTGTTGGTAACCAGCCGATTTCGCACGTGGGATGCAGTCCCTTTTTTTCTCACAGCAGACTCTAGACCCGTGGCTATTGATACGATCCCGTCATTTTTATTACTCAAATTTAATGAGCCCAATTTGGTACGAGTAACTCGTTTTTTTTTTTTCCCTAAAACGGGCTAAAATGGATTGAGAAAAAATATAGTCCAACCCATTATTTCAAACCCACACATCCACGAGACTCTGGCCGTCCAGATGAGACAATGAGTCTTCCTCCATCTCCAAGTGCCGCCGCCCCCTCCCTCGCCCCGATCCTTCCGCCTCTGATGACCTGTCGGCAACCAAGCCTTCGCCTCCCCCGGCATTTTTATGAGTCAAATTTAATGAGCCCAATTTGGTACCAGTAACTCGTTTTATTTTATTTTTTCCCCCTAAAGTGGGCTAGGATGGACTGAGAAAAACTATAGTCCAACCCATTATTTCAAAACCCACGCACCCACGAGACTCGGGCCTTCCAAACGAGACGATGAGTCTTCCTCCATCTCCAAGTGCCACCGCCCCCTCACTCGCCCCAATCCTTCTGCCTCCGACGACCTGCCGGTGCCGGCTGCCAAGCCTTCGCCTCCTCCGGCACTGGTCGTGATGGGCATGTCCCCGAACTGCTCAGTCCTCAAACTGAAGTCCCGCCAAGTCCCGGTTGGTGTCATTCAAGATGATGAATTTGATGCAGGTACAAGTGTTATGGGCGACCGATCCGCTCGTCGAGGGGAGGGAAGGAGTTGGGAGCCGGTGTTGGAGCAAACGAGGAGAAGAATGGCTCCAGGTCGAAGAAGCTCTTGCGAAACGAGCGGCCTCTGAGCAGACATGGAGAAGGTCATAAGCTCGCTTCGACTATAATTAATTCTCAAAAAGGGCTGATGCAGCGAATCTACACTTGAGGCACCTTTCCAAGGCAGAGGAATCGTAACCCGTGCGACAATGTTCTTCCCTCAAACCGCGACCGGACTGTTTACACGCAATCTTAGACATGATTGGCGAAAATCAAAGACCAAAATTCTCTACGGTAATTTCGCGAACAATCACAGGTATTTCAAACACCATTTTTGTCCTTTTCTTACGAATATGGACATATATGAAAGCGTGAACTTGACCTGCGTAGGCCAAATGAATACGATGTCCCCGCCAAATGCTCCTCAGATGCATCCCCAATTTCCTAAACACGGCAGGTGAACTTGTAAAGCTCTTCTTATATTCTTATTTGAGCATGCGCAGTACCTTATTCTTTAGCTAAGATTATTTAAACTGTGTTAGGAAGATGCTTAAAATGAGCAATGGTGTCATAAGTGCATTTACGCTTAGTCTTCAACCAACGTTGCTAATTGTTGAGAATGTCGAGTTTGACTGCATGAACAAGCCCGATCAATTAAAACAGAGTCCGAAAATTATTATTTATGGACATCCGCAACTGTGTACAATGCAAACCCATATTTCCTTTTGCGTTCATAAAATTAGTTTCGACGTCATTAAATTACCTCTACGTTCTTACGTATTAGTAAATGCAAAAGTGATCTTACAGTTCATAAATTTCCTTTTTGTTGGTAATCAGTCAATTTTGCACGTGGGATGCGGTCCCGTTTTTTCTTCTTTTTTGTAGCAGACCCTAGACTCGTGGCTAATGATATGATCCCATCATGCCTCCTTTGTTTTGAAGCTTGTATAATTTAGGAGTAAGCATGGTCCGGGTTGGGCCGGTCCACCCCCTAACCTTAGGACCAACCCGCACAATGCTAGTCCTTAATTTTTGGGACCGAGGACCGATCCTATTGAGCTTAGGACCGAGGACCGAACCGATCCAATGGGTTCGGTTTGGTTCCAAGGTCAACTCGAGACCAACCGATAATTTTTTATTTCATTTTTTATGCTCCTTAAAAAAGCGATTGAGGACCGGACCAACCCAATGGGTTCAGTCCGGTTCTAGGGTCAACTCAAGACTAATCAATAATTTTTTGTTTCATTTTTTATACTCCTTGAAAGGGCAACCGAGGATCAGACCGACCCATTGAGTTCAATGACGAGCAAGGTCAGTTAAGAAAGGCAAGCGATGAGGGTCGAGTAGGGTGAGCGTCAAACAGAGTGAGCATCGAGTGTCGAGCGAGGAGCAAGCCAAGCGAGCATCGAGCGGCGAGCGGCACGAGTGACCCAAAGCGAGCAAGGCGAGTGTTGAGTGGCAAGCGGAAAAGTTGTTTCTCTCAATTTTGGCAAATTGAAGACTAAGAAGACAAATAAGATAGAAGAGAATGAGTACTAAAGGAGGATGCCGTAAGGAGCTGTTTATGCCCTTTTGGACGCCGTAAGGACTCATCACAAAAATATTTTCCTCATTCGTAAATTATAACTATTAACACCGTAAAAGACATTAAAAATCTAAATTATTAAAGAATAATGTAAAATTACTTGACCTACTCACTAAATAGTTATTTAATATTGTTGACGCCATTTATTTTAAGATTTTCTCTATATAAAAAAAATTATAAATAACTTTACCAAAAAAAATTATAAATAATATTATATATATATAGTCATGGTTGGTTCGGGTTGTACCGACATTGAACTCTCAGGATCGAGGACCAACCCACATAGTGTTGATCCATGAATCTTAGGACTTATGACCGCCTTAGTCTCCTTGGGAACTGGACCAGGACCAGCAGGGTTGGGCCGGTCCAGGGTTGATCCTAGACCGATGCTCACCCCGACATTTGCCCCCACAAATGGGAGCTTGTGTGATTCTTATAATTACGAGACATATGAAGCAAATTATTAGTTAACTTTCAACCTCAATTTTTTTAAAAGTATCACTGTTGAAATATTTCATATTGTTTGACGGTGAGGTTTATCTACATTATATATATGTCATCTCCCTCTATTATCAATTCAAGCTTTTAAGTTGAATCTTTGAACGAAATATCAAAGCCAAATTGTGCCCTAGTTTATTTCGTGTGTACTTTACATTTTCTTTTATGTCCATTTATCAGTTTAAGTTTTCGAAATGGGCTTTTCAACTATGATAAACAAATTCATTGTTTAGAAATTATCACTAACATGCATGGTCAATGGTAGTTTTCTTTCTTCTTTTCCATTTCTAGCCATTGTTGGGAAGCAATTGTCAATCTCAGATTTCGATTAGCAAGGTTCTTCCAAGTTCTATTTATTAAAATAATTAATAATTGAATTGCAAATACTCTATGATTGATAGGAGAAAAGTATCAGAAAGTCACAAACTTATTTTATTAATGTCAATTTAGTCATAAACCTATTATAATTGTGTCAATTTAGTCCTAATTTGATACCAATTCAATCTTTCCAATAAATTTTAATTGGATATTGCTGACATGGACGCTGGCCGGCTAATGTGGCATCACCGGCACTAACAATAATTTTTTTAATATTTTATTATTTTGTCAATTTTTTTTCTTTTTTTCTTTCTTTTTTGTCTATTCTTTCTTCTTCCTTTTGCCGGCGACTAACCACAGGCAACAACGAGGCAAGTTGGCCTCGCCAGATTTGGCCTAGGTGAGGCCAACCCTGGCTTATGCCAAGGAAGCCCTCGCAGGGCTCAGCCTTGCCATGGCTAGGCAAGGCCAACCAGCCCAACCATTGCGTGTGGCCAGTCACCAACAAAATGAAGAAGAAAGGAAAGAAAAAAGAGATAGAAAAAAAGAAAAAAAACAAAAAATTATTTAAAAATTGTCCCTATTAGTACTAGCCGTGCCACGTAAGCCAAGCAACGTCCACGTCAACAATATATTGACAAAATTTCTCAGAATGACTAAATTGGTACTAAATCAAAATATTTAAAACTAAATGGCACAAATGTAATAAGTTTATGACTTTTTGCACTTTATTTGATTGATAACTTATCTTTATAATCTTACCCAAAAAAAAAAAAAAAAAAAAAAGACTTGGAACTATCTTAATAGACATTTACGCCCTGCATGTTTTCGTTTATGAAAAGTGTTCCCGGAACAGATTTTTTGTTTTTTTGTTTCAGAACAAAAAAGAATAAAACGCATTTGGTTGCGTTTCTATTCTTTTTTTTTTTTTTTTGTTCCTAACACAAAAAGAATGTAAATGAGAAACAAAAAAAAAGTTGTTTCTTGTTCCAAAACGATTTTGAAGAAACGCTTCTTCTTCTCTCTCTTCTCTTTCTTCTTCTTTTCTTCTTCTTTTTTTCTTCTTTTTTTCTTTGGCTGGTCGCCAACCTCGGCCATGGCCGGCGAACGGCCGTCGAGGGTCGGCGACCTCACCGGCGCCGCCGTTCCCCGGCGAGGCCGAGCCTCGCCCGCGCCGCCGAGGCCGAGCCTCGCCCGCGCCTGGCCGAGGCGAGCCTCGCCTTGGTTGGGCGAGCTCGGCCTCGCCGGATCTGGGCGAGGCCGAGCTCGCCCAGCCAAGGTGAGGCCAAGCCTCGCCCAAACACGACGAGGCTGTCTATTCATTTTTTATTCCCGGAACAAATTTACCAAATGCATCTTTCTGGTCAAAAATTATTCCCCATAACAAAAACATTTTTTTATATTTCTGTTCCCTGGAACAATTTTTGAACAGAAACGTTACCAAACGCACCCTTAAAATCTAAATTTCAAATACTTCTTAACAGTTTTTCATCAAAGAAATCTTACCTGGCGAAGGATTTACTAAAATGATGGCAAATCTTGCATTTACTCCACGTTCGAGTGTGCACTATGATGGGAAGATGAGATTGATTAATACAGATTAATCAAATGGACTACGTGTCATTAAAAAGGTGAATGTCCCTATTTAGTAATCTCTACGGTAAATTAACACAATCTATAAAGTTGAATAATCCTCCTGAAGAATTAGGTAACGTGCAGGCCGAAATAAGACTATAGCAGAAGCTTTTGAAGTTCACATGCAGCGTTTGGGGAATTGGGGGATACATCCATGGACCATTTGGTGGTGACGCTACTTGCTTTCGGTCTATGTAAGTTAACGTCACTCGTTCATACATGTCCATATGTGAAAGAAAAGGAAAAGGAATGATGTTGATGTATCTTTGATCACTCGGGAAAGTACGGTAGAAAATCATGGTCATCAATCTTAGCCAATCATGTCTAACATTGTGAGAAGGCCTCGGGGACTAGAACACTATGTTTATCCATTAAGAGTCTAATATCAGCACATAATTCTTCAAAAATCTTCGATTCTGACATAGGAGATTTTTATGCTTAACATTCTTGTCGCTCAAATCGGCCAATCTAAAGTTTTAACACACGTGCGCAAACATGCAAAAAGACATACATGGGGCAAAAGCCGTATCTGTGAATTAATCCACCGAACATATGAAGGAATAGCCTCTGTTTATATATAGATTGTATCCTCACATGAACTTGAAGAATCGTTCCCTTACCTCACATCCCTAGGACCTTTGGATGAATCAGGCGAGGGTGATGCAGAATGCAGAATGCAGATGATTGATTCTTGGTAATATCATGTAACTGTAATGAGTAACTCAGGATTGCTCACTTCACGCCGAAAACATTTCTAAAAGAGAATGTCGCTTTTCTCAGATTTCCATATTGTCCAAAACTTCTTTAAGAAACTTTTCTAAGGAGAAAGTTGCTTTTCTCGTATTTCCATCATGTCTAAAACATTTTTAATGAGGGAGTTGCATTTCTCAGATTTCTATGGGGAAGGCTATAATTTCATTGTAGCATGAGAAACATGTCTGGTCATGATTTAAGGGAAGAACATCGTCACAATGAAGCATTAAGAGAAAAGCAACAATCAAAAGGAGAATGGGAGCTTCCTTAGGGCAATCTACGGCAGGGACTTCCAAACAAATTAAATTTCGATTTGCCAAAACACACATTTGAAGAAGAGCTTGCGGGTTTTTTCTTGATTCCCTTAAGAAATAGTTGCAAGTAGATTTTAAGTGTCTATAACCTATCTATGATGCCAAGTTTGAGTAGTTATATAGTGAGACATCCTTAAATTAAATCACTCGAGTTATTGTCTGTTTTGACTCATCCCGCTCCAAATTTTGTGGACGCGCACATACTTCCCAAAATTGCTTTTCCTCTATCCAATGCATAATTCAGTTCATTTTCGTCCCCTCTGCCATCCTAAAAGCCTATCTTAAGCCGCTCATTATCCGAGCCCTTTGTTTTGGCGACTACTCCCCACCCTCATGAGACTGGGTCATTATGAGTCCACCAACTTCCGTGTGGTTCATCCATAAACCATACATTTACTAGGGAGAGTTCCACTCTAATACCATATTATAACATCATTGAATTAACTCACTCGAAGTATTATCTTTTTTTGGCCCGCACCATAGTGAATCTCACAGTTTTGTCCTCTAACTTATGGGCACTTACTTTTTCAAGAAGTCACCATCCTAGTAGTGCTCTAACTTGAATATGTTTAACTTTGGAGTTCCTTCTTACTACCCCCAAGAACAAGTTGTAAGTAGACTCCAAATGTCTACGAACGATTGGCGTGGCGGAGTTTGACTAGGTCTATAGAGCCGTGAGCTAACGTCTCTCCTAGCGTGTGTACAGAAACATCCAAGGCGCAACGAGGTGTGGCCAACGGAAACTTGAGCCACGTACTTGCAGATAAGAGATGTCAAATTTGTTAAAATATTTAATATATTTTATTATTCTAAATATGATTCCAATATTTATTCCCAATAAATTCCCAATAAAGTCCCTATATTAATTCCAATTATTGCCCAATTTATTACCCACGTGTATTAAGTGATATTTGTCCGTTATTACATTACCATAATGGTCTTGATGGGAGATACCGGTAACGTAACCAACTAATAAAAGGTCCGTACGCCTAGTTCAAACCCTTCTAACGATACGTAAATACACATCATCAAGTTTTGGAAGGGGATTGACCAAAGAGAACAGACGTGCGTTTTCCTTTCAATATTGCGATCGCTCGTGTTGTGTGGATCCATCAAAGACTTTGAGGTTTCCGACTTCTGATTTCATCAATGGCTGGAGGTATGTTGGTGTTTATGTTTCCGCTATTCGATCCCGAATTCTGTATGAATTTACATGAGGATGAGTAAATCGGGATCTCCAAGTTTGTTTATATATGCAATCTCTAACATTTGGTATCAGAGCTATTATTTGCAATCTCTGCCTTGGTGAAACATTTTGGAATTTATTTTATTGAATTATATGTGGATAAATTTCGAATTTGTATATGGCTTGGATCGGAATTAAGAATTCCGACCAAATTTGGGCTACCCACCATGTGATAATGGATCTGAATGATCACACCGCCATAAGGAAGAGAAACCCCTAAATTTTTCGACATATTACTGATCGTTGAAGGTTAATCGAGCGGTGAAATTTTGGTGATTAGGGTTTAAAATGGCAGATTGTTTTTTGGCTTAATTCTGGTCCATACATAGTCGTTTTTGCCGGATCTTGAATCTATTCGTTTGTCCCGACGTTCTCTTCAAAACCCATCAACCAATTTGGTCGGACATGGGCTGTGGGAGGAGACCCAGACGGCGGAACAGAGCCCGAAAGAAGACCTCGGCGCGTGCGTCGCACGCGCCCGAGAGCGCAGCGGGCGCGTGCAATGCACGCGCCCGAGGGGCCGCAACGCACGCGCCCGCGGGGCTGCGGCGAGCGCGTGCAACGCACGCGCTCGAGAGGCTGCAGCGGGCGCGTGCGTTGCACGCGCCCGAATGGGAAAAGCACGCGTGCGTTGCACGCGTGCCTATGGTTTCTCATTTTTGCCCCTCCGCCTTTATGAAAATTACGATTCTGCCCTTGCCCGCGCAAAATTCCGATTTTGCCCCACCGGGGTGTGTAAACTTACGATTTTGCCCTTTTGGGCGTGAAATTCCTGTTTTACCCCTTAAAAGTAAAATTCCAATTCTGGTCTTACGTGCAAAATTCCAGTTTTACTCCTTTTGCACGTGATTTTACTGTTCTACCCTAAAGTGCAATTCTATGAATAAAATTAAATGTCTAGTGATCCGTATATATTTAATTAATTAAGGATTAGCCACAGCATCTTTGATTATATTAAATAATATACATTAAGAGCCTTTGGATCACATATAGTTAAAGACAATAATTGTAATTATTCACATTAATATTATGAATTTTATCCCACAGAATTTTCAATATATTAATGTGATTAATTAGGATGAAATATTATTTTATCTTTCTTAATTTACCCACAGGGATTAAGGAAGGGAATATAATTTGATAGTTACATCATGAAGTAATTATGAATCAATTTAAATTGGAAACTTAACCCACAGGTAGTTTTTGATGTTATGTGATTCATATTTTAAAACATATTTTACATTGGTAAAATATGATCTAAGTTTATTTGCCTCAAATGTATTGATACATAAGTTTCCTTTGATTATAATGCAGTTTTACCACCTACGATTAGTTCTGGTATCATTGTTCCCGAGCTTAATGGGAATAACTTTAAAGAATGGAGAGAATTAGTTCTTCTCCAATTGGGGTGCATGGATCTTGATTATGCTCTTAGGTCAGACGAACCACCTGAACCTACTGAGAGTAGTACTCATGCTGAGCATACTCATTATGCTCAATGGGAGCGGTCCAACCGTCTCACTGTGATGTACATAAAGACAAAGCTCTCTGCTAGCATTCGTGGTTCGCCATTCAAAGATAACAATGCCAAGGAATTGCTGAAGGCCATTGATGCACAATTTGAGTCTTCGAGAAGGCGCATGCCATGACCCTAATTATGAAGTTCTCATCATTGAAGCTTACCAAAGTGTAAGAGGTGTGCGTGAGCACATCATGAAGATGAGGGACATTGCGGCTCACCTGAAGAATCTTGAGGTTGGGATATCATAATCCTTTCTTGTATACTATGTCCTAAATACTCTCCCACAAGAGTATGCTCCCTTCAAGATCTCTTACAACACACATAACACTAAATGGTCAATTAATGAACTCATGACCATGTGTGTTCAAGAGGAAGAGAGGCTACTAATGGAGAAAGGAGAAAGTGCTCATATGGCAACACGGGACAAGTATAAAGGGCAAGGCAAGCAAAAGGGGAAGGGTAAGATGTCTCTACCTCCCCAAGCTGGCATTAAGAAGGAATCCAAGTGCTTCTTCCGTAAAAAGAAGGGGCACATGAAGAAGGATTGCGCCAAATTTAAGGCGTGGCTCCAAAAGAAAGGTAACCAACTCACATTTGTATGTTATGAAACTAATATGGTTGATGTGAGTCATAACACTTGGTGGATTGATTCTGGTTCTATGATCCACATTTCGAATTCCTTGCAGGGTTTTCAGAACCAGCGGAAACCAGTGGGAAGTGAACAAGGCATCTATTCAGGAAATAAGATGCGCTCGCGTGTGGAAGCTATTGGGACATGCAGATTAGTTCTCAGTAGTGGTTTTGTTTTAATTTTGGAAAAGACCTTTTATATTCCTAGTTTTTCTAGGAATTTAATTTCAGTTTCAAGACTTGTACCTTTGGGATACTCCTTTGAATTTTCAGATTTAACATTCAATTTATCGTATAGACCTGAAATTGTTGGGAGTGGTATTTTGTTTGACGGTCTCTTTCAAATTAATTTACAAGACAATACCGTTAACAATGCGATGCACGTTCATGATAATGCTGGGATAAAACGATGTGTTGTGAATGAGAATTCCTCTATGTTGTGGCACCGGAGGTTGGGACATATCTCCATGGAAAGAATTAAGAGACTAGTAAATGATGGAGTACTTAATACTCTAGATTTTATCGATTATGACACTTGTGTGGATTGTATAAAGGGAAAACAGACCAACAAGTCAAAGAAAGGTGCTAAGAGGAGTACAGAAATATTAGAAATCATACATACGATATTTGTAGTCTAGATATGGACTCAAATGGTCGAGATACTTCATTTCTTTCATAGACGATTATTCACGATTCATGTATCTCTACTTGCTTCGTAATAAGCACGAAGCACTGGATGCCTTTAAGGTATTTAAAACCGAAGTAGAGAAATAATGCGACAAGCAAATTAGGATCGTGAGATCGGATAGAGGTGGAGAATACTATGGTAGATACACTGAAGATGGACAAGCACTCGGTCCATTTGCGAAGTTTCTTGAAGAGCATGGGATTATTGCTCAATACACTATGCCTGGTTCACCGGACCAAAATGGTGTTGCAGAAAGAAGAAACCGAACATTATTGGACATGGTGCGGAGTATGCTTAGCAACTCCAAACTTCCTAAGTTTTTGTGGACTGAGGCTCTTAAAACGGCTGTGTACATATTAAACGAGTTCCAACCAAGGTTGTTCCAAGGACGCCTTTTGAATTATTCAAAGGTTGGAAACCGAGTTTGCGACATGTACGTGTTTGGGGATGCCCATCTGAGGTAAGAGTCTACAATCCACAGGAAAAGAAGTTAGATCCAAGGACTATAAGTGGGTATTTCGTTGGATATGCCGAAAAGTCCAAAGGATACAAATTTTATTGTCCATCTCACACCACTAGGTTTGTGGAATCAAGAAATGCTAAATTTCTTGAAAATAATCTGATTAGTGGGAGCGATCAATTCAAGGACTTTGTCCCCGAAGAAGATCATTCAGATACTCAACCTTCCAGCTCAGATACTAGATTGGTTGTTGCTTACAGCGCCCCTTCAGTTCAACCGGTCGCTGAGCAACCAATCATTGAAGATCCACAACCAGCTGATATTGATCCAGTAGACCAAATTGTTCAGCAATTACCAGATACTGTTGAATTTCCAGTAGAACAGCATACTCCTCAGGAGAATGTTGATGCGACATTAAGAAGGTCTACTAGAATGAAGAAATCAGCGATTCCTAATGACTACATTGTGTATCTACAAGAATCTGACTATAATGTTGGAGCTGAAAGTGATCCCGAGTCGTTTTCACAAGCCATGAGTTGTGATAAATCTAATTTATGGTACAATGCCATGAAGGAAGAGATGAATTCTATGGCATCAAACGAAGTCTGGGATTTAGTTGAGTTGCCCGATGGTGCAAAGGCCATTGGTTGTAAATGGGTCTTTAAAACTAAGAAGGATTCATCGGCAATATAGAGAGATATAAAGCTAGACTCGTTGCCAAAGGATTTACTCAAAGGGAGGGAATCGATTACACGGAGACGTTTTCTCCTGTATCCAAGAAAGATTCTCTTCGTACTATTTTGGCATTGGTTGCTAATTTTGATATGGAGTTACATCAAATGGATGTGAAAACGGCGTTCGTCAATGGAAAATTAGAAGAAGTGGTTTACATGAAACAACCAGAAGGATTCTTCTCTAATGCTGGTGAGCATTTGGTATGCAAGCTTAAAAGGTCTCTATATGGCTTGAAACAAGCATCCCGCCAATGGTACTTAAGATTTCATGAGATCATCTCTTCATTCGGTTTTAAAGAGAATATCATGGATCAATGTATATACCAAAAGGTCAAATGTAGCAAAATTTGTTTCCTTGTGCTATATGTAGATGATATTTTACTTGCAACCAATGACAAGGGGTTGTTATATGAAGTGAAACAATTTCTTTCTAAGAGTTTTGATATGAAAGATATGGGCGAAGCATCTTATGTCATTGGCATTAAGATCCATAGAGATAGACCTCGAGGTATATTAGGACTATCTCAAGAAACCTATATCAATAAGGTCTTAGAGAGGTTTCGGATGAAAGATTGTTCACCAAGTATAGCACCCATAGTGAAGGGTGATAGGTTTAATTTAAACCAATGCCCGAAGAATGATTTTGAAAGGGAACAAATGAAGAACATCCCATATGCTTCTGCTGTTGGAAGCTTGATGTATGCTCAGTTTGCACTCGACCTCGACATAGCCTTTGTGGGGAATGTTGGGAAGATACCAAAGTAATCCGGTATGGACCACTGGAGAGTTGCAAAGAAGGTGATGAGGTATCTTCAAGGAACAAAGGGACACATGCTTATGTACAGACGGACGGACAACTTGGAGGTGGTTGCTTACTCGGACTCGTACTTTGCTGGCTGCATTGATTCCCGTAAATCAACATCGGAATATATTTTTATGTTCGCCGGCGGAGCAGTATCCCGGAGGAGTGCAAAACAAACCTTGGTTGCCACTTCCACTATGGAGGCAGAGTTCGTTTCCTGTTTTGAGGCCACCTCACATGGTGTGTGGTTGAAAGGTTTCATATCGGGGCTTAGAGTTATGGATTCCATTGCTAGGCCATTAAGAATATTTTGCGACAATTCAGCTGCAGTTTTTATGGCTAAGAACCACAAAAGTGGTAGTCGAAGCAAGCACATCGACATTAAGTATTTAGCCATCAGAGAACGTGTTATAGAGAAGAAAGTGGTCATAGAACACATAAGCACTGAATTGATGATAGCTGATTCTTTAACTAAAGGCATGCCACCAATGAGTTATAAGGATCATGTTTCTAGAATGGGCATTGGTCCAATCATGTAAATTTTTCTTTATATGGAAGAATTTATGAGACTTTTATTCATTTATAATGTTTTTCTCAATACAGTTGTATACATCAGTTATTATGAGAAAAATAATTGCGTTTGACCCGGAGTAAACATAAGGTTTATTCATTAAGTTATTTGATCACATATGGACTGATGAAATACATTGTGATACACGGAAGACAATACTCGCTCTAAGAGGACTCATCGCCGTGATTCATGTGTTTTATTTTCAGTATGAAGTTTTGTGGGTTTGGGTTAATAATTCATTTGAAGGAATATTGGGATCAAGTGGGAGAATGTTAAAATATTTAATATATTTTATTATTCTAAATATGATTCCAATATTTATTCCCAATAAATTCCCAATAAAGTCCCTATATTAATTCCAATTATTGCCCAATTTATTACCCACGTGTATTAAGTGATATTTGTCCGTTATTACATTACCATAATGGTCTTGATGGGAGATACCGGTAACGTAACCAACGGAATAAAAAGGTCTGTACGTCTGGTTCAAACCCTTCTAACGATACAGAAATACACATTATCAAGTTTTGGAAGGGGATTGACCAGTAGAACAGGACGTGCGTTTTCCTTTCAATATTGCAGATCGCTCGTGCTGTGTGGATCCATCAAAGACTTTGAGGTTTCCGACTTCTAGATTTCATCAATGGCTGGAGGTATGTTGGTGTTTATGTTTCCGCTATTCGATCCCGAATTCTGTATGAATTTACATGAGGATGAGTAAATCGGGATCTCCAAGTTTGTTTTTTTTTTTTTGGTTAAGGTAAGAAATATATTGATTTTGCAAAGAAATACAAGTAAACGGGACACGAGGCACCAAGAAGCAAGCACTCTACAAGACAGTCCAAGAAGAGTGAAGGGGTGCCAAGGGACCAAAGGGAACAAAACAACCAACAAGCCGAGAGGCCGAACAACAAAGGGAAGAACTAAGACCTACAACCCTCTATTACAAGAAAATAGAAGGACTTAAGTCCCAACTCCGCTGCAGCCGTCTATTCTTCGGGATATCCACCACATGCTTGAATGTCATTGCTTTGTCTTTGACGGCCTTGCAAAGATGCATCTTCATCGCCGGGATAAAGAGGGCCTGATTTCTAAAAATCATATTGTT
Organism: Eucalyptus decipiens; assembly: GCA_014182575.1. NCBI lineage: Eukaryota > Viridiplantae > Streptophyta > Magnoliopsida > Myrtales > Myrtaceae > Eucalyptus > Eucalyptus decipiens. The sequence goes on along the minus strand of CM024611.1, from coordinate 8,468,699 downwards.
GCGTTCTTTCCAAATGATATAACAAAGAGCACCATAGCTAAAACGAGCCAGAGATTGATAGAATTCCCCACCCGAGAAACGATTGGAGGCCCAATCAAGATTTTCCCGCCACGATTTATTGCGCCAACTGACATTAAACTTTGCAGCCCAATAGGAAGCAAGGTTACCTGGAACACGACAAGCAAAGAACGATGATCCACGGAATCGGGTCCGCCGAGCAAAACGGGCAAGAGGTCTGCTGGAATCGCCGCCCAAGAGAGGAGCATAACTTGAGTAGGCAGCCTATTACGGGCAATAAGCCACAAATGGGTTTGGTACCTAGGCGGCATGGCTGTACTCCACACAAAAGAAGACCACGGCACCACATTTCCTTTCGGTCTAAAGAGGTCATACGCAGAAGCCGAAGAGAACCGCCCCGAGGGATGACGAATCCATTGGAAGCAGTCCTCGAGCTGGGTAAGTTGAGGAAGAGGATCCCACCAATCAGCCATAATATTAATGACATACCACCCAAGAGGCGAAGAAAATGCATCAGCCACGGAAGCAGTTCGAGGAATCCCCGATCTGTATATTTGCTAGTTGGAGAAAAGGAGGTTAAGCGGGCCATTAAGGTGCCACGGATCAAACCAGAAAGAGACAGCTTTGCCATTGCCTATCTTCCATCTAAAATGTTGTTGATACATGCCACGAAGGCGGAGGAGCCTTTTCCAGGCCCAAGAACAGTAGGTGGGGGTCGGGGATATCCAGTTCTTCCTCGATAAGAAGACGGCATGAACCCATTTACACCAAAGAGATTCTTTATCCGAGAATAGCTTCCATATGTGCTTGAGCATAAGGGCTAGATTATTCTCCCTGAGCGTCCGAATCCCTAGCCCTCCCTCTCTTCTCGGGAGGCACATGTCTTGCCACGACACTTTGGCCCCACCCGGACCCAACGCCGGCCCTTTCCACAAAAATTGCCTACAGATCTTCTCAATTCGATCCAACACAAAGACAAAGGGCGGAAAACGCTAGCCCAAAACACTTGAATGGAATGAAGCACGTACTTAATAAGCAAAATTCTACCCGCAAAGGATAGGAATCTATGAGTCCACGATTGAATCCGGGCCGTTATTGCATTAACCAACGTAACACAGTCAGCTTTCCCTAATCTTGTAGAAATGACAGGGACCCCCAGGTAGCGGAAAGGAAGAGAACCAACCTGGAAACCGAGAAGATTGACAATGCCATTCCGAAGACTAGTCGAGCCACCGGAGATGTACACTTCACTTTTGGTTAAATTTGGTATTAGACCACTCCAATTCGAAAAGGATTCAATTCCAGCTTTTAGAAGGCCAACCGAAGCCAAGGTGGCTTCGGAGAAGAGGAGTACATCGTCGCCGAAGAATAGGTGAGACATCTTTGTTGATTTGCATCTCCGTAAGAATCCGAAGTCAGACTGACTAGTCTTCGAATCCAAGATTCCCGTAAGTACCTCCATCACAAGCGTGAATAAATAAGGAGACATCGGATCGCCTTGACGAATTCCTCTCCCACTAGAAAAGAATCCATGGAGCTCCCCATTTAGACATACCGAAAACTTGGGGGATCGAACACAAGTCATAATTCGGTCTATAAGAATCTGCGGGAATCCGAAAGCTTGAAGGCATGTTTCGACAAATTCCCAGCTAACCGTGTCATACGCCTTCTTAAAGTCGACCTTGATTACACATTTAGCTCGATAAGGATCATGATGAAATCCACTAAAAAGCTCCTGAGCGAGTAAGATATTATCGCTAATATGTCTCCCCTTGATGAATGCATTTTGGGGTAGGCTAATAATAGAGGGCAGGACCCGGGCCAAGCGATTAGCAATGAGCTTGGTTATACACTTGTAGATGGTATTGCAACAAGCAATAGGCCTGAAATCATTAACAGTCGAGGCATTGGGGATTTTGGGCACCAGAGAAATAATGGTAGTATTGATTTGCTTCAAGAGTTCACCCGTCACAAAGAAGTCCTTTACTGCCATTATGACCGACTCACCAACAACATCCCAAGAGTGCTTAAAAACTCCACATTGAACCCATCCGGCCCAGGGCTTTACCGGGAGCAAGAGAGAATAGAGTATCACGCACTTCATCATCCAAGACAGGGGCGGAAAGAAGACATACCTGGTCCTCATTAAGAGAATGCTTAAGCAACGCTTTGATTTCCTCCTTAACCGGGCGAACAGGGGTCGGCGAAGCAGCAAGGATAGATTGGAAGTGATGGACAAAAGTTCGCTGAATTTCCAGAGGATCAGAGGTAGAAACATCACCATTGGAGATCGACATAATTCTGTTTTGAAGATGGCGCTTGTTCACCATTTGGTGAAAGAATCTAGTATTAAGATCACCCTCTTTCAACCATTTCACTCTTGATTTTTGACGATAGAAGGATTCCTCCTGAAGGCGGAGGTCCGTAAATACCTGGATCTGCTCCTTTTCTAATTCCGCAAGAGCCACATTGAGAGGATTAACTTGCAACTCATCCTGCGTTGTTTGTAACACCCTTCTAGCCTCCGCGGTTCTCAACGAAAGGTCAGAAAATGACTCCCTATTAACCTGCTTTAGCTTGCATTTGAGAAGGCGAAGCTTAGAGTATAGAATAAACATAGGTGATCCATAGAATGGAGAATCCCAAGTTTCTACAACCATCCTAGCATAATCCGGATGAGTCATCCAAAAATTAAAGAACTTGAATGGCTTAGAAGTCCTGGGGGTTGGCATAACCTTTACTACCATAGGCGTATGATCCGAGATACCCGGCGCTAAAAAGGAGGCCTCCGAGAATGAAAACGCCGAATTCCAGCACCCGTTCACCAAAACCCTGTCTATCTTCCTTTGCTTTCTGTTGGTCCCCGACGAGGTAGCCCATGTATATCTATAACCGGTGAACCGCAAATCCTCAAGGCCAGCTTGGTTCAAACAATCACGGAATTCCTCAAAGGCCGGGATCCAGGCATTGGAACTTCCCATTCTATCCGAAGGATCCCGGATGGCATTGAAGTCTCCAGCAACAATCCAAGGTACCGACGAAAGAGTACCACTGGACTGAATAAGGTCTTCCCACAGCGGACGTCTAGCAACAAAACTGTGCTCGGCATAAATGACCGAAAGGAACAGAACAGTACCAGACGGTAACCACAGCAACCTACCGTGGATTGCTTGAGACGAGGCAGAGTTAATCAAAAAATCAACAACACGGGGATTCCAACCCACCCAAATCCTCCCTTTATGAGAGTGGTTATAGTTATAAACCCAACGCCAACCCGGCAACAAGACAAGAGAAACCGAACTAGAAGAGGCAAAACAGATCTTGGTCTCAACAATTCCAACACAGCAGAGATTATTGGACCTAACAAAATTTCTAACTTCGGCTTGCTTAACGGGGTTACCAAGGCCCCTAATATTCCAAACACCAAAATTCATAGTCAAAAAACAGAGAGAGAGGACCCTTACCGACGCCTGAAGGGCTTCCTCCTGCTCGAGCCCTTCGAAACAGAAGCAGGAGTCTCAAGAGCGGCCTTCGGAATGACCTTTCGATTAGGGGGGACTTTCGGTTCAGGATAAGGGTCATTCAAACATTCAGGCGCAACATTAACCGGGTCCTCCCCTTCACTGCTGCTATTACTAACAGCATTTGCCTCATCCTCAGATTCCTCTTCAGAGGATAGAGCTGCGGAGGCCTCCGCAGGATTGGAGACTACCAGAGCCATAGAACCAGTATTTTCTCCTTTCTTCGGGTTGTCATGATCATCAGAGGCAATCTGGATCGCCTGGTTTTCAATAGATGGAGCTTTAAGAACCGAGATAGGGGGGTTAACTACCGCCTTATCACTTTGGCCCACATTCAGCCTCTTCTTCCTATTGGAAACTTGCTTCCATCCATCATCTGATGGGGATGATGTAACCAGGTCTATATCAGTAGCCACAAGAGGTGGTATATGATGGTTCGAGTTACCAGTAAGCGTTCCTGTATCAGTAGGCTCAACAGCAGTGGGAATTGCAGCAGGGGGTTTCGGAGGCATCTTAGGTACCTCCTTTGCTAAGCAATCATGCCCAAACACACAGCACTTAGCACATGAATTAGGCCTCCATTCATATAGGACAGCCACCGAAAAGCTTTATCATCCACCGCACCTCAACCTCCTCACATCTTTCCAGCTTTGCCGAGATCTCCACACATACCCCGGCGAAGGACAGGGCGTTTCATTTTCTCTCGTCAAGGGATCAACGTACAAGGGTCTCCCTATAGCACTTGCAATCTCACTTATACCGGCGCCGACCCGCAGGCAAACGGGATATTCTTGAGGCGTATCCAAACTGGAACAGAAGATTGCAGATCCTTCTTGAGTTCCATATCACGGTGCCATTGCTTCAGCACCAAAGGTACTCTCGCCACCGTTAGATGGCACTCATCAAGAATTCTTCTCCTAAATTCATCATCCGGAATGATGAAGAAGTAAAAACCATCGTCATTCGCCAGAACTTCAGCAAGGTGCGGTCCCCAGGCGTGTTTCAGAGCAGTTTCTGTGATCTTGAACGGAATGTTCTTACCAACATAATACCCAACTAAACAGCTATCCCATTTAGGGTCACCCGCATGCTTAGCATTATCAGATAAACGGACAATCGATTTCCTACCCACAGAAATAGGTGGAGCAAAGTCCAGATCATAGCCCTTAGTAGATAGGCTCGCCACTTTCGCCCAAGAGCGATTCTGAGGAACGTTGGATCTGTTCCGACCAGCATTGGGACGTCTTGTGTCTCTGCCACGAGATACATAACGAACCCTGCTCCTACTACGTGCATTGGGAGCCTGGGGCTTCCCCTTCCCCCTACCAAGAGGATCATCGCTTGTCGATGCCATAACAGCAACAACAAACCCAGAAAATGCAGCAGAACCCAGCAATCGATCAACCAGACACAAAAATGCGGGCCATGGCACAGGGACAGCTTCAAGATATATCCTAAGAGGAAAGAGGCGAGGCTTACCTCAAAAGGATGCAATCAACAGAAGCCCGAATCAGTCCGCGCACTCAAGAACAGAGGAGGCGAAAATCGCACCAGAACCCTAACGATCGAGCGCAGAGATCTCCTGATTCAAGCCATATCACGCGAAATGTTTCGGTGAGGATTCGAAGGGTGGAAAGGCGAGCCTTCCCTCCAAAAATCTCGCCCAATGGATGGCTGAATCGGCCGGGACAGCTTGAAGACCAGTTCGCGAGCTACAGTAAACCGGACGCCCAGTAGAGAGCGTTTATGAACAGTAACCCCGGGATCTCCAAGTTTGTTTATATATGCAATCTCTAACAAAATTATCCACCAATCATTTTTTGATCCTCGTCAGCCTACCTTTACAGTATATATTCAAGTCCAAACTGGAGTAGTGAGTATCCCGAAACTCCCATTTTAGAGAGCCAAACATGGATTCCGAGCTCTATGAAGCTGCTGTGGAAGGAAATGTGCGTTCTTTGATTGAGTTACTCGGAAAAGATAAGTTGCTTCTTGACAGAATTATGACTGGGAATCGCAATGAGACTCCTTTGCACGTTGCAACCATGCTCGGACACTTGGATTTTGTGGAAGAGATCCTAGCTCGAAAGACTGAGCTGGCAAGAGTGCAAGATTCTCAGAGTTTGACGCCTCTTCATCTCGCGGCAGCAAAAGGGTATCTTCACATAGTGGAAAGCTTGGTAAGAGTCAACCCCGAAATATGTTTTGTCCGTGACAAATACAAAAGAAATCCTCTTCATGTTGCAGCTATGAAAGGGCATGTGGATGTGTTGGAATGCTTGGTTCGAGCAACACCTGATGCAGCTCATAGTGTCATCGAAAATGGCCAAACGATTTTGCATTTATGCGTGAAGCACAACAGACTGGAAGCTTTGAAGCTTTTGATAGATATATTGGGTGATGATCAGTTCATCAACTCGAGGGACGAAGATGGTAACAAAATTTTACATTTAGCTGCTGTAGATGGACAAACTGAGGTATGTTCATATAACCAAGTCTTTACATTAGTCAAATTCATTGAGCTTATCAACAAAAAAGGTGGTTTTAGGAAACATGAATGTTCCAGAAATATTCGCAAGTTAAAAGACATCTATTTATTAATCACCGGGGAAAAGTGTTAAAAAAATCCTTAACATTTTAATTATGTCAATTTAGTCCTAAACTTTTTGATTTAGTATCAATTCAGTCCATCGGACTAATTTTGGCCAAAAATTACTAATATCAACGCCGACTGTCCTATGTTGCACAGCAATGCTGATATGGATAATTTTTAATAATATATTTTTTGATATTTTCATATTTTTCTGATTTTTTCTTTCCTTTTTTCCTTTTCTTCCTTTTACCGACCACTAACCATACACTTACGCTCAACTAGGTCTCGACTAGGTTTAAGACTTTTTTGATACTTTTTCCTAAATCATCACAGGCTTGATATTTGGAAAAGAAGTCATTTGTCCATATAATTAACTACGACTTTACGCTTCACGTTATTTTCACACTAATTTCATCTAGATTAGAAGGAAGATAGAAGCAGAGAAGCAGAAGAAATTCAACAAGAAATGAGATTCCCTTTTGAAGACATCACATAATAGTCACAAACATTTGAGGACTTAAAAACACTAGAAGCAAACTTAGTCCTCAAAAGTATATAACATGGGCTTGTCTAGTTCAAACTTAACATCAATTGGTACATTCTGTTGTTATTTCTCTGCAGACTATAATCTTCCTTACTAATAAAGGAGTAGACCCAAACATTACGAACTCCAAAGGTTTCACAGCACTAGAGATAGTGAATTCTGTTCCTCAAACTTCAGAGAATCACAACCCGTCCAAAGGAACAGTCTTTCCGAATAACACGGGCACCACCTTCCATCCACTTACAAAAAAAGAGATCAAGAGGGAAAGGAAAAGAAAGAATCACAACCCGTCCAAAGGAACAGTCTTTCCGAATAACACGGGCACCACCTTCCATCCACTTACAAAAAAAGAGATCAAGAGGGAAAGGAAAAGAAAGTGGCAACAGGGTATGCATGAGGCGCTAATGGTGGTGGCGATATTGGTCGCTACCATAGCTTACGAAGCGGGTAAGGACCCACCTGACGAATCTGCAAAGGCAATGAAGGGCTTCGATGACTATTACAAGTTTTTCAAAGCATCTAACACGATAAGCTTCATCGCATCACTTAGCACCATTATATTTCTCATAAGTGGTCTTCCCTTAAAGCGGCGTCGGATCACCACTTGGATTGTAATGCTAACTATGTGGGTTGCGATAACCTGCACAGCATTGAGTTATTCAGTCCTCATGATATTCGCCTCACCGGAGAAGGACAAAACATATGATCCGCTTGATCCGATTAAGGATCCAGTAGTTGTAATTGCGGTGAAAGCATGGACATGGTTGATGTCTCTTATTTTCCTGTGCCATGTAATCCGCTTAATCTGGAAATTGGTACTCAAAGTCCTGAAGTTAGTCTGCAAAGCCCTGAAATTTGTCTACAAAGCCTTCAATAAAGGGAAGAGGGAGGATCCTATGGTTTAGTGGCTTTCTACTGCTAAAGTGCGTTTGTCCTAGAAGAAATGCATTGAGCCATGAGTCCATGCAAGAGAAGATGCTATATATTATGTGCTATTCAGTGTGCCCATTAGCCAATTATGTACGATACGTTTGAGAATGCATGTGTCTATGTGCTGGTTTAAACAATAAGTGTCTTAGACGTCGATGGATGATGCATGTAAAAGAATGGAGTTTACATGGATGATGTAATGGAGTATCAACAGTAGGTAATATTAATACATGGAATTGTCTTCTCTTTCTTCTTTCTCTATATGATGTGCTTAATGTAAGGAGTGACTTGTGGTTGTAGTCGGATTACAGATGGTTACAAGTAAGAAGAGAACACATGCTAAGGTATTTGTTTTTCCGTTAACTAGATCACGTATGACGGGGACTTTCCAGTTGGGGAAGAAAAAAAAGTATGCCAGTGGTAATAATGCCAACTAAAGATGGAAAAATACTAACCATAATGAACTATCAATTGCGACTAATTAAGAAAATTAAAATCATCAATCGATAATTACTGGCGACAACATCCCCAACTTACGAAGTGTAAAGAAATGTCATTAGTTTTAATAAAACGGTTCGAACAATAAGTGCAATATTATTGTGAGGAGTTTAGCCAATTTACCACAGCTTTAGGTCAATTAGCCAGTGTTTTATCACTTGCGATGGTTTGAGATAATTTGCTATGTTATAAGGAAATCACTAAGTGCAAGTACTCTTCAAAGTAGCAGCGTCTCTTAAGACAATCATATGCCTTATAGTAAGTAATTAAAAGTAGTAATTTACCCTTTAAGATGTAATGCACCTCTAAGGTTGTCATTTCCCTTGTGATTAGTAAATAGGGTGAGTGCTAATTTTGGATGATCTTAATTATACTTATTGTTAATAAATTGCTAGCGCGGTCTAATTGTAGTAACATCTTTATTGTATCATGACTGCAAAATGATGTTTGTAAATCATAGTTTTGCATTCATGAAATTAGTTTCTACGTTATTAAATTACCTTTACGTTCATAAGTATTAGCAAATGCAAAAGTGATCTTACAGTTCATAAATTATCTTTGTGTTGGTAACCAGTCGATTTGGCGCGTGGGATGCAATCCCTTTTTTTCTCACAGCAGACTCTAGACTTGTGACTACTGATATGATCCCGTCATTTTTCATGACTCAAATTTAATGAGTCCAAATTTGTACGAGTCACTCGTTTTTTTCCTTCTAAAAATGGGCTTAAATGGACTGAGAAAAACTATAGTCCAACCCATTATTTCAAAACCCACACACCCACGAGACTCAGGCCATCCAGACGGGACAACGAGTCTTCCTCCATCTCCAAGTGCCTTCGCCCCGATCCTTCGCCTCTGACGACCTGCCCACCGCCAAGCCTTCGCCTCCTCCGGCACTGGTCGTGATGGGCATCTCCCCGAACTGCTCAGTCCTCAACCTCAAGTCCCGCCAAGTCCCGGTTGGTGCCATTCAAGATGATGAATTTGATGCAGGTACAAGTGTTATGGGCGACCGATCCGCTCGTCAAAGGGAGGGAAGGAGTTGGAGCCGGTGTTGGAGCAAAAGAGGAGAAGAATGGCTCTAGGTCGAAGAAGCTCTTGCGAAACGAGCTGCCTCTGAGCAGACATGGAGAAAGTCATAAACTCGCTTCGACTATAGTTAATTCTCAAAAAGGGCTGAGGCAGCGAATCTACACTTGAGGCACCTTTCCAAGGCAGAGGAATCGCAGCCTGTGCGACGATGCTCTTCCCTCAAACCGCGACCGGACTTTTTACACGCATCTTAGACATGATTGGCGAAAATCAAAGACCAAAATTCTCTAAAAGTAATTTCGCGAACGATCACAGATATTTCAAACACCATTTTTGTCCTTTTCTTACGAATATGGATATATAAGAAAGCGTGAACTTGACCTACGTTGGCCAAATGAATACGATGTCCCCGCCAAATGGTCCCCAGATGAATCCCCAATTTCCTAAACACGGCATGTGAACTTCTAAAGCTCTTCTTATATTCTTATTTGAGCATGCGCAGTACCTTATCCTTCAGCTAAGATTATTTAACTTAGGTGGACTCTTCTAGGAAGATGCTTGAAATGAGCAAAGGTGTCATAAGTGCATTTACGCTTAGTTTTTCAACCAACATAGTTGCTAATTGTTGAGAATGTTGAGTTTGACTGCATGAGCAAGCCTGATCAATTAAAGGAGAGTCCGAAAATTAAATATTTATGGACATCCGCAACTGTGTACAATGCAAACCCATATTTCCTTTTGTGTTCATAAAATTAGTTTCAACGTCATTAAATTACCTTTAAGTTCTTACGTATTAGTAAGTGCAAAAGTGATCTTACAGTTCATAAATTATCTTTTTGTTGGTAACCAGTCAATTTTGCGCGTGGTATGCGGTCCCTTTTTCTTTCTTGCAGCAGACCCTAGACTCGTGGCTAATGATATCCCGTCATGCCTCCTTTGTTTAGAAGCCTGTATTATACATTTGCCCCCACAGATGGGAGCTTGTATGATTCTTATAATTACGAGACATATAAAGCAGATTATTAGTTAACTTTCAACCTCAAATTTTTTTAAAGTATGACCATTGAAATATTTCACATTACTTGACAGTGAGATTTATCTACATTTTATATACATGTCATCTCCCTCTATTATTAGTTCAAGCTTTTAAGTTGAATCTTTTATCAGAATACCAGAGCCAAATCATGCTCTATTTTATTTCAGTGCACTTTACATTTTCTTTTCTATCCATCTACCAATTTAAGTTTTCGAAATACGCTTTTCAACTAAGCTAAACAAATTCATTGTTTAGAAATGATTGCTAACATGCATGATCAATGTTAGTTTCCTTTCTTCTTTTCCAATTCTAGCCATTGTTGGTAAGCAATTGTCAATCTCAAATTTTGACTAGCAAGGTTCTTCCAAGTTCTATTTATTAAAATAAGTAATAATTGACTTGTGGATACTCTATGATTGATAGGAGAAAAGTGCCAGAAAAGTTATAAACCATTGTATTAATGTCAAGTTAGTTATAAATCTATTGCATCGGTATCAATTTGGTTATAAATCTTTTGATCTAATATTAATTTAATATTTCCGATAAATTTTAGTTGGACATTACTGACATAAATGCTGGCCGGCTAACATGGCACCACCAGTGCTAACGTGGAATAATATTCCAATATTTTTTTAATTTTTTATTATTTTGTTTCTTTTTTTCTTTTTTTTTTTTTTTTTTTTTTTTTCGTTTTTATCTCTTCTTTTTTCTTCCTTTTGCTGGCGACTGACCACAAGCATAGCTAGGCAGGCGCACCTCACCAAATTTGGCCTAGGTGAGGCCGACCCTGGCCTATGCCAGGGAAGCCCTCGCCGAGGCTCTAGCCAAGGCCAATTGGCCCAACCATTGCGTGTGGCCAGTGGCTAGTCACCAACAAAATGAAGAAGAAAGGAAAGAAAAAAAGATAGAAAAAAAGAGAAAAATCAAAAAATTATTTAAAAATTATTAAAGGCTATCTCTGTTAGTACCAGTGGGGCCATGTAAACCAACCGATATCCATATTCGCAGTATCTAGCCAAAATTTCTCAGAATGACTAAAATGGTACCGAATCAAAAGGTTTATAACTAAATTGCACAAATATAATAAGTTTATGACTTTTTTTTACACTTTATTCGATTGATAACTTATCTTAAAGGAAAAAAAAAAACTTGGAACAATCTTAATAGACATTTAAAATCTAAATTTCAAGTACTTCTTAACAATTTTTAATCAAAGAAATCTTACCTGGCGAAGGATTTACTAAAATGATGGCAAATCTTGCATTTACTCGACATTCGAGTGTGCTCTATGATAGGAAGATGAGATTGATTAATACAGATTAATCAAATGGACCACGTGTCATTAAAAAGGTGAATGTCCCTATTTAGTAATCTTTTCATAGTAATTACAGAAGATTGCCGAAGCATCTCAAAACCCATCATGAGCAAAATTCCCTCTACTCTTCTCCAGAACTCTCTCAGGACCTCTCTCATGGCGATCCCCTCCTTCAAACTGCTCTATAAAACCCCAGTTAACTAGAGCTCCAGCCTCTGCATCCCACAATCAAGCACACTCCCTCTTCAAGACGAGGAAAAGCGAACAGCCCAATGGATCTGCGTAATCTCGGCTTCGATTCGCGCCTCTTTGGGATCCTCGAAGACATGCTCGACTTCCCCGAGGAGCCCGAGAAATCGAGGAGCAACCCCTCGCGCGCCTACATCCGCGACGCGAAGGCCATGGCGCGACCCCTGCCGACGTCGTGGAGTACCCGGGCTCCTACGTGTTCGTCGTGGACATGCCCGGGATAAGGGCCAGCGAGATCAAGGTCCAGATAGAGAACGACAACGTGCTCGTCGTGAGCGGGGAGAGGAAGAGGGAGAAAGAGGAAGGGGCCAAGTACCTGAGCATGGAGAGGAGGACCGGGAAGTCCATGAGGAGGTTCGCGCTGCCGGAGCCGAAGACCAAGACCATCGAAGTCAAGGCCGGTTGATGATGGCCCGGTTTTAGTTCTGTCTACAAAAGTTTTTAGGGGCTTGTGGAGTTCCCTCTGTTATCTTATGGGGTTTTGATATGGGCAATGAGACATGTCTTTGTGTAATGAAATCTAGTAAGGGTTTTCGATTATCAAATGATTAATAGAGTATGTAGGACTATCTCTAATACATACTAAATTCTAACAATTCGATTGAATTTCTAGTCATTGTATGTCGGCAATTAGATTGGAATATAACGGCCCGGTGGATATATAAAAAAATCTTTATTACCCAATTTAAGAAAAAAGCAAAAGAGCTCCCAAAATGGAGGCCCCGCAGCTCAAACAGCAATTGGGATGGCACCATCATCTAAGTTCTGATTCCCGCGAGTCTCGTGCGAAAATTAAATGATCAAAGGTAATATAGGTCCACATGTTTGGATTTCAGGTTAAAGTAATAATGGGAAAAGTACAAAAAATTCTTAAATATATAATATTGATATCAATTTAGTATAGAAAATTTTAACTGGGTCAATTTAATTTTAACTTTTTTTTACATTGACATCAATTTAATCCATCTGATCAATCTTGGCCGATTGACGTTGCCATCAACTTGGTAATTTAAATAATATTTTTCTAATTTTTTTAATTAATTTCTTTTCTTTTTCTTTTTTCCTTTTACTTTTTCCTCTTGTTCCTCCTTGGGCTTCTTTTGTAATAGCTAGTGAGGCTCGCTAGTCACTAGGTGAGGGCCGCGAAGCCCTCATCAGCCACCAACGAGGGTTGTGGCCCTCACCCGCGGCCCCTAGGCCTCGCCTAGATCTAAGGGAGGCCGAGCAAGGGCCGTGATCCTCACAAGTGGCCGACAAGGGCTTTGTGGCCGCAAGGGCTTTGCAGCCGCTAGTCTCACTAAGGCCTTATCGGTCATTGTGAGAAGAAGCCCAATGAGGTGGGAGAGGAAAAAGAAATAAAAATAAAAAGAAAAAGAAAAAAATAATAGAAAATTGGATAAAAATAAACAAAGATTATTTAAAAATTATCACATCAGCATTCACTGGCCGGTCAAGCTAAACATGTTTTGGACAGAAGTCTTAGTATTTCTAGTTAAACTTGATTGATTTTAACTGTTCAAAATTTTCACTCGAGACGATTAAACATAGGCCTCCAGACTAGAACTTCACAATAGTAAATTACGGATTGCGATCACTGGGCAAGAGGTCCTGGAGACAAAACCAGGAAAATGAAAGTCCATCCCAATGTGCTGCAAACATTCATCCACAATTATCCTGCCAGGATGATGGCTGGTAGATATATATGCTACCTCTCGAACATTCATTTGGACGAGCATGCGTGCATATCATGCAAAGGGATAAGATGAGGACTTTCCATCCGGCGATGCAGAAATGAGCAGGCGGGTGGTGAACGTGGACACAGCAGGATTCAAGAAGAAAGGAATGAGACGTGACTGGAAGGCGAAAGTTGGGACCTACTTGCCCGATCAACGGTCTCCGGTAGTTAGCTCCGTTCTGTTTATGCCGCTGCCAGGTAAGCACACCGTCGAGGCCATCACAACCCGGTCCATGGCCTGGTTCTGTGCGTCGGTTTCCTCAGGAATTCCTCGTCTTTGTCAACATCCAAACTGAACAGATCATGACGTCGGTAAATTCTCTCTTCCATCGGGATTCTTCGCCAAGCTCTTGAGATCTGTCTATGATTATAGCTCCTTCATGTAAATATAGCTTCTAATTCTTGGCACGGTGAGTGACTACTTCCGGTCTTTTTCTTCTCTTTTTCCTAAGGGCAAGAACATCCCCACAGGAAAAGAAATTAGTTTGGGGAAGCAACATAGCCAGACAATGACCGTCCAAATGGTTCATGGGATAAGATTATGGTTTTTACCGGGAATTGCGGAGGTTTCAGTAGAACTAGTCCCCGAACCGGGAGAAACACAGTTCGGAATGGACATCAAACGAATCGAAGAGATAATCATCACAATCTGACATTCCTGCAGAAATTGATCTGACATGCTCCCCCGCGCAGGGCTTCATCTGCATCTTCTCCGTGACCAAAGGATCGGCAGCCGATCGCGCCGGGCTTGGACGCATCCACGAGGAGGCCAATGCGGCTGGGCACCTGCTTGTGGTCTCGAGATTAGAAGGCAAAAGCCTAATGCCTTCAAATGCATGCTCTGAAGGGCTAATACACTGCTGGAAGCACAGCGACATAAGGGAAGTCCTTACGGCAGCCATCGACACGATGGATAGGATCAAAATCCACATCATGGGGTGGCCGAACCAAACTCGTCCTAATACATCCCCAGCGATGGGCGTGGCAGCTTTCCGTCCTCCTAATGTACATTGTTCACCTCCTCCACTGTTAAAGAAATGAAAGTCAATATAAAGATTACGTGCCGACAAATTTTTTACACATTTCACGCGAGGAAGAATCAAAACATTTTAAAGAATTCTTTGCCATGTTTTCTGAATGCAGTGGAGCAAGTGATCCGAGAATGTAACCTGCTTAATTTGGTCACATCACTTGGTTTTCTAGCTCTTTCTTTCTGGGAAGCAACTCAGCAGGTCAAATTGATTCGGACAATTTTGGCTTTCCCTTCTCCAATTTATGATCATTTCTTTTCGCTGATCATACCTTCAAATGTTAATTGGTTTTCGAAGAGAGATTGGGCAATCATTTGTACAGCAAGACTACGGATTGCTCCTTGTTCTTAATTTTTTTGCTGGCTCTAAATCATTTCTGACTATTTGGTAGGAAAACTAATTGCAAATGCACTTATGACACTATCGTTGGTTGAAAAAATTGTGCTTTTTCTTGTCCAACGTAGGAAAATTGGGAGGATATGGGTCAATTTATAAGTGTGAGTCTTTTCTAATGTATTCAAAGAAAAGAATGGGGTGTGGGCTTAGACCTCACAATACTCGCATGCATGTGTGCGATTAGTAGGCACATTTAACACTTTGCGCATCCGCAGTTTAATTAGCACTAACTCATTTATTTTTATTTTATTTCGTACGATTCTTTCCCTTATTTTTATTTTATTTCATATGATTATCTCCTTTATTTTTTATTTTATTTCGTATGTTTATTCTATTAATCTTTATTGGTTGAAAGGTTGTTTTTGTTCACTAAGTATTTTTGGAAATTATGAAATTCGGAATTTTATTTTATAAAAAATATTATTTCTATTTCTATTATTTTTTATTATTCCGAATTTTATGTGCCTTTTTAAGATAACTTTTGAAATTATACTTGTTATCTTTCTCGAATGGTTGTGTATGTTCACTTTGCAACTTCTCCCAAAAGGATACATTTGTTCACTTTGCAACCTTTCCTAAAGAGTTACCTATATTCTTTAAACCCGATGTTTATATATATTCATGAATGAGAATTAAGTTATCGCAAATCATTCAATTGTTTCCTAGAGAGACCCTGAAAAAATACTAGAATTGCTAATTAATAATCTCATTTGAAACTTTGTTGTATCCTAGAGGATATTTATCGATGACCAACAAGAACATTGTAAGGCAAATAAATATTTAAAAAAAAAGATATTACGCTTCAGAGTCCGACTTGATCACTCTATCCGATTCAAAGCCATATTTTCCAACAACTATCGCTCATTTCAAGCATCTTCCTAACTAGTGCTTATAAAGTTGAATAATCCACTTGAAGAATCAAGTAATGTACAGGCTCAAAGGGGACTATAATTGAAGTCTTTGAAGTTGATATGCTGCTTTTAGGGAATTGGGGTGTCACGCCCCGAACCCCGAGACACGTGAACAACCCGCCATGGTCCTGTAAATGCGACATTCCCAGGTAGTGTCGCCGACCCATTCATTTTTATGCGCAAGCGAACGTATTATAAAACCCCGACCATTAAATACGGGATAGAAAAGCGGAAGCAAAACCACAACATAACACTTTCATAATTAAGCAAAATTACAAACGAAGCCTACGGCCAAAAGTCTACAAAAGACCGGCTCTTAAAAGGAACTGTCCCTACGACCTACACGTCGGACACGTTCTCCAATCCTCATGACTTCACCTCTCGCAACTCCTCAAGGCCAACCAAAGCTATCTAGCCACTTCGACCACTGGGGACCTGAAATTTTATTCCCAAACCGGGATGAGACAATGTCTCAAAGCAAGTTCAACCCCTAAACTCCTATTAGAAAGAAAATATGCCTCGGGTGGCCTAACCACATCACACAGATGCTTACCTCGCATTCTTGCCTTCCCCGCAGTTAGTACAATTCATATCCCTCAAGCGCTAATAATGATAAGACGGTAAGCCATCAGAGCACAATTAATTTCACTTAACTTCACAATCACAACAAGCATTCCATGCCATCGTTATCCACTGCCACACAAGGGCACAACCTACACGCACGTCGGCTATCTACTAGCATTACGGCGTTTTAGGAGAATAAAGGTCCGGTCGGCCTCGCCACTACTGCGACCAAGCCACGTCGTTCTATCGACGGCATTTCTAGAATAATAAAGGTCCAAATGTCGGTCCCGCCACTACGTGACCAAGCCACGTCGTTCTATCGACGGCATTTCTAGAATAATAAAGGTCCAGTCGGTCCCGCCACTACTGTGACCAAGCCACGTCGTTCTATCGACAGCATTTCTAGAATAATAAAGGTCCAGTCGGTCCCGCCACTACTGCGACCAAGCCACGTCACTCTCTTGACGGCATTTCTAGCAGAATAAGGATCCAGTTGGCCTAGCCACCACTGTGACCCGAGTCTTTCAATTAGCACACGACAATTCGATACCGATCCTTGGATACTTTACATTTCACTCACATAATCCAATTACGATATTAGCCATTAACAATCCAATTTCAATGCCGAACTCGACACTTGGGATTTTATGAATAAAATCAATATTTATCACAATCCACACTCAATTTGCCACAATCAATCATCAAATTCAAATTCTGAATACAAAGCAATGATCGGCACGAAATTCTAAGAGTTTAGGGTCCTGACGAAATTTTCGAATTTTAATAAATAATAAAATTTATTCCGAAAATTAATATAATAATAATATCCCTATTTTTCACAATCCACTCTCAATTCATACTATCCAATCATCAATTTCGAAATCCGATTACACAAATGGCGATCGGCACGAAATTCTGAGCAACCTAGGGCTCAAAAACAATTTTTCCGTTTTTTTTTTTTATATATTTTTTTTATAAATAATATTTTAATAATTTCGGAATTAATATAATATTATAATTTTCCAGAATTTCGAAGCAATTAAATAATTCAAAATTAAAACCCTATTATGTCCCATCAAGGTTTATTATTAAATAAACTCTCTTAACCTTTAATTAAACATACTTTAAATTAAACAAACATCTTAATCTAATTCACAATTAAATAAACTAAACTAACCACCTAAATACACTTAACATAAACTAAACACCCATAAAGCATCATTAACCTTCTAATTAGGGTTTAGTGAGGTAAACTCACCGGATTAGCGAACCGAGCGGACCAAATCGACGAGGACGACGCGAGGATCGATTCACTCCAAGGCGGGCCTAGCTTCCGGGTCGGGAAGCCAGCCAAAACGGGCCACGAAGGGGGCTGCCATACCCATTTTCTTGGTGGCTGTCCATGGCGTTTCGAGGTCGAGGAAGGGGCGGATCCGGCGTCGGTTGAGGCGGCCAAGGGCGGTGGAGGCAAGGCGAAGCTCCGGCGGGCTAAGGCGGCAACGGACGGCGGCTCACGGCGGCGGGGACAAGCTCCGGCAGCTCTCACACGAGCTAAACGGCTCGGGACGACGAGCCGGGCGAAGTGGGCGGAGCGGCAAGCCGACGAGCCGACCGGCGGAGCCGCGCGCGGCGGCGCGGGGCGGAACGCGCGGCGGCGGCGACGTGCGAGCAAGAGCGGACGACCATGGCTGCAGCTCCTTCTCTGAAATTTTTTGGTCTTTCGCACAAAGAAGATGGAGGAAAACCAACGGAAGAGAGGAAGAAGAGAGGGAGGAGAGAGAAGGAGGAGAGAGAGAGAGATGGGACCATTTTTTCTTTTCTTTTCCTTTTTCTTTAACCCACAAAAATGGCCCACCACCATGACATCATGGGTGACATCACACTCCACTCAACCAATCCCCCACAACCTCTTCCAATGGGTCCATCTTGTTTTTCCGCCGGGGTCCAATTCTTGTACGGCCAATTTATTTAATTCCCATCAATTCTCTTCCAATTGAATTAAATTGAAGTCCATAAAATTAATCCAATGTCACCACACTTCAATTCACATATTCACTTATCCATAGAACCAACTTAAGTCTCAAAAATACGACCAAAAGCGGCTTACTAATTCCTCGAGCCAAATTAGCCATTTTCTGATTTAATTGCCGAAATAATTCTGATTGCAAGAAAAATCTTCCAAAGATAAGTCAATGATCCCAAAATGATTTGTGACACACCCAGACTTTCAATTTCTGAATTCGATCTCAATTCCACGGTTAATTTCACTTTGGCACGATACTAGCGCGGCCCAACCTACCGGGTGGCCTTTAGAAATTTTCACGCATATGACCTGTGGTTGATCATCTCAAGCCACAATGTATATCTTTGAAACATTGGCGACTTTCGGTTGTCGGGGTAATCTCAAGGTTTCAAATACAAACACAGGGTACCCAATCGATAGAAAAGTCGGCTCAGTGTCGATCGACAAGAATTGTGCGATCTTGTGGAATCACCCACACTTCACCACATGCCTCTGTCGAGTCGACCTATCTCCGATCTCTAATCAATTTTTAATTGTGCCGTAATGACCCTTGCATATTAGCTCGGTCGAAAGATCGCTTCCTGGTCAAATTCTCGAGTCTGATGCATTAGAATTTCCTAATGGCTTCACCTGATAGACTAGTGTCCACATGAGTGGCCGACTCAAGGAAAAGAACTATATACGTGCCAACGAAATGCCCGTCTCAATTCATTGAAAATAGAATTGGAAAATCGGGATGTCACAACTCTTCACCTCTTATAAAAATTTCGTCCTCGAAATTTAAACCTTTACCAATTCTTAAACAAAAAGACGGGGGGTATAGTCTTCTCATATAATCTTCTCTTTCTCAAGTTGCTCCTTCTGAACCAATACTGACAGATCACTGCTATCTTGCCCAAACCATTTCGGATTCAAAATACTAAACACTTGCCCACTTAAAATTCCAAAGGTCTTCAACACAAAATCTGCGAAGCTAAATTGGCGATTCTGAGCAGTCTCAAGACTATCTCTGCTAACTGCGACTGAATCATTGATTTCTGAACCAACTCTGGACTTGCGGTTTTCTGATCTCTGATCTCATCCCAACAACTGAAGTTCTGGACACTCTGCTCTACACTTGACTAAAAAGAAACTATCTCGACCGACTGCAAACCGGAACCTCTGGTCAAGATCCGATATAACTCGACACTAATCTTGGCAACTGCAATCACTGACCACTGAACAGACTCTGGCCTGTGATCTTTATTTCCCTGACTTCATCTCAGCAATTGAAATTCTGCACTCTATACTATGCACTGCTTAAGAAAGAACCATATGAAAGCTCTACCAGCTTGGAACATCTGATTTAGATTTGCAATATAATTCATCATCGGCACTCCATGCAAATGATTTATATGATATACACACACTTTGGGTGTACCCACTTTGTGACAAGACAGAATCTCCAATTTCTGAAATCGAACTTAGATCGGCGGTTAATTTCACTCCGACGCTTTTAGTGTGACCTAGGCTACTAAGTAGTTTTCTGAGCTTTTTAGGACAAACGACCCGTGGTCGATTTTCTTCGAGCCACAATGAACTCTCTTGATACATTGGCGACTCTCGAGTGTCGTGAAAATCTCAATGATTCAAGTACGGACACAAGGTACTTAACGACAGTAAAATCAAATTAGTATCAGTCGACGAGAGTTTTCCAATTTAGTGGAGTCACCCACGATCGGTCATTCATCTCAGTCGAACCGACCTATCTCTGATCTTAATTCAATTCTTAATTGTGCCGTAATGATCTCTAAAGATTAGCACGGTCGATACGTCGATTCCTGATCGAATTCTCAAGTCTATTTGCCTTAAAGTCCTTAATGACTCACCCAACTAGTCTAGTTATCTCGTAAGTGGCCAACTCGAGAAAAAACACCGTAATCGCATCGATGAAATGCCCAATTTAACCAATCAAAATCGAGTTTGAAAATTAGGATGTCACACACTCAAAACAAAGATCTATTCGTCTTTGTCTCGGACAACGTTGAAATTGCTATGATGAGCTTCTCATAAGATCTCCTTCTTTAATCTCTATATCGCCAATTACACACAATCGCCCTCGAACTTTACTTGTTCGTCTTCGAAATCGAAACTTAACCTCTCTCTCATATGCATTCTCTTATAGAGTCTTCGAATTTCTAAATCGTCCACCGAAGCGATTTGATTCCCGATTTGTACTCTCGGCTCAATTCTTTCTAGAGTGATATAAAATATCATAGTCATAATCCTTAATGAGTTTCATCCAGCGACAACATCTCATATTCAACTCCCGAGGTCTCAACTGGCGGAACGCATATGCAACAACACTATTTTGCTGCATCAACAAGGAACCAAATCCTTTAAACGACGTATCACTGTAGATCTCAACCCTCCTGGACCAGACGGAATAGTAAACACAAGTGCGGTAGTCAGCCTCTTCCTAAGCTCTTGAAAACTACACTCGCACTTACTTGTCCATACGAACTTCCCTTCCTTTCTCAGTAGTCGAATCAACTGCAACATTGACACTAAAAACCCTTCCACAGACCGTCTGTAACACTTTGCTACGACCCAGAAAAACTTATGATCTCACACCGCAAATAATCTCGGCCAACCGTTCACTTTGCTTCAATCTTATACGGGGTCTACGGAGATTCCTTCTCTTAAAATCACGTGACCTAGAAACGTAATACAAGTTATCTAAAACTCTCACTTGCTAAACTTAGCGTAAGATTCAAGAGTCCTCAAGGTCCGAAATATCACATTCTAATGTCTCTTGTGCTCCTCGGATGCTTTGAACACCCCAGGATAACTTCATTGAGCACGATCACAACTGATTCAAGTACTCCTAAACATTCTGCTCATTAGACCCAAACAAC
Organism: Eucalyptus decipiens; assembly: GCA_014182575.1. Lineage (NCBI taxonomy): Eukaryota > Viridiplantae > Streptophyta > Magnoliopsida > Myrtales > Myrtaceae > Eucalyptus > Eucalyptus decipiens. The sequence goes on along the minus strand of CM024611.1, from coordinate 8,447,406 downwards.
CAACTAAGGTGTCTATCAAACCACTCGGTATCACAATGAACTCATGACTGCCGTATCAAGTGCAAGATGCTAACTTCAGTATGTCTTTCTTCCTGATCCTCAACTGATGATACTCTCACCTCAAGTTGATCTAGAAGGATATCGATGCACAACCTCAACAAACCATCTTTCTACTTCACGAATAGAACGGGTGCTCCCCAAGATGATGCACTGGAAAGTATGAATCCCCTATCCAACACTTCCTGCATCTACACCTTTAGTTCTTTTAACTCGGGTAACACCATCCGGTAAGGAGCCTTAGGGACTGGCTCTGTTCCGGGTGCTAATTCAATCACGAACTCTATTTCTCTTTCTGACAACAAACTTAATAATTCTTCAGAGAATACCTTAGAAAACTTATGTACCACAATTATATTCTCCATATTCGGCTCCTCAACTGACGCATCCATTACAAATTGCCATGTAGATTCGATAATCAACAACCCGAACCAAGTCATCTTCGATGACGAATAACAAGGATTGAAGTTCCTCTTCAACTTTCAATAATTCAAAACTTTTATACGCTAACTGGACAAACTAAATTACATCACTGCCACGATTCACAACAGTAGAAAGCTCCTCGAGCCAAACCTTTTCATAAATGACTTCCGAGTCATACATAAGCAAACCCATCAGGTACAACTATAGTCAGAGACTCATATTCCTATTACTTTATTACCACAACGAAAACCCTACAACCTTCACTAAAAATTCTGCTGCATTACTCGCATAAAACATCTCATAAACATTCTTCTTCGATTGATGCATGGTCGATCCCTTCATGCTCCTCTAGCCATCCTAGTGGCGTCCTCTCTGCAATAACAGTGCTTACGCTCTCCTGAACTTACACGGACAATTCCTAACCTGACGGCCGTGCTGGCCACATTCAAAGCCTGCTCTCCTTTTTACCCTGACATCGGGCTGACTCAAGCCTCTTTCCACAAACTCGACCCATAATCAGTGAGTCCTCTACCTCCTATCAAGGAATATCCAGCACCCTTCCTTGCACTGGGGTCCATTCCAAGTACTCCACTGAACATCCCGAAGCATGCTTCCTCTTATCTGTCTTATCAACGGCGGTGATAGAAAAGCTGTGATTCCATCTGTCTATACAGGCAATCTTGTATCAAATCCTTTCTCTCTTACAGCACGGAACAAATCCCTTTCTTTTCTTACAGACACGACACACATCGATCAAGATGAGCACGACTTTTCAATTTTACTCTTCCGGTTAGGTGAAATAGGGAACATTTCTTCTGACATCGGCCTTTCTCCCCAATCGATTTCCGTCTCTGTCTAAACTGAACATTGACTCAGATACGGCGGCTTGATCCTCGATCACAACTCCAGATTAGGCCTCAACAGGCACGACAACAACAATAGTCACAACACTAGCAGCGGTAGAAACAACGGCAACAGCGGCGGCTCGATCCTGAGCTTACTGACCCAACGAGCTTCCAAGGAACACCAGCGCCTAAACGATCCCATCAAACCTAGGATCGCTCAGTGCTGCTACACTCTAAGTACCAACTTGCAGCAGTACTCTCACACTCACGCTGGACTGAGTCTGCGCTCTACCTCGGGTACCAACTCTCGTCAGCATCCTATCCCGAGGTACAGGTCCTACCGACTTTCTCCAAGGAGTTCACCACTCCTGGCCACTCATCCTACAGGCTCTTTATCGACGCCTGTTTTCAATTCCAACATTAGGTTAGAATTTGAGTGACCCCACAAACAAGCTACCAATAAGCTATCATTCACATGCATTAGCATATTAAAAGCCATTCCTACTAACTATCCCATGACTCATCGCACCTTATCACTCCATACACAGACCATGCTCTGATACCACTTAAACGGGGATGTCACGCCCCGAACCCCGAGACACGTGAACAACCCGCCATGGTCCTGTAAATGCGACATTCCCAGGTAGTGTCGCCGACCCATTCATTTTTATGCGCAAGCGGAACGTATTATAAAACCCCTGACCATTAAATACGGGATAGAAAAGCAGGAAGCAAAACCACAACATAACACTTTCATAATTAAGCAAAATTACAAACAGAAGCCTACAGCCAAAAGTCTACAAAAGACCGGCTCTTAAAAAGGAACTGTCCTACGACCTACACGTCGGACACGTTCTCCAATCCTCATGACTTCACCTCTGCAACTCCTCAAGGCCAACCAAAGCTATCTAGCCACTTCGACCACTGGGGACCTGAAATTTTATTCCCCAAACCGGGATGAGACAATGTCTCAGCAAGTTCAACCCCCTAAACTCCTATTAGAAAGAAAATATGCCTCGGGTGGCCTAACCACATCACACAGATGCTTACCTCGCATTCTTGCCTTCCTGCAGGTTAGTACAATTCATATCCCTCAAGCACTAATAATGATAAGACGGTAAGCCATCAGAGCACAATTAATTTCACTTAACTTCACAATCACAACAAGCATTCCATGCCATCGTTATCCACCGCCACACAAGGGGCACAACCTACACGCACGTCGGCTATCTACTAGCATTACGGCGTTTTTAGGAGAATAAAGGTCCGCCGGCTCGCCACTCTGCGACCAAGCCACGTCGTTCTATCGACAAAGCATTTCTAGAATAATAAAGGTCCGTCGGTCCCGCCACTACGTGACCAAGCCACGTCGTTCTATCGACAAAGATTTCTAGAATAATAAAGGTCCGGTCGGTCCCGCCACTACCGTGACCAAGCCACGTCGTTCTATCGACGGCATTTCTAGAATAATAAAGGTCCAGGTCGGTCCCGCCACTACGTGACCAAGCCACGTCGTTCTATCGACAAGCATTTCTAGAATAATAAAGGTCCGGTCGGTCCCGCCACTCTGCGACCAAGCCACGTCACTCTCTTGACGGCATTTCTAGCAGAATAAGGATCCGGTTGGCCTAGCCACCACCGTGACCCGAGTCTTTCAATTAGACACGACAATTCGATACCGATCCTTGGATACTTTACATTTCACTCACATAATCCAATTACGATATTAGCCATTAACAATCCAATTTCAATGCCGAACTCGACACTTGGGATTTTATGAATAAAATCAATATTTATCACAATCCACACTCAATTTGCCACAATCAATCATCAAATTCAAATTCGAATACACAAGCAGCGATCGGCACGAAATTCTAAGAGTTTAGGGTCCCGACAAAATTTTCGAATTTTAATAAATAATAAAATTTATTCCGAAAATTAATATAATAATAATATCCCTATTTTTCACAATCCACTCTCAATTCATACTATCCAATCATCAATTTCGAAATCCGATTACACAAATAAGGCGATCGGCACGAAATTCGAGCAACCTTTCCAAAAACAATTTTCCGTTTTTTTTTATTTTTTTTTATAAATAATATTTTAATAATTTCGGAATTAATATAATATTATAAATTTCCAGAATTTCGAAGCAATTAAATAATTCAAAATTAAAACCCTATTATGTCCCATCAAGGTTTATTATTAAATAAACTCTCTTAACCTTTAATTAAACATACTTTAAATTAAACAAACATCTTAATCTAATTCACAATTAAATAAACTAAACTAACCACCTAAATACACTTAACATAAACTAAACACCCATAAAGCATTATTAACCTTCTAATTAGGGTTTAGTGAGGTAAACTCACCGGATTAGCGAACCGAGCGGACCAAATCGACGAGGACGACGCGAGGATCGATTCACTCCAAGGCGGGCCTAGCTTCCGGGGTCGGGAAGCCGGCCAAAACGGGCCACGAAGGGGGCTGCCATACCCATTTTCTTGGTGGCTGTCCATGGCGTTTCGAGGTCGAGGAAGGGGCGGATCCGGCGTCGGTTGAGGCGGCCAAGGGCGGCGGAGGCAAGGCGAAGCTCCGGCGGGCTAAGGCGGCAACGGACGGCGGCTCACGGCGGCGGGGACAAGCTCCGGCAGCTCTCACACGAGCTAAACAGCAGCTCGGGACGACGAGCTGGGCGAAGTGGGCGGAGCGGCAAGCCGACGAGCTGACCGGCGGAGCGGCGCGCGGGCGGCGCGGGGCGGAACGCGGCGGCGGCGGCGACGTGCGAGCAAGAGCGGACGACCATGGCTGCAGCTCCTTCTCTGAAATTTTTTTGGTCTTTCGCACAAAGAAGATGGAGGAAAACCAACGGAAGAGAGGGAGGAGAGAGAAGGAGGAGAGAGAGAGAGATGGGACCATTTTTTTCTTTTCTTTTCCTTTTTCTTTAACCCACAAAAATGGCCCACCACCACGACATCATGGGTGACATCACACTCCACTCAACCAATCCCCACAACCTCTTCCAATGGGTCCCATCTTGTTTTTCCGCCGGTCCATTCTTGTACGGCCAATTTATTTAATTCCCATCAATTCTCTTCCAATTGAATTAAATTGAAGTCATAAAATTAATCCAATGTCACCACACTTCAATTCACATATTCACTTATCCATAGAACCAACTTAAGTCTCAAAATACGACCAAAAGCGGCTTACTAATTCCTCGAGCCAAATTAGCCATTTTCTGATTTAATTGCCGAAATAATTCTGATTGCAAGAAAAATCTTCCAAAGATAAGTCAATGATCCCAAAATGATTTGTGACACACCCAGGACTTTCAATTTCGACCCGATCTCAATTCCACTAAGTTAATTTCACTTTGGACGATACTTGCAAGACGGCCCAACCTACCGGGTGGCCTTTAGAAATTTTCACGCATTTGACCCCGTGGTTGATCATCTCAAGCCACAATGTATATCTTTGAAACATTGGCGACTTTCGGTTGTCGGGGTAATCTCAAGGTTTCAAATACAAACACAGGGTACCCAATCGATAGAAAAGTCGGCTCAGTGTTGATCGACAAGAATTGTGCGATCTGGTGGAATTACCCACACTTCATCATATGCCTCTGTCGAGTCGACCTATCTCCGATCTCTAATCGATTTTTAATTGTGCCGTAATGACCCTTGCAGATTAGCTCGGTCGAAAGATCGCTTCCTGGTCAAATTTTCGAGTCTGATGCATTATAATTTCCTAATGGCTTCACCTGATAGACTAGTGTCCACATGAGTGGCCGACTCAAGGAAAAGAACTATATACGTGCCAACGAAATGCCCGTCTCAATTCATTGAAAATAGAATTGGAAAATCGGGATGTCACATGGGGGATACAGTTGGGGACCATTTTGTGGTGACACTATTTGCATTTAGTTTATGTAGGTCAAGATCACATGTTCACACATGTCCATATTCGACGAGAAAGGAAAAGCATGATGTTGATATATCTCTAATTGCTCTGTAAAAGTACCACAGAAAATTATGGTAATTGATCTTAGCTAATCATGTCTAATATTGTGTGAAGGCGTCGGGGACTATTAACCTACATCTATCTATTAAGAGTCTAACATCAATACATAATTCTTCTAAAAACTTCAGTTATGATATAGTTGATTCATAGGCTCAAAATTTTGCGACTATTTTGGTAGGAAGACTAATCGTAAATGCACTCAAGCATCTTCCTAATACAATCCATAAAGTTGAATAATTCTCCTGAAGAATAAGGTAATGTGCAGGCCCAAATAAGACTATGGCAGAAGCATTTTGCTAACACATGCTGCGTTTAGGGAATTGGGGGATACAATTGTGGACCATTTTGGTGGTGACACTATTCGCATTTGGTTAATGTAGGTCAAGGTAACGCGTTCAATCATCCGAGGCTTCTTCATCTAAATAAGAATATTATTTCTGTCGTGGCAGGGGTGTGCATTTTACGTGATTCATTTCCCTGTCTAGCGCCATTTAGGTCTTTCGTGACTGATCAAATTAATAGAAACTTATGGTCCTTCAATCTTTAAATTTTTTAATGGGAGAAAGAGAAGATCGACTCTCTTTGGCAGAATTTTGGAGGCATAACAAGGCTGATGCCTCCATATTGAGCTTAAACTACTGGCAAGCTGAAAATCACTTGGGATCAACATTGTTGAGAAGACCGACTTCTAATGTGCTAATGATTCTATTGCTCATTTGGTTCTATCCTAACACACCCATACGGCAGATTAATTTATCTGAAAGTGCCTAGGTTGCGGCTCATTACGATTGAGCGTGCGATAGTGCAAAAACTATAACTCCCATACCGATGAAATTCATGTGCTTTCAAAGTAATTGATTACAATTTGCATGAAAAGAGTGTGGCTGCTTTACATCATCAAAGGACGTCATGGCATCAACGCGACATCTTACGTGTGCGAACTTGACTTATATAGGACCAGTGGAGACGAGACTCGGCAAAAAATGGCCGACAGCCGAATCCTCACATAAATCATTTTCTTTTCTGACATTCAAGGACATTTGCCGGAATTGCGCCAAATACCTGCTGACGAAAAAAGATCTACCGATCATTTTTCGGTCTTCATCAAGCCTTGTGTAAGGTGAGCTGGTTGTGATAGTATTTATTCAAGTTTCAAAATGGAGGAAAGAGTACTCTGAAACTCTCTTTTTAGAGATCCAAACATAGAGTCCGAGCTCTACGTAGCTGCTGTGAAAGGAAATGTGCATTCTCTGCTTGAGTTGCTCACAGAAGATAAACTACTTCTTGATAGAATCATGACCAAAAAACATAACAAGAATCCTCTACACATTGCAACCACGCTTGGACACTTGGATTTCGTGGAAGAGGTCCTAGCTCGGAAGGCCGAGCCGGAAAGAGAGCAAGATTTCCTCTTCATCTCGGGTAGCAAAAAGATACCCTAACATCGTGGCAAGTTTGTTAAGAGTCAACCTTGATATATGTATTGTCCATAACAAATATGAAAGAAACCCTCTTCATGTTGTGACCATGAAAGGCCATGTGGATATGTTGGAATACTTGGTCCAAGCAAGACCTGATGCAGCCCACAGTGTTGTCGAACATGGCCAGACGATCCTACATTTATGCATGACGCATAATATACTAGAAGCTTTGAAACTTTTGATAGATATCCTGGATGATGATTAGTTCATCAACTCGAGGGACAAATATGGCAACACGATTTTGCATTTGGCTACTGCAGATAGAGAAGCTAAGTATGTTTATACAACCAAGCCTCTGCACTAGTCAAATTTAGTGAGCTTATTAATAAAGAAAAGGGTGATTCTAATATACATTAATGTCCTAGAAATATTCGGAAGCTAAAATATATCCATTGTAGGTCATGATATTTAAAAAAGAAGGAAGTCGTTGGTCCATATACTAAACTACAACTTTACACTTCACACAATTTTGATACTTATTTTATCGAGATCAGAAGGAACATAGAATCGGAGATAGCAAAAGAGTTTCATCAAGGGATGAGTAAGGCATCAAATAATAGTCACAAAGACTAGTGGACTGAAAAACGCTAGTAGCAAAGTTAATCCTGAAAAGTACGTAACATCGGGTTGTCTAGTTCAAATTTGACCCCAATCGATTCATTTTGACGTTACTCCTCTGCAGACGATGCTCTTCTTGACTAATAAAGGAGTTAAACCAGACATTAAGAACTCCAGAGGTTTCACGGCATTCGCCCTACTAGCATAAGGCGAAAGTGAGGAAAGAAAGAGAAAGTGGCAAGGTAAAATGCATAAGATGCTAATGGTGATAGTGACATTGCTAGCTACCATGACATTCCAAGCCAGCATTACCCCACCTCACGGCCTTTGGGAAGGAGATTTCATGGGTGATGAAAAGACTGCAGCATATACTGCGAGTGAATTTGTAATGACAGATAAGTTCCTGAACTCGCGCAAGAATTTCTTAACATATAACATGATAAGTTTCATTGCGTCGCTTAGTATCATTATGCTTTTGATGAGTAGTCTTCCTCTAAAGCGGCATTGGATCACCACGAGGATTGCAATGCTGATTATGTGGGTTGCGATAAGCTTTGCAGCGGCAACTTATGCCATCTCCGTATTTGTCTTCACACTAGCGAGCGAACTGAAAACGTTCATTGGTGCAATTGGACTTGTGGTGCTGGCATGCGTTGGATTGATAGCTCTTTTTTTCCTGTGTCGCTTCGTTTAATCCTGAAATTGGTATGCAAGGTTCTGGAATTCGTCCGCAAAGCCTCGACAGAACGCAGGCCAGAGGATCATACGGTTTAGTGGCTGTATATAGCTGCAAATGTGTTTGTTACAGAAGAAGCGCCCTGAGACCTAAGGCCATAAAAGAGGAGATGCTATACAGTGCATGCGTTGTTCAGTGTGCCGATTAGACAACTTAGCTCCGATGCATTAGATTATGGTATGTGCTTGTGAAAACAATAAATGTTTTAATCCTGTTGAATTTATGGAAAAGATGGAGTTTAGATGTATAATGGATGGCTGTTATATTTGATTTGATTTGTGGCAGTTTAAAAAAAGAATGACTTATTGGATTTAAAGTCCAAAAATTTCAGCCATGGGATCAATTTTATTTAGTGTAACCGAAACATATTCAAGTGGTAACTTATTAATAATTAATGAAGTTTGTTCTAGTGGAAGTGCAAATTCTACGATTAATTATGGAAAATCACGATGGTCGAAAGGATTATTACTTATGGACAGGATCCATTGATTACGAATTTGAAGGATTATCTACGTAGATTTACTAAGAATAGGGAAATATAAAGTAAACTTTAGGTTGCTTAGATTTCTCAATAAAAATTATTATCATTATGATCTTTTGAGCTTATGATGACTTGAGGTAATTTACTATCTATAAAAGTAGAGAACTCATTGCCATCTACACGAACTTGCAACTGATTTACGATTATAAATGTCAATAATTGATTATAAGTTGTGCCTCCTATGACAATTTCAAGTATCTTATTATCCCAATGGTTTATTGCTATGTGATAGGAAATTTTTGTTTCAAACTGTATTAGCTCAATTACCACACAAAAGGGAAAGTACTAATTGGACATGGGATTGTGATCGTGATGATTTCAGGCAAATTACAATTGCTGGAGGTCTAATTATTAAGGACAGGAACGGCAAGTTATGACTAGTTGAGGAAAATTACCCCTGGAATGATTATTTAGTAATTCCATCGTCGAGTTATGAAATATGAAAGGAAGATATTACTAATACTGGAATAATACAAAATAATCAACTAACAATTTTGACTAATTGAAGAAAATTATGATAATACTGGATAATTACTACATCCCGATGTCATCTTGCTGTTCGTAGATTATCTTCCCCTTCTCCAATTTATGATCATTTCTTTTTGCTGATCATACCTTCAAATGTTAATGGGTTTTTGAATAGAAATGGACAATCAGATTTATACCAAGACTGCTGATCGCTCATTACGCTCTATTTTTTTGCTGGGTCTAAATCATTTCTGACTATTTTTTTAGGAAGACTAATTGCGAATGCACTTATGACACAATCGCTCATTTCAAGCATCTTCTTGACACAATTCGCTCATTTTAAGCATCTTCCTGACACAATTCATGAGGTTGAATAATCCCTCCAGAAGAATCAGGTAGTGTGCAGGCTCAAATAAGACTATAATTGAAGTCTTTGAAGTTGAGATGCTGCTTTTAGGGAACTGGGGATACAGCCGGGAACCATTTTGTGGTGATACTGTTTGCATTTTGTCTATTTTGGTCAAGGTCACGGGTTCACACTGTCCAGATTCGAAAAGAAAGGAAAAGCATGATGTTGATATATCTTTGATTGCTCGGTGAAAGTACGGCAGAAAAGCATGATGTTTTGTTTTGTTTTTTTTTTATAAAGAAAAGCATGATGTCGATACATCCAGTATTTGTCACAATTATGCTTTTGATGAGTAGTCTTCCTCTAAAGCGGCATTGGACCACCACGAGGATTGCAATGCTGCTTATGTGGGTTGCGATAAGCTTTGCAGCGGCAACTTACCAACTCCGTATTTGTCTTCACACTAGCGAGCGAACTGAAAACGTTCATTGGTGCAATTGGACTTGTGGTGCTGGCATGGGTTGGATTGTTACTCTTCTTTTCCTGTGTCGCTTCGTTTAATCCTGAAATTGGTATGCAAGGTTCTGGAATTCGTCCGCAAAGCCTCGACAGAACGCAGGCCAGAGGATCATACGGTTTAGTGGCTGTATATAGCTGCAAATGTGTTTTGCTACAGAAGAAGCGCCCTGAGACCTAAGGCCATAAAAGAGGAGATGCTATACAGTGCATGCGTCGTTCAGTGTGCCGATTAGACAACTTAGCTCCGATGCATTAGAGTATGGTATGTGCTTGTGAAAACAATAAATGTTTTAATCCTGTTGAATTTATGGAAAAGATGGAGTTAAGATGTATAATGGATGGCTGTCTTATTTGATTTGATTTGTGGCAGTTTAAAAAAAGAATGACTTATAGGATTTAAAGTCCAAAAATTTCAGCCATGGGATCAATTTTATTTAGTGTAACCGAAACATATTCAAGTGGTAACTTATTGATAATTAAGGAAGTTTGTTCTTGTGCAAATTCTACGATTAATTACGGAAAATCACGATAGTTGAAAGGATTATTACTTATGGACAGGATCCATTGATTACAAATTTGAAGGATTATCTATGTAGATTTACTAAGAATAGGGAAATAGAAAGTAAACTTTAGGTTGCTTAGATTTCTCAATAAAATTATTATCATTATGATCTTTTGAGCTTACGATAACTTGAGGTAATTTAGTATCAGTAGAGAACTCACTACCATCTACACGGACTTGCGACTGATTTACAATTATCAATGTCAATAATTGATTATAAGTTGTGCCTCTTATGACAATTTCAAGTATCTTATTATCTCAATAATTTATTGCCACGTGATAGGAAATTTTTGTTCAAACTGTATTAGCTCAATTACCACACAAAAGGGAAAGTACTAATTGGACATGGGATTGAGATCGTGATGATTTCGGGCAAATTACAATTCTTTGGAGGTCTAATTATTAAGGACAGGAACGGCAAGTTATGACTAGTTGAGGAAAATTACCCCTGGAATGATTATTTAGTAATTCCATCGTCGAGTTATAAAATATGAAAGGAAGTTATTACTAATACTGGAATAATACAAAATAATCAACTAACAATTTTGACTAATTGAAGAAAGTTATGATAAAACTGGATAATTACTACATCCCGATGTCATCTTGCTGTTCGTAGATTATCTTCCCCTTCTCCAATTTATGATCATTTCTTTTTGCTGATCATACCTTCAAATGTTAATTGGTTTTTGAACAGAAATGGACAATCAAATTTATACCAAGACTGCTGATTGCTCATTACACTTTATTTTTTTGCTGGGTCTAAATCATTTCCGACTATTTTGGTAGGAAGATTAATTGCGAATGCACTTATGACACTACCGCTCATTTCAAGCATCTTCCTGACACAATTCATGAGGTTGAATAATTTCTCCAGAAGAATCAGGTAGAGGCTCAAATAAGACTATAATTGAAGTCTTTGACGTTGACATGCCGCTTTCAGGGAATTGGGGATACAGCTGGGAACCATTTTGTGGTGACACTGTTTGCGTTTAGTCTAATTTGGTCAAGGTCACGGGTTCACACTGTCCATATTCGGAAAGAAAGGAAAAGCACGCATTTAGTCTATTTTGGTCAAGGTCACGGGTTCACACTATCCATATTTTGGTCAAGGTCACGGGTTCACACTGTCTAGATTCAAAAAAAGAAGAAGGAAAAGCATGATGTTGATATATCTCTGATTGCTCGGCAAAAGTACGGTAGAAAAGCATGATGTTGATATATCTCTGATTGCTTGGCAAAAGTACGGTAGAAAAGCATGATGTTGATACATCCATGGACCATTTGGTGGTGACGCTACTTGCATTTGGTCTATGTAGGTTAACGTCACGTGTTCATAAATGTCCACATGTGAAAGAAAAGGAAAAGGAATGATGTTGATATATCTTTGATTGCTCGGCGAATGTACGGTAGAAAATCATGATCATCGATCTTAGCCAATCATGTCTAACACTGTGAGAAGGCCTCGGGGACTATGACACTATGTTTATCCATTAAGAGTCTAATATCAGCACATAATTCTTCAAAATTCTTCGATTCTGATATAGGATATTCTTATGCTCAACATTCTTGCCGCTTAAATCGGCCAACCTAAAGTTTTAACACACGTGCGCAAACATGCAAAAAGACATACATGGGGCAAAAGCCGTATCTGTGAATTAATCCACCGAACACATGAAGGAATACCCTCTGTTTATATATAGATTGTATCCTCACACGACTTGAAGAATCGTTCCCTTACCTCACATCCCTAGGACCTTTGGATGAACCATGCAAGGGTGATGCAGAATGCACATGATTGATTCTCGGTAATATCATGTAACTGTAATGAGTAACTCAGGGTTGCCCACTTCACGCCAAAAACGTTTCTAAAAGAGAATCGCTTTTCTCAGATTTCCATCTTGTCTAAAACTTTTTTAAGAAACTTTTTTAAAGAGAAAGTTGCTTTTCTCGTATTTCCATCATGTCCAAAACTTTTTTAAATGAGGGAGTTGCATTTCTCAGATTTCTATGGGGAAGGCTATAAGTTCATTGTAGCAGTTGAGAAAAATGTCTGGTCATGGTTTAAGGGAAGAACATCGTCACAGGGAAGCATTGAGAGAGAAGCGACAATCAAAAGGAGAATGGGAGCTTCCTTAGGGCAATCTACGGCAGGAACTTCCAAAGAAATCAAATTTCGATTTGCCAAAACACACATTTGAAGAAGAGATTGCAGGTTTCTTCTTGATTCCCTTAAGAAATAGTTGCAAGTAGATTCCAAGTGTCTATAACCAATCTATGATGCCAAGTTTGAGTAGGTATATAGTGAGACATCCTTAAATTTTTTTTATTAATTTTTATTTTTTTAAGACATCCTTAAATTAAATCACTCGAGTTATTGTCTGTTGTGGCTCGTCCCACTCCAAATTTTGCGCACGCACGCACATACTTCCCAAAATTGCTTTTCTTCTATTCAATGCGTAGTTCGGTTCATTTTCGCTCCCTTTGCCATCCTAAAAACCTACCAAAAGCCGCTCATTATTCGAGCCCTTTGTTCCAGCGACTACTCCCCACCCTCATCAGATTGAGTCATTATGGGCCCACCAACTTCCGTGTGATTCGTCCCTGAACCATACACCTATTGGAGAGAGTTCCACCCCGATACCATATTATAACATCCTTAAATTAACTCACTCGAAATTATATATATATATATATATATATATATATATATATTTTTTTTTTTGGCCCGTACCATAGTGAATCTCACAGTTTTGTCCTTTGATGTAAGGGCATTTACTTTTTCAAGAGGTCACCCATCTTAGTAGTGCTCTAGCTTGAACATGTTTAACTCTGGAGTTTCAAATTAAAACTTGTCATTCTGTTTATATATATATATATGCTGGAATCGCTTTGCTCCTATTTAATGCACAATTCAGCTCATATCTGCCCTCTTCACCATCTTAGAAGTCTGCCAAGAGCCGCTTCTTGTTCAAAACCTCTGGCATGGCGACCACTCTCCGCCCTCATTGGACCGAATCATTACAAATAGAGTCGTGAGTGACATTTGTCAAGCCTTTGTGTACACAATCATCCTGGGCTTGTTTATTTAAATAAGAAAACCATTCATGTGGTGGCAGGGGTATACATTCTCCGTGATTTATTTCCTTGCCTTGTACCATTGAGGACTTTCGTGACTGATCAAATCAATCAGGAACTTATGGTCCTTCAATCTTTGAAATTTTTAATGGAAGAAAGAGAAGATTAACTCTCTTTGACGGAATTTTGGGGGTATAGCAAGGCTGATGCCTCTACGTTGAGCTTAAACTATTTGCAAGCTTGAAATCACTCAGGCTTACCATGTTGAGAAAGCCAACTTCTAATGTGCTACTGATACTATTGCTCATTTGTTTCTATTTTCCTAACACACCCATGTAGTAGAATAATTTCTATGAAAGTTCCTAGGTCACGATTCATTCCTATTCATAGAGCATTAGCGCAAAAATTATTTCTGATAAATCGATTAAATTCATGTCCTTTCAAAGTAATTCATGTTTACGACAATTTGCACGAATAGAGTGTGGCTGCTTTACATCATCAAAAGAACGTCATGGCTCCAGTGGGACATCTACGTCTGCGAACTTGACCTATATAGGACAAAATGTAGATGAGCCTCGGCAGAAAATGGCCGACAGGCGAATCCCCACATACCGACGATGGGCCACAGGAATCGTCCCCCTTTTTGATACTCTTGGACATTTGCAGGAACTGGAGACAAACAATTGCTGATGCGATAGATCTACCTATCATTTTTCGGTCTTCGTCAAGCCTACTCCCAAGGTGACTTGGTCGTGATAGTATATATTCCAGCTTCCAAATGGAGGAGTGAGTATTCCGAAACTCTCAGATCCAATTCCGAAACTCGCTTTCAAGAGGTCCAAACATGGAACTCGATCTCCACATAGCCGCTGTAAAAGGGGATGTGCCTTTTTTGCTTAAGTTGCTCGCAAAAGATGAGCTGCTTCTCAATAAAAACATGACTGGGAATCAAGATGAGACTCCTCTGCACATTGCAGCCATGCTCGGACACTTGGATTTCGTGGAAGAGGTCCTAGCTCGGAAGGCCGAGCTGGCAAAAAAGCAAGATTCTCAGGGATCAACCCCTCTTCATCTCGCGGCAGCAAAAGGATACCTTAACATAGTGGTAAGCTTGTTAAGAGCCGAACCTGATGCGTGTGATGTCCGTGACGATCATGAAAGAAACCCTCTTCATGTCGCGGCCATGAAAGGCCATGTGGATGTATTGGAGTACTTGGTTCAAAAGAGACGTAAAGCAGCCAGTAATTATGTCGAAAATGGCCAGACAATCCTGCATTTATGCGTGATGCATAACAGACCAGAAGTTTTGAGATTTTTGATAGATATCTTAACCAATGGTGTCATCAACAAACAGGACAAAGACGGTAACACGATTTTGCATTTGGCTGCTACATATGGAGAAACTAAGGTATGTTCATGCAACCAAACCTATGCACTGGTCAAATTTAGTGAGCTTATTAATAAGAAAAGGCGATTCTAAGATGGTGAGTGTTCTAGAATATTCATAAGCCAAAAGATATCCATTTATAAATCATCGCAGGTTATGATATTTAAAAAAGGAGGAAGTCCTTGGTCCATATAATTCACTACAACTTTACACTTCACGCTATTTTGATACTAATTTTACCTACATCAGAAGGAACATCAAATCCGAGATAGCAAAAGAGTTTCAACAAGGGATGAGTATCCCTTTTGAAGGCATCAAATAATTTCACAAATATTAGAGGCCTGAAAAATGTTAGTAGCAAAGTTAATCTTGAAAAGTATGTGCATGGGCTTATCTAGTTCAAATTTGACCCCCATTGGTACATTCTGGTGTTATTTTTGTGCAGACTATGCTCTTCCTGACTAATAAAGGAGTTAAACGAAACATTAAGAACTCCGATGGCTTCACAGCACTCGACCTATTAGCACAAGGCGAAAGTGCGGAAAGAAAGAGAAAATGGCAAAACAATATGCATAAGACGATAATGGTGGTAGCGACATTGCTAGCTACCATGTCATTCCAAATCAGTTTTACCCCACCAGGTGGCGTTTTGGAAGGAAATTCCCCGAGTGATGGAGACACTACAAAACATATTGCAGGCATATCTAGAAGGGCGATTGAGCCGAGTGCTGCGTACAGTACAGAACAGAGGGCAGGCAAATCTATAATGGACCCAGAAGTGTACGAGGATTTCATAGCATGTAACACGATAAGTTTCATCGCATCGCTTAGCATCATTATGATTTTCATAAGTGGTCTTCCTTTAAAGCGGCATCGGATCACCACATGGCTTGCAATGGTGGTTACATGGGTTGCGATAACCTTCATGGCGGCAACTTATTTGATCTCCATATTCGTCGTCACACCGAGGGAACAATTGACAACTTTCATTATTGCAGTTGCACTTGCATTGCAAGCATGGATTGGATTGATGGCTTTTCTTTTTCTGTGCCACCTTATTCGCTTAATCCTGAAATTGGTACGCAAGGTCCGAAATTTCGTCCGCGGACGCTGGGCAGAAAGCAGGTCAGGGAGTCATACGGTTTAGTGGCTGTATACAGCTGCAAATGTGTTTGTTCCAGAAGAAGCGCCCTGAGACCTAAGGCCCTACAAGAGGAGATGCTATAGTGTATGTGTTGTTCAGTGTGCCGATTAGACAACTTAGCTATGATGCATTAGAGCATGGTATGTGCTTGTGAAAACAATAAATGTTTTAAGAGTGTTGAATTTATGTAAAGATGGAGTTTAGATGTGTATTGACTGGCTGTTTTATTTGATTTGATTTGTGGCAGTTTTAAAAAAAAAATAATTATCGGATTTAAAGTCCAAAAATCTCAGCCATGGGATCAATTTTATATAGTTTAACCTGAACATATTAAAGCGGTAATTTATTGACAATTAAGGAAGTTTGTTCTAGTGGAAATGGAAGTTTTATGATTAATCACAAAAAAATTACGATAGTTGAAAGGATTATTAGTTATAGATAGGATCCATTGATTATGAATTTGAAGGATTATTTATGTAGATTTACTAAGAATAGCAAAATCAAAAGTAAACTTTAGGTTGCTTAGATATCTCAATAAAAATTATAATCATTATGATCTTTCGAGCTTACAATAACTTGAGGTAATTTATTATCTATAGAAATAGAGAACTACCTACCACCTACACGGACTAGCAACTGATTTACAATTGTCAATGTCAATAATTGATTATAAGCTGAGCCTCTTATGACAATTTCAAGTACCTTACTATCCCAATAGTTTATTGCTATGTGATAGGAAATTTTTGTTTCAAACTGTATTAGCTCAATCACCACACAAAAGTGAAAGAACCAGTTTGACATGCGATTGAGATCATGATGATTTCAGGCAAGTTACAATTGCTGGAGGTATAATTATTAAGGACGGGAACTACGAGTTATGACTAGTTGAGGAAAATTACCCTTAGGACGATTATTTAGTAATTCCATTGTTGAGTTACGAAATATAAAAGTAAGCTATTACTAATAATGGAATAATACAAAATAATCAACTACCAATTTTGACTAATTGAAGAAAATTGAAATAATGCTGGATAATTACTAGTGATGACATCCCGATGTTATCTTGCTGTTCATAAATTATCTTTCCCTTCTCCAATTTATGATAATTTCTTTTTGCTGAACATACTTTCAAATGCTAACTGGTTTTCGAACAAAAATGGGCAATCAAATTTATAGCAAGACTGCTGATCGCACATTATGCTTCGTGTCTTTTGCTGGCTCTAAATCATTTGCGACTATTTTGGTAGGAAGACTAATTGCAAATGCACTTATAACACTATTGCTCATTTCAAGCGTCTTCTAACACAATTCATAAAGTTGAATAATCCTCCTGAAGAATTAGGTAATGTGCAATGTCAAATAAGATCATAATACATGAAAGGGAATCTCAAAAGTCATAGTAACAAAGCAAACCCATAGGGCTCTAAAATAAGCAAAAAGCCATAAATCAAGGCATTTCATCAAAACATGGTTGATAGAGATCATCACAAGCTTGTCTTCAAGAATAGATTTGTAATTGGATCTAAGTGAAATGATCGATGGCCAATCACCAAATTACACAACAAGATCATTGATAAGCATACACCAAGATCTCCATCTATAATTATGGCTTTGCTTTTAGGCAGTGTGCACCTAGGTTCGGTGTCCCCAACACCATCACCATACGAAGACAACATAAATATATTGAAAAATTTCAGATATGACATTTGTGAGAGCGAGCCTTGTAACCAATGCGAGATGCCAAAACTTTGAATGAAAATATGTTGAACGAGCACATAGTTGACACTGAAATTGCCGTGAACACTATTGAAACTAGAGGCGGAGCACTTATTTATTAAAACTTCAAAATCTAGAATTAGATCATAGAGAAAAGCTCCAAGATATAAAATCGGGAGAGCAAAGCTCCCAGATCTAAAACTAAATCGAGAGAATTAGAAAAAGAAAAAAAGGAAGTAAAAGGAAAAAGGAACTAGGGGGAGGAGGGAGAGATCTAGATCATATCCAATCCCCCTCCCCCGGAGGCTCGTGGGATTGACGTGAGGGGGCATAAGGATGGCTATATTTCTAGGAGCGAACTCCAAGCGGAACCTCAATATCCACGGGCTTATTAGCTAAATGGCAATTGGCATATACAATAATATGCTACCTAGTATTGTCATAATATCGGCCAATTTCATTCTTTTCATTAACTGAGGAAGAATTTGCAAATTGATAAAATCAGGTGGATGAATTTTCCACCCACTTTGATCTCCTATTAAAAAATTCCCAATTCCCCCTTTGGGGCTCCAACTCTTGTCTCTAGCTATCGGGGTTCCCATTTCCATACCAACCCAAGATATGCTTATTGGTCTATATGTATTATCGATTGGGAATCAGTGAGGTATTTGTACAAATAGGTATAATGCACGGAATCGAAGATAACAATTAATTGGAATTTATAGTTTTTGATAAAAAAATAATAATAAAGAACTCATTCTTGTAGATTAGATCAAATCGAACCTACTAATTGGTGGAGATTCCTTGGGGAGAGTGGAAGAGACGGAAAAAAAAAGTTCAGAGGGGGGAAGAGAGAGAGGAAGAAGAAGAGATGAAGTCTTTAAAGTTGACGTGCTGCTTTTAGGGAATTGCGGGATACAGCTTGGGACCATTTTGTGGTGACACATTTCGTCAAGGTCACCTTTCACACATGTCCATATCCGAAAAGAAAGGAAAAGCATGATGTTGATATATCTCTAATTGTTGCTTAGCAAAAGTACCGTAGAAAATTATGATCATTGGTCTTAGCTAATCATGTCTAATATTGTGTGAAGGCCTTGGGGACTATGACACTACATCTCTCTACTAGGAGTCTAATAGCAATACATAATTCTTTAAAAAAACTTCAATTATGATATAGCATAATCATATGCTCAAAATTTTGTGACTATTTTGGTAGGAAGACTAATCTTAAATGCACTCAAGCATCTTCCTAACACAATCCATAAAGTTGAATAATCCTCCTGAAGAATTAGGTAATGTGCAGGCCCAAATAAGACT
Organism: Eucalyptus decipiens; assembly: GCA_014182575.1. Classification (NCBI taxonomy): domain Eukaryota; kingdom Viridiplantae; phylum Streptophyta; class Magnoliopsida; order Myrtales; family Myrtaceae; genus Eucalyptus; species Eucalyptus decipiens. The sequence goes on along the minus strand of CM024611.1, from coordinate 8,428,196 downwards.
ATAGTAGAAGCTTTTGAAGTAGACATGCAGCGTTTAGGAAATTGGGGGACACATCTATGACCATTTGGTGGTGATGCTACTTAAAGGTCACGCCTTCATACATGTCCATATTCGAAAGAAAAAGAAAGGAATGATGTTGATATATCTTTGATTGCTCGGTGAAAATAAAGTAGAAGATTATGGTCATTGATCTTAGCCAATCATGTCTAACATTGTGAAAAGGCCTCGGGGACTATGACACTATGTTTTTCTAATAAGGGTCTTATATCATTACATAATTCTTCAAAAATTTTCAATTCTGATTTAGGAGATTCTTATGCTCAATGTTCTTGCCGCTCAAATTGGCCAATCTAAAGTTTTAACACATATGCACAAACACGCAGAAAGACATACATGGGGGAAAAAGCCATATCTGTGAATGAATCCACTGAACATACAAAGGAATAGCCTCCATTTATATATAGGTTGTATCCTCACACGAACTTGAAGAATCGTTCGCTTACCTCACATCCCTTGGACTTTTGGATGAATCGGGCCTCATACTTCAGATAAGAATAAGGGTGATGCAGAATGCAGATGATCGATTCTTGGTAATATCATGTTACTGTAATGAGTAACTCACGATCGCCCACTTCAGGCCAAAAGCGTTTCTAAAAGAGTGTTGCTTTTCTCAGATTTCCATCTTGCCTAAAACTTTTATAAGAAACTTTTTAAAGAGGAAGTTGCTTTTCTCATATTTCCATCATGTCTAAAAGTTTTTTGAATGAGGGAGTGTTTCTCAGATTTCTATGGGGAAGGCTATTGTTCCATTGTAGCAGCTGAGAAAAATGTTTGGTTGTGGTTGAAGGGAAGAACATCGTCGCAATGAAGCATTTAGAGGGAAGCGACAATCAAAAGGAGAATGGTAGCTTCCTTTAGGGCAATCTACGGCAGGGACTTACAAACAAATTAAAGTTCGATTTGCCAAAACACACATTTGAGAAAGAGATTGCAGGTTTCTTCTTGATTACCTTAAGAAATAGTTGCAAGTAGATTCCAGATATCTATAACCTAGCTATGATGCCAAGTTTGACTAGGTCTATAGTGTGATATCCATAAATTAATTTACTCAGGGTATTGTCTATTTTGGCTCGTCCCATACCAAAATTCACACACACACACACATCCCAAAATCACTTTTCCTCTGTTCAATGCATATTTTGATTCATTCTTATCCCCTCTGTCATCCTAAAAGCCTATTAAGAGCTGCTCATTATCCGAGCCCTCTGGCCTGGCGACCACTCCCCGTCCTCATCGGACTGGGTTCTTATAGGCCCATCAACTTCTGTGGGGTTTGTCCCTGAATCATACACCTATTGGAGAGGGTCCCACCCTGATACCATATTGTAACATCCTTGGATTAACTCCCTTGACATATTATCCTCTTTAGCCCATGCCATAGCGAATCTCATGGTTTTTTCCTTTGACATACGGGCATTCACATTTCTAAAATGTCACCCATCCTAGTAATACTCTAGCTTGAACAAGTTTAACATTGAAGTTTCAAATCAAAACTTGCCATTCGATTTTTACATATATATCCTAGTACCGCTTTGCTCCTGTTCAGTGTACAATTTAGTTTATTTTTGCCCATTGGGCCTTCGCCATTTTAGAAGCTTGCCAAGAGCGGCTTCTTGTTAGAAGCCTTTCACCCTACGGCCACTCTCCGCCCTCATTGGATCGGATCGTTACATATAGAGTCGTGAGTAACATCTAACCAAGTGTTTAAGTACACAATCATCCTAGGCTTCTTCATTTAAATAAGAAAACCATTCCTGTGGCGGCAGGGGTATACATGCTCTGTGATTCATTTCCTTGCCTAGTACCATAGAGGACTTTCGCGACTGATCAAATCAATCAGGAGCTTATGGTCCTTCAATCTTTGAAATATTTAACGGAAGAAAAAGAAGATCAACTCTCTTTGGTGGAATTTTGAAGGTATAGCAAGGCTGATGCCTCCACATTGAGCTTAAACTATTTGCAAGCTTGAAAGCATTTGGGATTACCATGTTGAGAAGGCCAACTTCTAATATAATAATGATACTATTGCTCATTTGTTTCTACCTTCCTAACACACCCATATAGTAGAATAATTTCTGTGAAATTTCCTAGGTCACGATTCATTCCAATTGATCAAGCATTAGTGCAAAAATTGTTTCTGATAAATCGATGAAATTCATGTCCTTTCGAAGTAATTCATGTTTACAACAATTCGCATGAATAGAGTGCGGCTGTTCTCATCATTAAAGGATGTCATGGCTCCGATGGGACATCTTACGTCTGCGAACTTGACCTTTATAGGACCAAATGGAGACGAGACTCGGCAGAAAATGGCCGACAGGCGAATCCCCACATACCTGCGGTGGGGGTCCAGGAGTCATAACCTTTTTTGACATTCTAAGACATTGGCAGGAACTGAGACAAATAATTGCTGATGAGATAGACCTACCAATCATGTTTCAGTCTTCGTCAAGTCTACTGTGAAGGTTGACTTGGGTTTTGACGGTTTATATTTGAAGTCTCCAAATGGAGTGAGTATTTTGAAACTCCTTTTTATAGAGATCCAAAGATGGAGCTCGAGCTTAGAGAAGCCACCATGAAAGGAAATGTGCTTTCTTTTCTTGAGTTCCTCAAAAAAGATATGCTACTTCTCGATAGAATTATGATTGGCAATCAGACTAGACTTCTTGCGCATTGTGGCCATGCTCAGCCGCTTGGAATTTGTGAAAGAGGTTCTAGCTTGGAAGGCCAAGCTAGCAAAAGCGCAAAATTCTTAGGGTTTGACTCCTCTTCATCTAGTAAAAGGGTATCTTAACATAGTGGAAAGCTTGTTAAGAGTCTTGTTAAGAGTTAACTCGAAATATGTTCCATCCATGACAAATACACCCAAAAAAAAAAAAAAAACTCTTCATGTCGTCATGGCCATGAAAGAGCATGTGTATGTGTTGGAATGCTTGGTTCGAGCAAGACCTCCTGATACAGCCCGTAGTGTCACTAAACATGACCAAACAATCCTGCATTTATGTGTGAAGCACAACAAACTTGAAACTTTGAAGGATTTGATAGATATCATAGGCAATGATAAGTTCATCAACTCGAGGGATGAAGATGGCAACAAAATTTGCATTTGGCTGCTGTGGATAGACAAATTGAGGTACTAAGCCTATGCACTAGTCAAATTCAGTGAGCTTATCACTAAAAAAAGCGGTTTAAGGAAACATGAATGTCCTAGAAATATTCAGAAGCTAAAAGTTATTAATTATAAATCATCATAGTTATGATATATGGAAAGAAGTTATTGGTCCGGACAATTAACTACAGCTTCACAGATTACGCTATTTTTATATTAATTTTATCTACATTAGAAGCAACATAAAACCAAAGATAGCAGAAGAGATTCAACAAGGGATGAGTTTCCCTTTCGAAGGCATCAGATAAATATCACAGACACTAGAGGATTGAAAAACGCTAGTAGCAAAGTTAATTTTAAAAAGTATATAACATGGACTTGCCAAGTTCAAACCTGACACCAATTGGTATATTCTATTGCTACTGCTCTGCAGACTATTGACTTCCTGATTAATAAACGAGTAACATCACGAATTCCAGAGGTTTCACAGTTCTAGGCCTATTAGCACGAGGCCAAAGCGCGGATGAGTCTCAGATATTACGGATTCTATTCCTCAAAATTCAGAGAGTAGGACCAATCCGAGTGAATGGTCTATGCAAATAACACGGTCACCGCCTTCCATCCACTTAAAGGAGAAGAGAACAATGAGGAAAGTAAGAGAAAGTGGCAAGAGAGCATGCATGAGACGGTAATGGCGGTGGCAATGTTGCTATTTGCCATGACATTCCAAGCTGGTGTCAACCCACCTGGGGGCACTTGGGAAGATGATTTCCTAGGCGATAAAAATCGTCAACCACATACCGTGGGCTACTCCATAATAGCATCTAAGGACTCGTCTGTATACAAGTCATTCGGTGTATATAACATGATAAACTTCGTCGCATTACTTAGCATCATTCTGCTTCAAATAAGTGGTCGAAATTCAAAGCAGCATCCGAATTCCAAGCAACTTTTGATCTCCACATGGCTTGCAATGCTGACTTTGTGGGTTGTGATATTCTCCACGGGTTCGACTTATACCATCTCCTTAACATTCTCATCACCAGATATTTATGTAGGGGGGCGGAGTTCTACGTATTGTGCCAGCATGCGTTGCATTCATGGTTCTTCTTCCTCTCCTGGTCAACGTTTTTAAATTAATCCTGAAGGTGGTACGCAAAGTCCTGAAATCCGTCTGCGAAGCCTTGAGAAGACGGAAGCAGAAGGATCTTATAGTTTAGGCACTGTTTGATAACCATCCAAACAGTGCCTGATTCTGATTTTTTGTTCTCAGAATTGCGTTTGGTAAAATTTTTGTTCGCGAAAACAATTTTGGACAAGAATTGAGAATAAAAAAAAAATGTGATTCTCAGTCTGGGAATTAAAAAAAGAATAAAAACAGTAAAAGTCTTCTTCTTCCCTTCCGCCATCCCGCAACTGCCGTCCACCACAGCCCGCCGCCGCCTGCCGCCATTCGCCGTCCGCTGGCCCAGCGAGCTCGCTGGAAGCTCGCCAGGCCAGGGCGAGGTCCGGCGAACTCGCCGGTGGCCAGGCAAGCCTTGCCTAGCCCCGTTGGTGGCTAGGCAGGTCTCGCTCAACCCCGCAAGGCCCACTGTCCACCGGCAAGGCTTGGCCTTGCCGGATCCGCGAGGCCAAGCCTCGCCGGGGCCGGGCATCGCCGGGATTGGGCAAGCCTCGCAATGCGCAGCTCCACCGGTTGCTAGGCGGGCCTCGCCCAACCCCCGCGAGGCTCATCCAGCCTTGCCGATGGCTAGGTAGGCCTTGCCCAGCCCCGGCAAGGCCGGCTTGGCCATCGGTGAGGCTCAGCCGACGAGGGCCGGCGACACTCCAGTGAGGTTGCTGGCCCTCATGGCCGGTAGTCGGTCGCTGGTTCGGGGACCGGCCACAAGAAAAAGAAGAAGAAGAATAGGAGAAAAAGGATAAAAAAAGAAGGAAAAAAGTAAAAAAATTATTTAAAAATTAAAATAAATTGATTTGGAACATAATCAATGAGCACAATATCAAACACAATTCTATTCCAAAATCAGAAATTTTGGACAGTTATCAAACGCGTTCTTTTATTTAGAATAAAAAATAATTATTTTTGGTCAAAATCTATTCTCGGGAATAGAATCGTTACCAAACGCGCCCTTAATGGCTGGGTATCATTACAAGTGTGTTTGTCCTAAAAGAAGTGCACTGGGCCATAAGACCATGCAAGAGTAGATGCTACGTAGTATGTGCTATTCAACGTGCTGATGAGATAAAATATCTACAGTAAGTTTGAGAATGCAAGTTTGTGTGTATGTGCTAGTGAAAACAATAAATGTTTTAAGTGTGTTGAATGTATGTGAAAAATGGAGTTCACATGGATAATGGATTAATGTTTTACTTGTTGACTGTTGTGGATATAGACAAGCGAATCGATAAAATAGTCGGAAGGAAGGAAAGTAAATCAAACATCGAATTGACATGGCTCAATCCAAATATTGGAATCCATGTTCATGGAAAGAGCAGTACAGAATTACATTATAAAAATAAGCAATACAAAAAAGATTACAGTCTTTATAGTACCGAAACGCTCTTGGTGTTTTTTAGTCTTTAATTACTTCTAATAACTCACTCAATATTTAGCTCCTCATAATTCTTAGTGAAATTTCACTCAAGAATTATACAAATTCTAATTACAAAAATTTAACCGTCTAAATTATCACGAAATGTAGTTATAACAAGCAAAATCCGAAGAACTCTGCAAAATTTCCCGGTCTCAGACCATTCTCTCTCTGTGGCCATCAAGGACTGGCGCGCCTTTTGTTGGACGCGTCTCTCTTTTATAATGCAAAAGAGAGAGCCTACATCATTTTCGCCCCTCTTTTGTCTTCTTCCTTCCTTCGGCAGCCCGCGCGCAGAGAATTTAATGTAATTAATGCGACCAGCGTGCTAAACAAAATCGCAGACAATCACAAAAATCCAACTTGGACTTTATTAATCAAGACAGACAGATTTGTATCCTTTATTTTTGGTATTTTCTTAATGAGCTCAAACTCGCGACATATTTTCAATAATAAACAAATATGAGACACATCTATTGAAATTGGTGATGCAACGGAAGCAAATTGTAATTTTGCAATTAAATCAGGAGCAATGGAAATTGACAGAGAAATGAACGGAGGTCCAATAAAAGGACGAGAGATTTACTTAATTCAGTCGGACCATCGGAATCTACTTTCACAGGGTTTTGCAAGATGTATGAACATACCATTTGTCTATCTGCAGTCACCGGCCGAATAATCTTATTTGAGGTCGAACTATATCACTAAGCCAAGCCATGCCATCGTTAACCCTAACCTTCGTCGGAGCGTCACCATCAGTCAAGCAACATCATCCATCAAACATCCTTTATACACAGTTTCGAGAAATATATGAATGATGACAGTAGAGACGTAGCATTGGATATGCAGGAACTGCAGTTAAAGATCTGTGCGCGCGTCAACACCCCCTCGGACATCCCTCCCCCCCACCCCCGCGCGGGTTATCACCACGGTCAACCCCGAAGGGGCGCGTAAAATGCAGGGCAAAAACCCAACATCACAGAGTCAGATTCGACAAACACGGAAATATGAAACTCTTGCGCGACAACTCGAAATTCGGTCGACGTCATTTAAGCTAAGTCAATATGCTTTAAGATCTCCTGATAACGGGATGAATATGCAGTGAGCCTTTTTTGAAAGCATTTTGTCGAACGAGTGGTGGGCAGGCATTTTCCTCGTGTCTATGTTCGAAGCAAATGAAAGATTGACATCCACATAGAAACCAATCATACCGACATATTGGATTTTTCGTTCAATCAGAAACTTGAGTTTGACACCTCTATCCTTGTTTTCAGGAAACGGAGGCAGAGCAATATGTTCGTACCTTGACAAGGTGAATTTCCAGTCGCAACCGATGATCAAGTAAGCAAGGAATTGAAGGACATGCTCCGAAACTCATCACCGGCAAGGATGGGCTTCGACATTGAAGTTTCGGCCCAGAACAGGATTCTTCGAACTTCACGGCCGAAGAGGGAAATAGTGTGCCTCCACGCGACGACGAAATTTTTTTTAATAAAAGACCCTCATTTTTTCTTTAACGTAAGAAAACTTTTTTTTTATTCGGTAAAAAGAGAGATCTTTTCTTTTTGTGCCGCCAGCCCCTTGTCCATCAGCAGAAAGGGACGAGACCACAAAGGCCAGGGTTTTTTCTTTGAAAAAATAACAATATGATTCTAAAACCTTTAATTTGTTCAATATAGTCCCAAAATTATAATCCAATATGCATTATGCATTTGCCTCGATAGAGAGGAGCTTGTATTGTTCTTAGATTTAAAAGACTTATGAAGCAAATTGTAAGTGAACTTTCAACTTCATTTCATTTTTTTATTACAAATATTACCTCACAACTCATACCTATCCTAAAAAGGACCATCATATTGGTAAATTAAAATCGTGGTCAACAAAAGCATGGTTTAGAAATGATCACTAACACAAGCGCTCAATGGTTGTTTTCAGTTGAACTAGCCCCCGACCGGTTCGGAATGGACATCAAACGAACCGATGAGGAAGTCATCACAATGATAGAACCACTTTTTATTAGTTGATATTGTTGCAGAAATTGATCTGACTTGTTCTCCTGCGCAGGGCTTCATCTGCATCTTCTTTGTGACCAAAAGATCAGCAGCTGATCGTGCCGGGCTTAGGATCCACCCAGGAAGAGGCCAATGCAGCTGGGCACCTGCTAGCGGTCTCCAGATTAGAAGGGGAAAAAGTTTAATGCCTTCAAATGTTTGCTCTGAAGGGCTAATACGCTGCTGTGAGCAGAGTGACATAAGAGAAGTCCTCACCGCAGCCATCGGAATGATGGACAGGATCAAAATCCACATCATGGGGTGGCCCAACCAAACGCGCCCTACCACAACCCCATCAACGGGCGCGGCGGCTCTCGTCCTTTTAATGTACATGCTCGCAACATCTGTCGTTAAAAGATTGAATGTCAAAATAAAAAGAATACGTGCCAATGAAATTTTTACATCGGTCATGAGAGGGAGAATCGGGACTTTTGAGTTCTTTGCAATGTTTTCTGAATGGAGGGGAGCAAGTAATTCAACCATATAATCTAGGAAGCACCGATACTCTCTAAGAGCTTTCGTGTCGTGTCGGACACTTTGACGCGTGTCCAATACTCTCCGACACTCGATCAACAACTGTTGAAAAATCCGATATCTGACCAATTTTTTCGACACTCGAATTGGAATTCTAACGTGCGAGTTTCCGACCCATGATTTTGACACGCGGGATCAATTTTATAAATTTTCAATAAGTGAATGGTCAATATATATGTGTGTGTATGTGTGTGAAAAAAAAATCAATAATAAAAATAACAAATTAGGAATGAAGAAAAACTTAATATTTCTTTATCTTTTCTTTTGACTCTCACTTTCCGTGATACACAATTTACCCTAAAGTTTTTTAATTTTTTCTTTCGACACGTCTGACACGCAAGTCTAAGATAATTTTGAATAATATTTTTATTTTTTCTTTCCTTTTATTTTTCCTTTTGTCGGCCACTGGCCATGGTCGGGTAGGCTGACCTTGCTTAGGTGAATGTCGTCGTCGCCTACCAAAGGCGAGGCCTAGCCAAACAAGTGTGAGCCCCAACTGAGCGAAGGTGAGGCAACCTTAGCCTAGGCTAGACTTGCCTAATTTAGTGGGGTTCACCCTCGCCTAGGCCAGATTTGGCGAGGCTACCCTAACCTAAGTGAGGGGAGCCTTCGTTGGGGCTCGACCTTGCTAGTGGCGAGCAACAAAGACCCTCACGACCCACTCGACCATGGCTAATGGTCGGCAACTTTTGATCCGGAATGGAAAATAAAAAAGAAAAAAATTAAAAAAATATTAAAATTTTATTAAAAATTATTCATATCAACATGGATCGTTTCATGTAGATTGGACGGGGTCCACGGTAGCAATATCTAATTAAAATTAGTTGAAATGACTGAATTTATAGTAGATCATAAGGTTTAGGAATAAATTGACACAATTAAAAAGTTTGAGATTCAATCTGTACAAATACCATAGATTTAGGATTTTACTAACATTTTTTGCTAAATCATCACAGGTTTTGATATTTGGAAAGGAAGTCACTCGTCCATATAATTAATTACAACTTTATGCTTCACGTTATTTTCACGCTAATTCATTTAGATTAGAAGGAATGTAAAAATAGAGAAGCAGAAAAAATTCAACAAGGGATGAGATTCCCTTTTGAAGGCATCATATGATAGTCACAAACATTAGAGGACTTAAAAACACTAGAAGCAAATTTAGTCCTCAAAAGTTTACAACATGGGCTTGTCTAGTTCAAACCCTACATCAATTGGTACATTCTGTTGTAACTCCTCTGCAGACTATAATCTTCCTAACTAATAAAGGAGTAGACCAGAACATTGTGAACTCCAACGGTTTCACAGCACTAGGCCTACTAGCACAAGGCCAAATCGTGAAAAGAGCCTAAGAGATTATGGATTTTATTCCTCAAACTTCAGAGAATCATAACTTGTCTAGACAAACCGTCAATGTGAATAACACGGTTACCATAGAGAGAAAGAGGGAAGCGAAAAAAAAGTGGCAAAACGGTATACATAAAGAGCTAATGGTGGTGGCGACATTGGTAGTTACCATAGCTTACGAAGCGGGTACGAACCTACCTGACGAATTTGCAAAGGCAAATAAGAACCTTGATGATTACGAGTTGTTTATAGCATGTAACAGATAAGCTTCATCACATCACTTAGCACCATTATGCTTCTCATAAGTCATCTTCCCTTAAAGCGGTGTCGGATCACCACGTGGATCGTAATGCTAACTATGTGGGTTGCAATCACCTGCACAGCGTAAGGTTATTCGTTTCTCGTATCACTCTCCTCACCGGAGAGGGAAAAATGTTGAAAGATATGCTGAAGATCCGGCAAATATACCGGGAAATTGATTGATCTGATTTTGATTATAAAGAATCAATCAAAGATTAGATAGAAATATTAGATTGATTTGTAAAATATTACATTGCCTTTTTTATATGTACATCTTGTAATATAACTGCTAAAGTCCCGTACATTGATTACAAGTGAGAAATATACAGAAAATCTTCTCTCCAAAATTCGTCCTCTTCTTGCTTTCCTCATCCGTTCCTTGCTCTCCTTCGGCTTCTCACATGGTATCAGAGCTTTGGCTTTAAGCTCCAATTTCCGCATCCGATTGCTTTCGTACGTTCTTGAAGCTGCAAGACAGATCAACGTCTTGTTACGGAAGAATCAAACCTTGTAAGGAGGAAGAAGAAACGGAAAGGAATTTTTTACCATGAATCCAAAAAATCTGCTCCCTGCTGCTGCTGGCGTTCCATCCACAGGCGACGCCACACCGACGGGAGAGACACAATGCCACAGCACCGGCATGATACTTGCAATTCCCACAACCCAGCAACAAATCCAGACCCAAGGCATACAATGACAGTTATTCCCGGCTCAGTTGAATATGGGGCAACCCATTCCGAACCATCCTTACCAATGGGTACCCTATCCATACTACGTCGGGCAAGGCCCGAATCCATCATTGCCGGGGGTAATGAGTTACCACAGCAATGTTCAGCCCGATGGGAGCCTACCAGCCAGAAGCGGGGCAAACTCAGCCGCCGAGACAAAACAAGTTAGCGGGTCTGGAGAACCAGGTTCGGGGACGAATCCCCACCCAGGACTCTTCAATGCGAGTCATGGAACTGGGTTTAATGGATCGGGTACAAGGACGAATCCCTACCTGAACCTTTGACCCGGGTTTTTATCGTTTTCGATTGCGGCCATCACCGGCTGACCAGAGCCAGGTGACCCTCTGCATGTGTCAACCGCCGACAGTTCAGAATTGCGACTAATCAGTCTGCAACTGACCGAGCCGAAAAACTACAAGAAATGGTCACAAGACTTCCGGCGAGCTCTCGTGACAAAGGATAAAGACGGTTGCCTCTACGAAATCGTACCGATTCCGTCGGACGAACGACTGACTAGGCATTGGAGAAAGTGCAATCACATGATCCGCACCTAGATCAGCAATTGTGTCTCTCCAAACATCATAGCCGGCCTTCCACCGACAGAGGATTCGAAAATCATGTGGGACAACATCAAAGAAATGTACAGGAAATTAGACGGAGTGAAAATCTTTTGTCTCATGCAGGAACTCACAGATCTCAAGCAGGGGAATATGTCTGTCACAGCGTGTTACAACAAACTCTCATCGCTCTAGAACGAGCTCGAGGCCGCGGAAGAAAAACTCGAGGGACCTCCAGAAACTCTCAGGCAGTACAGATTTATGAAGGAGAGGGAGAAATCCACTCGATTTCTTTTAATTTTGAACGAAACATACCTAACATTTCGTTTGCAGATCCTGGCGATGGATCCCGTGCCGCCCCTCAGTTGGATTTTCCAGCTAGCCATCCAAGAAGAGAGCCAGCGGCTCACAACTCCGGAGCAGACACGAGGAGGTGACGACGTCACTCTCGCTCTTCGCGGGGAACGCCGCGGAAGAGAATTGAGGGTAAAAACCCTATTATAGGAGAGAGAAAATCACAAGGGGCTAGGGTTCGCAACCAACGAAAGAACCCTTAAAAGGGAAGGAAGCTACAGTTCAGATTTAATCTAGCGATCTAACGGCCCAGATTCCTTCCGGCGATCTGACGGTCCGCAGGGACTCGATCTGTCCGTTGCATCGGACAGTGGAGATAATTCCATAATAAAAGCATCCGACAACCAGATTGTTTCCGCATCACTAAGGAATTTCGGCCAAAATTCAAGGGGGAGAGGTAAATTATACTGTGAACATTGCAAACGTCCGCATCATTCCATAGATAATTGTTGGAAATTACATGGAAAGCCATGAGAAAAAGGAAAAAAGAAAGAATATTCTACAGCTTACTGTGTTACTTGGACCCTCTTTGGACCAAGTAGTGATCGACCAATTAACTATGGGCAATATCAACAATTGGTGCAGGCACTGCAGAAAGCAGACATTGGAAATAAAGGAGGAAGTTTCTCGGGTATATCCCACTGCCTGATCGATTCTATTTCAAAAAGGGCATAGATAGTTGACTCGAGAGCAAGTGATCATATCATTTGTAATATAAGTTTTTTTTCAAAAATGCATAGGAAATTGGATACACCTATTTCTGTGCAACTTCCAAATGGAAATATTACTCATGTTACATTGACAAGCACTATTCAACTAAGCTCTCAAATTATCCTACAAAATGTCCTTTATGTCCCACAATTTTAGTTCAATCTCATTTCCGTGTCCAAAGTCTGCAAGGAAAATTCCTGTCAAATACTCTTCAATGCTAACACATGTTTTTTTCAGGCCCTTTCGACTGGGAAACTGATGGGCTTGGGTAGTTTTTCCAAAGGTTTATATTTCTAGACCAATTTTCTAAGTCATTTTGATTTGAATTCAATTCCTCTGAATAAGTTGTCATTGTGTAATGTCATTGCCAATGATAAAGATTTTCTTTTACATTTGAGAATGGGTCATAGTGCTTTCTTTTCATACTCTAAATGTCATATATGTCCTCTTGCAAAACAGTCTTGCACACCTTTCCCTTCAAATAAAAAACGTTCCAATGATATCCTTTCTTTAATTCATGTGGATGTTTTGGGACCATATCACACAGCACATCGTGATGGTTCACGATATTTTCTCACAATTGTGGACGATCACTCTTGGGCCACATGGGTATTCTTGATGCAGTCCAAAGCCCAAGTTCCCTCTCATTTGAAAACATTCATCACCCCGACTAAAAATCAGTTTGGGAAATCAATTCAGAGAATTCAGACTGACAATGGGAAAGAATTTTTTAGTCATGACTGCAGCTCCTTTTTCTTGTCTCATGGCATTTTACATGAAAGCTCATGTATTTACACTCCACAACAAAATGGAGTAGTGGAACGTAAACATCGTCACCTGCTGGAAGTTGCACGAGCTTTGAAGTTTCAGGGATCTATTCTAGCGATATATTGGGGAGATTGTGTCCTTACTACAACCTACCTCATTAACCGCATGCCCACTCGGATATTGGATGGTAAATCACATTTTGAATTACTTTATGGAAAAAAAAAAAAACCAGCAGTAGATCATCTACGAGTTTTCGGTTGTTTATGTTATACTGCAACTATGGGACTTCGAGACAAAATGAGTCCACATGCCAGGAGATGCATATTCATGGGTTATCCTAACCTACAGAAGGGTTATTATGTTCTCAATCCATCAACAGGAGATTTTTTCGTGAGCAGGGATGTCATTTTTCACGAAACTATCTTTCCATTTCGTGAGTCTACAGAGGATTTGGATACCTCAACCAATTCTCACCGTTCATCAATTAAGGAAAATATATCCCCTGAACATTTTCTCTCAGCATCCTCAGGACAAGTCATTCCATCCTCCTCATTTGATCAGCTACCTCAGACGGCAACATTGGAAAGTCTACCTGCTATTCCACTAAATATTGAGAATGATTCTAGTGAACAGATAGAAAACAATACTGTAGAGATATCTCCTCCTCCACCACCAATGGATCATCCATGACGTTCGGGGTGAGCTACGAGACCACCAACTTGGACCAAAGACTATGGGTGCGTTTGGCACCAGCTTTGCCAAGTACCTTTGGGTACCCAAAGCCCATTTGCCCAAATATTGGGTGTTTGGGAAAAATTTTTAGACTTGCCTTGAAGAAATGCTTTGGCCTTCCCAAAGGTGAAAGCCCAAGGCAGCCCGAGATCGCCTTGGGCTTTCAGCATTCTCGGCATGCTGAGGGTCACTGTTCACTTATTTTTTTTTTTCCAAATTTGTCCTCACGAATTTTTTGTTTTTCCGGTGCGTGCCCTTGTATGAGCACTGTTCATCTTCTCCAGGACGCCGCGAGCCTCAGGGTCGGACGACCTCCGGCGAGGGTCCGCCGGAGGTCGCAGGTCCTCGCGGCGACCCAAATCTGGGTCGCCGGAGGTCGCGCGGAGGTCGCGCGACCTCTGTGCAAACCAGATCCGGTCGCGGAGGTCGAGCGACCTCGCCGCGACCCGATCTGGTCGCCGGACTGGTCGCGGCGAGGTCACGCGACCTCCGCGCGACCTCTGTGCAACCAGATTTGGTCGCCTGACTGGTCGCCGCGAGGTCGCGCGACCTCCGGCGAACAGATCTGGTCGCGCGACCTCTGTGCGACCAGATCTGGTCGCGCGACCTCTCGCGCGACCGGACTCCGCCTCCCGCGACCCGATCCGGGTCGCGGAGGTCCCAACAGCGTCGCGCGACCTCGCCAGCCCAGATCCGGGGTCGCCGGAGGTCGCCGAGAGTCGCCGCCGGCCGCCGGATGCCGCCTGCCCTTGCTGGTTTTCATTTTTTTTTTATTTTTTTTTCTTTTAATATTTTTTTTTTCACAAAAGTCTTTTGTCCCCCAAACACCATTTTGCTCAAAGGTACTTCATAAAGGGCTTTTAAATTACAATTTACCAAACACAGTTTGCATTTTGGAAAACACATTTAACTCAAAGGTCTTTGCATTTTCCTAAAGACTTTCCCCAAAAGTCTTCCCAAACGCACCCTATGTATGTGCCTCACTTAACGGACCAGATATTAACTATCCAATATCTTCTTATGTCTCTTTTGAAAAGCTTTTGTCGGAACATAGATGTTGCATTAATCACATATCAGATGAAAAAGAACCATCCAGTTATGATGAGGCATCCAAAGACCCACAGTGGCAACAGTCATGGCGACGGAATTACAAGCATTGACTGATAATCAGACATGGGAGATAGTTCATCTACCCCAAAACAGGAAATCCATAGGATGCAAATGGGTCTATAAAGTAAAGTATAGAGCTGATGGATCTATTGAACAATACAAAGCTCGATTAGTAGCGGAAGGATATACCCAATGAGAAGGTTTCGACTATCACGAAACTTTTTCTCCAGTTGCTAAAGATGTCACCATCCGCTCATTCTTATCAATTGCAGCAATCCATGATTGGCCATTACACCAAATGGACGTCCACAACGCTTTTCTTCATGGCGATCTAGATGAAGAAATTTACATGGATATTCCTCAGGGCTTACAGAGACAGGGGGAGAATAAAGTATGTCATCTCCGCAAATCCCTTTATGGGCTGAAACAAGCTTCTAGACAATGGTATGCTAAGTTTGCTAATGCTCTCATCAATGCAAACTTCAAACAATCCAAATATGATTATGCCTTATTTACATGGACTAAAGGTACGTCATCTATTTATTTGATGATTTATGTAGATGACATTCTTATTATGGGAAATGATGAAGCTGCAATAGAGAGCCTTAAAAAAATATTTGCATACTACATTTCATATAAAAGATCTGGGAGCACCAAAATATTTTCTTGGGATTGAGATCGCTTGATCTCACCGAGGAATTTCTCTCGGTCAGAGGAAATTTGTGTTGGAAATTATATCAGAGGTCGGTTTTATCAGGATGCAAGCTAGCAGCTATTCCAATCGAGCAGAATACCAGATTGACTACAACAAACCATATTGGGGGAACATCTCAGGATGATGATCCTATACTATCGGATCCGACGAGTTATCAGAAGCTCATTGGAAAACTTATATACCTAACTATGACCAGACCTGATATATCATATGCACTACAAAACCTCAGTCAGTTTATGCACAAATCGAAGGAATCCCACATGAATGCTGCTCTAAAAGTTGTGAAGTATGTGAAGAGGTGTCCAGGACTTAGGATACTTCTATCTAGAAGATGCAACATGGAAATGACAGCATACTGTGATGTAGATTATGCAACTTGCCCTATGAGTTGAAGATCCATAACTAGGTTTTGCATTAAGCTGGGAGATTCCCTTCTTTCATGGAAAACCAAGAAGCAAGCAACAATTTCTTTATCCTTAGCTAAAGCAAAATATTGGGCCATGGCAAAAACCACATGTGAGATTGTGTGGATACGAGGTTTACTTGGTGACCTCGGAGTACAGCTGAAAGGTCCAACGAAGTTATTTTGTGACAACAAATCGGCTCTCAAGCTTGCGGCAAATCCTGTAATGCACGAGAGGGCCAAGCACATAGAAGTGGATTGTCATTTCACTCGGGAGAAGATTCAAGAAGGGATAATTGAGACAAGAGGGATTGGGACTGCTGAACAACCTGCATACGTCTTCACCAAAGCCTTATGTCAAAGACAACATGCATATCTACTGAGCAAGCTAGGCGTCTTGGACATTTACAAGCCACCAGCTTGAGGGGGAGTGTTAGAAGATATGCTGAAGATCCGGGAAATATACCGGGAAATTGATTGATCTGATTTTGATTATAGAGAATCAATTAGAGATTAGATAGAAATATTAGATTGATTTGTAAAATATTACATTACATTTTCTATATGTACATCTTGTAATATAACTGCTAAAGTCCTGTACATTGATTACAAGTGAGAAATATACAGAAAATCTTCTCTCCAAAATTCGTCCTCTTCTTGCTTTCCTCGTCCGTTCCTTGCTCTCCTTCGGCTTCTCACAAAAAAACGTATGCTAATGGTATAGTAGGAATTGCGGTGCAAACATGGGGAGGATTGATGTTTTTCATTTTCCTGTGCCATATAAGCCGCTTAATCATGAAATTGGTACCCAAAGTCCTGAAATTTGTCTACAAAGCCTTCAAGAAACGGAAGAGGGAGGATCCTATGGTTTAGTGGCTATCTACCGGTACAAGTGCGTTTGTCCTAGAAGAATTGCATTGAGTCATGAGGCCATGCAAGAGTAGATGCTATATAGTATGTGCTGTTCAGTGTGCCTATTAGCCAGTTATGTACGATACGTTTGAGAATGCATGTCTCTATGTGCTGGTTTAAACAATAAGTGTCATAGGCGTGTCGATAGATGACGCATGTTAAAGAATGGAGTTTACATGGATGATGGAATGGAGTATCAACAGTAAGTAATATTAATACACGGAATTCTCTTCTCTTTCTTCTTTCTTTATATGATGTGCTTAATGTAAGGAGTGAGTTGTGGTTGTAGTCAGATTACAGATGGTTACAAGTAAGAAGAGAACACATGCTAAGGTATTTGTTTTTCCCTTAACTAGATCAGGTATGACATGGGGGCCTTGCGAAGGGAACGCTATCATTGTTTTTCATTGGTAACGGTTCAATTGTGACCACAAATTGGTTTCATGAGTCCCAGGCAACTGGGGGACTTGTGAAGGAATTTACTTATAAATCTTATAAATCTTATAAATCTTTTTACTTCACATACCATATAAATCTTTTTTTTCCCAAAAAAGGATCACGGCGTGGGTAATATCTATGCATCGACATTTCTTACATTTTTTTTTTTCATTTTGTTTGATTTCGTTAATAGAATTTTTCTCCCAATGTTGTAACTGATATGTTTTTTTTTTCTTTAAAATTATTTAATGTACATGATGCACATAACTTTGAACAACATGTTACTTGTTTTGAACATGAAATATTGACGGTACATGAAGTTCTTATTTTGAGCCTCCTTAAATTAGAAATGCAATTTAAATTTTACTTTAATATCATGACATGGCTAGATAGAAGTAGAACTATACCTAATATGCGTAAGTATGACAATTTATGGGCATTTTTTAAAGAGTAATAAAGATAAAAGTATTTATGTATACGTTACTAAGGAAGAATAATTACCTTTTGTAATTAAAATTAAGTAGTTCGTGAAATAGATTTGTGTTTTGATCTTTAACTAACATGAAATTGTTCCAGCAAAACGAAATTAATGTAAAACCGGGGAGTCTACTCTTCTACCCCCTTGTAGAAGAAAAGATTTGAGGGATACATACATAGAAGAAAAAATTACCTTTATATTTTAATTTTCTAAAATTACCTTTATTTAACTTGAGGTATGCTTGGTTTATTTAACTAGATGCTAATTTGTGCTATTTGAGTGATATTTATTTCAAAATTGGGTAATTTCAGTATTTAATTAGAAAATACCGAGCGTCGGTTTACAACGCCAAAAATGTGTTTTTATTATACCCGATAAAATAATCATGTGTGGGTTACACGGTCGGCCTAAACCAAAACACCATATCTTTCTTTTATAAAATCCCACTAAATATAATAGTCCACAAACACATTTTTGGTGATATAAACGCGCCCGGTATTTTCTAATTAAATATAGAAATTACCCAATTTTGGAATAAATACCCAAAATTATAAATATCACTCAAATAGCACAAATTAGCATCTAGTTAAATAAACCAAGCATACCTCTAGTTAAATAAACCACGCGCAACGGCGGCATGTTGGGGTCCAACGGGGCTGGCAATGGCAGGGAAGGGACTAGCTAGTTTCTGCTAGTCTTCTCTTGTTCTTTGAAGCTTCAAAAGGGACTAAAATGGAGAAAGCAAGCCCTTGGAGAAGACGAAGACAGCTGAAGATAGAGGAGGATCCCCCTTGGCCACACCTATCCTCTCCTTGATCCTTCGTTGGCCCCCACTTGCCTTGGCTATCATCCACAGCCATTTGCAGCTCCTTGGCTTCACAAACAAGTCTCCCAAGTGGTCCAAAAATTGAGGGACCAAGGGGCCTACGAATTTTGGGCATTTGCCACTCAATTTGATTCAATTCCCCTTCAAGACTCTACTAATTGGATTCAATTTGCTGCCCAAAATCCCACCAAGGTGCCATCATCAAAATCAACATTTTTCCTCACCAATAGAACCAATTTGCATCCCAAAAACGCGATAAAAAACAATCCCCTGAATTTTTCGGACAAAAACAACATTATTTTGAATTTTCGCCAAAAATCCAGGTTTGCATAAAAATCTTTGGAGGACGAGTTGACGTTTCTAAAATGAATCGTGACATAACAGAACTTTCAATTTTTGAAATCGGATTCAAATTCGCGGTTAATTTCAATATGGCATAATTTTAGCATGACCTAGCCTATCAGGTAGTTTTTAGAAATTTTTGGTGCAATTAACCTGTGATCGATTTATTTCGAGCCACAATGTACATCTTCAACACATTGACAACTCTCGGTGGTCATGAAAATCTTGAGGTTTCAAATACAGGCATAAGGTATCAAAACAACAGAAAAATCAGTCTGGTGCCGATCGACGAGAATTTTGCAATCTGGTGGAATCACCCACACTTTGATCACCTATCTTAGTCGAATCGACCTATCTCTAATCCCTGATCAATTTTTAACTGTGCTGTAATGAATTCTAAATTGTTTTGCTCTCATGCAATGCACAATTCAATTCATTTATGCTCCCTTTGTAATCACAGAAGCCTGCCAAGAGTCGCTTCTTATCCAAACCCTCTAGCCTAGCAACCACTGTTCGCCCTTATCTGACCGAATCGTTACATATAGAGTCGTGAGTGACATCTGTTGAAGCATATGTGTACACAATCATCCTAACCTTCTTCGTTTAAATAAGAAAACCATTCTTGTGGTGGTAGGGGTATACATTCTATGTGGTATATTTCCCTTTCTTGTACCATTGAGGACTTTCATGACTGATCAAATCAATCAGGAACTTAGGGTCCTTCAATCTTTGAAATTTTTAATGGAAGAAAGAGAAGATCAACTCTCTTTGGCAGAATTTTGGAGGCATAGCAAGGCTGATGCCTCCACATTGAGCTTAAACTATTTGTAACCTCGAAATCACTTGGGATTATCGTGTTGAGAAGGCCGACTTCTAATGTGGTAGTGATACTATTGCTCATTTGTTTCTATCTTCCTAACACACAAGTAGAATAATCTCAGTGATAGTTCCTAGGTCACGACTCATTCCAATTGATTGAGCATTAGTGCAAAAATTATTTCTGATAAATCCATGAAATTCATGTCCTTTCAAAGTAATCCATGTTCACAATAATTTGCATGAATATAGTGTGGCCGCTTTACATCACCAAAGAATTTCCTGGCTCCAGTGGGACACCGACGTTGGGGAACTTGACCTATACAGGACCAAATGGAGACGAGACTCGGGCGGAAAATGGCCGACAGGCGAATCCCCACCTACCCACGGTAGGCTCCAGGAATCATCACCTTTTTCGACATCCAAGGACATGAGCAGGAACTGAGACAAATAATTGCTGATGAGATAGATCAACCAATCATTTTTCGATCTTCGTCAAGCCTGATATAGCTAGAACGAGTACCTAGAGGGGGGTGAATAGGTATAAAACGATTTTTCACTTAAATCACACAATACTAGACAATCGATGGATATAAGCAGCAATCGAAAGATTGAGAGAAGGGAAAAGAGAATTGAACACAATGATTATAGTGGTTCGGCTTTAGTTTAAGCCTACGTCCACTCTTCTGCACTGACAGCCTATTGGCTGGATTCCACTATGAACAAAGAAGTGTTACAAGTGTTGTTCTTCCTTGATTCAAAGGTGTAGATAATCTACCACACTCGCTCAAGATATCACTAAGTATAACCACTCTTTTGTGTATACAATTTTGCTCGAATGAATCGACGAATATCAAGGAACTTCGACTGGAATTCGTCTATCGAGCATGCACTAAAATAACTTGAACAACTTCCTTTTATACTCCTTCATGCCATCATACCCGTTGGTACTTACCAAAGGAATTCCTCCAATCTACCCGTTGGACGGAATCAATTAAGGAGATCATTCGAGCTATTAAAGGAACTTGACGATAGCCCATCAATCCTGTTCGCCCATACAATCAGGATCTTGGTTTCCAAGAATAGAACTTTCCAAGATTACTTCGTCAACCATCGGATCTTGAATAGAAAGAATCCGTTAGCTTAACCCAGCCAAGATATCTTCTCTAGAGAATAGACTAACTCCTTAACCAAACACTTAGGTTCTGGATAGCCTTTCGACACTGGATTAGAAAACTGTCAATGAGAATATCTTTAAGTCTTGAGTCTTGATGTCCGACTGTCTTCAGACTCTAAACCGAAAGTCTGTAATAATCCAGACTATACTGATAGAAACGTTTTGTCGGCTTTAAAATATTCTCGCGGGATTTCTCCAACAATCTCCCCATTTTTGATGGTGACAAAACTTTCTTGTAGATTTGAACAACTTTGACTCTGCAAAATATTACTCAAGTAATATGGCTATCTCATAAAAATTAATAAAGAACAACCGGACTCGCATCCACGAAAAATTGGTTAGTCCTTCACAAGTAAAACCATATAACAATACTTGATGTAACTGCAAGCATTCAGATATCAAAATCCACACTTCAATCAGACCAAGTTCAAGTTCAAGCTCATACCCAAATCAAAACCAAAAATATAAACACATAAAAGAAATAGAATTTAAAGTTCAGAGTTCAAAAGGTTCAAAGTTCGAGTTCAAAGCTGGCGGTTTCTCCCCCTTTTTGTCATCATTAAAAAGGCGAGATAGTAGTCAATTCTCGCTTGGGAATGCGAACTATCCGGAAATCTCCCATGGACTCGAACGATTCCTTCCAGCCTCTTCAAGTCTTCCCTTAGATGAGCTACCTCTTCTCCTTTGGCATTGGCTTGAATTTGAAAAGAGAGATCTTTGATCTGATCCTGCAGGGAAACAGAAGATGCTTTCCCAGAATTCTTCAGGACTTGAATTTCACAGTCCAAAGCATAGATTTGACCACGCATTTCCAAAAGGATATCAAGTATGCGACGAAAATCTGCCGAATTATCCGTCTGTGTACTGACATTTGCTCGGTCTAATGGAGTAAACGCAAACGATAAATCTTCTGTGTAATCGCGCAGTTTCGATGTTGATGTATCATGTCCTTCTCCAGGCATTTGAGAAGCCTGAAAATCTTCTGGATTTGCTTTAGAGCGACTCACATCTTCACAAGGAACAGATGTAGTCTTCCTGTGCTCAACTCCTCCCCCTGTTTCTAATGCTTCTCCCCCTGTTTCTAAAGCCTCGAATGGGAAAGAATGAGGGTCAATCTCTGCAACGTCTTGAAAAACTTCATCTTCATCTGCGACTTTTCTTTGTCCGCCTTTTTTCTTCTTCCGCTTCTTTCTCTCGCTTCTTCTTTCTCTCGTCTCTTCTCTCTCTTTCTCTTCTTGCTCGCTCTTTCTTTCTCTTCTTCTCTGGCCTTTTCTTGTCTCTCTTCTTCTCTCTGTTTTTCCTCTCGCTTCTTTTTCCTTCTCCCGGCGTTCCGTTGATTCGGATACGAACGTCTTCTCCTTATCAATGCGAAATAGTGCAATCTTCCTCTTCTTCTTCTTCATCCACCAAGATACTCTTCTTTTGCTTTTTGGATGGAGGACTGATTTGCTCCTTTCCTTTTCTTTTGGATGCCGAAGGTACTGGAGATTTCACTTTGAACTCGCTCCATTGCCTTGTCAAGCTCTTTCGACGCATTTTTGTCACCATTCGCAAACCCACCACCATTTTATCGCATGGTCGAACACACGAGAGATTGTGGGGGCTCAATGTTCAAGTGTCTCGAAGATCTTGGTCACAAGACTTGCATAAGGCAATTGTCCCTTGTCCTTCACCATTGCTCTATACATGTGAAAGAGAATGATGTGAGGAAGAGAGAATTTCTTCCCTTTGATGATTGCATACATCAATTTTGCCTCCGAATTTGACACATTTGTCTTTGATGTTGATTTTGGCCTAAGACAGGTTGATGACAATTTTGTGCAGCAAAATGTTGATGGCACGCATTCTCGTGTAGACAATTTTCCCTTCGTATCGTTGCCTTTGACAAGATCCAAGTATAAGACGAGCAATGGAAATTTTAATCGGTTGATATGATCCTCTCTCTACTCCAATGATATCAGCCAACATGTCCACATCTACTATATAATCTTGGTCTCGAACACTAAAGGACATTCTATTCGCATCTAAAAGCTAAGATTCGAATAGAAATATGCGATCGATTGAGCATATCCTTCAAGAGTGTCGAGCAAAATTGCTCAAGTTGTAGTAGATCGAACTTCTCCCTTAAGTTCACATGAATAGCATCCAGAAAATCAAAATCAACGCTTCTAGGGTTTATCACCCCTCTCTTCAACAGCCTGAAAAACAAATTTTCCTATTCTTTGGATTTAAACAAATCCATCTTCTTCCCTTTCACCTTTGCAGCAACACCCAATCTCGGTTGAAAATCATAGAACATTTTATCATCGTTATTTCCATCGGTAGAGTCTGTCCAGCCACACGAGGATCACTTGGTATACTTGCAAGTGCTTCCTCGGCCCTTCCTCTAGGAGCAATTCCCAACTCCTCCATTTGTCGCAGAAAGAGATACTCATTCCCATAGTTCTTACTTTTAAGAAAATCATTCATGTGGTTCAACGGAGTTCCTATGCTTTTCAAAGCACGATAGAGTTTATAGATAAAAGAGGGTTTTTGTATTCTTACGGGCTCGCATCCTCGATTATCTCATCCTCTCGATGGTGACCCGCACTTTGTGGGGTAGATGGAGAAGAGTCACGTGCTAGAGAGTGAATCGGGCTCTGTTGCTGACTCGATAACTCATCTTCTTCGGTGAGATCAACATGAGTAGGACCCTCTCTTGCTCTTTGTGGTCCCCCGCTTGCGATTCTTGAGGACTTCCTTGAAGAAGACATCTTTCTTTGACACTGAGAGATTTCTTTAATCGTTTTCCCAAGAAAAGTTGACAACTTTCTCGAGTTTGAACACAAAATGGAAACGAGATTGAGAGAAGAATGCTTTTCGAGGGTTTAGAAGATAGAGAGAAGAAAAACTGTATATATATAACTCTGTTTCAAAAGGAAAAACCAATCGGTATGAAGGAAAGTGAACCGACAAATTCTTTTAAAATCAATAACTGCCATTTTTAATAGAAGTTATATTTTTGAAAAGACACGATTCCCTTTTTCTCGGTAATTATAAATTAGTTAAATAATCATACCTTTTCGAGACAAATAAAATAACAACTTACGTTTATAGCCATGAGTCTGAGTCTGAGTCTGAAAGTCTGAGAGTCTCTAGACTTTAACTTCCTCAAGCTTCAAAATGTTGAGTCTGGAGCGGATAAAATCGAATTGATTTTTCTCCAAAGGCTTTGTGAATATATCCGCCAGTTGACTCTTTAAATTAACAAATTGAATCGAGATTTCTCCATTTTGAACATGATCTCTAATGAAGTGATGTCGAATCTCTATATGCTTTGCTCTTGAGTGAAGAATTAGATTTTTAGTGAGATTTATTGCACAAGTGCTGTCGCATCTGATTTCTGTGCATGAGTCTTCAATTCCGAAGTCTTGTAGCTGTTGCTTAATCCACAGAATTTGCAAACAGCAGCTGCCAAGAGCTACATACTCTGCTTCTGTTGTTGAAAGAGCCACGGTACTCTGCTTCCTTGAAAACCAAGATACTCCTGTTTCCAAGCAACTGGCACGTACCTGAAGTACTCTTTCTATCAACTCTGCAACCTGCTAGATCTGCGTCTCGAATAACCCGGAAGATTAAAGTCTCCTTCTTAGGATACGAGAGACCAATGCTTGAAGATGAAGCAACGTATTTAATAATACGTTTCGCAAAGACCGAGATGAGATTCTCTAGGGTCCGATTGAAACCTAGCACGAGATGCAAACACTTAACAAAATGTCAGGTCTAGAAGCAGTGAGATAAAGAAGTGAACCGATGATACTCCTGTATAATTTTTGATCAACTTTCTTCCCTTCTTCATCTTTGTCTATCTTCAAGGAACAAGACATTGGTATGTCGGTCTTTTTGCACTTTTCAAGCCCAAATCTTTTGACAAGATCATTAGCATATTTTTCTTGATAAATGAAAGTTCCTTCCTTCAATTGTTTTATTTGAAGTCCAAGAAAGAATGTTAACTCTCCCATCATACTCATTTCAAACTCATCCGGCATAGACTTAGAAAATTTCTTGCACAGACTTTCATTAGATGATCCAAAAATAATGTCATCCACATATATTTGAACAAGTAAAAAACTTTTGTTTTCCTTTTTGATAAATAAAGTAGTATCAACTTTACCTTTAACAAATCCATTATGTATTAAAAACTTACTCGAGTCCAATCGTACCAAGCTCGAGGTGCTTGCTTTAAACCATACAAGGCCTTTTTCAGTCTGAAGACTAAGTCTGGCTTCTTTGGGTCTTCAAACCCAGGTGGTTGTTCCACATAGACTTCCTCATGGATAAATCCATTCAGGAAGGCACTTTTGACGTCCATTTGGAATAACCTGAAATCTTTATAACAAGCAAAAGCAAGCAATAATCGAATAGCCTCTAACCTTGCTACTAGTGTGTAAGTCTCATCATAGTCTATCCCTTCTTCTTGCGTATATCCTTTGGCTACGAGTTTGGCCTTGTTTCGTATTTACTTTTCCTTTCTCATTCATCTTGTTTCGAACACCCATTTGGCTCCAATAACGGTTTACCTTTTGGTTTAGATGTCAATTCCCGACATCATTAATGTTAAACTGTGCGAGCTCATCTTGCATAGCTTCAATCCAGCTTTCATCAGACAAAGCTTCTTCTATGTTTTTTGGTTCAATTTCAGAAATGAGAGCTACGGCACTAGACTCTTCACGCCTTTTGGATCTGGTGCGAATTCCTTCATTAAGTTCGCCAATAATTAGATCTTTGGGATGACTGGACTTATGCTTCCGCTTCTGGTTGATTTATCTCGGCGATGATCCCTTTCTTTGCTCGAATCTTCACAAATGGCTTGATGCTTTGGTCTTCCCGAATCCGTGACGCCTCTTGTGTTGAAGAATTTGGAGAGGTTGGAGCAAGATCGGACTCTTCATGATGAGTCCGATTGGATTCATCTTGTATCGAGTCTTGAAATTTGACATTCATTGACTCCTCCACGGTCGACTCTTCTTGTTATAGACTCGTAGGCTTTGCTTGATGAAGAATATCCAAGGAAAATGCCTTCATCTGATCTTTCTTCAAACTTACCAACATAATCTTTTGCATTTTTCAATATAAAACATTTGCAACCGAACACATGAAAATATGAAACAATAGGCATCTTACCTTTGAATAATTCATAGGGGGTTTTCTTTAGAATAGGTCTTAAAAAGACTCTATTAATGATATAGCAAGCTGTTGAAACAAATTGAAAAATCAAGAAGAAATTTTGCTTTCAATTAAAAGAGTTCTTGCCATTTCTTGAAGAGATCTATTCTTCCTTTCCATAACTCCATTTTGCTGAGGAGTATATGGAGAAGAGAACATATGCTTAAAGCCGATTCATCACAGAATTTTGTAAAATCTTGATTTTCAAATTCACCACCATGATCTGTTCTTATGCTTGAAATAACACATCCCTTTTCATTTTGAACTTTTTTAGCAAATTTTTCAAAATACGAAAAGGTTTCGGATTTACTTGCTAGAAAAAATACCCAAGTAAAGCGAGAGTAATCATCCACAATTACTAAGCGGTACTTTTTACCTCCAATACTCTGGGTTCTGGTTGGTCCGAAGAGATCCATATGTAGTAACTGTAGTACATGATTAGTTGAGACATGATTTATAGACTTATATGAATTTCTTACCTGCTTTCCCAGAATACATGGAGTACACGGATCAGTCTTTTGATAAGGCAATTTGGGTAGACCACGAACAAGCTGCTTTGATGAGATTTTGGCTAATTGCTTCATATTAATATGCCCAAGCTTTCGTGCCACGACTTGCTTCGTCTTGAATTGAAATCAAGCATTGCGATTCTTCCGGTTTCACATCCGAGAGATAGATATTTCCATGCCTTCTACCCAAGAAAGTCTCGAGTAGAGTCTTTACCGATTCCGGAACATATTCCTTCTTGAAAGAAGATCTTAAAACCAGTATCACATAGTTGACTCTTTGAGAAGATTGTAATTGAGTCCTTCCACTAGAGAAACATTACTTATTGTGAGATTTCCAATTTTCACAGTTCCAAAACCCACAATTCTTCCTTTGTTATTTCCTCCAAATGAGACTTTTCCACCATTTACTTGAACAAGTTTTATAAAGCATTTTGAGTCTCCTGTCATATGTCTTGAACATCCACTGTCCAGATACCACTTTACCTTTCTCTTGATAGATACCTGCATTCAAAGAAGAATCTCAAGCTTTCTTTGGTACCCATATTTTCTTGGGTCCTTTTGTGTTAGTAAGATAAACGATTAGCCCAAGTTTTCTTAACGGTTTCCAAACCATAGGATATTCTTTTTCAAAATGATCGGACTTTTGCACTTAGAACACTGAGAGCATCTCAACTTACAAGCTTTACAAAAACCTTTTGAAATGATTTTTATAAGCTTCTTTTGAAGGTCTTTGCTTAATTCTTTCTTTTACTTTAGGAAAATCAATTAAGGGAATAGTTTCGCTGTCATACCTAAACCGGACTTATTGAAATAAGGTCTCTGCCTTTGAAAGAATTTTTCAAGTTTCTTAGACCCTATTGAAAATTTCTTTGAAATATTCGATGAGTCAATTTTTAAACGAGAATTTTCTTTCAAAAGATTTTCTTCATTTTCTTTAAGAGTAGAAACATTCATGTCTAAACATTTAACTTTTTCTTTCAAAATATTTTCCTGTTGTTTTAAAACAGAGTTTTCCCTTTTAAGTTCAGAAATCCTTTTAAGAGAAGTCTTAAGACTTAAACACACTCATCAATATACTTAGAAACCTTGACAGAATTTTGAAATTACTTACTTCAAATTCGCCGTCCGAGTCCGATTCGAGCTTGAGTCTCGAGTCCGATTGCGCCATCGACACAAGTTGGCATATTCATCATCACTTTCTTCACACTCGTATCACTCCCGTTTTCAGCTTTGAAAGCCTTTCGAGACTTTTCAGCCTTTCCTTTCTTCTTCTTTAGAAGAGGACAAACTGGGTCGATGTGTCCCTTTTTCTTACATTCAAAGCAAACTACATCTTTGTTTGCTTCATCATCATCAATAGTCTTGGTCTGTTGTCTTTGAAGGCCTTGTCTCTTAGAGTTGAACCTTCTTCCTTTTCTATTCAACTTTCTGAATCTTCTTATCATGAGGGCAAGCTCCTCATCGTTCATATCGTCTTCGAATCAGTAACATCAGAATCATCATTTGATTTTAATGCAATGGATTTCTTACCTTTTGGATCTTCGTCTTCGTTTATTGGTTCCACTTCATAAGACTGAAGAATTCCAACCAGCTTATCAACAGATAGTGGCATGATTCTTTGTGTCTCTCTTATTGAAGTCTTTATGTGATTCCAGTCCTTGGAGAGTCCACGCGAGAAGCTTGTTAACCTTCATGGAATCAGAAATTGGTTGACCTTGATTTTGAAGACCATTCACAATTTCTGTAAAACGACCGAACATGTCGCTTATTGATTCTCCGATCTCATTTTAAAGGCTTCATATTGACCGAGAAGAATATTAATTCTGGTCTCTTTCACTCAATCAGTTCCTTCGTAGGTGATATGTAACCTATCCCAAACTTCTTTTGCTGCATCACAAGAAGATATTCTGTTATATTCAGTAGGTGACAAAGCACAATATAAAGAATATATTGCTTTTGCATCAAGAGTTTGTCTCTTGATTATTTCTTCCTGAGACATTCCGCTAGCTTCCACGGCTTCTTTTCCTCTTTCTGAGACAGCTGCAACTTTAGGAATGATTCATTTTTCTACAACGTCCCATTCCAGAGGATCCTTTGATCGTAGAAAAGCTTTCATCTTGTTCTTCCAGATGTTGTAATCCTTTCCATCAAAGTAAGGTGGTCTGGTATTGCTTTGCCCTTCCACCAGCCCTGGTGCTAACATACTAGCCATGGATCTTTTACTCTGAAGTAAAACACTTCAAATAAAGTGAGTACACAAACTCTGATACCAATTGATATAGCTAGAACGAGTACCTAGAGGGGGGTGAATAGGTATAAAACGATTTTTCACTTAAATCACACAATACTAAACAATCGATGGATATAAACAGAAATCGAAAGATTGAGAGAAGGGAAAAAAGAATTGAACACAATGATTATAGTGGTTCGGCTTTAGTTTAAGCCTACGTCCACTCTTTCTCGCACCGACACCTATTGGCTGGATTCCACTATGAACAAAGAAGTGTTACAGTGTTGTTCTTCCTTGATTCAGTGGTGTAGATGATCTACCTCACTCGCTCAAGATATCACTAAGTTAACCACTCTTTTGTGTATACAATTTTGCTCAGAATGAATCGACTGAATATCAAGGAACTTCAGACTCTGGAATTCGTCTATCGAGCATGCACTAAAATAACTTGAACAACTTCCTTTTATACTCCTTCATGCCATCATACCCGTTGGCACTTACCAAAGGAATTCCTCCAATCTACCCATTGGACGGAATCAATTAAGGAGATCATTCGAGCTATTAAAGGAACTTGACGATAGCCCATCAATCCCGTTCGCCCATACAATCAGGATCTTGGTTTCCAAGAATAGAACTTTCCAAGATTACTTCGTCAACCATCGGATCTTGAATAGAAAGAATCCGTTAGCTTAACCACCATGATATCTTCTCCAGAGAATAGGACTAACTCCTTAACCAAACACTTAGGTTCTGGATAGCCTTTCGACACTGGATTAGAAAACTGTCAATGAGAATATCTTTAAGTCTTGAGTCTTGAGTCTTGATGTCCGACTGTCTTCAGACTCTAAACCGAAAGTCTGTAATAATCCAGACTATACTGATAGAAACGTTTTGTCAGCTTCAAAATATTCTGGCAGGATTTCTCCAACAAAGCCTACTATGAAGGTTGATTTGGTTGTCACGGTATACATTCAAGTCTCCAAATGGAGGAGTGAGTAATACGAAATTCTTTTCTTTCGTAGATCCAAAGATGGAGTTCGAGCTCGAGCTCGTAGAAGCCGCCATGGAAGGAAATGTGCCTTCTTTGCTTGAGCTCCTTGGAAAAGATAGGTTGCTTCTCGATAGAATCATGATCGGCAATCACATCGAAACTCCTTTGCACATTGCAGCCATGCTTGGACACTTGAAATTTGTGGAAGAGGTCCTAGCCCAGAAGGCCGAGCTGGCAAAAGTGCAAAATTCTCAAGGTTTGACGCCTCTTCATCTTGCAGCAGCAAAAGGGTACCTTAACATAGTAGAATGCTTGTTAAGAGTTAGCCCATAAATGTGTTCCATCTATGACAGATACAAAAGAAACCCTCTTCATGTCGCGGCCATGAAAGGGCATGTGGATGTGTTGGAATGCTTGGTTCAAGCAAGTCCTGATGCAGCCCGCAACGATGCTGAAAATGGCCAGACAATCTTGCATTTATGTGTGAAGCACAATAGACTGGAAGCTTTGAAGGTTGCAATTGCGATAGATATCATACGCAATGATGAGTTCATCAACTCAATGGATGAAGATGGCAACACAATTTTGCATTTGGCTGCTGCAGATAGACAAACTGAGGTATGTTCATACAACTAAGCCTCTGCACTGGTGAAATTCAGTGAGCTTATCAATAAAAAAGGCAGTTTAAGGAAATATGAATGTCCTAGAAATATTCAGAAGCTAAAAGTTATCTAATTATAAATCATCACGGTTGTGATATTTGGAAAGAAGTTATTGGTCTGGATAATTAACTACAGCTTTACAATTCACGCTATTTTCATATTTATCTAGATTAGAAGCAACATAAAACCAAAGATAGCAGAAGATATTCAACAAGGGATGAGTTTCCCTTTTGAAGGCATCAGATATATATCACAAACGCTAGAGGACTGAAAAACGCTAGTAGTAAAGTGAATTCTAAAAAGTATATAACATGGACTTGTCAAGTTCAAACCTGACACCAATTGGTATGTTCTATTGTTATGCTCTGCAGACAATTGACTTCCTGATTGATAAAGGAGTAAACCCGAACATCAAGAACTCCAGAGGTTTTACAGCACTACGCCTATCAGCACAAGGCCAACGCGCAGATAGAGTCTCAGATATTGTGGATTATGTTCCTCAAATTTCAGAGAGTCACGACCAATCCAGGCGAATAGTCAATGCAGAGAACACGGTCACCGCCGTCCATCCACCTGAAGGAGAAGAGAACAATGAGGAAAGTAAGAGAAAGTGGCAAGAGAGTATGCATGAGACGGTAATGCTGGTGGCAGTGTTGATAGCTACCGTGGCATTTCAAGCCGGTATTACCCCACCTGGCGGCACTTGGCAAGATGATTTCCAGGGCGATAAAGAGCGTAAACCACATATTGCGGGCTACTCCATAATGGCAGATAAGAACCCGTCTGGATATGAGTCATTCGTTGTATATAACACTATAAGTTTGGTTGCATCGCTTAGCATCATTCTGCTTCGCATAAGTGGTCGTAATTCAAAGCAGCGTCCGAATTCCAAGCAGCGTTCGATCTCCACGTGGATTGCAATGCTGATTTTGTGGGTTGCGATAATCTCCATGGCGTCGACTTATACCATCTCCTTAACATTCTCATCACCAAATGTTAATATAGGGGGCGGACTTCTACGTATTGTGCCGGGATGTGTTGGATTCATGGTTTTTCTTCTTCTCCTGGTCAACGTTTTAAAATTAATCCTGAAGGTGGTAGGCAAAGTCCAGAAATGCTTCCGCGAATTTTTGGAAAGACGGAAGCCGAAGGATACTTTGGTTTAGTGGCTGTGTATCCTTACAAGTGTGTTTGTCCCAGAAGAAGTGCCCTGAGTCATAAGTGGCAGAGGGAGAGAGAGGACTATGGACAACATATGTAGGCATGAAGATATATGATGTGCTTAATCATCCGCTGGGTCTGTATTCGCAAGTGGTGATGCAAAACAGTTCTATCCTTCTTCCTTATTTTTTAGTCGGAGCCCTTCTTTTAATTCTTTTTTTTTCGTCTTATATTTTCTTTTCCTTTTCTCAACGTGAGGATTCTACAGAAAAAATCTACCTTCCCTACTCAATGTTAAGAAGCATTTCTAAGCAGGATGGAATCACAGAGCTTAATTTTAGGACTTATACATAAAAATGCTGAAAAGAAATCGGAATTTGCTTTCACTTGGTCTTAATTTTGAGCAGTAGTGATACTGCTGCAACAAGAGCTACAAAAGTGATGCTTAAAGGGGATGATCAGTAGTTTAAGTTAATACTTTGGCCTATTCCGGATTAAATTTCATCAATGATACATGATTAAAAAGAATAATGGAGTCATAATATTTTATAAATCAAAAGTTTACAGATTAAGGAATGCGTCATTGGAGATAACACAAATATTTTTCTTGAGAATATGGGCTAAATTTGTGGGCACGTGATTTCCTCTTGTCAAGGATTTGGGCATATAAATACGGTCAAAACATGGGAGCATATAGTGACGAATCTTTTTCAAATGATCAAGCGTACATGGAAAGAATTCAGTATTAGATATGGCAAAAGCAAACTAACAAGGCACCCGTTTACTCAACCAAGGAAAAGAAAAGAATTCTTTCCAACTTTTGAAAGATGATCTCAGCATTTAAGCACAAAATTCCAAAAAATAAAGAGGAGATATGGCCAATATTCGATGTCCATTTCGCCCAGCCTTTTCCACCATCAGGCCTTGACAATCACTACTAGGGGTGTGCAAAATAACCGGGACCCGCTCAGAATCGGACCGGAACCTCCCGGAACTGGTGGTTCTTAAGGGAACCGGTCTGGTTTCCGGTTCCAATTTATGGGAACCGGTGGGTAGCAGTTCAATTCCCGGTTCCATGGGCAGATCCGCCCATCCACCCACCCGGACCGGACCAATTATATTATAACAATATATTAATTTTTAATATTAAAAAAATCAAAATTAACAAATCTAAAATTTAGGGCTCCAATCACCATCTTATCTCAATTCACTACTTTCCTACTCCATCTCGTCTCTCTTAGTTCAAAATCTCCCCGAGCTCCCTCTTCCTATCTAATTCACCTCCGGATCTACTCATCTCCCTTCGAGTCTTAGTTCGAACTAGGCAAAATAGTGAGTTGATTCTCTTTTCCTCCCTTGAACTTGAACTCTCTCTCCACGTCATCGCCACCTGCGCATTCACTGTCACTATCGTCCTCTTTGTTGTTGGGCTCATCCCGCTTCTACCTCCCATTTTCCTCCTCCCCTTCCTCAAGCTTCTCTCCATCATCCTCATCTTCAGGGACGAGCGAACTCCAGGTCTAAGAATGGCTCATCGTCCCCGTTGTCCTCCTCATTATCGGTCTCGAGGGAAGAGTGGGAGACGGCGGAGGCAGTGGTGAAGATGGTGGTGGTGGCCGGGACTGAAGCGAAGCGAGGGTCGCGATTGCCGCCGCTGCAAACACCGCCGTGACGGTAGTACTTGAGAAGAGTAAAGCTAACATGGTTTGGAGAGCTAGAATAAGCAGATGTGGGGAGGGCGAAAAGTGGAAGGTGCGGAGGTTAGACTAATTCTATGGATCCACCCAGGAACCAGACCGGACCGGTGATCCGGTTCCTAGGTGGATCCATGCAACTAGCGGGCAGTTCCCGGTTCCAATTTTTCGAAACCGGTTCTTAGCGGGCGATTCCCAATTCTAGGTCAGGAACTACCCGCCCGGACCATGCACATCCCTAGTCACTACTCCATGCCACCATGACGTCACCGCTCCTCCCAACCAAGCCCAATTCGCTTCATTCCAGTTGATGCCATCAACGCAGCCACCATTGCAGCAACGAGTCTGAGCCACGCTAAACATAAGTTTCCACCAAAACTAGAGAAACCAGCTAGTTTGGCCAAGGAAAGGAATATGCCGGAACATAGTCGAGGCTAATGGCTCTGCCATACTCCTCTCTCTCCTCTACTGAAGAAAAAGAAGAGAGAGAGAGAGAGAGAGGCTCCTCTGCCACAATATCCCTTGCAACTGTCGTCGGAACTCCAAAACTCAACACCATTACCGAAATATCCAACCTCCTTCTTGTAGCCCAGTTCTGCTTCAAAATCATTGGTGATACCCAAGCTAGAAATCGAGATCAAATTAAGAGCAGAAAATGAAGGAGAGTTCGAGAGGCCAATTCGTGGTTTTCGAAGCCGAAGCCAGAAAATTATGAGGAGGCGGAAAGGCGAAGAAGAAAGAGGAAGGGAGAGGAAGAGAGGATGGAGATGGAGGCCTTTGTTGCAAAAGAGAGAAGTTGTGAAAGAGGACGTCATCTCTATGAAGAGGAGAGAGAGAAGGCCATGCATTAATTGTTATTTGTGTTAGTCCTTTACTCGTTTGCAAGAGAGAGAAAAGAGCGCCAGGATTCAAATTTTTTAATTCCACATCATGGGCACATGGCACAATTTGAATGGAGCACGCATGCCACGTAACCTAATGACGTGGTGATTAAAAACTACTGAATATTTTCTCCTCTTTTTCATAAGGGTTAATATTCTGAAAAATCCCTAACTGATACATATGTGACAAATTTACCCCAAACTAATTTTTTTATCATCAAAAACCCAAAACCGGTACACCTTTGACAAATTTACCCCAAACTGATACACTTGTGACAAATTTACCCTATGTTAGTTTCTATTAAATTTTATCGTCAAATTATTACATTAAATTATATGTGACAGTTGACTAATATATTAGTTTGAGATTTTACTCTCCGATTTCACATTTTATAATTTTTTTGATTTTTTTGTAGTATTAATCCAATTTAACTTATGGTATATTTATGACAAATATACTAGTTTTTGGTAAATTTGTTATAAATATACCAGTTTATAGTTTTTTATGGTCAGTTGGGGTAAATTTGTCACAAATGTATCAGTTTGGAATAAATTTGTCACATGTGTATTAGCTTGGGATTTTTCAGGGTATTAACTATTTTCATAATGCAAAAAAGAGAGCCTACATCATCGTCGACACCCTCTTTTGTCTTCTTCCTTCCCTTCAACAGCCCGCTTGCAGAAAATTTAATGTAATTAATACGACCAGCATGCTAAACAAAATCGCAGACAATCACAAAAATGATAAGACTCGTACACTTTAATTTTGGTGTTTTTCTAATGAGCTAAAACCCAAAACATATTTTTAACAATAAACAAGTATGAAACACATATATTGAAATTGGCAACACAATGAATATGGATCGTAACTTTGCAATCAAATCAAGAACTATAGAAATTGATAGAGAAATGAAACGAGAACCAATAAAAGGAAGAAATATTTACTTGATTTGATCTGAGCATCAAAACCTATATTCACAATGATTTGCAGGATGTATGAACATACCATTTGTCTATCTGCAGTCACCGGCCAAATAATTTTATTTGAGGTCGACCTGTATCATTAAACCACGCCCATACCATCGTTAACCCTAGCCTTCGCCGGAGTGTCACCATCAGTCAAGCAACATCATCCATCAAACATCCTTTGCACACGGTTTCGAGAAATATATGAAGGATGACAATAGAGACATAGCATTGGACACGCAGGAACTGCAGTTAAAGATCTGTGCGCGCGTCAACACTCCCTTGGACGTCCCTCTCCAGCAATCACCGGTCAACACCGAAGGGGTGCGTAAAATGCAGGGCAAAAACCCAAGAACGCAGAGTCAGATTCGAAAAACACGGAAATACGAAACTCTTGCGCGACGACTCGAAATTCGGTCAACATCATTTAAGCTAAGTCAATATGCTTCAAGGTCTGCTGATAACGGGATGAATATGCAGTGAGTTCTTTTTGAAAGCATTTTGTCGGACGAGTGGTGCGCAGGCAATTTCCTCATGTGTTTATGTTCGAAGCAAATGAAAGATTGACATCCACATAGACACCAAATATGCCGACATATTGGATTTTTTGTTCAATCAGAAACTTGAGTTTGACGCCTCTATCCTTGCTTTCAAGAAACTGAGGCAGAGCAATATGTTCGTACATTGACAAGGCGAATTTCCGGTCGCACCGACGATCAAGCAAGCAAGCAAGGAAATGCTCCGAAACTCGTCACCAGCGAGAATGGGCGCCGATATTGAAGTTTCGGCCGAGAACAGGACTCTTCGGACTTCACGACCGAAGAACAGAGGGAAATAGTGTGCCTCCCACGCGACGACGAAATCTTTTTTAATTGAAGACCCGCATTTTTCTTTAACGTAAGATTTTTTTGGGGGGGGGGTGGGTATTATTAAAAAGAGAGATCTTTTCATTTTGTGCCACAAACCCCTTGCCCACCAGCAGAAAGAGATGAGACCAATAAGGCCAGGGTTTTTTTCTTGAAAAATGACATTAATGTGTAGTGTCACTAGTGTAGTCTTGAACTTTTAATTTATTTAATATAATTCCTAAAGTATAACCCAATGTGCATTATGCATTTGCCTCGAGAGAGAAGCTTGTATTATTCTTAGATTTAAAAGACTTATGCAGCAAATTGTAAGTTATCAACTTCAACTTCATTTTTTTTTTTTTTTTTTACAAATATTACGTCATAACTCAGATCTATCCTAAAAAGGACCATCGTATTGGTAAACTAAAATCATGATCAACAAAAGCATGGTTTAGAAATGATCACTAACACAAGCACTCAATGATTGTTTTCAGTTGAACTAGTCCCCGAACCTGGAGAAACCCGGTTCGGAATGGACATCAAATGAACCGAAGAGGGTAATCGTCACCATGATAGAACCACATTTTATTAGTTGATATTGTTGCAGAAATTGATCTGACTTGTTCTGCTGCGCAGGGCTTCATCTGCATCTTCTTTGTGACCAAAAGATCAGCAGCTAATCGTGCCGGCTTAGGATCCACCCAAGAAGAGGCCAATGCAGCTGGGCACCTGCTAGCGATCTCCAGATTAGAAGGGGAAAAAAGTTTAATGCCTTCAAATGTTTGCTCTGAAGGGCTAATCCGCTGCTGTGGGAAGAGTGACATAAGAGAAGTCCTCACCGCAGCCATCGGAATGATGGACAGGATCAAAATCCACATCATGGGGTGGCCCAACCAAACGCGCCCTACTACGTCCCCAGCAACGGGCGCGGCGGCTCTCCATCCTTTTAATGTACATTGCGCGCAACATCTATCGTTAAAAGATTGAATGTCAAAATAAAAATATTACGTGCCAATGAAATTTTTACATCGGTCATGAGAGGGAGAATCGGGACTTTGAGTTCTTTGCAATGTTTTCTGAATGCAAGGGAGCAAGTGATCCAACCATATAACTTAAGAAGTACCGACATTCTCTAAGAACCTTCATATTGTATCAAACACTTAAACACGTGTCCAATATTCTCTAATACTCAGTCAACACTTGTTGGAAAATCTGACATCTAATCAATTTTTTTTACACTCGAATCGGAATCCTAATATTTTGACATGTGAGATCAATTTTAAAATAATAAATGAATGGTCAATGTGTGTGTGTGTGAAAAACTAAAAATCAATAATAAAAATAACAAATTAGGAAGGAAGAAAAACTTAGTATTTTATTCTCTTCTCTTTTAGCCCAGACTTTCCGTGATATATAATTTACCCTCAAGTTTTTTATTTTGTCTTTCGACATGTCCGCACGCAAGTCTAAAATGTAAAATACTTTTTTCTTTCCAAGTTTTATGAATTTATTGAAATGGAGTTGAATTTGTTTAATTGAAAAAAAGAAGAATATTAATAATTGGATTATTTTTTTTAAGTGTAAATTAATCTCATTTAAATTCACAAATAAATGAATAATAATAAAATCCAAGCTCTATTTATAGAGCACTTCCACCGCCTCAGAAGATTTTTACCACAATTCCTAACAGCCACATACTAAGCTAGAACCACAAGCTTTACCCACCTCCCAAGACTAGATTTTTCGTACGATACATCTAGAGTTCTCTAGTATTCACAGATATTTCTGCATGCCGGACTATTCACGAATACCAAGAACAATCCAGAAAATTGAATAATCTTGCTGAAGACTGAGGTAATGTGCTGGCTCAAATAAGACTATAACAAGAGCTCCGATTATGCAAAAGGCTTCTCGTACATGTCTGACAAAATATTAATTAATTTCATAATGATCTTCTCTTTCACAATATCAAACGCGACATTACGAGCCAATATCTAGATCTTCCAAAGATCAAAATTGAGTGATTTACCTTCAAAGTAGTAATGTCACTTAAGACAATCATATGCCTTATGGTGAGTAATTAAGAGTAGTAATTTAGCCTATAAGATGTAATGGACCTCTAAGGTAGTCACTTCCCTTGTAATTACTAGATAGAGTGAGTGCTCATTCTCGATGATCTTAATTACACTTATCCTTAATAAATCGCAAGCACGGTCTAATGGTAGTAATGTCTTTATTGTATCATAACTGCAAAATGATGTTTGTAAGACATAATTTTTGTGTTCATAAAATTAGTTTCAGGGTTATTAAATTACCTTTACGTTCTTAAGTATTAGTAAATACGAAAATGATCTTACAATTCATAAATTATTTTTGTGTTGGTAACCAGCCGATTTGGCACGGGCATGCAGTCCTTTTTTTTTTTCTCACAGCAGACTTTAGACCCGTAGCTAATGATATGATCCCGTCATTTTTACGACCCAAATTTAATGAGCCCAATTTGGTACGAGTAACTCCTTTTTCCCCCCTAAAATGGGCTAAAATGGATTGAGAAAAAATATAGTCCAACCCATTATTTCAAAACCCACACATCCACGAGACTCAGGCCGTCCAGGTGAGACAATGAGTCTTCCTCCATCTCCAAGTGCCGCCGCCCCCTCCCTCGCCCCGATCCTTCCGCTTCTGATGAGCTGTCGGCCACCAGGCCTTCGCCTCCCCCGGCATTTTTTTGACTCAAATTTAATGAGCCCAATTTGGTGCCAGTAACTCGTTTTATCTTTTCTTCTCCCTAAGATGGGCTAGGATGGGCTAAGAAAAACTATAGTCCAACCCATTATTTCAAAACCGCACACCCACGAGACTCGGGCCATCCAGACGAGACGATGAGTCTTCCTCCATCTCCAAGTGCCGCCGCCGCCCCTCCCTCGCCCCGATCCTTCTGCCTCCGACAACCTGCTGGCTGCCAAGCCTTCGCCTCCTCCAGCGCTGGTCGTGATGGGCATGTCCCCGAACTGCTCAGTCCTCGACCTCAAGTCCCGCCAAGTCCTGGTTGGTGTCATTCAAGATGATGAATTTAATGCAGGTACAAGTGTTATGGGCGACCGATCCGCTCGTCAAAGGGAGGGAAGGAGTTGGAGCCGGTGTTGGAGCAAAAGAGGAGAAGAATGGCTCTAGGTCGAAGAAGCTCTTGCGAGCCAAGCTGCCTCTGAGAAGACTTGGAGAAGGTCATAAGCTCGCTTCGACTATAGTTAATTCTCAAAAAGGGCTGAGGCGGCGAATCTACACTTGAGGCGCCTTTCCATGGCAGAAAAATCATAGCTTATGCGACGATGTTCTTCCCTCAAATCACGACCAGACATTTTACACACAATCTTAGACACGATTGGCGGAGATCAAAGACCAAAATTCTCTAAGGCAATTTCACTGAACAATCACAGATGTATCAAACACCATTCCTGTCCTTTTCTTCAGCTAAGACTATTTAACTTAGATGGACTGTGTTAGGAAGATGCTTGAAATGAGTAATAGTGTCATAAGTGCATTTACTCTTAGTCTTTCAACCAACATAGTTGCTAATTGTTGAGAATGCCGAGTTTGATCGCATGAACAAGTCCAATCAATTAAAGGAGACTCCGACAATTAAAAATTTGGGGACATCCTCAACTGTGTACAATGAGAACCTATATTTCATTTTGCGTTCATAAAATTAGTTTCAGTGTTAAATGACTTTTACGTTCTTAAGTATTAGTAAATGCAAAAGTGATCTTACACTTCATAAATTATCTTTTTGTTGGTAACAGTTAATTTTGCACGTGGGATGCGGTCCCTTTTTTTCTCATGGCAGACTCTAGACTCGTGGCTAATGATATGATCCCCTTATGCTTCCTTTGTTAAGAAGGTTGTATTATACATATGCCCCTATCTCATTTGCCCCCACAGATGGGAGCTTGAATGATTCGTATATTTACTAGACATATGAAGCAAATTATTAGTTATCTTTCAACTTCAATAATTTTTTTAAAAGCATGATTGTTGAAATATTTCATGTCGCTTAACTATGAGGTTTATCTGCATTTTATATACATGTTCTCTCCGTTCACTATTAGTCCAAGCTTTTGGGTTAAACCTTTTATCACGGAATTAGAGCCAAACTGTACCCTAGTTTATTTTGCATGTACTTTATATTTTCTTTTCTGTCTATCTATCAATTTAAGTTTTTGGAATGAATTTACCAATCATAACAAACAAAATCATTGTTTAGAAATGATCGCTAACATGCGTAATCAATGGTTGTTTTCTTTCTTCTTTTCCAATTCTAGCCATTGTTCACGAGCGATTGTCAATCTCAAATATTGACTAGCAAGTTTCTTCCAAGTTCTATTTATTAAAATAAGTAATAATTGAATTATGGGTACTCTATGACTGACAGGGAAAAATTGTTAGAAAAGTTCTACACCTATTGCATTAATGTCAATTCAATCATGAATATTTTAATGGTACTAATTTAATCTTACACCTTTTGATTTGATACCAATTTAGTCATTTCTACAAATTTTGGTTGAAAATTGCTAACATGGATGCCGATCGGCGCTAATGTAGATAATTTTAATACCATTATGATACTTTTTTTAAAAAAAAAATTCTCTCCTTATGCCAGTGATTAGCCATAGGCGATGGCCAAGCAGGCTTGCCTCGCCATATTTGGCCTGGGTGAGGCCAACCCTAAACTAGGTGAGGGGAGCTCTCACCATGGCCAAGGGAAGCCATGCTAGACGTAAATTGCGCAAACCCCAAGATCTCCATAACTAGAACAAGCACATGCATTATTGAGTAGAAAGAATTGACGAACCTGTTTTGGAATCCATTGTTCTTGACAGCGGAAGCGGAAACACAATGTTCCACGCGCAAGTCCTTCTCCTCTCTATTGCCCTCCGTATCACCGGCTCAATGAGGCGGCCCCCTCACGTGTAGCGTTAGGTAAACGCCCTTAGGTGAGGATACAGTGAGAATTAGGGTTAGAGGAGAGACTTGAGCACTATTTATAGAGTTTCCAGCCGGTCCCCCTCATTACGGACCGTGCTCAACTCGGCCCACACTAGCCAGCCCATATTAGACTAATTAAGAAACCTTCTATCTCACCTTAGACCAAACCCCGTAAAACGGTAAACGTTAAACGGTAAATTACAATATCAATTAATGTAGTCCATAATTAGAAAAACTCTTACATTCTCCCACTTGGACTATATTAATTGAAATCGTACCTTATGTGCGCACATTGGTCCGAGATAATTCTTAATAGTCAATCCTATCCCATAAAGTCTTAAACACCGAATCATGGCGGTAATCGTATGTATACACACAGAGCCTTCCATGGTCACGAATGTTCTCAACTTTATTGATATGGATTCAATATGGTAGTGTGGCAATGGATAACATCTCTCATAGAGAGATCCCATTTGTCGACCACCATTCTCTTACCTTAGGCGACACAAAAATTTGTGCCACAAGAGAATGCTTTATGGTTCCAATGAACCCACATATGTCTTGTCTTTATGGTTAACCTTTCTTTATGTATCACAAGACATATGCGCAAGGCTAATAACCGGATGCCCGGATGCCCCTAGCCTTCACTCAAGGTTTAAACAATACCCTGAGACTTTTAACAATATATATCAACATTATAACAATCCATTCAAAAACGTTTTATTGAATGCAAAAGTTGACATATATGTATCAAACTTTACTAAATTGTAACAAAACAGATGTAAACTTTATTCAAAGAAGAATAAAACACAGCTCCCACTAAAAAACAGCATCCCAAGACGCTCCTAGGCCCATACTAATGACATGTCGATCAAAAACACACGGGCGTAGGCCTTTAGTTAGTGGGTCTCGCAACCATATCATCTGTATGAATATAATCTACCCAACATCACCATTCTCGTACGATTCTTTTATAGTCAAAAACTTGACCTCCATGTGTTTAGACCCCTTGAGACTTCATTGTTATTAATAAACAACACTGCGAGTTATTGTCACAATAAAGCTGTATGGGTCTATCCACAAAATCAAAAACGATAACTCCCTAATGAGGTTCCGGAGCCAAATAGCTTGAGTAGCGGTTGAAAAACACGCTACAAACTCCGCTTGCATGGTTGAAGAAGATATGGATTTCTTTTCTCGCTCTTCCATGATATCTTGCACCTCCTGCTAACATAAATATGTATCCAGTCGTTGATTTCTTATCATCTTGACAACCAGCAAAATCTGCATCCGAATACCCGACTAGTTGCGGTGTCCGGAACATATCTATAAATCAGCATATAATCTTTTGTTCTCTTTAAGTACCTTAAAACCTTCTTGGCAGCAACCCGGTGATCGTGTCCTGGATTAGATTGATATCTCGCCTAGAAGTCCTTTGCAAAAGCAATATCGGCCTAGTGCAAACTTGAGCATACATGATGCTTCCAAGCACACTAGCATAAGGTACATCCTTCATTTGAGCTTTCTCAAAATCTGAATTAGGGCATTGTGAAAGACTCAATTTATCACCCTTAACAACGGAGCAATTCCTGATTTGCAATCCTGCATATTGAATCTTTCTAAAACGCGATCAATATACGCCCTTTGAGATAAACCCAATGAACGGCATGAGCGATCCCTATGGATCTCAATGCCAAGAACAAAAGACGCCTCACCAAGGTCTTTCATGTCAAAATTTTTCGATAACATCCGCTTTGTCTCATGCAAGAAACCAATGTCACTACTAGCAAGCAAGATATCATCTACATAAAGTATGAGAAAAATATATTTCCTCCCACCGACCTTGGTGTATATGCACTTTGATCTACTTTGTTCTCAATAAATCCAAATGAAGTAACAACACTATGAAACTTAAAATACCACTTTCCTGGAAGCTTGCTTAAGGCCATAAATAGATTTTTTTAATCTACAAACAAGCTGACTGAGTCATCTCGCTACAAAACCTTCAGCCGCACCATATAAACCTCCTCATCAAGGTCTCCATTTAGAAAAGCAGTCTTAACATCCATCCGGTGTAGCTCCATATCGTAATAAGCTACCAATGCTAAGATCACTCTAAAGGAATCTTTAGAAGATCTTTTGGAGAAAATGTTGCTTCATAATCTATTCCTTCTCTTTGAGTGAAACCCTTAGCTACCACCGCTTTAAACTTTTCAATCTTTCCTTTGGAATCCCTTTTAGTCTTGAATACCCATTTGCAGCCAATAGGTTTACAACCATCGGCAATTCAACAAGCTCCCAAACACCATTGTGTTTCATAGATTGCATCTCATCTTTCATTGCATCTAACCACAAATTTGATTGAGGACATGAGATGGCTTCGAGTATAAGTCACGGGATCAACAACACAGCCTATGTCATAATCATGCTCTCCCGGGTAGACTAGATAGTCCGGTGGTATAGCTGAACGTCTTTCTCTAGTTGATCTTCTGAGTGGAGCTACTTCATCCTCATTTTGAATCTGAGGGACTTGTGGAACTTGTGGAACTTCTTCAGGAACAGTCTCAACAACAGGATCATGGACCACAACAGGCTCAGTTTGTGGTGCAAGAGGATCCATAATTGTTTGCACGGGATGAGATAAGGATCCAGTAATCCCTACCATACCATCATCTTCGATAGCGTGTGAGTAGCTACCCTTTTCAGCTACATCAAATTCCAGAAATTTTGCGATCCGAGATTCCACAATTCTTGTACCTCCGGTAGGGTTATAAAACCGATACCCCTTTGAATGATCTCGGGTAAGACACGAAGTAACATCGAGTAGTTTTGGAATCCAGCTTACTCAATGTTGGATTATATAACTTCACTTCGCTGGACATCCCCAAACTCTAAGATGATTCAAACTAGGTTTACGTCCAGTCCACAACTCAAAAGGAGTCAATGGAACCGCTTTAGTAGGAACACGATTTAGAATATAAAGAGCTGTTTTCAAAGCTTCTCCCCACAGAAATTTAGGTAAATTTGTCCTACTAATCATACTTCTCACCATGTCCATAAGAGTACGATTCCGCCTTTCAGCGACACCATTTTGTTCAGGACTACCGGGCATAGTAAACCGACTTATAATTCCGTAGAATCCTCTAAGTATTTAGCAAATGGCCCTTTAAGTTGTCCAAAGCATCACCGTGCCTACCAAAATACTCACCACCACGATCAGATCGACAATCTTAATAACTTTTCCCAATCAACCGTTTCTCCACTTCAGTCCGAAAATCTTGAATTTGTCAAGAGACTCGGACTTTTCTTTAATCAAGTACAAGTATCCATATCGAGAAAAGTCATCAATAAA
Organism: Eucalyptus decipiens; assembly: GCA_014182575.1. Lineage (NCBI taxonomy): Eukaryota > Viridiplantae > Streptophyta > Magnoliopsida > Myrtales > Myrtaceae > Eucalyptus > Eucalyptus decipiens. Next base: position 8,383,655 of record CM024611.1, on the reverse strand, counting down.
TGTGATGAAATAAAAATTTCTGCACAAGGTAGCGTGTACGGTCCACTAATATCGGTGTGAATAACCTCCAACAAGTCCGAATCTGCGTACAGCCAGATTTCTTCTTTATCTTAGTCATCTTACCTCTCGCAAAGCCTATGCAAGTCTCTTGATCATCTTTGAGAGTAGGCAAGATATCAGCCTTTATAAGCCTTTCTACTCTATCTTTAGAGATATGACCAAGACGTTTATGCCACAATGCATAAGACTGCTCCTTAGGTAGAGGCCTTTTGGAAACAACCTTTTCAAATGCGGAATAAGCAATGTACATGTTGTTGGGAGATAAACTCAATCGATATAATCCATCTCGATAAATTGCAACACCCAATCTTATTTGAATCATAAAACATGGAAATAGCATAACTCTTTATTTCAAAAGAGTATCCACACATGTCCAAACAAGACACGAAACTAAATTCCGCCTAAAAGAAGGTATGTAAAAAGTGTTTCTTAACACCATCCGAAAACCAGAATCTAAAATCAAAATAACATCTCCTACGAACTCAACGTCAACTCCAACATTGTTTCCAACAGTAAGCTTTGTTTCATCCTGATTTGGCGTCCTTCGGTTTATTAATCCCTGAATGGTAAATGCAACATGATTAGTTGCACCACTATCTAACCACCAAGAATTGGTCGGAACTTCAGATAGATTGGATTCATAAACAAATGCCAAAGAATCATTACCTTTAGGCTCTCTCTTATTTCTCTTAGACAACCAAGCCTTAAACTTGCTGCAACGTCTCTTCACATGTCCTCTCTCCCTACAAAAATAGCAAAGAACACCATCCTTCTTGGTGATTGTTTTCTTAGGACCCAAAGTGTTAGAAGGACTGCTCCTTCAGAATTTCCTTTGTTGTTGGAAGGACTAACAACTTCGAATTGCCTTTATGGGTATAAGTTTTCACCTTCTTACCCTTATCACTAGCGAACTAGAAGCATAAAGAGCAATATGTCCTTTATCTTTCTTCAATTTCTCTTCCTCTCTGCCACCAACCTTGCAATCAGGTCATTAATGGACCAGGTTTCATCTTGGGAACTATAATTGGTCTTAATAATCCCAAAATCGGGAGGAAGAGTATTTAAAGCTTGATGGACAATGCAAGCAGTTGGAATTTCAACATTAAGAGCTTGAAGCTTTGTTTGCAAATCAACCATCCTCGAACATAATCTCGACTCCACTAGAACCATCATACTTCATAGTAAAAGTGTTTGCATATGTGTCCCTATCTCAAAGATTAGGCGACACACGGTTTCTAGCCATCAAAGCTTCCATCATTTGCCTAGCATTGCAGTCTCGCGGTAAACCACTTTTCAAGTGTTCCTGAATGGAACGCTTCATAGACAACAAGCAAATTCTATTGCTCTTTTCCCATGCAGCAAAATTTGCCTTTTGAGCCTCTGTACTCTCGGCAGTCAAACGCCGCCGATCGATAGTAAGAGCCATATGAACATCTGCCATCTCCATAGCAAACAGAAAATCCTCTCTCCATCTCTTAAAATTCGAACCAAGAAGAACCTCAATGGTGACGGAGTTACCATTTACGTAAAAGGTGACCGAAAGACAAGCGATATATATAATTAGCATCATGTGAGCATTGTGTAACTTGACGCACAAGTACACATCCGAGAGAGTTACATGCAAAATCACATAATCACCTTTGGGCGGAATACATGACAAGCAATTGTACACTCCCCACATGATAAGGGTTATGAGAATATATTCCAATCTTCGTGAATTCATCACCTTTGGGTATATGAACCATTAGTATCGGTCACTCCTCCACCACACTATCATGTATCCCTCCATGAACTAATACACAATTACCTCCTTTGGGAGTATAATTATGCATTAGATCGGAGACATCCCAATCATCATACGAGACCGAAATTTCTCAAACCCAATCAAGCGTGCCACTTTGGCGGTCACTACTCAATTGAATTATTGAAATTCTCTCATACCGGGGATATAAACTTTACTTCTCACATACATCATATACATGTGATTTAACATTAGTGATAGGGGCATCATATCACTAAAATCACATATCATGCTAATTACATTGCTTTATTCATTAATAAAATCTTTAAAATTTAATTTTTATTAATGAATCACACTCATAAAGTTCATGTGATAACATACCAGTATCCCGGCACCTGTATTTTCAAAAACACAGGAAAATACAAGAAAATACGCAGAAAATACACTAAAAAGCACGTATTTAGGACTCCGTATGTATTTTCACATCCATAAAATCATCAAAAATATAAAATACATATACCATGACGTAGGAAATAACCATACGAGTCCACCGCCACCGGCCACGCGCGAATCGGAGCCTCCACGCGCCCGCACGCGCCGCCTGAGTGCGCGGCGCGTGGAGTCCACGCGCGAGCGTCAAAATCCGGTCAAAAACCGGTCCAACCGGTGGCGGTCCGACCGGTTCCCGGTCCGACCTTCCGGTCCAGCCTCCCGGTCCGACCGGTTGACCGGTCCGGTCAACAGTTGTCCAGATCGGGTCGGGTCGGTGGCCTTTCGGGTCGGGTCGGTCGGGTCGGGTCCGAGTCCGAATCCGGGTCGGAATCCGAGTCGCCGACGTCGGCGCGTTCGAATCCGAATCCGAATCCGGGTCGCTGACGTCATCGTGACGTCAGCGCCCGCGTGCGCCGCACGCGCGAGCAGTACCCCGCGCGTGGGCGCGCGTGTTCGACGCCCGGCGGCGCGTTGGCCGCGCGTGGGGGCGCGTGGGGCCTCCCCCGGCGACGCGCCGCCCACGGTTTTGCTCGGCTCGTCGAGCCCAGTCCAAATTTGTGATTTAATTTTATTTTAATTAAACAAAAAGTCTCGAAAATCACAAATTTTGGCAAGATACGTACTAATTAGGATTAATTCGTACAAATTAGGGCAAAATCAATTGTGTTCGTGTTCTAGGGTTATGGAGGCTCTGATACCACATGCTAGACGTAAATTGCGCAAACCCCAAGATCTCCATAACTAGAACAAGCACATGCATTATTGAGTAGAAAGAATTGACGAACCTGTTTTGGAATCCATTGTTCTTGACGGCGGAGCGAAACACAATGTTCCACGCGCAAGTCCTTCTCCCTCTATTGCCCTCCGTATCACTGGCTCAATGAGGCGGCCCCCCACGTGTAGCGTTAGGTAAACGCCCCTTAGGTGAGGATACGGGTGAGAATTAGGGTTAGAGGAGAGACTTGAAAGACTATTTATAGAGTTTCCAGCCAGTCCCCCTCATTACGGGCCGGAGCTCAACTCGGCCCACACTAGCCACCCCATATTAGACTAATTAAAAACCTTCTATCTCACCTTAGACCAAACCCCGTAAAACGGTAAACGTTAAACGGTAAATTACAATATCAATTAATGTAGTCCATAATTAGAAAAACTCTTACAAGCCAGCCCACTTGATCATTGCCTGTGGCCAACAAAAGGAAGAAGAAATGAGAGAAAAAAGAAAAAAGAAAAGAACCAAAAAATTATTAAAATATTATTAAAATTATTCAAGTTGGATGCTGGTAGTGTCACGTAAACCGATTGATGTCCATATAGCGATATCCAATCAAAATTTGTCGAAAGGATCGTATCAGAGACCTGAACCCATTTGACGATCCGGCCGTTTGGCACATGTTCAACAGAGGGCATGGTGACGGGCATGGTGGGGCCAGGTTGTCCCAGGCGGGTCCCTCGGGGACGAGCAGGGGGCCGCGCGGAGGATTGCTTCTATCCGCAACTGGAGGAGAGGAACTATTTCGTGCCGAGGGTGCTCCCAAATTGGCCAGCGCCACCGGTTCCATACAATTACAGTTGTTGTCACGTGCTTGAAGAGATCATTCATGCTCACGGTGCGTTCGATTATTCTTCCAATAGGGAAGAAACTTTTCTTGATGAATTAGTCTGTGTGAGGAGTTCAGGCACCGTTGAACGCTGTCGACAAGTTCTGTGATTGATCTCGCGCCGACGGTTTTTGCCATTTGCTAATACTTTTTGTAGCAACATCTTCTAACTTAAATTCTTCGAAATTTATTTAATGGAAACCGATCATACCACAAAACTTGAACTACATGGATGAGTCGGTATGCTTAGTCACGCAATTTTGGACACCCAGCACAATCCTGGCTGGTGCGATTCCATCCAACGGCGAGCATTGGTATCAAATGTTTGAGTAAGAACTTCAGTTAATCTCTTCCTTTAAAAAGTTGGATGACATTATTTATTTATTTATTTATTTTGGGAATTGGAGTTCTGAATAGGTATCGTGCAGCTGTATATTCCTGTCTTTCTTGCTTCCATTTCAGTTTTTGCAAGAAAAGCATACAGAATGTGAAGGATTTTCTGCAGCAATATTGTGAGAGAAGGAGACTGGTTGGGCCAGCCAGCGGCAGCACTTGGCCGGGCCAGCAAGGACCGGCAACCTGGATCTAGGGGAGGGTCGTGACTTTCACCCCAGACCTAGGAGAGGCCTCGCAGGCCCTCGCCGCCAGTCAGCCAGGGTCACCGGCCCTTGGCCAGGGCCCGACGACCTCAGCCAAGCCTTCACCCACCGTCGCCATCCCTTTCAAGGACAATGGGGAGGCAGCGGTGAGAGCTGAGCCCTCACCTTCTGCAGGTTCAATGTATCGAGAGAAAGATCTTGGAACTAAGGGAGCGGCTAAAGAGAGAAGGTGAACCAAAAAAGAGTCGGACCCAAGCAGAGATCGAGGAATAGGAACGAAATTTGGACGAGATCCGCTACGGAGTTGCTAGAGCAGACCAGTACGACGTTTACTAAGTTGGATACATTCGTACGCTGCAGAGACTTTGAGACCTTGATGAGTCTTATACTTTCATCTTTTGGCGCATTTTTGTTTGTGTGCAGTGCGCTGTGAGCAAAGCGAGGACAAAGACGGATACTCTTTCTTGCCTTATACACTTAATCTGTGATCAAAATTTCCTGTTAAGCCTCGACAGAGAGTAGAACATTTTTGTGTGAAATTCTATACAATCTCTATTAGGCTGTTAGTTTAGAGCACAAGTTGGTCAGTCTATGAATATAATTTGTAACCTAATTTAGCCAACTCGCTTGTCATTATTCTAATTAATTAAGTACATGACACTGGTTACCATATGGCATTGGAAGGGTCTCCAAGCTGTTGAGAGAAAATGATCTGGACGTGAAGTCCTAAACTTAGACCTTGGAGTGTTCGCACATCGTTGCAAGCTGCTCTAGGACAGACATTGAAACCTCTCCTAGGATATAAACCGCGTGAATAGTGTTTCCATGGAGAGGTACTGGTGCGTTTTCAGAAGGAGAGAACATGGGCAGGACTCAGACAACCGTGTTGTGTGTGAAACGGGTGAAGCAGGAGGTGCCGGAGGACTGGGACGAGAGCATGCCACTGCCCGTAGACATCATTGAAGGGTTTGCGGAGGAAGACTTGGATGAGTTTGTGCCGACCAAGGCCCGGTCCGAGTTCAACTCGCAGCTTGGCAAGATCAGCCAGCAGGCTGAGACTTCATGGGTGAAGGTGAGGAGGGGCAAGCGTGTGAATAAGCTCCAGGCGCGCATAGTGCCTCTTGAGGGCTCGATGCTCCAGAAGAAGTTCACGATCCAAGCCGCTACAGACGATAGACATGTGGTGGTTTTAGGGGATTTAAACCTGGGACAATGTACTGAATTGCAAGGTAACTTCTGCCTTTTTTTTACTAAATCTACGATCACTTCATGTTAAGGGTGTAGTCATTACCAAAGATGTGAGGCATGCCAACTGCCGAGTAATCTCATGAAATAGATTTGGTTGTTGTTCAAACGATTCAAATTTGACGCATCATTAACGGAACATGTTTTGGACATAAGTCTTAGTATTTCTAGTTAAACTTGATTGATTTTACCTGTTCAAAGTTTCCCCCGAAACGATTAAACATAAGCCTTCAGACTAGAACTTCACGATAGTAAATCACGGATTGCGTTCACTGGGCAAGAGGTCCTGGAGACAAAACCGGGAAAATGAAAGTCCATACCAATGTGCTGCAAACATTCATCCACACAATTATCCTGCCAGGATGATGGCTGGTAGAGATATATATATATATATTACCTCTCGAACATTCATTTGGATGAGCATAAAATATTAGGTAGGTGAAACACTCCATGTAGGCGAAATGGAAAACCATACAAAAGTCAACATGTGTCGTCCACGTGTAATTCGGGTGCCACTTTCAGCAATTTTTGCTCTCCCTCCTCCTCTGTTCTCTATTCCATAGAGCTTGGCCCACCTCTCTACACACGCTCTGACGCTCTCTCTCCTTTGCAGACCATCTCCCTCCTCTCTCTCCTGTCTCTTCCCATCCTCCGCTCCGTTGCGGTGAGAACAAAATTGCAGAGGGTTTAGAGAAAAAAATAAATAAAGGTTTAGCCCCTCTGCCTTTGCCTTTGCCGGTTGCCTCCGTCACCCCTGACCTTGACGCCAACACCGCCAACGCTCCTTCGCCTCCCTCTCCCAGCTTCGCTCTGCTCTCTCTCTCTCTCTCTCCCTCCCTCTCCCCCCTCCACGAAGTCGTGCCGCTCTTCTAGCGAAGCGTGACGCCAATGCCCCTTCATCTCCACCTTCGCCTCTGCAAGTTGCCTCCGACTCCGACCCCGACGCTGCCGACACCTCAGCATCCACCTCCATCCTACCCCCGAACCCGACACTTGAAAGTGCTAGTATTAGCACCTAGAGAGGGGTGAATAGGTGTGAAAACAAATTTGGAAAATAAAAGTAAAACAAGTTATTTTCTCAAATAATGTCGATTAACACCGAACTTCTAAGTTCAATTTGGACTCAAATAAAATATTTTGGAATTTATCATAATACAGAAAAATATTGCAATAATCAAATTAAAGGAGTTAAGGGAAGAGAAAATTGAACACAAAATTTATAGTGGCTTGACTTAGATCAAACCTACGTCCACTGTCCCACGTTGACAGCCTTCTAGTTGGATTTTACTATGGAATCAAAAGAGAATTATAGCAAATTGAGTACGATCACTCAGTGAAGAGTTTCTTTCTCTCTCACTAAGTCACTCCTTTGTGTTTTTCTCTCTTTAAGTACAATTGTAAACGCAAATGATGAAGAACAAGTGATTTGGTAACTTCAGACTTTGGAATTTTAATTTTCACGCTCTCTCTCAAATGTACTGAATGATCTCCTTAAATACTCATCCACGCCTTTCTAACCATTGACATTTTCCAGAGGAATTTCTTCCAATCAACCCATTGGACAGAATCAATCAAGGAAATCTTGTAGCCGTTTGAAGATTGAGATGAAAATCCGATGATCCTGGTCGCCCATACAATCAGAATCTAGGTTTCATAAGTAGATGCTTTCCAAAAAGAAACTTGTCTTCAAAATTGATTTCATCAATCCATGATTGAATTCATCAACATATCTAGAAAATGTAAGTGAGATTCTTTGCCAGAAAGCCAAATATGTCTTGATCATATTGAATCATAGTTGGAAAATCAATAAGCCTGAGTCTGATTATTTCTTCATTCTAGACTTGGGTTCAGTGTGTATTCTCATCAGAGTGGGAAAGACTTCTTACGTAAAAAGACTTTGACAGTATTCCATAGAAGTCCAATATTCCTCAGAATAAAAAATAAGAGAATGAAAGTTTTATCAACTTCAAAACCAAATAGGAGTTTTCTCAACAACTCCCCATTTTTTATGGTAACAAAACTTTAATGCAGATTTAATCATAGTATGAAATTATATCCTGCAAAACAGCACTTTAGTAGCACATGATAAAGAACAGACCATAAAGACAACGAATAACATAGTAGTCTGCATCCACAAAATACATTAGTCTTATCAGTTCTGCAAAACACATACCAATACCAATTAAAGTTCAAACATAGTCCAAACATAAGTTTAAGCACTACAAGTTTAAGTCCAAAACACAATCACAAAATCAACACCACAAAAAAATTCAATCTGCCAAAAGTCTCCAAAAGTCTTTAAATTTGCATAAACTCTCCCCCTTTTTGTCAATAGCAAAAAGATAAAGTTAGTGATTTGTAAAAAGAGGTTGAGTCGAAAAAGATCAGGGATGTCTAAGAACACGAACAAGTTAGAAATCCTCCAAAGACTGTACGGTCTCCTTAAGCTTATCCTGGCACTGATGATAAACAGCCTCCACTTTTGCCACATTCTGTGAAGCCTGATGATTCAAAGTTTGAACCTAAGTGTCAAGAGATTGTACCTTCCCTATAAGGAATTATGAGGTAGATCTGAGAGCAACATGTAACTTATGAATTTCAAACTCCATAGCATATTGTTGTGCTTTAGTCTCTGTTGCAACCTACCCTCAGGGGAGGGAATAGGTTTAGGAGTATTGCCTAAAGGACGGGCCTATAGTTCATGATTAGACATGGGTTCTCCCAAACTTATATCTCGCGCGATGTTGGAATGTTTTTAAGAATTTTGCAATAAGGAGTCGTCACTAGCCTATTGAGATCGGCTAGAAACCAAGTGAAGCACGAGAGTATACCTCACTTCCTATACAACTAGAGAATCTAGGGTCGGGGACTTGATTACACTAATTACTCAATTAGTGTACTTTCGGTACCTAATCTTGTTCATTTTTAAAAAGATTTTTGCAAAGTAGTTTGGATTGATTTTATGTCTATCCACTAACATGTGAAGTAATCATGCGGCTGCGCAATCATTAAAATAATAATTATAGCTACTAATATCCTAATTGCAATAAAATTGAGCGCATGCAATTGAACATTCACAAGCGTAATTAAATATGCAAATTAAACATGCGATATAATCAATATACGAGCAAATAAAGGCCTAATTATACTAAGAATGCAATACATGGCAATTCCCAACCAAACCTTGCATTTTTTAGATTTCCGAATTTTTTTTCTTTTCTTTTTTTGGCGAACCAAGTCGGGTTCGGTCTGACCCGACCCGGGTTCGGCCTGGTCGGCACAAGTCGAGTTCGGTCAGATCGGACCTGGGTTCAATCTGGCTAGGGTGGGTCGGGTCTAGCCCGCTCGAGTCCGACCCGATTGGGTTAGGCTCCACCAGCCCTGGTCGAGCCTTCACTAAATCTGAATTGGGCCCAATTGAAGGGCTCAAGTGGAAACAAAGGCCGAGTGGGCCAGATCATCTAGCCCAACTCGGCCTGCACTCCTTGGTCGTGATTTGGCAATCACGACCAAGGGTGCCCAGACGGCATACGCTCGGGTGGCTCCTTTGGTTGAGGCCGTGATGGCGCCGCCTCAATCAAGAGGGGACGGCCCGACTTCCAAGTGGACGGCGGCATCCCTTTGGTCACCAGTGGTCCTAAGGGCTCTACACGGAGGAGTTGGGGAGGAGCATTTGGCTGGGCATCTTAATGAACAAGTGGCGGGCGTTATGGATCCTAAGGGGTTTTGGCTCGGCCGAGGCCCGAGCGCAAGTCCTAAACTCCAAGAAAAAATGCCAAAATGTCAAGGAACAGAATAGGGGACGAGTGGTGGCTGAAGCTTGCCCGAATTGGTTGAGGTGAGCTCCAACCAGCTTGGTTCCGAGGAGCACACACCAGGTATTTGTTAAAAGGCTAACTTAGATCCGACAGAGTTGGAGGCGGTCGGTGACTTCGACAATTGTCGATGGCTCCGACAATGGTCTGCGGCTTAGAGGGGTCTCCTCCTCCTCTACTTCCTTATGTAGCCTCTTCTTCTTCTCTTCCTTATGTCGCTCCCCGCCCTCTTCCGTCCTCTCTCCTTCTCTTCCTTCTGTTGCTCCCTGCCCCCTTCTGTCCTCTCTCCTTCTCTTCTTTTCTCCCTCCGTTATGCCTTTTTCTACCGCTCGGCTTACACACGTGGCTTCGTTTGACCACTCAGCTATCCCTATTGGCTTGCTCTAACGCGCAGATCCCGCTACCCACCTACCCTCTCAAGATCTTGTTATCCCCTGCTGCCACTCCCTTTTGCTCTGGCGGCTCTCCTTTTTTTGTTTTCGTAGGTTCCCTTCATAGAAGACAATTGAAGAAGGGAGAAAGGCTGGGGCACAAGCCGGGGCAAAGGGGAAGAGGAGGCTGGGCCGTGTGGGGGAAACGGGCTTGGGTAGTGCGGGGGGAAAATAAGAGAGGCAAGTTGGGCCAAAGTCCGATCCGGCCCGACCCAGCCTCTCTAAAAAAAATTAATTAATTTTAATTTAGTGATTTTTTTTAAAATACGTGTCAACAATATCCAAGGGGAGTTCTACTATCCAAGGATAGTTTGCTTCCGTTTCCGTTTGGGCACTAGCTTCAGGAAATTGCACCTGTGGAGTATCCAGAATGGAAGGAACATCAACCTTAACATGAGTAGTTTGTTGCTCCCCCTGAATAGCAGTTCCTTTCTCTAGACCTTCAGGTGAGACTTCAGGAAAATGATATGCAAATACATCTTCAACATCTGGAGGGGATCAACTAATGCCATCACTAGCAGTAGGTTCAATAATTGGAGTTTTCTCACCTACTCCCCCTATTTTGGTGCCTTCGGGCTAAGAGGTAACTTATTCCTCTTGAACCTTTTCTTTTCCAGCACAAGTTTGCTTATTAGTTGCAATCTCCTCAAATCTAGGGCATCAACTTCCCTAGTATCTTCTCATTCCTTGTCAATCTCATCCCGTTCTAGGTTCACACCAGCATCTCCATCTGAGTCATCACTATAAATATCTTTCACTTTAGTCTCTTGAGCTTCACTCTCTTCTTCTGGTTCCTTCTCGATTTCATCTTCATCTTCTTCTCATAACTCAGCAAAACCTTGAAGATTACGCAAGGCCATGGCAGAGATTGTCAAATCATCATCTTCCTGCAGAAGGATAGATCTTTTTCTCTTTGGTGTCTTCAAAACAACACTCTTTCCTTTACGTTTCTTCTCAACAACAGATCATTGCCTGATTTTGCTAACAAATTCTTTCTTTAAACAATCCAGTGTTGCAGAGAGATCTTTCAATCGCATTTTTGAAATCATTTTCAGTCCAATTTACATTGGAGCAAGTGTTCTAGAGTGAAGCTAAGATGGTGGTTGTATCTGGAAGTATTTGAAGAGTCTGGTTATCAATGCAGATTACGGCAATTGTCCTTTTTTCTTTCATGATTGTTTTGTACATATGCAGAATGATGGTGTGAGGGAGTGAAAAAGTAACATCATTGCAAATCACGCATATCATCTTTGCTTCAAATCTGGATACATCAGTTTTTGATGATGCCTTGGGTCTAATGCAATTGATAACTATCTTGTATAGCAAGACAATCGAAGCAAGCATTCTAGAATAAGTAATATTGCCACTAGGAATCATGTCACGTACTAGAAACCTTGTGGCATGCGCATTAAACACATCAATAGGCAGAAATCCACTTCTTTCTACACCCAACAAATCAGCCTAGAGATTCACATCTACATAAAAAATTCTCACATATAGTAAATTGAATATAAGTGGGATCCAAAATGGATAGATTAGAGTAAAAGTATGTCATTAATTCAAGATATGCCTCCGACGTTTCTACACGAACTTCTCCAACCGAAGTTTGACAAACTTTTCCTTCAAGTTGATCTTGATAGAATCCAGAAGTCAAAATCCACAGGTCGAGGGTTGATAACTCCTCTATTCAGCATTTGAACAAAAAATTTCTTATGCTCTTTTGACCGAAACAGTTTCATCCTTTCTCAAATGATTTTAGCCACAACTCCAAACTTGGGTTGGAAATTCTTAAAAATCCTTTCATTATCATCTTTGTATTCTGGCTTATTTTCAAACCCAAAATGAGGATCGGAAGGAAAGGTCAAAAGTTCCTTTTTTGCAGTTCCAGGTTCTACTAATCCTAACCGTTCCATGGCTCGCAAAAATATGGTTTCAATCCCATAGCCATTTTCTTTCAGAAAGTTACTTATGAAATTCATAGGGCTTCCTCCCTTCTTCAAAAAGTTATAATGTTTAAGAAGTACCTCGGGCCTTCTCACTAAAATGGGGGTTGCATCCTGAGTAACTTCTTCATCTCCAGAGCGGAGAGGAGAGCTCTGAGGTGAATCTTCTCCGGTCAGATCAAAATGAGTTTGTCCTTCAAGAACATTCCGAGGCCCGCGACTAGGTAGGAAATTTACAGAAAGTTTGAGAGAGGATTCAAGAGAGATGAGGGTTTGAGAGTTAGGGTTTGAAAGCAACTGTAATCATAAGGAAAATATCGAGAGATTTAAAGAAATTGAAATAAGGCAAATCGAACCGTCATAAAGGAAAATACCTTTTCAAAAAATTCAAAAAGATAACTGCCAATAACAAATCCGAAAAAATTAGCAAGAAATTTCAATTTCCAAATATAAAAAAGGCAAGCGGTAAATTAAGAATAAGCATACCTGTTAATTTTGGAAACAAACTTATGAGCCAAAAATTTAAAATATAACTACCTGAGTCTTGAAGATTTTCAGACATATTCAAATACCTCATGTTGATTTGTTGAGTCTGCACGATTATAGACTTTAGTAAAAATATCTGCCAGTTGATTCTTCGAATCAATGAATTGAATATTGATCTCTAATGAAGTGATGACGAATTTCAATGTGCTTTGCTCTTGAGTGAAGAATTGGATTTCTTGTAAAATTGATAGCACTTGTGTTGTCACATGATTTCAATGCATGATTCTTTTATTCCAAAATCTCTTAGTTGCTGTCTGATCCACAAAATTTGTGAACATCAACTTCCAAGAGCAACATACTCTGCTTTTGCTGTTGAAAGAGCCACAGTATTCTGCTTTCTTGAAGACCAAGACACTAACATTTGTCCAAGTAGTTGACATGTCCCTGAGGTACTTTTCTTGTCAACTCTACAACCAGCCAGATCAGCATCGGAGTAACCAAGTAGGATACCACAAACCTAGATTTGGATAAGTCGCAATATTATGATACGTTTAACAGTACTAAGGTGTGACTCTTTGGGATCATATTGAAATCTAGCACATATACACACACTAAATAAACTATATGGTCTAGAAGCAGTTAGATAAAGAAGTAAATCAATCATGCTTCTATATAGCTTTTGGTTGACTTTTTTTCTACCTTCATCTTTGTCAAGTTTTGAAGAACTTGACATAGGAGTCTTTGTTTTCTTGCAATTTTCCATTCCAAACTTCTTGATAACATCTCTAGTATATTTCTCTTAATAAATGAATGTTCATTTCTTCGATTGTCTGACTTGTAGACCCAGAAAGAAAGTTAACTCTCCCATCATATCATTTCAAATTCTTCCCACATAGACTTTGAAAACTTCTTGCAAAAACTTTCGTTAGAAGATCCAAAGATTATATCGTCTACATATATTTGAATGAGTAGGAAATATTTTTCTTCCTTTTTAATAAACAAGGTTGTGTCAACTTTTCCTTTCTCAAAACCATTATTTATCAAAAACTTACTCAGCCTCTCATACCAAGCTCAAGGTACATGTTTCAGACTGTACAATGCCTTTTTCAGTCTGTAGACAAAGTTTGGTTTTCTGGGATCTTCAAATCCCGGTGGTTGTTCCACATAGACTTCTTCTTGTATAAATCCATTAAGGAAAACATTCTTGACGTCTATCTGAAATAACTTGAAATTATGAAAACATGCATATGCAAGTAGTAATCTAATTGTTTCTAACCTGGCTACAAGTGCATAAGTCCCATCATAGTTTATTCATTCCTCCTATGTGTATCATTTTGCAACAAACCTTGCTTTGTCACTGGTTACTTTGCCATTTTCATCCATCTTGTTTCTGAAAACCCACTTTGTTCAAATCACAGATTTGCCTTTTGGTTAGGAACCAGCTCCCAAATGTTGTTGATACTTAATTGTCTAAGTTCTTCCAACATAACTTCTATCAAGCCTTTTGGTTCTATTTTTGAAATAAATGCTATTGCACTGGAATCTTCTTTTGCCTTAGATCTTGTGCGGATTCCTTCTTCTATATTGCCAATAATGAGCTCTTTAGAATGACTTGATTTGTGCTTCCAGTTGTTATTCAGTTTGTCATGTCCAATTGAAATCTGCTGAACATCTATTTCTTTCCAATCTTCTAACTCCTGTTCTGCTTGATCTTGATCTTCAGAAGATTGACATTCTCTTGGGTAATTAGACTTTATTAGGTCTGAAACTGGTTTAGACTCTTCAAGTTGAGTCTGATCTAGTTGAATTTGACTACTTTCCTGAAATCTGACATTCATAGATTCTTCGATGGATTGAGTATTTTTGTTGAACACCCTATAAGCTTTACTTGATGTAGAGTACCCAAGAAATATTCATTCATCTGATCTTTCTTCAAATTTTTCAGCTTGATCATTTGCATTCTTCAAGATGAAACACTTACAGCCAAATACATGAAAATAGGAGATGTTTGGCTTCTTCTCTTTATATACTTCATAGGGAGTCTTCTTTAAGATGGGCCTTAAAAATACCCTGTTAATTATATAGCAAGTAGTTAAAACTACTTCTGCCCAAAAATGAGAAGAGATTTTACCTTTATTAGTAGAGTTCTAGCCATCTCTCGTGATAGTCTATTTTTCCTATCCACAACTGTGTTTTGTTCTGGAGTATATGAAGAGGAGAAAACATGTTGAAGACCAAATTCATCACAAAACTTTGCAAAGATTTGATTTTCAAATTCTCCTCCATGATCAGTCTTTATGCTTGAGATAATATAACATTTCTTGTTCTGAACTTTCTTGGCAAACTTTGAAAAGTAAGTAAAAGTTTCAAACTTACTTTCTAAGAAAAAGACCAAGTGAATCTTGAATAATCATTAACAATTACTAAACGGTATTTCTTTCCACCAATACTCTGAATTCTTATTGGTCCAAAAAAATCCATATGAAGAAGCTGCAAAACACGATTCATTGAAACTTGATTTATTGGTTTAAAGGAACTCCTAACTTGTTTCCCCAAAATACACGGAGTACACAATTCAGAGTTTTGATAAGCCATTTTGGGAAGACCTCAAACCAGCTTCTTAGAAGAAAGTTTGGCAATTTGTTTCATATTCACATGTCCTAGCTTACGATCCCAGAGATTTACTTCATCTTGAATAGAAATGAGGCACTGAGAGCTCTTTGGACTTATGTCCAGAAGATAATTGCTTGCTGCCATACCTTCTCCCGATAAAGGATTGTGACAAATATCAATTGACTCAAGAGCAAATATCTTCTTGAAAATTGATTCTGAAACCTATATCACACAGCTGACTTATACTCGAAGATTATAATTTAAACCTTTTACCAGAGAAATGTTGTTGAGGATTAGACTTCCAATCTTTACTGTTCCAAAACCAATAATTTTTCCTTTGTTATTCCCACCAAAAGAGACATTTCCTCATTTTTGTCTTTTAAGCTTTATGAAACCGCTTGAGTCTCCTGTCATATGCCTAGAACGGCTACCATCTAAGTACCATTTGCTTTTTCTTCTAATAATAACCTGCAGTCAAAGAGAGATCTCAAGCTTTCTTTAGTACCCAAATTTTCTTGGGTCTAATGGAGTTAGTGTTAAAAACAACATTTCCCCAATCCTTCTTAACAAGTCTCCAAACTTTAGAACATTCATTTTCAAAATGTTCTGAGCTATTACATCTAGAACATCTGAGAGCACTCTGACCAATAGGTTTTACAAAAACTTTTTGAAAATGATTTAAAAAATGATTTTGGAGGTATTTGTCTGAGTCTTTCTTTTACTTTGGGAAAATCAATTAGAGAAGTTGTTTCATTATTCATATCCAAACCAAATTTATTAAAATAGGGTATTTGAGCTGAAAGAATTTTCTCTAACTTTTCTAATCCTTTGAAAAACTTCTTGGAAATATCTGAAATCTCTTTTTTCAAACAAACGTTTTCCCTTCAAAGATAGTCAGCATTTCCTTTCAGACTATCAAAATCACTTTTTAGATTTTCAAACTTTTCTTTTCAAGAGTCATCCTGTTGCCTGAGCTTAGAATTTTCATTTTTTAGTTCGGAAATACTTTTAAGAGAAGATTTGAGATTGAGGCAAAGTTCATAGAAACCTTAACAAGAATTTCTAAGTGACTTACCTCAATTTCCTTATTAGAATCTGAATCTATGTCTCATTCTGAATCTGAGTGAGCCATCAGATAGATATTTGCAAATTCCTCTTCGCTTTCCTCACATTCGATGTCACTCGAGGTTTCTGCTTTGAGAGCTTTCTTGTACTTCTCATACTTCCTTTTTTTTTTTCTTTTTCAACAAGGGACAGTTAGGCATGATGTGCCCATTTTTCTTGCGCTCGAAGCATATTACATCTTTGCTTGTTTCAACATCTTCCATTGGTCTTTTCTGGAAACTTTGCTTGCTTTGCTTCTTCCAATTCAACCTTCTTCCTTTCCTATTCAGTTTTCTGAATTTCTTTAACATCAGGGCCAGTTCGTCGTCATCCATGTCATCGTCAATATCTGTGTCATTAGAATCAACATTAGACTTTAGTGCAATTGATTTCTTACTTTTTGGGTCTTCCTCATCATTGATTTGCTCCACTTTGTACGATTGAAGCGTGCCTATCAGCTTATCAACAGAAAGAGGCATGATCCTTTGAGTCTCTCTAATTGAAGTCTTCACATGATTCCAGTCCTTTGAAAGTCCACATAGTAATTTGTTCACCTTCATTGGTCCAGAAATTGATTGACCATGGTAGGCCGAGCCATTTACAATTTTTGTAAAGCGGATGAATATATCACCAATAGACTCTCCAGGTTTCATGCTAAAGGACTCATATTGTCCAAGTAGAATGTTTATCTTTGTCTCCTTCACACAATCAGTCCCTTCATAGGTGACGTGAAGCTTATTCCAAACTTCTTTTACTGTTTCAAATGAAAAGATTCTATTATATTCAGTGGGAGACAATGCATAGTATAAAGAATAAATAGCTTTAACATCAAGAGTCTATCTCTTGGTAATTTCAGCTTGAACAGATTCTTCAGCATCTTTTTCTATCACTTATTTTCCTTTATTTGAAGCTAATGCTGTCTTTGGATTAATTCCTCTTTCAACAACATCTCATTCCAAAGGATCTTTAGATCTCATGAATGCCTTCATTTTATTTTTCCACTCATTGTACTATTTTCCATAAAAATAAGGTGGTCTAGTGTTGCTCTGTCCTTCAACCAATCATGGAGCAAAGATACTAGCCATAGAAAATCTTTATCTTAGAAGTAAAAACACTTCAATAAAATAAGCACCGTAACTCTAATACCAATTGAAAATGCTAGTATTACCACCTAGAATGAGGTAAATAGGTGTGAAAACAAATTTGGAAAATAAAAGCAATAAAAGTTATTTTCTCAAACAAGGTCTGATTAACACCAGACTTCTAAGTTCAATTCGAACTCAAATAAGATATTTTGGAATTTATCAGAATACAGAAAAATATTGCAACAATCAAATTAAAGGATTTAAGGGAAAAGAAAATTGAACACAAAATACCACCCCATGTGGTGGCGGTGTTGGCTTCAGGCTCCTTCCCCTAATGTAAGGGATGGTGTTCGAATCCCCGCATCGTCGCTAGTGGTCTTAAGTGTGGTGTCGTGGTGGTGAGTCCTGCGCTAGCACCACTCCAGGTTTACCTCGCCGACTATCAGCTGTACAGGGGCTCCCGAGTTAACAAAAAAAAAAAATTGAACACAAAATTTATAGTGGTTCGGCTTAGATCAAGCCTACGTCCACTCTTCCACATTGACAGCCTTCTGGTTGGATTTCACTTTGGGATCAAAAGAGAATTACAGTGATTTGAGCACGATCACTCAGTGAAGAGTTTCTTTCTTTATCATTAAGTCACTCCTTTGTGTTTTTCACTCTTTGAGTACAGTTGTAAGCGCAATTGATGAAGAACAAGTGATTTGGTAACTTTAGACTTTGGAATTTTAATTTTCATGCTCTCTCTCAAATGTACCGAATGATTTCCTTAAATACTCCTCCATGCATTTCTAATCGTTGACACTTTCCAAAGGAATTTCTTCTAATCAACCCATTGGATAGAATCAAACAAGGAAATCTTATAGCCATTTGAAAATTGAGGTGAAAATCCTATGATCCCGGTCGCCCTCAAAATCTAGGTTTCATAAGTAGATGTTGTGACATCCTGAATTTTAGGTTTTGTTTTTGATTGAATGAGTTGGGCTTTTCATCAACATGCCTATAGTTTTTTTCTCTGAGTTGGCCACTCACAAGATAACTAACCTATCAGGTGAAGCCATTAAGGGATTTTAACGCAATAAACTTGAGAATTCGACCAAGGATCGACTGCTCGATCGTGTTAATCTACAAGGGTCATTACGACACAGTAAAAAATTGATTAGAGACCGGAGATAGGTCAATTCGACAAAGGTATGTGATTAAAGTGTGAGTGATTCCACCTAATTACAAAATTTCTGTCGAACCACATTAGACCGATTTTTCTATCGTTTTGGTATCCTGCGTTCGTATTTAAAACCTCGAGATTTTTATAATAACCGAGAATCGCTAATGTGTCGAAGATGTACGGTGTGATTAAAAAATAATCAACCATAGGTCAAATGTGTTAAAAATTCCTAAAAGCTAACATGTAGGTTAGGTCACGCTAAAATCGCGTCCGGTTGAAATTAACCGCAAAATTAAATCTGATTTCAGAAATTGAAAATCCGGTCATGTCACGATTTATTTTAGGAACATTGACTTATCTTCCGAAGAATTTTCGGCAAGCTTGAGTTTTTACAAAAAATCAATTCGGACGATTCAGAAAAGAAAGGAAATTTGGAGGGGCCAAATTAAGTGGATGTTTGGCCTCCTTAGTGAGTTATTTGGTGAAGGGAAATTGTGGAAATTTTGTGGGCTTCCTCCTCAGCAAAATTGGTCATCAAATTGGAGAGATTCGTGAAGAAATTGAAGTCCAATTGGGTGAAATTCGTATGCTTGAGTGGAGGCTGCAACATGTGGACATCAACCTAGCTATATGTGGAATTTTATGTACATAAAGGCTTGGGGGACAAAAAGGATGAACATGAGGACTTTGAGGGCCAAAGCATGATGAAAAAAGGGATATTTTCTTTGACTTTAAGAGTTATTGTCTCTCTCTCTCCAGGCTGTTTTTCTCTGCATGTTTCCCTTGGTTCTCAACCGCGCATCTCTTCTTCTTCGTGCACGGTCTAGCTGCTCGGAACACCCCCCATCTCTGTCCACGTTCTGCTCCTGCTCTTTTCTTTCATTTCCTTCGAAGACAGCAGCTCCACCATCTTTTGTCTCCACCGATCCCCCTCTATTTCTCTCTTTTGCTGCCTCATGCCCACGCACCGCCCACTCACACTAGTCCACATCTCCATCGAGTCAACCCCTCCCAACAGCAAAGCCCTAATGTTGACTCCAACAGCAACGTCTGCGTGCCACCCCACCGTTCCTCCGCATTCGTCCCATTGAAAAGCATCTTCAGCTTCTGTCTCGCAACCGTGACCACCTGCAACAGCAAGCTCCTTTCCCCTTCACTCGCTGCCACTATCTAGCCCATCTCGTGCAGCTCCACGCTTCAACGGCCCAGCCCAGTCCAGCGTCCACCAAATAGCCACAACACGCCAGCAGCTCCTCCATCTTCGTGATGCACCCGCACCACCACCCGCGGCCGCCAAGACAAGCCCAAGCCACGCCCATTCAGCCACCGTTTTCACCTCCGCAGAAACAAGTCCGAATCTCAGTTTTGGCTGAGATGTGTTGGACCATTTTCAGCCCAGTCCAAGTTCCCATTGGTGTCACCATAAGCCCAAGTTTCGGCCGCCGTCGCCGTGAACCAATTTTTGAGTTGAATTGGTGAGTTTACTTGCTAAACTATACTTAGGGAATTAATTATGCTTAAGGGGTAATTAGTTTAGATTAAGCATGGATTAGGTGGTTAGTTAAAACGGATTAATGATTTAATTGTTCGATTTTGCATGTTAGGTGGTTACAACGGCTTAATTCGAGACTAGATAAGTTGTACTATTTATCTAAATTGGTTCAGAAATTTCAAGCCCATTTAGGTGTTTAATTAAGCATTTTCGGCCTAAGTTTATATTTTTGGTAATTAATTGCCTTTATTTAATTATTTTTTGTATTTATTTAATTGTTTATTATTTTTCGGAAATTAGACCAAGATAGCCCATGACCGGAATTTCGTGTTGATTGCAATGGTGGGTGCTTGATTTATGCAATTGATTGCTAAGTTGTGCAAATTGAGTGGAAATTGTAATTTTGGGTGTTTATCCCAAAATTGTTGAATTTTGATATTCAATTGGAAAAATCCAGGGTGTCAGGTTTTGACACCGAAAATGGTTTTAAGGACTAGATCGAATCGTGGGATTTTAAAAAGGTGAATATCAGTTTTTAGTTCACTTTGAACTATCGGCTTGTAAGAGCATTGAATTGTCAGCTTGTGAGAGCATTGTGAAAGGGGCTAGTATGAACACCTAGCGAGGGTGAATAGGTGTGAATAAAAATTTTCGCAAGATTTAGTAGAAGTAAATTGCCTTTAGAAGATAACAAACTATGAACATATTCAGCTTTAAACAATTAAATAAAACTATGAATAAGGAGTTCACGAGTTCAGGGGAGAGAATAGGATCACAAGATTTATAGTGATTCGGCTTAGATCAAGCCTACATCCACTCTCCCGCACTGACAGCCCACTGACTGGATTCTACTATGAATCAAAAGGGATTTTTCAGCTTGTGATCTTCGACTTTCTCAGTGAAGAGTCTCTACTAGTCTCTCACAAGTCTCACTAAGAATTTTTCTCTTTTGTATACAACTTTGATCTCGGCGAATGAAAAAGCAAGGAACTAGAAAGTTTAAGACTTTGAATTTTTTTTTTCATGCACTTCTTCGAACAACTAGAGAGTCTGCCTTAAATACTCCTTTATTCCTTCATAACTGTTGGCACATTTCAAAGGAATTCTTCCAATCTACCCGTTGGATATAATCAATACAGGTCATCTCGAGTCATTAGAAAATTGTGATGAAAGCTCGTCAATCATGTTCACCTATACAATTAGGATCTTGGTTTCCATAAGTAGAACCTACCAAGTTTGCTCGTCTTCCAAAAGATCTTCATATTGGAATTGATTCCAATAAGAATAATCAATCAAGTAGGTGTTATATCCAGCCATAAGGTCATCCATAAACCATACGAATCGAATCTTTAAAGATAATC
Organism: Eucalyptus decipiens; assembly: GCA_014182575.1. NCBI lineage: Eukaryota > Viridiplantae > Streptophyta > Magnoliopsida > Myrtales > Myrtaceae > Eucalyptus > Eucalyptus decipiens. The sequence goes on along the minus strand of CM024611.1, from coordinate 8,362,422 downwards.
CCACATTTGGATAAGTCTTCATTCTTCGGTCTGGAAACTGTCAGCGAAGGCAAACTTTGAAACTAAAGTCTGGCAGTCTTCAAACTTAGACTTTAGAAATGTTTTGTCAGTTTCAAAATAGTAAAAGAGTTTTCTCCAACAATCTCCCCTTTTTGATTGTGACAAAACTTTCCTACAGATTTAAAAACTTTTGACCTGCAAAACAACACTTAAACAATACATGATATCTTATACAAATAAGTTGATTAGGACCTAGATAGTATCAATTCTGTAACTACAAAAAACATGTTAATCTTGAAGGATAAGACAAATAACTATCCAATCATAATCAGTATCACAAACTTAGTTGCTGCAAGCGTCAAAAAGATTCAAAGTCAAATAGTAATCAAAAGTCCAAGGTCAGTCCAAAAATCAAACCAAAAAGTACCAAAGTCCAACCAAAAAGTCATCAAAAGATAAATCAGAATAAATCTGCACACAAACTCTCCCCATTTTTATCAACAGCAAAAAGTGGAGAAGGACTTTAAAAGGAGTTTGATAAAATCAGGGCTCTTTAGGAATGCGAACGATCTGGAAATCCCCCATAGACTTGACATCTCCTCCAACTTCGTTAGAGTTTCCTTCAGCTGCTCAATATCTACACTCTTTGTAGTTTCTTGCACTTGAAGCTTCAGGGCTTGTATCTGTTCTTGTAGAGAATATGAAGTGGACTAGAAAGCTTTCTTGATGTTCTTCATCTCAAACTCTAATCCATATTGCTGAGCCTTCATATCCAAAAGGATTTTGAGCAATCTTTGATAGTCTGCTGTTTGTTCTGATGGAGCACTAGGTCCAGCTAAATTAATATACGGAGTATTGAGATGTGAGGGAACATTAGCAGTTCGATCACCAGGACTTGGAGGGGATGTTTCAATATCAGCTTTAGGATATTGAGAGGCATAGACACCCTCTAGATCTGCTAGAGATCTACTCATATCACTGGTAAAAACAGGTGAAAAAAGTACATCTTTTGTCAGCAACTCCCCCTGTCTCTGTTCCTTCGGGTGGAGAAAAGAATTCTTCTTCTTGTTCTTGCTCTACTCCAGCACCCAAGTGATGTTTTTCTCGTTCTTCTTTTGCAGTTCCACTCCAAGTCTTTTCCGAATCCTCTGATAGGGATACGGTAAAAGTTGGCTCAAAAGAGTCATCTTGACCCTCTTCTTCTTCAGCTTCCCTGCCTTCTTCTTCTCTTTCTTCTCTTTTCTCTCTGTCCTCTAGCTGCTCAAAACTAACAAAGCTCCGTAGATTTCTTAAGGCAAAAGCGGAGATTGTGAGATCATCATCATCTTCTTCTTCGTCCTGCAAAATAAGGTTTCTCCTCTTCTTGATTGGTGCGCTCATGGGCTCCTTGCCTTTTCTCTTCTTTAATGCAGAATCTTGTTTTGTTTTGGCAGGGGACTTCTCCTTCAGGCGCTCCAATGCCTTATTCAGCTCCTTTAGTCTCATCTTTGAAATCATCTTTAGTTCTATCACCATAGGAACAATGGTTTGAACACACAAAGTAGTTGGAAACTGAATATTGAAATGTCTGAATAGTTAAGTGACAAGCGCAGAGTAAGATAGTTGTCCCTTGTCCTTCACCACTATCCTATACATGTGCATTAAGATAGTGTGAGGCAATGAGAACTTAAACCCAATGTTGATTGCGTACATCAGCTTTTCTTCAGAGCGAGAGACATCAATTTTGGAAGTGGATTTGGGTCTGATGCAGTTGATCACAATCTTGCGTAGCAAAATATTGGAAGCAGTCATTCTGGAGTACGAAATCCTACCTTCAGCAATTCTGTCCTGAACAAGAGACAATGTTACGTGACCAACAAACACATTTATTAGTTGGAAACTTCCTTTTTCCACACCAATCACATCCACTAATGTGTCCACATCCACCACAAAATCTGTTTCCCTTATAGAAAAACGAAATCTATTCGCATCTAGAAAAGACAGATTCGAATAAAAATAAGCAGTCAATTTAGGATAGGCGACTGCAGTCTCCAAGCAAAATCTTTCAAGTTGAAGGAGAGTAAACTTCTCCCTCAGGTTCACTTTCAGGGAATCCAGAAAATCAAACTCCACAGTTTAAGGGTTCATCACCCCTCTCTTCAGCAATTTTAAATAAGTTTTCCCGTGGTCCTTAGAACAGAATAAACTCGTTCCCTCACCACGAACATTTGCAGCAATGCCCATCTTAGGCTGAAAATTCGTATACATTTTCTCATCATCATCCTTCCCTTTTGGCTGATTAAAACTACCAAATCGCGGATCACTTGGAATGTTGGCAAAAGTCCTAGCTACCAAACCTTTGGGCGCAATGCCTAATCTTTCCATAGATTGTAAGAACAAGGTTTCATTCTTGTACCTCTCTTTTGCAAAAACTCATCGATGAATGTCATTGCAGTACCACCTTCCTTTAACTTAGAATAGATTTTAAAGAAAAATTGGGGTTTTAGCGTTCTTACGGGTTCAACATCTTTAATGATCTCTTCTTTTGCTTGTTGGCACGAAGGATCTTGAGTCGCATGTTGTGAAGAGTGACACTATTGAGAATGTTGTTGTTGTTCCTGCTGAGGAGAATCTTCTTCCTCGGTTAAGTCAAAGTGCATAGAACCCTCTGGCATGTGCTGTGGTCCCTTGTTCGCAATTCTATAAAACTTCCTCTGGAAAGACATTGTCATTGTCGAGGGGTATTTCTTGAACTCGCTCGTTTGAAAAAGTTAAAAATTTTGTAGAATAAACTTGAGAGAAAATGTGAGAGTAGGATTTCTATAAAGTATAAATGGAGAAGAAGAACTTTTTTTTTTGGTATATCAAGCAAGTGAAACAAGGTATTTGAATCCTCACAAAGGAAAAAATAAAATTGCCTTTTTCGAAAATGAAAAACTACCAAAAATTCAAAACTCGAAAAAGATCATTTCTAAAAATAAAATAGGCAAGTAGCGATTCAAAAATCAACATATCTTTTCAAAATTTCATCCTAAAATTAAATTACTTGCATTGAGAAAGTGACGTATCTTCTGGACATTATGAGTCTGAACACCTTCAGACTTTAATCGGTACAAAATATGATGTTCAGTTTAGCGCGAATAGACTCAAATAGGCTTTTTTCCAGTGGCTTTCTAAATATGTCTGCCAACTGATTTTTCGAGTCAATAAATTGAATCATAACTTCTCCATTCTGAACATGATCTCTAATGAAATGATGTCAACTTCTCAATTCTAAACATGATCTCTAATGAAATGATGTCGAATCTCTATATGATTTGCCCTTGATTGAAGAATTGGATTCTTCAGGAGATTAATGGCACTGGTGTTGTCGCATTTGATCTCGGTGCACGATTCTTCAATTCCAAAGTCTCTTAGCTATTGCCTTATCCACAAGATTTGAGAACAACAACTCTTAAGAGTCACATATTCTGCTTCAGCTGTTAAAAGAGTTATGGTATTTCGCTTCCTTGAAAACCAAGATACTAGCTTGTTACCCAGCAATTGACAAGTATCAAAAGTACTCTTTCTATTGACTTTACATCATATTAAATCTGCGGTTGAATATCCAAGGAGAGTAAAGTCTCATTCTTTGGGATACCATAGACGTAGCTTTGGTGTTGTTGCAACGTATTTGATGATGCGTTTTGCAGCACTTAAGTGAGATTCTTTGGGATTTGATTGGAATCTAACACAAATACAAATACTAAACAAAATGTCAAATCTCAATGCAATAAGGTAAAGAAGCGACCAATAATGCTCCTATAAAGCTTTTGGTCTACATTCTTTCCTTCTTCATCTTTGTCCATCTTTGAAGAACTTGACATTGGTGTCTCTGTCTTTTTACAATTCTCCAATCCAAACTTCTTAATGAGAACTTTTGCATATTTCTCTTGGTGAAAATACATTTCTTTGATTGTTTAACTTGTAATCTTAGAAAGAAAGTTAACTCACCCATCATACTCATCTTAAATTCATCCTACATACATCTAGAGAACTTTTTGTATAGATTTTCATTAGGTGATCCAAAAATCATCAACATAAATTTGAACTAATAGAAAATCTTTACCTTCTCTTTTATGAACAAAGTAATATCTACATTCAATTTAATAAAACCATCTTGAGTTAAGAATTTACTTAACTTTTCATACTAGGCTCAAGGTGCTTACTTCAATCCATATATGGCCTTTTTCAATCTGTAGACTGGGTTTGGCTTTCTTGGATCTTCAAATCCAGGTGGTTGTTTTACATAAACTTCTTCTTTGATGAATCCATTTATGAATGCACTTTTTACATCCATTTGGAATAACCTGAAATTTTTATAGTAAGCAAAAATAAGTAATAATCTAATTGCTTCTAACCTCGCTACTAGTGCATATGTCTTGTCATAATCTATCTATTCTTCTTGTGTATATCCTTTGACCACGAGTCTTGCTTTATTCTTGAACACTTTCCCTTTTTCGTCCACCTTGTTCCTGAAAACCCATTTAGACTTACCTTTAGGTTTATAAATTAGCTCCCAAACATCGTTGATGTTGAACTGTCTAAGCTTTTCTTATATAGCTTCAATCCAACTTTCACCAGCCAAGGCTTCTTCTATACTTTTGGGTTCAATCTCAGAAATGAGTGACAAAGCACTAGACTTTTTTCGTCTTTTGGATCTTGTACGAATTCCTTCATTAATGTTACCAATGATGAGTTCTTTGGAATGACTAGACTTATGTTTCCAGTTGCTGGTTGGTTTGAGAGTCTGCCGATTCTCTGTTTTAGTTGAATTTTTTGGTTCATCTTGTTTTTGATCCTTAGAAGTCTGAACCACTTTAGGGGAAGTAGATTTTATAGAATTTGGAGCGGGTTCAGATTCTTCAAGTTGAGTCTAGTCCAGTTGATTCTGCATAAAGTGTTGAAACTCGACGGTCATAGATTCTTCCACAAACTGAGTCTTATTGTTGATACTCTGTAGGCTTTGCTTGAGATTGAGTAGTCAAGAAAAATTCCTTCGTCTGATTTTTCTTCAAACTTCTCAGTTCAATCATTTGTATTTTTCGAAACAAAGCACTTACAACCAAAAACATGAAAGTAAGAAACATTTGGCTTCTTCCCTTTATACACTTTATAAGGAGTTTTCTCTAGTATAGGTCTCAAGAATACTTTGTTAATGATGTAGCATGTTGTAAAAACTGCTTCAGCCCAAAATCGAGAGGAAATTTTACTCTCAATTAAGAGGGTTTTTGCCATCTCCTACAATGATCTATTCTTTCTTTCCACAACCCTATTTTGTTCTGGAATGTATGGAGAAGAGAAAACATGCTGGAAACCAGATTTATTACAAAACTTCACAAAGTCTTGATTTTCAAACTCACATCCATGGTATGTTTGTATGCTTGAAATATCATATCCTTTTTCATTCTAAACCTTCTTGGCAAACTTTGAAAAGTGAGAAAAATCTTCAGACTTACTTGCTAGAAAGTAAACCCGAGTAAAGTGAGAGTAATTATCCACGGTTACTACACAGTATCTCTTTCCACCAATGCTTTGAGTTCTGGTTGGTCCAAAGAGATCCATATACAGAAGCTACAAAACTTGATCAGTAGAAACTTGATTTATAGGTTTAAAAGAACTTCTAACATGTTTTCCCAAAATATATAATGTGCATAATTCAGACTTTTGATAAGCCAGGTTGGGAAGTCCACGAACAAGCTTCTTGGAGGAAATCTTGGCAATCTGCTTCATGTTAACATGGTCAAGCTTTCAATGCCAAAGGTTTGCTTCATCTTGAATAGATATTAGACATTAAGAACTTTCTGGTTTTATATCCAAAAAGTAAATATTCCCATGTCTTCGTCTAGTGAAAGATTGAGAGAGATCTTTACTAGTTCCCGAACAAATGCCTTCTTGGAAATTAATTTTGAATCCAATATCGCACAGTTGACTTGCTGAGTAGATTATAATTCAAACCTTCTACCAAGGAGACAATATTGATTGTGAGACCTCAAATCTTCACAATTCCATATCCAACTATTCTTCCTTTGTTGTTTCCACCAAAAGAAACTTTTCCATCATTTATTTGAATAAGCTTTATAAAACAACTTGAATCTCCTGTCATTTGTCTCGAACAGCCACTATCCAAATACCATTTGATCTTCTTCTTGATAGTGACCTGTAATCATGAAAAGAATTCAAGTTTTCTTTGATACCCATATTTTCTTGGGTCTAGATGAGAGTTAAAAACAACACCAATCTTTTTGCCTAATCCTTCTTAATAGGTCTCTAAACCTTTGGACATTCCTTCTCGAAATGTTCTAAGCTTTTACACTTTAAACATTTGAGAGCACTTCGGCCAATAGGTTTTACAAAAACCTTTTGAAAATGATTTTTGTAAAATGTTTTTGTAGGTCTTTGTTTGATTCTCTCCTTCACTTTGGGAAAATCAATTAAAGGAAAGTTTTCTGGTATCATACCCAAACCAGATTTGTTAAAATAAGGTCTTTGTACAGAAAAAATATTTTCTAACTTCTCAGATCCTTTTGAAAACCTTTTTGTGATACTTGAAATGTCATATTTCAAAAACTTATTTTCCTTCAAAAGACAATCTATATTTTCTTTCAAATCAACAAAACTTTTATCTAGATTTTCAAGCTTTTCTTTTCAAGAAGTTTCATGTTGCTTCAATTTAGTATTCTCCCTCTTCAGCTTGGAAATCCTTTTAAGAGATGTTTTGAGACTAAGACATAGTTCATCTATATACTTTGAGATTTTAATAAGAATTTTAAATTGCTAACCTCGACTTTTTGTTCGAGTCTTAGTTTGAATCTATTTCAAAGTTTGATTCCGATTCTATTTTGCCATTAGACATATATTGGCATATTCTTCATCACTTTCCTCGCATTCAGTATCACTCCATGTCTCTACTTTGAGAGCCTTTTTGAATTTCTATGTTTTTTGTTTCTTTTTCTTTAGTAGAAGGCAGTTGGGTGTGATGTGCCAACTTTTCTTACATTCAAGACAAATCACATCCCTATTATACTCATTGTCCTCAATTGATTTCTTTTGGAATTTTTTATTGCTCTGCCTTTTCCAGTTGAATATTTTTCCCTTTCTATTTAGCCTTATGAACTTTCTAATCATAAGTGCTAGTTTTTTTATCGTCCATGTCATCTTATGAATTTGTATCATTAAAATTATCATTAGACTTTAAGGCAATTGACTTCTTACCTTTAGGACCTTCTTTCTCATTAATTTGTTCCACTTCATATGATTGAAGTGTGCCAACTAATTTGCCTACTAAAAGAGGCATGATCCTCTGGGTTTCTCTTATTGAAGTCTTCATGTGATTCAAGTCTTTGGAGAGTTTACGTAGCAATTTATTGACCTTCATTACTCCTGAGATTGGTTGTCCTTAATATGCTAGACCGTTTATAATATCTGTGAAACGACTGAACGTGTCAATGATGGATTCTCCAGACTTCATTTTGAAGGCTTCATATCGCCCGAGTAGGATATTGATTTTAGTTTCTTTAACTTGATCAGTTCCTTCATAGGTAATATGCAACCTGTTCCACACTTCTTTTGCTGTTTCACAAGATGAAATTCTATTATACTCAATAGGAGATAAAGCACAATATAAGGAATAGATGGCTTTAGCATCAAAAGCTTGTCTCTTGGTTATTTTCGCTTGTGTCAATTCTCCAACATCTACAACTTCCTTCCCTGAGGTTGATGTAGCTTTAGGAATAATCCATTTTTCTACCACATCCCATTCCAAGGGATCTTTCGATCTCAGGAATGCCTTCATCTTGTTCTTCCACACATTGTACTCCTTCTCATCAAAGTAACGTGGTCTGGTGTTGCTTTGGCCTTTAATCAATCATAAAGCCAAAATACTAGCCATAGATCTTTAGCTTAAGAAGTAACAAACACTTTAATAAATAAGCACATAAGCTCTGATACCAATTGAAAGAGCTAGTGTAAACAGTTAGAGGGGGGTAAATAGGTGTAAATAGAAATTTTTGTGACTTGATAGATATAAATGCCTCTAATGATTATGGATTATGAATGTATTAAGCTTTGAGCAAAAAGCTATGAATAAAAGTAGAAGTTTAGGGAAAGAGAATAGAAACACAAGGTTTATAGTGGTTCGGCTTAGATCAAGCCTATGTCCACTCTCCCATGCTACAGCCCATTGGCTAGATTCTACTATAAATCAAAAGAGATTTTATAACTTGTGATCTTTGACTTTCTCAGTGAAGAGTCTTTACGGCTCTCACAAGTCTCACTAAAAGTTTTTCTCTTTTGTATACAACTTTGAGCTCGGTGAATGAAAAAGCAAGGAACCAAAAAGCTTTAGACTTTGAACCTTTTTTTTTTCACGCACTCCTTCAAACAACTAGAGAGTCCGCCTTAAATACTCCTTCATGCCTTCACAATCGTTGGTATTTTCCAAAGGAATTCCTCCAATCTACCCGTTAGACAGAATCAATCAAGGTGATCTTGAGTCGTTAGAAAATTGTGATGAAAGCCCGTCAATCTTGTTCGTCCATACAATCAGAATCTTGGTTTCCATAAGTAAAACCTTCCAAATTTGCTCGCCTTCCAAAAGATCTTTATATCGGAATTGATTCCAATAAGAATAATCTATCAAGTAGGTGCTATATCCAGCCATAAGGTCATCCATAAACCATACGAATCGAATCTTTGAAGATAATCCCGCATCTTGATAAGTCTTCATTCTTCGGTCTGGAAACTATTAGTGAGGGAAGACTTTAAAACTAAAGTCTGGTGGTCTTCAGACTTTGATGATAGAGTCTGGAAATCTTCAGACTTAGACTTTGGAAATGTTTTGTCAGCTTCAAAACAATAAAAGAGTTTTCTCCAACACAACTATCAGCTTGTGAGAGCAATGATCGTTTATCAGCTTGTGAAAGCAACGATCCATCTATTCTATATTAGCTTGTGTGAGCTACCATCTATATATATCAGCTTGTGCAAGCTACCATCTATATCAGCTTGTGAGAGCATTGCATTCATTTCAGCTTGTGTGAGCAGTAATCGGATTGATGGATTGATGGATGGTATGAATTGATAGATGGTATCGATGCTATCAAATCGATTGGATTGAATTGATTGGTTGAAATTATGAACTATACTAACATGCAAGAAGAAACTGAGGTGAAGTAAGTCTTCTAACTTGTGTGTATAGACTGCCTCTAGGCGTATTTCCTTTATAGTCAGAGTTTAAAGGAGGAACTTGCTGAAACATTGTCTCACCCTATCGTGGGCTCAAACTTTTCAGGTCCTTAGATGGAGGACCCGAAGCCCCGGAGCCTGTTGAAGTGGAGTCCGAAGGATCGGCGATTGTGTCCAATGAGTAGGTCGTAGGACAGTTTCTTTTGGGAATGATCTTTTTGTACCCAAACCCAATTGTTATGAGAGTGTGGCTTTTGTGAATCGTTGCCCTGCTTTTCTATCCCAAGCTGGTTGCTGTCAGGGGTTTTGTTTCGCTTCCGCATGTGCATTAAAATGAATGGGTCGACGACGCGTCCTGGGACGTGGCAATTTTATCGACCACCGAGGGATGGGTACGCGCTCGAGGATCGAGGCGTGACAGATGCTTCCCAAAAAGGAACTTGTCTTCGAAATTGATTTCATCAATCTGTGATTGATTTCAACAACATATCTAGAAAAGGTAAGTGAGATTCTCTACCAGAAAGCCAAATATGTCTTGATCATACTGAATCATTGTTGGAAAATCAATAAGCCTAAGTCTGATTATATCTTCATTCTAGACTTGGGTTCAGTCTGTATCTCCGTTAGAGTGGGAAAGACTTATGATGTAAAAAGACTTTGACAGCATTCCACAAAAGTCCAATATTTCTCATAATAAAAAATAAGAGAATGAAAGTTTTGTCAACTTCAAAACCAAATAGGAGTTTTCTCAATAATGCCGACGCCTCCGCCCCCGACACTAACGCCGATGCCTCTTTGCCTCCCTCTCGCAACCTCTGCTCCACTCTCTCTCTCTTTCCTCTATGGAGCACCCTTGCTAGCCAACCCCGATGCCGACGACCCCCTGCTCACTGCAGAGGAGAGAGAGCATCAAAGCGTGTGCAGAGAGGTGAGCCAAGATCTATGGAAGAGAGGATAGAAGAAGGGGGAGAGTAAATTCTTGAATTGCTAACGTGGACGACACGTGTTGACTTTTGTATGGTTTTCCATTTCGCCTACTTGGAGTGTTTCACCTACCTAATATTTTCTCGCATGCATGTGTATCGTGCAAAGGGATAAGATGAGGACTTTCCTTCTGACAATGCAGAAATGAGCAGGCGGGCGATGAACGTGGACACAGCAGGATTCAAGAAGAAAGGAATGAAATATGGCTGGAAGACGAAAGTCGGGACCTACTTGGGACCTACTTGCCAGATCAACGGTCTCCGATAGATAGCTCCGTTCTGTTTATGCTGCTGCCAGGTGAACACACTGTCAAGGCCACTACAACCCGGTCCATGGCCTCGCTCTGTGCGTCTGTTTCCTCCGGAATTCCTCTCGTCTTTATCAACATTCAAACTGAGCAGATAGTGACGTCGGTAAATTCTCTCTTCCATTGAGGTTCTTCACCAAGCTCTTGAGATCTGTTTGTGATTATAGCTCCTTCATGTTAATATAGTTTCTAATTCTTGGCATGGTGAGTGATTACTTCCCTTTTTTTTCCCCTAAGGGCAAGAACATCCCCACAGGAAAAGAAATTAGTTTGGGGAAGCAACATAGCCAGACAATGACTGTCAAAATGGTTCATGGGATAAGATTTTTACTGGGAATTGCGGAGGTTTCAGTAGAACTATTCCCCGAACCCGGAGAAACACGGTTTGGAATGGACATCAAACGAACCGAAGAGGTAATCATCACAATCATAGGACAACATTTTATTAGCTGATATTCCTGCATAAATTGATCTGACTTGCTCCCCCACGCAGGGCTTCATCCGCATCTTCTCCGTAACCAAAGGATCAGCAGCCGATCGCGCCGGGCTTGGACGCATCCACGAGGAGACCAATGCAGCTGGGCACCTGCTTGTGGTCTCGACTGTAGAAGGCATAAGCCTAATGCCTTCAAATGCGTGCTCTGAGGGGCTAATGCACTGCTGTGAGCACAGCGACATAAGGGAAGTCCTTACCACAGCCATCGACACGATGGATAGGATCAAAATCCACGTCATGGGGTGGCCGAGCCAAACTCGTCCTAATACATCCCAGCGATGGCCTTGGCAGCTCTCCGTCCTCCTAATGTACATTGTTCCCCTCCTCCACTATTAAAGAAATGAAAGTCACTATAAAGATTACGTGCTGAAATTTTTTTTTCACATTTCCCGCGAGGAAGAATCAAAATATTTTAAAGAATTCTTTGCCATGTTTTCTGAATGCAGTGGAGCAAGTAATCCGAGAATGTAACATGCTTAATTTTGTCACATTACTTGGTTTTCTAACTCTTTCTTTCTGGGAAGCAACTCAACAGGTCAAATTGATTCGGACAATTTTGGCTTTCCCTTCTCCAATTTATGATCATTCCTTTTTGCTGATCATACCTTCAAACGTTAATTGGTTTTCGAACAGAGATTGGGCAATCATATGTACAGCAAGACTGCGGATTGCTCCTTGTTCTCAATTTTTTTGCTGGCTCTAAATCATTTCCAACAATTTTGGTAGGAAAACTAATTTGCAAACGCACTTACGACAATATTGTTGGTTGTTTGTTTATAAAACAAACAAAATGTGCTTTTTCTTGCCCTACATAGGAAAATTAGGAGAAGATGGGCCAATTTATAAGTGTGAGTCTTTTCTAGTTTGTTCAAAAAGAAATTTGGGGTGTAGACTAGACCCCACAATACTCGCGTGCGAGTGTGTGATTATTAGGTGCATTTAGCACTTTGCACACCCGCAATTTAATTAGCGCTAACTCCTTTATTTTTATTTTATTCCGTACAATTATTTCCTTTATTTTTATTTTATTTCGTACAGTTATCTTATTAACCTTTATTAATTGAAGGTTGTTTATGTTCATTAAGTATTTTTGGAAATTATGAAATTCGAAATTTTATTTTATAAAAAAAATATTTTTTTTTTATTATTCCAAATCTTATATGCGTTTTCAAGATAACCTTTAAAATTATACTTGTTCAGTTTACAACCTTTCAAGAAAGATTGCGTTTGTTCGCTTTGTAATCTTTCTTGAATGGTTGCATATGTTCACTTTTTAACTTCTCCCAAAAGGGTATCTTTGTTCACTTTGCAACCTTTTCTGAAAAAGTTGTCTATGTTCTTTAAGATCGATGTTTATATGTATTCATAAATGAGAATTAAGTCATTTCAAGTCTTCTTTCTAAAACGATAGCCATTAAATTGTTTTTTAAAGAGATATTGTAGAAATATTAGAATTGCTGTCTAATAATCTCATTTGAGATTTTATTGTATGCTGGAGAATATTTGCCCGTAACCATTAATAACATTATAAAGCAAATAAGTTCTTAAAGAAAGTAATATCATGTCTTAAAATCCGATTTGATTACTCTTTCCAATTCGAAGTTATATTTTTCAACAACTATTGCTCATTTCAAGCATCTTCTTAACTAGTGCGTGTAAAGGCGAACAATCCTCTTGAAGAATCTGGTAATGTACAGGCTCAAATAAGGAATAGAAGTCTTTGAAGTTGACAGACAGCTTTTAGGGAATTGGGGGATATAGTTGGGGACCATCTTGTGGCGACACCGTTTGCATATAGCCTATATAGGTCAAGATCACGCAGTCACACATGTCCATATTTGAAAAGAAAGGAAAGGCATGATGTTGATATATCTCTAATTGCTCAATAAAAGCACCATAGAAAATTATGGTAAAAGATCTTAGCTAATCATGTCTAATACTGTGTGAAGGCCTCGGGGACTATTAAACCTACATCTAAAGAGTAATATTATTACATAATTCTTTGAAAAACTTCAATTATGATATAGTAGATTCATAGGCTCAAAATTTTGTAACTGTTTTGGTAGGAAGACTAATCGTAAATACACTCAAGCATGTTCCTAACACAATCCATAAAGTTGAACAATCCTCCTAAAGAATAAGGTAATGCGCAGGCCCAAATAAGACTATAGCAGAAGCATCTTCCTACTGCGTTTAGGGAATTGGGGGATACAATTTTGGACCATTTGGTGGTGACACTATTTGCATTTGGTTAATGTAGGTCAAGGTCACGCGCTCAATCATCCCAGGCTTCTTCATCTAAATAAGAAAATTATTTCTGTCGTGGCAGGGGTGTGCATTTTAAGTGATTCATTTCCCTGTCTAGCGCCATTTAGGTCTTTCGTGATTGATCAAATTAATCAGAAACTTATGGTCCTTCAATTTTTGGTTTTTTTAATGGGAGAAAGAGAAGATCAACTCTCTTTGGCAGAATATGGAGGCATAGCAAGGCTGATGCCTCTATGCCTCCATATTGAGCTTAAACTACAGGCAAGCTAAAAATCACTTGGGATCAACATTGTTGAGAAGACCGACTTCTAATGTGCTAATGATTCTATTGCTCATTTGGTTCTATCCTAACACACCCATACGGCAGATTAATTTATCTGAAAGTGCCTAGGTTACGGCTCATTACGATTGAGCGTGCGTTAGTGCAAAAATTATAACTCCCAAACCGATGAAATTCATGTCCTTTCAAAGTAATTCATTATAATTTGCATGAAGAGAGTGTGGCTGCTTTACATCATCAAAGAACGTCATGGCATCAACGCGACACCTTACATGTGCGAACTTGACTTATACAGGACCAGTGGAGACGAGACTCGGCAGAAAATGGCCGACAGCCGAATCCTCACATAAATCATTTTCCTTTCTGACATTCAAGGACATTTGCCGGAATTGCGCCAAATACCAGCTGACGAGAAAGATCTACCGATCATTTTTCGGTCTTCGTCAAGCCTTGTGTAAGGTGACTTGGTTGTGATGGTATTTATTCAAGTTTCAAAATGGTGGAAAGAGTACTCTGAAACTCTTTTTTTAGAGATCCAAACATAGAGTCCGAGCTCTACATAGCTGCTGTGAAAGGTGTGAGATTTTGTGAGACCACTGTCAACTATTCTAAAAGCTTAAGTTGATAAATGAATGTGTTGTTTATTATTTAAATATTCTAACACTCCCCCTCACGCTTAGTCTGGTCTTTTTGCCTAGTACTAAGCGTGGAAATTTAATTGGGGAGACAAATAGGGGCCTGGAAGATTCGAACTCAGGACCTCCTAGCTCTGATACCATGTGAGATTTTGTGAGACCACCGCTAACCTGCTCTAAAAAGCTTAAGCTGATAGATGAAGGCGTGGTTTATTATTTAAATATTCTAACAAAAGGGAATGTGCATTCTCTGCTTGAGTTGCTCACAGAAGATAAACTACTTCTTGATAGAATCATGACCAAAAAACATAACGAGAGTCCTCTACACATTGCAACCACGCTTCGACACTTGGATTTTGTGGAAGAGGTCCTAGCTAAGAAGGCCGAGCTCGAAAGAGAGCAAGATTCCCTCTTCATCTCGGGTAGCAAAAAGATACCCTAACATCGCAGCAAGTTTGTTAAGAGTCAACCTTGATATATGTATTGTCCATAACAAATATGAAAGAAACCCTATTCATGTTGCAACCATGAAAGGCCATGTAAAAATGTTGGACTTGGTCCAAGCAAGACCTGATGCAGCCCATAGTGTTGTCAAACATGGCCAGACGATCCTACATCTATGCATGACGCATAATATACTAGAAGCTTTGAAACTTTTGATAGATATCCTGGGTGATATCCTGGGTCGAGGGACAAATATGGCAACACGATTTTGCATTTGGCTACTGCAGATAGAGAAGCTAAGTATGTTTATACAACCAAGCCTCTGCACTAGTCAAATTTAGTGAGCTTATTAATAAAGAAAAGGGTGATTCTAATATACATTAATGTCCTAGAAATATTCGGAAGCTAAAAGATATCCATTGTAGGTCATGATATTTAAGAAAGAAGGAAGTCGTTGGTCCATATACTAAACTACAACTTTACACTTCACACAATTTTGATACTTATTTTATCTAGATCAGAAGGAACATAGAATCGGAGATAGCAAAAGAGTTTCATCAAGGGATGAGTAAGGCATCAAATAATAGTCACAAAGACTGGCGGACTGAAAAACACTAGTACCAAAGTTAATCCTGAAAAGTACGTAACATCGGGTTGTCTAGTTCAAATTTGACCCCAATAAATTCATTTTGATGTTTCTCCTCTACAGACGATGCTCTTCTTGACTAATAAAGGAGTTAAACCAGACATTAAGAACTCCAGAGGTTTCACGGCATTCGCCCTGCTAGCATAAGGCGAAAGTGAGGAAAGAAAGAGAAAGTGGAAGGTAAAATGCATAAGATGCTAATGGTGATGCATAAGATGCTAATGGTGATAGTGGCATTGATAGCTACCATGACATTCCAAGCCAGCATTACCCCACCTCACGGCCTTTGGGAAGGAGATTTCATGGGTGATGAAAAGACTGCAGCATATACTGCGAGTGTATCAGTAATGACAGATAAGTTCCTGAACGCGTGCAAGAATTTCTTAACATATAACATGCTAAGCTTCGTTGCGTCGCTTAGTATCATTATGCTTTCGATGAGTAGTCTTCCTCTAAAGCGGCATTGGACCACCACGAGGATTGCAATGCTGATTATGTGGGTTGCGATAAGCTTTGCAGCGGCAACTTATGCCATGCCATCTCCGTATTTGTCTTCACACTAGCGAGCGAACTGAAAACGTTCATTGGTGCAATTGGACTTGTGGTGCTGGCATGGGTTGGATTGATAGCTCTTCTTTTCCTGTGTCGCTTCGTTTAATCCTGAAATTGGTATGCAAGGTTCTGGAATTCGTCCGCAAAGCCTCGACAGAACGCAGGCCAGAGGATCATACGGTTTAGTGGCTGTATATAGCTGCAAATGTGTTTGTTACAGAAGAAGCGCCCTGAGACCTAAGGCCATAAAAGAGGGGATGCTATACAGTGCATGCGTTGTTCAGTGTGCCGATTAGACAACTTAGCTCCGATGCATTAGATTATGGTATGTGCTTGTGAAAACAATAAATGTTTTAATCCTGCTGAATTTATGGAAAAGATGGAGTTTAGATGTATAATGGATGGCTGTTTTATTTGATTTGATTTGTGGCAGTTTAAAAAAAAGAATGACTTATTGGATTTAAAAGTCCAACAATTTCAGCCATGGGATCAATTTTATTTAGTGTAACCTAAACATATTCAAGTGGTAACTTATTGATAATTAAGGAAGTTTGTTCTAGTGGAAGTGCAAATTCTACGATTAATTACGGAAAACCTCGATGGTCGAAAGGATCATTACTTATGGATAGGATCCATTGATTACAAATTTGAAGGATTATCTATGTAGATTTACTAAGAATAGGGAAATAGAAAGTAAACTTTAGGTTGCTTAGATTTCTCAATAAAAATTATGATCCTTATGATCTTTTGAGCTTGCGATGACTTGAGGTAATTTACTATCTATAAAAGTAGAGAACTCATTACCATCTACACGAACTTGCGACTGATTTATGATTATAAATGTCAATAATTGATTATAAGTTGTGCCTCCTATGACAATTTCAAGTATCTTATTATCCCAATGGTTTATTGCTATGTGATAGGAAATTTTTGTTTCAAACTGTATTAGTTCAATTACCACACAAAAGGGAGAGTACTAATTGGACATGGGATTGAGATCGTGATGATTTTGGGCAAATTACAATTGCCGGAGGTGTAATTATTAAGGACAGGAACGACAAGTTATGACTAGTTGAGGAAAATTACCCCTGGAATGATTATTTAGTAATTCCATCGTCGAGTTATAAAATATGAAAGGAAGTTATTACTAATACTGGAATAATACAAAATAGTCAACTAACAATTTTGACTAATTGAAGAAAATTATGATAATACTGGATAATTACTATTTCCCGATGTCATCTTGTTGTTTGTAGATTATCTTCCCCTTCTCCAATTTATGATCATTTCTTTTTGTTGATCATACCTTCAAATGTTAATTGGTTTTTGAACAGAAATGGACAATCAAATTTATATCAAGACTACTGATCGCTCGTCACGCTTTATTTTTTTGTTGGGTCTAAATCATTTCCGACTATTTTGGTAGGAAGACTAATTGCGAATGCACTTATGACACTATCGCTCATTTCAAGCATCTTCCTAACACAATTCATGAGGTTGAATAATTTCTCTGGATTGAATTAGGTAGTGTGCAGGCTCAAATAAGACTATAATTGAAGTCTTTGAAGTTGACATGCTGCTTTTAGGGAATTGGGGATATAGCTGGGAACCATTTTGTGGTGACACTATTTGCGTTTAGTCTATTTTGGTCAAGGTCACGGGTTCACACTGTCCATATTCGGAAAGAAAGGAAAAGCATGCATTTAGTCTATCACGGGTTCACACTGTCCATATTCGGAAAGAAAGGAAAAGCACGCATTTAGTCTATTTTGGTCAAGGTCACGGGTTCACACTGTCCAGATTCTAAAAGAAAGGAAAAGCATGATGTTGATATATCTCTAATTACTCTGCGAAAGTACAGTAGAAAAGCATGATGTTGATACATCCATGGACCATTTGGTGGTGACGCTACTTGCATTTGGTCTATGTAGGTTAACGTCACGCGTTCATAAATGTTCATATGTGAAAGAAAAGGAAAAGAAATTATGTTGATATATCTTTGATCGCTTGGCGAATGTATAGTAGAAAATCATGATCATCGATCTTAGACAATCATGTCTAACATTGTGAGAAGGTCTCGGGGACTATGACACTATATTTATCCATTAAGAGTCTAATATCAGAACATAATTCTTCAAAAATCTTCAATTCTGATATAGGATATTCTTATGCTCAACATTCTTGCCGCTTAAATTGGCCAACCTAAAGTTTTAACACACGTGCGCAAACATGCAAAAAGACATACATGGGGCAAAAGCTGTATCTGTGAATTAATCCACCGAACACATGAAGGAATAGCCTCTGTTTATATATAGATTGTATCCTCACACAAACTTGAAGAATCGTTCCCTTACCTCACATCCCTGGGACCTTTGGATGAACCAGGCAAGGGTGATTCAGAATGCACATGATTGATTCTCGGTAATATCATGTAACTGTAATGAGTAACTCAGGGTTGCCCACTTCATGCCAAAAACGTTTCTAAAAGAGAATGTCGCTTTTCTCAGACTTCCATCTCGTCTAAAACTTTTTTAAATGAGGGAGTTGCATTTCTCAGATTTCTATGGGGAAGGCTATAATTTCATTGTAGCAGTTGAGAAAAATGTCTGGTCATGGTTTAAGGGAAGAACATCGTCACAGTGAAGCATCAAGAGAAAAGCGACAATCAAAAGGAGAATGGGAGCTTCCTTAGGGCAATCTACGGCAGAGACTTCCAAACAAATTAAATTTCAATTTGCCAAAACACACATTTGAAGAAGAGCTTGCAGGTTTCTTCTTGATTCCCTTAAGAAATAGTTGCAAGTAGATTTGAAGTGTCTATGACCTATCTATGATGCCAAGTTTGAGTAGGTATATAGTGAGACATCCTTAAATTAAATCACTCCAGTTATTGTTTGTTTTGCTTGTCCCACCCCAAATTTCGCTCGCATGCATATACTTCCCAAAATTGCTTTTCCTTGGATCAATGCATAGTTCGATTCATTTTCGCCCCCTCTGCCATCCTAAAAACCTACCACAAGCCGATCATTATCTAAGCCCGTTGTTCTGGCAACTACTCCCCACCCTCATCAGACGGAATCATTATGGACCCACCAACTTTCGTGTGGTTTGTCCCTGAACCATATACCTGTTGGAGAGAGTTCCACCCTAATATCATATTATAACATTCTTGAATTAACTCGCTCGAAGTATTATCTTTTTTTTTACCGTACCATAGTGAATCTTACAATTTGTCCTTTAACGTATGGACATTTACTTTTTCAAAAAGTCACACATCCTAGTAACATTCTAACTTGAACATGTTTAACTTTGGAGTTCCAAATTAAAACTTGCCATCCAATTTTAACATATATATCCCATAATCGCTTTGCTCCTATCTAATGCACAATTCAGCTCATATTTGCCCTCTTCACCATCTTAGAAGTTTGCCAAGAGCCGCTTTTTGTTCAAAACCTCTAGCTTGGCGACCACTCTCCGCCCTCATTGGACTGAATCGTTACATATAGAGTTGTGAGTGACATTTGTCCAAGCGTTTGTGTACACAATCATCCTGGGCTTCTTCATTTAAATAAGAAAACCATTCCTGCGGTGGTAGGGGTATATAATCTCCATGATTTATTTCCCTGCCTTGTACTATTGAGGACTTTCGTGACTGATCAAGTTAATCAGGAATTTATGGTCCTTCAATCTTTGAAATTTTTAATGGAAGAAAGAGAAGAGTAACTCTTTGGCGGCATTTTGGAGGTATAACAAGGCTGATGCCTCCACGTTGAGCTTAAACTATTTGCAAGCTTGAAATCACTTGGGATTACCATAGTGAGAAAGCCAACTTCTAATGTGCTAGTGAAATTATCGCTCATTTGTTTCTATTTTCCTAACACACTCATATGGTAGAATAATTTCTATGAAAGTTCCTAGGTTATGATTCATTCCAATTGATCGAGCATAAGCGCAAAAATTATTTCTGATAAATCAATGAAATTCATGTCTTTTCAAATAATTCATGTTTACGACAATTTGCACGAATAGAATGTGGCTGCTTTACATCATCAAAAGCACGTCATGGCTCCAGTGGGACATCTAAGTCTGCGAACTTGACCTATATAGGACAAAATATAGATGAGCCTCGGCAAAAATGGCCGACAGGCGAATCCCCACATCGATGGCAGACAGCGCAGAGTAGCAGAGGAGCAGGAGCAGAGTGACATGACCGGGGCAGGGGGCCAACGTGACCGGAGCAGCTGGCCGGACGTCCGGCGGCAGAGGGGCCACATGCTCCCGCGTACGGCATTTTATAGAGCCATACGTACCCTGAATCTCTGAATGAATGGGACAATGATCCTATGAGATCCTATTGCTCAGCTGTAATTATTATCCAAACAAACCCGTGTGGCAGAATGATTTGTCTAGAAGTGCCATTGAGTGAGAGTTAGTGCAAAAATTATTTCTCACGTATGGATGAAATTCATGTCCTAACAAAATATACATGTTTGTGCAAATGAAGTGATTCCACACTAATTTGCACGGATAGAGCGTGGCTGCTTTACATGATCCAAGGATGTCATGGCTCAATCAGGACATGTTACATGTGCAAACTTGAGCTGTATAGGACCAAATGGGGACAAGACCCGCCAGAAAATGACCAACAAGGGAATCCTTATTCACAACAAAGCTCCAAGAATAAACCTTATCTAACGTACTAAGACATATGCGAGACTTGAGCCACATATTTGCAATCAAGATATCTACCGTTCGTTTTTCGGTCTTTGTCAAGACTACCGAGTTGGTTGACTTGGTTGTGACAACATTATTAAAGTCTTCCAATGGAGGAGCGAGTATTTTGAAATCTTCTTTTTGGAGATCCAAACATGGAGTTTGAGCTCTATGAAGCCGCTGTCAAAGGAAATGTGCCGTCTTTGCTTGAGTTGCTAAAAACGGATAAACTACTTCTTGATAGAGTCATGATTGGGAATCACACCGAGACTCCTCTGCACATCGCAGCCATGCTTGGACACTTGGATTTTGTGAAAGAGGTCCTAGCTTGGAAGGCTGAGATGGCAAGTGTGCAAGATTCTCAAAGTTCGACGCCTCTTCATCTCGCAGCAGCAAAAGGATACCTTAACATAGTGGAAAGTTTGGTAAGAGCCTGCCCTGATATATGCTTCTTTCGTGACAAATACAAAAGAAATCCTCTTCATGTTGCAGCCATGAAAGGGCATGTGGAAGTGTTGGAAAACTTGGTTGGAGCGAGACCTAATGCAGCCCATAGTGTCATTGAACATGGCCAAACGATCTTGCATTTATGTGTGAAGCATAACAGACTAGAAGCTTTGAAGCTTTTGATAGATATCTTGGGCAATGAACAGTTCATCAATTTGGGGGATGAAGATGGCAACACAATTTTGCATTTGGCTGCTGCTGATAGACAAGCTGAGGTATGTTCATACAATCAACCCTCTGTACTAGTCAAAACTTAGTGAGCTTATCAACAAAAGAGGTGGTTATAGTATGGGAAAATAACACAAATAACCCTTAAACTTTGGTTCAATATACAATGTCATCTTTGGATTTTAATTTGTCCGATGTGATCCCTAAACAACTCATAAATACTTGATCTAGTTTCTAAATTTTTAATTTGTTTGATTTAGTCTCTTAGCTTTCCACACCAAAGTCAAATAAGCCATTTGATACTATTATAAGTTTTCACAATTGCACCATTGCGCAAATTTGGGGGATGAAGATGGCAACACAATTTTGCATTTGGCTATTGCTGATAGACAAGCTGAGGTATGTTCATACAATCAACTCTCTGTACTAGTCAAATTCAGTGAGCTTATCAACAAAAGAGGTGGTTCTAGGATGAGAAAATAATACAAATAGCCCTTAAACTTTGGTTCAATATGCAAAGTCATTTTTGGATTTTTAATTTATCCGACATGGTCCTTAAACAATTCATAAAATACTTGATCTAGTTTCTAAATTTTTAATTTGTTTGATCTAGTCTCTTAGCTTTCCACACCAAAGTCAAATAAGCCATTCGATACTATTATAAGTTTTCACAATTGCACCATTGCCCAAGTTTTAGAATATCTTTGATTTCAATCAATTTCGTAAATCAACAAAAATATTGTCCTTTTATTATCTTTTTGCCATTTTTATTTTTACAAATATAACTATAGTTCAATTTAAGTGTATTTAACTTATAATTTCTATAATAGAAAAAGTGTTAAGAGTTATATTGGATACATAATCCTTTCAACTTTAAAATAAGTATTCTCATGAGAATATTTAACAATGATATTCGTATATCTATAGACTTTCTCATACTTATATTAATCTAAACGCGTTCCTAATTTTTTAGATAGATTAAAAATTCAAGGTTTTGTGTTTTGTGTTTTCTCAATAAATTTAGTTGAATCTATAAATTAGGAAATTAAAATAATAGAAATATCAATCCGAAACAACTTTAATGAGGTTTTACTTTTGTTAAATAGAGATCATAATTTAAATATGCGTAAATAGAACTATCGTAATATTTATAAATGACAGAAAGGTGAAAAAACATAATAAAAAGATAGTCATTTTTTTATATGATTTATAAAAAAATTGAAATAAGAGAATTTATCTGAGAAATGGATTGAATTAAAAGAATTTTCTAAAATCTAAGCAATGGGTTAATTATGAATTTTTTTTTTTTTTTTTTTTTATGGGTAAATGAGAGACTAGATTAAACAAATTGAAAGTTTAGGGACTAAATTGAATCTTTATGAATAGTTCAAGGACCACATTCAATGAACTAAAATTTTAAAAGATTACATTGCACATTAAGTTAAAATTAATGGACTATTTATGTTATTTTCCCTTTAGGGATACCCGAGTGTCCTAACAATTTTTGGTAGCTAAGAAGTATCCATTTGTACATCAAAGGTTATGATATTTGGAAAAGAATTAACTGGTCGAGATAATTAACCACAACTTTACACTTTGTGTTATTTTCATGCTAATTTTATCTAGATAAGAAGGAACACTAGAGGTAGCAGAAGAGATTCAATAAGGGATGGGTTTTCCTTGTGAAGATGTCAAGTATTAGTGACCAACACTACAGCACTGAATAAACACTGGTAGCGAAGTTGATCCTAAAATGGATATAACATGGGCTTACTTAGTTCAAACCTGATCCCAATTGGTACATTCTATTGTTACTTCTCTGCAGACTATAGTCTTCTTGCTTAATGAAGGAGTAAACCCAAACATTACAAATTCCAAAGGTTTCACGGCGCTCAGCCTATTAGCGCAAGGCGAAAGCATGGGAAGAGTCTCAGAGATTAAGGATTGTGTTCCTCAAACTTCAGAGAATCACAACTCATCCAGACGAACAGTTTGCACCAATAACATGGTCACGACCTTCCATCCACCTGTAGGAGAAGAGGACAAAAGGGAAAGAAAGATAAAGTGGCAAAAAAGCATGCATCAGACTCTATTGGTGGTAGCGACATTGCTAGCTACCATGGCATTCCAAGCGAATATTACCCCACCTGGTGGCCTTTGGCAAGAAGATTCCAAGAGCAATGAGACAATGCATCTTGCGGGCCAGTCCATAATGGCAAATAATTACCCAGGCTCTTACAGGAAATTCCTAGTGTATAACACAACAAGCTTCATGGCATCCCTTAGTGTCATTATGCTTCTCCTAAGTGGTCTTCCTCTAAAACGGCATCGGATTACCACGTGGATTGCAATGCTGACTATGTGGGTTGCGATAACATTCACAGCGTTGGCTTATAGCATCTCCATATGGGTCCACGCACCGGACAGCGAATTGAGAAGTGTACTCGAAATAATTGGATGCGTGATGCTGGTATGGGTTGGATTAATGGCTATTATTTTCCTGTGCCACGTTGTTCGCTTGACCGTGAAGTTGGTACGCAAAGTCCTGAAATTCGTCCGCAACAGGAGGATGCAGATCTGTTTATCCCAGGAGAAGTGCCCTGAGCCCAAAAGCCATGCAAGAGGAGATGCTATGCAGTATGTGTTGTTCAGTGTAATGATTAGACAACTTAGCTACGATAGCATGCGTGTATCTGCTAGTGGAAACAATGGATGTTTTATGCGTGTTGAATCTATGTGAAAGATGGTGTTTAGATGTATAATGGATGCTGTTTTATTTGATTTGATTTGTGGCGGTTAAGAAAAAGAGAATATGACCTATTGGATTTGAAGTCAAAAATTCTCAGCCGTGAGATCAGTTGAAGCGGTAATTTATAGACAATTAAGGAAGTTTGTTCAGGAGAAATTGTATATTTTACCATTAATTAAGGAAAATCACAACAATCAAAAGGACTATTATTATGGATAAGATCCATTGATTATGAATTTAAAGGATTATTTAGTAGATTTACTAAGAAAAGGGAAATAGAAAGTAAACTTTAAGTTGCTTAGATTTCTCGATAAAAATTACGATCATTTAGACCTTGAGTTTATGATAACTTGAGGTAATTTACTATTGATAAACGCAGATAACTAACTACCATTTGCATGGACTTGTGAATGACTTACGATTATCGTGGTCAATTATTAATTTTAAGATGTTTCTATTATGACAATTTCAAGTACCTTACCATCCCATTAGTTAACTGGTAAGTGATAGGAATTCTTGTTTTGAACTATATAGCTCAATTGCCACACAAAAAGAGGAAAGAGCAAACTAGACGTGCAACTAAGATCGTGGCAATTTTAGGTAAATTATAATTATTAGAGGTATAATAATACGGGACAGGAACTATGGATTATGGCCGGTCGAGTTATGAAGTATAAAAGGAATTTATTGTTTTTTTTTTTTTGGGTAAAAAAAAGGAAGTTATTGTTAATAATTGAAAAATACTAAAACAAAAGAGAATAAATGAACTACCAATTTTGACTAATTGAAGAAAATTATAATATTACTGAATAACTAGTACAACATCCCTAATTTAAGTGGTGTATATGAATGTCACTATTTGAATACAATTTTATGAACAAGTGCAACAAGAGTATGAGGAGTATAACCAATTTACCATAGCTTTAGGTCATTTACCAAGTAATATGTCACACCCCATGGTTTGAGGGAATGTTATAAGGAAATTATTAGGTGTAAGCATTTCCATGTTACAAAATAAATAACTTACTATCAAAGTAGTAACATCTTTTAAGATGGAAATTTACCATCAAAGCATTCTTGTTACGAACTGTATAGCTAAATTACGCAAAAGAGGAACGTACAAACTACTGGTACAATTGAGATCACGACGATTTCAAGCAAATTACAATTGTCGGAGATATAATTATTAAGGATAGGAACTACAAGTTATGACATGTCATGGAAAATTAGACCATGGTGGGACAATTACTTAGTAATTCCATTATCGAGTTATGAAATATGATTGATACTGGAAAAATACTAACAATAATGAACTACCAACCATGACTGTATAAATAAATTTACAATGTTATAAGAAAATTACTAAGTGTAAGCATTCTCATGTTACAAAACGTGTAATTTACCTTCAGAGTAGTAACATATCTTAAGACAATGTTCTACTTTATAGGAAGAAATTCAAAATAGTAATTTACCCTATAAGAAATAATGTACCTTTTGAAGTATTAATTTTTCTTATAATTAGTAAAATGAATGAGTGCTAATCCTTGATGATCTCAATTATACTCATTCTTAGCAAATTGTTTTTTTTTTTTTGGGTCAATTCTTAGTAAATTTTTAACAAAGCCTAATCGTAATAACATACCTTATTGTATCATAAGTGCCAAATGATGTTTGCAAGTATATGTTGTGTTCATAAAATTAGTTTTAATGTCGTTAAATTACCTCTATGTTTGTAGATATTTGCAAATGCAAACTTTATCTTATAATTCATAATTTCCCTTTTGAATTGGCAAAATCATCTACAACCAAAGTAAACTAAAAATTAAATGGCTATAGCCAGTCAATTTTGCACACGGAATGAAGGTCCCTTCTTCCATATGGGACCCTAGAATCGCCCCCAATAAGCTTAAGACCAAAGTAGAAAATCCTAGAACGTAGAATTACCGAAGCTGGCAAGGACTTTCAAACAAATGAAGATTCGCTTTCACAAAATACTAAGTTATTGATTGAATGTCCAGATAAAATGATTACGTGCCCACAATTTTTCTACATTAGTCGTGCGAGGAAGAGTCGAAACTTTCTCATGAATTCTTTGCCATGATCTCTGAATGCAGTGGAGCAAGTGATCTGAGCATGTAAGGGCGTGCATGGAAACGTTCCAAAAAAATGTTTCTGGAACACTTTTGTACTTTTTTTGTTCCCGAGCACAAAAAAAGAACGAAAACGCATTTGGTTGCGTTTTTGTTCTTTTTTTGTTTTTTTGTTCTCGGAACAAAATAGGAACAAAAAAAAGAAACAAAAATTTTTACTTCTGGACTTCAGAAACACTTCTTCAACGCCTAAAAGAAACGCTTCTTCTCTCTCTTCTCTTTTCTTCTTCCTTTCTTCTTCTTTTTTTCTTCTTTTTTCTTTGGCCGGTCGCCGGCCTCGGCCATGGCCGGTGACCGGTCATCGAGGGCCGGCGACGCCGTCGAGAGTCAGCAACCTCGTCGGAGAGTCGCCGGCCCCCGGCAAGGCCGAGCCTCGCTCACGCCGGCGAGGCCAAGCTCGCCCAACCAAGGCGAGGCGAGGCCTCGCTCGCGCCCGAGGCCGAGCTCGCCCAACCAAGGCGAGGCGAGGCCTCGCTCGAGGGAGATCTTCGGCTAGGGTTCCGGCGAGGGGTCGAGAGGACGGTGCGACGGCGGCGCGCACTAGAGGCTTCGAGATTGACCCGGGCGACGCGGCAAAGACGCGAACGGCGTCGCGAATGGCGTGGTGAGATCGGGACGGCGTCGAGCCGCGTGCTTTGGGGCGGCGCGCGACGGGCGGTGAGCGGTGGCTTCGCGAGGAGTAGCGGCGGCGAGATCTCGGTCGGCGTCGCAGGCGTAGGTGCTCGGCTCCGATGGCGGGTGGCGAGGCTCGGCCTCACCCACGCCGGCGACGCCGAGCCCGCCTTGGCTGGGCGAGCTCGGGCTCGCCCGCCAAGGCAAGGCCAAGCCACGCCCAACCACGGCGAGGCTCGGCCTCGCCTGGGGCCGGTGAGCCTCGCCATGGCCGGGTGAGGCCGCCAACCCCGTCGACCGGCCGAAAGAAGAAAAAAATAAAAAAGAAAGGAAAAAATGGAAAATAAAATAAAAATATTAAAAAATTAAAAGAAACAAAAAAAGAATAAAATTTACCAAACTTGTTTTTATTCATTTTTATTTCGAACAAACGTTACCAAACGCGTTTTTGTTCAAAACCGTTCCCGGAACATAAATACTTTTTTTTTTATTTCTGCTTCCCTGAACCGAAAAGGAACATAAATAAAAACATGCGCGCCCTAACATACTTTATTTTGCCGCATGATTTGGTTTTCTTGTTCTTTCTTTCTGGGAAGAAACTCAACAGGTGATATTGATTCGGACTATTTTTGGCTTTCCCTTCTCCAATTTATGATCATTTTGTTTTTGCTGATACCTTCAAAGTAAATTAATCTTTGCATAAAAGCACATTGGTGTTTGAACAAAAATGGGCCATGAAATGTGTAGCCAGACTGCTGCTTGCTCATTGTGCTTAAATTATTTGCTAGCTAAAAATCATTTGCGACTATTTTGGCGGAAAGACTAATCATAAATGCACTTATGAAACTTGCTCGTTTCAAGCATCTTCCTAACACAATCCATAAAGTTGAATGATCTGAGCCGAAGAATAAGATATTGTGCAGGCTCAAATAAGACCAAAACAGGAGCTTTTGAAGTTGACATGTCGTGTTTAGGGAATTGGGGGAGGCACCTGGGACCAATTGGTGGTGACACTGTCTGCATTTGGTCTATGTAAGTCAAGTTCACGCGTTCATATATGTCCATATTTGTAAGGGAAGGTAAGGACCGGTGTTGATATATCCGTGATTATTCGGTGAAATTATCGCAGAGAATTATGGTATTTGGTCTTAGCCAATCATGTCTTAAATTGTGTGAAAAATGGCTGGTCGTTGTTTGAGGGAAGAACATCGTCGCAATGAAGCATTGTGACAGTAGCGAATTTCAAAGGACGTCAAGTCTCCAAGGGGACATGTTGAGAAGCATCGCCTCTCCCTCTTCCATTTTCCAGATCTCTCTCTCCCTTCTTCCATATTTTACCTTCTCTCCAGATTTTTCCCTTTCTCACCGCCTCTTCCGATAAGCTAAAGCTGTTGGAAAAAACTTCCTTATCTGTTTTTAAGTTGACAAAACGTTTCATTCCATCAAAGTCTGAAGACCACCAGACTCAAGATTTAAAATCTGCCCTCATTGACAGTTTCTAGACCGACAAAGAAGTCTTATCTAGATGCGGGTATATCTTTAAGGATTTGATTCGTTTGATTGAAGATTATCTCATGGCTGAAGATAGCATCTTAAGATCTATTACTCGTATTACAATTAATTCGTATAAATTTAGATCCGTTGAATGGCAAAGTATACTTAGAAGGTTCTACTTATGGAAACCTAAATATTGATTTTATGGGCGAGCAGGATTGGTGGGCTATCTTCATTTTCCTTAAGTAATTCGAAATCTCCCTAATTGATTATATCCAATAGGTAGATTGGAAGAACTAATTTGGAAGGTGCCAACGGTTATGAAGGCATGGAGGAGTATATAAGGAAGACTCTCTAGTTATTCGAGTGAGTGTGAGATAAAAGAATTCTAAAGTCTGAAGCTCCTTATTATTTGCTAGTTCATTCGTTGAGCATAAACTTGCATTCAAAAGAGTGTCTAGATACTTGTGAGAGAGTGTCTAGATATTTGTGAGACCTTGAGGAAGTGTAGTAAAGTCTCTACACTGTGGAATCAAGGACGTGCGATTGTAAAATCTCTTTTGATTTTTAGTGAAATCCAGCCGGTGAATTGTCAGTGCGGGAGAGTGGAAGTAGGCTTAGTCTAAGCTGAACCACTATAAACATCGTATTCCTATTCTCTTTCCCTTATCTCTTTATTTAATTCGCAGTCTTATATATTACTGCAAATCTTCTATATCTTAAGTCTTTGGTTTTCATATAAGTCGAATTAAGTTGCAAGTCTTGTAAAATTTGTTTTTACACCTATTCACCCCCCCTCTAGGTGTTTGTACTAGCACTATCAAAAGCAAGTTGCAATGTGATGAATTAGTTTAGGAGATATTTTATATTGGAAAAGTGTGGAAAGCTGGGATGCACCGACTTTGCATCCTATAAATGGAGAAGGTGCTCCATGTGCGAGCGTGTGGTGAATAAAGCGACGTAGAGAGAGAACAGAGAAGAGTGTTTTATTGAGTACTTGTTTCAGTGGAGCATCCAGTTGACCACTATAGGACCAAATGGAGACGAGACTCGCCAGAAAATGGCCGCCAGGTATATCCCAACACACCCTCCATAGACATTCGGGGGAACTGAGCCACATACTTGCAGATGAAAAATCTACTAATCATTTTTCGGTCTTCGTCAAGCCTACTGTGAAGATTCACTTGGTTGTGACGATATATATTCAAGTCTCCAAATGGAGGAGTGAGTTTTCCGAAACTCCCATTTTAGAGACCCAAACATGGAGTCCAAGCTCTATGAAGCCGCCGTGGAAGGAAATGTGCATTCTTACTTGAGTTGCTTAGAAAAGATAAGCTACTTCTCGATGAAATCATGACCGGGAATCACACCGAGACTCCTTTGCACATCGCAACCATGCTCAGACACTTGGATTTCGTGGAAGAGGTTTTAGTGTGAAAGGCCGAGCTGGCAAGAGAGAAGGATTGTCAAAGTTTGATGCCTCTTCATCTTGCGGCAGCAAAAGGGTACCTTAACATAGTGGCAAGCTTGTTAAGAGTCAACCTTAAGATATTTTTCGTCCATGACAAATACAAAAGAAACCCTCTTCACGTCACAACCATGAAAGGGCATGTGGATGTTTTGGAATGCTTGGTTCAAGTGAGACCTGATGCAGCCCGTAGTGTCGTTTAACATTGTCGCAACCTCTTTTTTGGTGCCCTATTGCGCGGATGTCTGCAGAGACTAATGGCTTGCTAAGTCTATTAAGCTTAGTCCGGACTCTCCCAAACCCACCAATTCACGACTTATTGAGCTTAGGATAACTTGAGGTAATTTACTGTCTCCAAAGGTAGATTATTTTCACTCGAGCTAAGAGATAGGAATTTCTTGTTATGAACTATATAGCTAAGTTACTACGAAAAGGAAAGTACTCGCTAGAGGTGCAATTGAGATCACAACGATTTGAGGCAAATTACAATTGTTGGAGGTGTAATTACCAACGCGGGTAACTACAAGTAATGACCTCTTGAGGGAAATTACACTATGGTAGCGGCCATCTCCCCCTTTTTGGGGGAGACCCCTCATTTCCCTGTATCACGCCCCAGCAACCTGGGGGAAGGCGTCACGAGGATCAGAGCTGCCCGCCTGTACCCCTTAAAGGGGTTATGGCCGGGACGAGCAATGGGGCCGATATCTTTTTCGAGGCTCGAATCCCCGCCTCTACCCAGACTTTCCTAGTGGTCATAGCCTTTTAAGGTCTTGCTAAGGACCCTAAATACTTAGTAATATCATCATCAAGTTATGAAGTATAAAGGGACCATTAACGATTGAAATAAATTAACCATAATGAACTACCAATCATTATCAATAGATAATTACAAGAGACAAAACGAGTGATTTACCTTCAAAGTAGTAACATCTCTTAAGACAATAATAAGTCTTATAGAAAGTAATTCAAAGTAGTAATTTACCCCATAAGATGTAATGCATCTCTTAAATAGTAATTTTCCTTCTAATTAGTAAATTGAGTGAGTGCTAATCCTTGACGACCTTAATTATACCCATTCTTAGTAAATCGCTAAGAAAGTCTAATCATAGTAATATACCTTATTGTATCATAAATTCAAAATGATGTTCGTAAGTCAAATTTTTGTGTTCGTAATACTAATTCCGTTGCAGTTAAATTATTTTACGTTGGTAAGTATTTGTAAATGTTAAAGCTATCTTACATTTTTTTTTATGCGTATATTGCCTACTATCAAAGTAAATTACAAGTGATTTGCACACGGGGTGACGTCTCCTTTTTTTATCATACGGGATCCTAGACCAGTGATTAATGATGACACCGTCGTTTTCCTTCGCTAAGAAGCTCGTATTATACGTTTGCTCCCACATAGAGGAGCTTGTGTTTTTCTTAGATTTTATAAGACTTAAGAAGCAAACCGTAAGTTAACCGTAAGTTAACTTTATAAGACTTAGATTTTTATGTCACTCTATCATACCTGTCCCACAAAGGACCATCATATTGGTAATTTAAAATCATGATCAACAAAAGCATGGTTTAGAAAATGATCACTAATACTGTTAGATAATTAAATATTAAATCACGTCTCCATTTAACAGTTTAAACTTTTACAACAGTCGGCAGTAATCCCACAAAATTCTTACATATATCAAAGCTGAAGGCCCTAAGTTCGAATCTTACCAAGTCCGATTTGCCTTTCCAATTAAATTTCCACACATAGCTATGGGTAAAAGATCAGACTAAGCATGGGGGAGTGGTCGGAATGGACATCAAACGGACCAAAGAGGTAATCATCACAATCACAGGAGAACATTTTATTAGCTGATGTTCTTGCAAAATGGATCTTAGTCCCCTGCGCAGGGCTTCATCTGCATCCTCTCCGTGACCAAAAGATCAGCAGCCGATCGCACCCGGCTTGGATTCATCCACGAAGAGGCCAATGCAGCTGCACGCCAACTTGCGGTCTCGAATGCGTGCTCTAAAGGGCTAATGCACAGCGACATCAGAGAAGTCCTCGCCACAGCCATCGGCAAGATGGACAGGATCAAAATCCACATCATGGGGTGGTCCAACCAAATGCACCCTAATACATCCCCAGCGGTGGGCGCAGCAGCTCTCTATCCTCCTAATGTGCATTGCTAGCCACCTCCGCTGTTAAAGGATTGAATGTCAAAATCAAAAAGATTACATGCCAACAAAACTTTTACATCAGTCGTGCAAGTGATCCGAGTATGTAACGTGCTTAATTTTGTTACATGACTTGGTTTTCTTGCTCATTCTATCCGGGAAGAAACTCAATAGGGCATTCTTTTAGCTCGGTGGAAGCAAAACACATTTGCTAAGGAGTGTCTCAAATGGAAATAGAGGATGAAGTCACTAGGAATATCGTTAGAATACCCCACTCTCTATTTTAGAGGATCGTCCAGAAAGTAAATTTTTTTAAACGCATTCAAACAGAAAAGCTGACGTAAACGTTATGGATTGATTTTTTTTTTTTTTTATTTCGTTCATTTCTTACAGAAAAGCTGACTTGTTTTACAGGATTTTTTTTTCTGTCCTATGACTTTATTCTACAAGTGGGACAATTTTATTTTGATTTTTTTTTTTGTCAAATTGCTCGTTGCCGACAGGAGTCTCCAAGATGTTAGCCACCTTAGACTTCCAGCTGTAGTTTTTGTCTTCTCTTCTTCAATCTTGGACAGCTGTGAATTTCTCAACTTGCTTGCTCTCGACGTAGTTACCAAATTGCCAGTTGGACAGCCGCTGGAGAAATCTGGATGGTTCATGAAATGGATCGCAAATTTCACCGGAGCAAAAATGGGCAAATCGAATGTAAAGCAAGACTGCTGCTTGCTCATTGTGCTTAAATTATTTGCTAGCTCGGAATCATTAGCAACTATGTCGGTTGAAAGACTAAGCGTAAATGCACTCATGACGCTGTTGCTCATTTCAAGCATCTTTCCTACCACAATCCATCAAGTTGAATAATCTTAGCTGAAGAATAAGGGAATGTGCAGGCTCAAATAAGACTATAGAAGGAGCTTTTCAAGTTGACCTGCCGTGTTTAGGAAATTGGGGGATGCATCTAGGGACGATTTGATAGGGAGATTGTATGCATTTAGTCTGTGTAGGTCAAGTTCGCGGGTTCATATATGTCCATATTCGCAAGTAAAGGACAGAGACAAAGTTGAAAGAAGAGATTGCGGGTTCCTTCTCAATTCTCCCAAGAACTAGTTGTAAGTAGATTCGAAATGTCTGCAACCGATCTGCGTTGCCCGAGTTTGACTACGTCCATAGAGCCATGAGCGACATTTGTCCAAGCGTTTGTGTCCAGAAACATCCGAGGCATCTTCATCTAAATGAGATGATTTTAAAAGATATTCGATCATTTAGCTTCACTTACAAATTGACATACGTTCGAAGTATTACGTCAGCAGCTGATATGACAAAATTACTGCCTGCATTCTAGATGGAGCCAGCCATTATGACTACGGAGGGGTAGCTTGGCTTGGACTCGCAACAATGTTCGGCCTGGACACAGCACTGGCCACTTTGATGGCAAAGCTTGATGCGTTTGTGCCTCCAGATCTGGCCTCGTCCATGGCTCGTGAGGTAGCTTGTCCACACATCCAGCGACGGTGGCTCATACATGGCCGCAAGCCTTGACGGCAAAGTTGAGATCCCAACCATCATGGTAGAAAATGAAGATCAACTCTCTTTGGCAGAATTCGTTGGTGGCATGGCAAGGCTAATGCCTCCACATTGAGCTTAAACCATTCACAAGCTTGAAATCATTAGGAATTACCATGTTGAGAAGACCAAATCTAATGTGCTAATGGTACTATTATCATTTGTAACCATCTTCCTAACACGACCATATGAGAGTATAATTTCTTTGAAAGTGCCTAGGTTACGTAATTTCATGTTTGTACGAATGAAATGATTTCACAACTAGTTTTGCATGACTAGAGTGCGATTGCTTTGCATGATCAAAGGATGTCCAGGCTCAACGGAGACTTGAGCCACATACCACCAATCATTTTTCGCTTTCATCAAGCCTACCTTGAAAGTTGACTTGGTGACAATATACATTCAAGTCCCCAAATTGAGTAGTGAGTATTTCGAAACTCCCGTTTTAGAGAGCCAAACATGGAGTCTGAGCTCCACGAAGCCACCGTGAAAGGAGACGTGCCTTCTTTGCTTGAGTTGCTTGGAAAAAATAAGCTGCTTCTCGACCGAATCACGACCAGGAATCACACGGAGACTCCTGTGTATATCTCAGACATGCTCGAACAGTTAGAATTTGTAGAAGATGTCCTAGCTCACAAGGCCGAGCTAGCAAGAGAGCAGGATTCTCAGAGATCGACACCTTTTCATCTCGCAGAAGCAAAAAGATACGTTAACATAGTGACAAGCTTGTCAAGGGTCAGCCTGAAATATGTTTCATCCGTGTCCAAGCTTTCACATTGTCCATATTCTTAAGAAAAGGACAGGAATGGTGTTTGATATATTTCTGATTGTTCGGCGAAATTACCTTAGAGAATTTTAGTCTTTGATCTTAGCCAATCATGTCTAAGATTCTGTGTAAAATGTCCAGTCGTGGTTTAAGGGAAGAACATCGTCGCGATAAAGACGAAAGAAGTGACGATCAAGAGAATGGTAGCTTCCTTCAGGCCAATTAACGAGGACATTTAAACAATTTAAAATTCGATTTCACAAAACAACAAACTTAAAGGAGAGATTGCAGGTTTCTTCTTAATTCCCTAAGAACCAGTTGTAAGTAAATTCCAAATGTCGACGACCGATTGGCGCGGCGGAGTTTGACTAGGTCTATAGAGCCGTGAGCTAACATCTCTTCTAGCGTGTGTACAGAAACATTTGAGGCGCAACGTTCGGCCAACGTAAACTTGAGCTACGTACTTGCAGAAAAAAGATGTCTAATTTTTTACCAATCATTTTTTGGTCCTCGTCAAGCCTAACTTTACAATATATATTCAAGGCCCCAAATGGAGTAGTGAGCATCCCGAAATTCCCATTTTAGAGAGCCAAACATGGAGTCCGAGCTCTACGAAGCCACCATGAAAGGAAACGTGCATTCTTTGCTTGGAAAAGATAAGCTGCTTCTTGATAGAATCATGATCGGGAATCACAATGAGACTCCTTCACATATCGCAACCATGCTTGGACGCTTGGATGTCATGGAAGCGATCCTAGCTCGGAAGGCTGAGTTATCAAAGTTCAACCCCTCTTCATCTCGCGGCAGCAAAAGGTTACCTTGACATAGTGGAAAGCTCGGTAAGAGTCAGCCCTGAAACTCGTTTTGTCCGTAACAAATACAAAAGAAACCCTCTTCATGTCACGGTTATGAAAGGGCGTGTCGATGTGTTGGAATGCTTGGTTCAAGTGACACCTGATGCAGCCCGCAGCGTCGTCAAACATGGCCAGACGATTCTGCATTTATGCGTGAAGCAAAACAAACTGGAAGCTTTGAAGTTTATGAAAGATATCTTGGGTGATGATCAGTTCATCAACTCAAGGGACGAAGATGGCAATACGATTTTGCATTTGGCTGCTTCAAATGGACAAATCGAGGTATGTTCATAAAACTAAGCCTTTGCTCTAGTCAAATTCAGTGAGCTTATCAACGAAAAAGGCAATTTTAGCAAACATGAATGTCCTAGAGATATTCGGAAGTTAAAAGATATCCATTTATAAATCATCAGGGAAAAGTGTCAAAAGATCTAGACTTTTTAATTGTGTCAATTTAGCCATAAACATTTCAATTTAATATAAATTCAGTCCTTCAAGCTAACTTTGGCCAAAAATTGCTAATATGGATGACGGATGTCCAACATGGCACGGCCAATGCTAATATGGACAAATTTATATTATATTTTTTATTATTTTTTCAAAAATTTTAATATTCTTCTGATTTTTTTCTTTTTTTTCTTTTTTTTTCCTTTCTTCTTCCTTTTACTGGCTATTGGCCATGGCAGGGCAAGCTGGCCTTGGCTTGGGCAAGGGCCAATGTTGCCTAATTTGGACGGGCTTGGCCTCGCCTAGGCTAAATCTAGCAAGGGTGCCCTAGCCTGAGTGAGGGGAGCCCTCTTTAGGGTTCAACCTCGACGTGGCAAGCAATAGAGACCCTCACCCAAGTGAGGCCAGTCCACCTAGCCATGGCCAATGGTCAACGTTTGGTCATCAGGAAAATGATGTAAAAAGGATGTAAAAAGGAAAAAAAATTTAAAAATATATATGAAAATATTATCAAAAAATTTTCACATCAGAGCCAATCATGCCACATAGACTGGACAAGGTCCACATCAACAATATTTTGTTGAAATTAGCAAAATAACTGAATTGACATTAGGTTATAAGGTTTATAATTAAATTGACACAATTAAAATGTTTAGGATCATGGAATGGCTTTACAAGGTGTTCATGGCATTTAACACGATAAGCTTCATGGCATTGCTTAGCACCATTATGCTTCTCATAAGTGGTCTTCCCTTAAAGCAGATATGCTAATGTTAAAGTAGTTGTAACCGTTAGAGATCACCATTCGGGGATCACACGACCCTCCAGTACCCGGTGGCACTGTTGAGCCTCGCCGCAAGCCGCTATTTAGACGTAAACCTCGGGGGAGGCTAGCCTAGGACCCCAATACCAGGACCCCTCACTTCAGACACTTTAGCAACAAGAGGATTCAAACCCTTGATCTCTACGATGAGGGAGAGAATTCACACCAACTGCGCTGCTCATGATTAGGTGATGTTTCTTATTTTCTTGTGCCATACAATCCGCTTAATCTGGAAATTGGTGCGCAAAGTCCTGAAATTTGTCTACAAAGCCTTCGGGAAAGGGAAGAGGTAGAATACTATGGTTTAGTGGCTGTCTATTACTACAGATTTGTTTGTCCTAGAAGAAATGCACTCAGCCATGAGGCCATGCAAGAGTAGATGCTATATAGTATGTGCTATTCAGCATGCTCTTTAGTCAATTATGTACGATACGTCTGAGAATGCAATGCGCTTGTCTATGTGCTGGTTTAAACCATAAGTGTCTTAGGTGTGTTGATGGATGACTGTTCGTGAAATTCTAAACGCAAGTGCACGTATCGAACAAGTAATATAATGATGAGATAAAGTATCGTCCCACGGAGATCGATGATTAATAAACCAATTAAATACTAAAATAGACTAATTCTAAAATTTATCTAACAAATCAAAATATAATTAAGAATAAATTAAAAACAAAATTTGTAGACTAAATGCAGTAAATCGATCAGATAAATATGTTAGAGCATCCGATTTCACCATAACCACTAGATATGAATTTCATATTGTTGTGAATACAAGAACGATAGCAAACATGTGATAGCGGAATTTCCTAATCTATTTACTATCCTATCTCTAGGTATAGCAAACCTACTCAGCTTATTAATCCACTATATCTCTATGTGAATTAAAATAAACATAAGTGCATTAAAAAACTATGAATATTCCCGGTTTACAATGAGTCTTTTAGATCACCTTATCACCAAAAGCTACACAAATAACGCGGTATATTTCTATCCACGTTTAATTCATGGTTATATATTATAATGAGCAATTGCATATTATCACCTCTCGCCTCAAACATGCACATCGGATCATTCAAGTGGTGGCCGAGTCACTCAAAAGCATTAAACGCAATAATATATAACTCACATGAATAAAATCAATTGTAAAACATAAAAATCATGAAATTCATATCATCATGGTTAGGCTACATCGTAGCTCTAACAAAAGAAAATTAGAACATAGTAGAAGAAAAAATAACAATAAAAATATAGATCAAACCCAAAGCATCTTGAATCAAAGGACAAGAATTCTGTCACCACTTTTGTCTTCTCTTCAAAATACTTGAAAAAACTCTCCGAAGAATGAAAACGATCTAACTCCCAAAAAACCCTAGCTGCTCTCTCTTCCTATTTATAGGAAATCTAAAATATCTATCTCTCAATGTTTGCGAGATAACATCGGGGAACAAAATCAAGAATTTCCTGATTTGATATCCATCTTCCATCTTCTTTGCTTTTATTTGAATTCCCGATAACCGCCATTCTTTTCCTTATCTTCTCCATATCTCATTATTCTGCATAAACAAGGAAAATTTAAATAATCAGAAGGAAATCCAAATATTTTCCCATAGATAATGTATTAATTGTTGCCTAAAATAGGTAAAATAACTCTATTTTTATAGAGTTATCAATGACGCATGTAAAAGGATGGAGTTTACATGGACGATGGAACGGAGTATAAACAATAGGTATTATTAATACATGGAAATCTCTTCTCTTTCTTCTTTCTTTATGTGATGTACTTAATGTGAGGAGTGAGTTGCGGTTGTAGTCAGATTACAGATGGTTACAAGCAAGAGGAGAACACATAGTAAGGTCTTTGTTCCCTTAATTAGGTTAGGTATGACAGGGGGACTATCCAAATCTGGCGAGGCCGAGCCTCCCTAGTGGCTAGGCAAGTCTCCGGTGAGTTCGTCGAACCTCACCCTAGCCTAGCAAGCCTCTAGTGAGCTCGTCGGAGCTTGCCCAACCAGTCGCCGGCGATCGGCAACGGCAGTGGAAGAAGAAGAGAGAGGGAAGAAGAACAAGAAGAAGAAAGAGAAAAGAGAAAAAAATGGGTTGGCTTTCATTTTGGAACTGTTTCCAAGAACAAAGAATCAACTTTTTTCTACTCCTTGATTCCATTCCAAATCTATTCTCAGAAACAAAGTTTTTATCAAACGGATTTCTACTTCAAATCTACTCTCGACTAACAAAAGAATATAAATTTTTACTATTTGGCCGGTTGCCAAATGCGCCCTAAGTGTAAGTACTCTCAAGCGATAAATTGAGTGATTTACCTTCAAAGTAGTAATATCTCTTAATACAATCATATGCCTTATAGTGAGTAATTAAGAGTAGTAATTTACCCTATAAGATGTAATGCACCTCTAAGGTAGTCATTTCCCTTATAATTAGTAAAAAGAGGGAGTGCTAATTCTTGTTGATCTCAATTATACTTATTCTTAATAAATTGCTAGCACGATCTAATTGTAGTAACGTCTTTATTGTATCATAACTGCAAAATGATGTTTGTAAGTCATACTTTTATGTTCATAAAATTAGTTTCAGCCTTATTAAATTACCTTTACGTCCTTAAGTACTAGTAAATACGAAAATGATCTTGCAATTCATAAATTATCTTTGTGTTGGTAACCAGCCGATTTGGCACCTGGATGCGGTCCCTTTTTTTCTCACAGCAGACTCTAGACCCATGGCTAATGATATGATCCCGTCATTTTTATGACTCAAATTTAATGAGCCTAATTTGATACGAGTAACTCGTTTTTTTTTCCCAAAATGGGCTAAAATGGAGTGAGAAAACTATAGTCCAACCCATTATTTCAAAACCCACAAATCCACGAGACTTAGGCCGTCCAGACGAGACAATGAGTCTTCCTCCATCTCCAAGTGCTGCCGCCCCCTCTCTTGCCCCGATCCTTCCGCCTCTGATGACCTGCCGACCGCCAGGCCTTCGCCTCCCGGCATTTTTATGACTCAAATTTAATGAGCCCAATTTGGTACCAGTAAAGCTTCTTCGTATAGAAAGTTCTTGTCTTCAAGATCCAATCGTCAATCAAATAGATTGAGTCAATTAAATCAATCTTGATGTGGAATCCAAACTAAATCACTAGCCGTTATATGATTGGGCTTGTATTACATTCTGTCGAATTCTTGATGTAAAGTCTGAGAGCAATAGACTTTACAATCTGAGTCTAAGTGCGATAGACTTTACAATCTGAGTCTGAACATATTCTGCTTCTGAACAGATTTAGCTTTAAGGTCTGTGCCCGGTTCGGCTTGAAGATAGAGTCTCGTCTTCCGGTTCGGCTTTTTAGCATAGAGTCTGTCTTCTGGTTCATCATTCACGTTCAGTCTAGAATTAGTCAGAGTTGACAGACTTCTGATGTAGAACAGACTTTGACTCTAAAGTCTGGCAATCTTCAGACTTTGACACAGAAGTCTGGAAATCTTCATAATATACTTTGAACATATGTTACGTTCAGTCTTCTAGCTGTCTTCTGACTTTGATAATATCCTATACATGTTCTATCATCTGCATGGTCTATTACTCAACCATCAAACATGTTAGTAGCATTTGATTTATTTTGTCATCTTCAAAACATCATAAGGGATTTCCCTAGCAATCTCCCCCTTTTTGATGATGACAAAACAATCTTTGAATATACAGATTTATAAACATGCTTTTAAAAATATTAATTTAAATCAAAGGATATCATAAAATAGCAAATAAATTGAGCATAACAATATATAGAAAAATAATCGCAGCTCAATATTATGCAACCAATCAACACATATGCATATTCATATCTTCTCCCCCTTTTTGTCATAATCAAAAAGCGATAATAATGGAAAAAGTTATCACGTAGAGAATGATAACAAATATCTTGCATGAATCACAATTTCCAAAAATCAGCTGTTATAAAGTAAATAGAATATTAAAGATATGCAATATAGCTCACTTCGATCATATATATCAGCAAATATCCAATAAAAATCACGGATACATCATAAAATTCACGTACCCTTTTTGTCATAAGAAAATGATAATATCAATAAGAGATTTGTTAATAACAAAAGGTAATAAAAGATGCAGTAACCGGATTCTTTAGAACAAATTCTAACACATTTAACTTTCCTTCCATCCATAATAAGATCACGATCAATCCAAAAAGATTTTTCCATAATTGATCAAAGCTCTCCCTCAATTTGTTGCTTTTTTTAGATGATCACGATTCTTTTCCTTTTCTTTTGGATTTGCTTTCTCCCCCTGTGATCAAGACAATATTTGCGA
The DNA here is from genome assembly GCA_014182575.1 of Eucalyptus decipiens. NCBI lineage: Eukaryota > Viridiplantae > Streptophyta > Magnoliopsida > Myrtales > Myrtaceae > Eucalyptus > Eucalyptus decipiens. The sequence continues at coordinate 8,321,793 of CM024611.1, read as the reverse complement.
ATAGAAACAATTGTGGCTTGTGCACGTTGAACAGAATATTTTTCCATTATTTCTTTTGTAGCAACAACATCCGCAACGATCACTTGCATTTTGAAATTCGAGGCAAAAATTTATTTTCTTTAACCAAGCTCATCTCGAATTCAACCTGCATAAACTTAACAAACTTTTTCCACAAATAAGCTGTAATAATATCCACGTAATATATAATACCCTTTCTTCAAATAGATAAATTGAATAGCATATATGAAATTAAGATTCAGAACTACTCAACCTTCCGTACGGATACATAAGGGATTTCCTCAACAATTTGCAAAAATTTTCATAAGGAATGGAATCTTTGAACTTCCAAAAGATAGTATAGAATCTCCATGATTTTCTGATTGAGTTTTTCAAAATTCATATGGAAGATTCTTTTGTGACCTGTAAATTCTTATATAACAGATAATGATCTTTGCAAAAATGTCACATAATATCTTCTTTTGATTTGCGGATCAAACTTGCTAGATATGATATATCTTCTAAGAATATAGCAAGAATATCCATGAATATGTAGTAATATCTTTCAAGATCAAAGAGATTTCCTTGAGCATAAATTTCAAATATGCATTTTGCAAAAGAAAAATAGATATTTCTGTCACGTGCCAAAATTACAATAACTTATAATTATAACAAAAATATTCGCAATAAACAATCATCATGATAAGTGCACGTACAAATTTGTAAGGCAGGATGATATGAAAATTCTCTTACCCATGGTATATATTTCAAATATACCATAAAATAAAATCATTACCAATCTTCGCATGAGATGCATTTCTGATTGCATCATGATTTGCATAGGTTTGTGATCATTCATCTCTTAAAGAATTTCCTGCAATCAACTCATTTTCTTTTTGGTATCCATCAATTTGGATCCAAATCCTCTTTCTTCTTTCTTCTTCATATCCTGCAAAAATGACTCATCTTTTCTTTGGTACCCATTTTTTCTTAGGTCCATGAGGGTTAGTAGAATATGTTATTTTTACCCAATTTTTCTTAATAGATCTCTAGACTTTAGGACAATCTTTATCAAAGTGTTCCGAATCTCCACAATTTGAACACTTGAGGGCATTTCGACCAACAGGTTTTACGAACACTTTTTGAAAATGATTTTTGTAAAATGTCTTTGGAGGTCTTTGTTTAAGTCTCTCCTTGACTTTAGGAAAATCAATTAGAGAATCATTTTCCTTATTGAAACCAAGTCCAGACTTATTATAATAAGGAACTTGTATATAAAGGATATGCTCTAATGTTTTTGATCCATTTGAAAATCTTGTCAAAATATCTGAAAATTTTTTCTTCAAAGAATCATTTTCTTTGACAAGTAAATCTCGACATTCTTTTGTTTGTAGAAAATCTTTTTCCAAAATTTCAAAATTTTCTTTTTGAGAAAGATCTTGTTGCCTAAGCCGAGAATTCTCCTTTTAAGTTCGGAGATCCTTTTAAGAGAAAATTTGAGATTTAAGCAAAGCTCATTTATATATTTTGAAACTTTGAGAGGAATTTTTTAATGACTTACCTCGAATTCCTCATCAGATTCTGAGTCTGTGTCTAAGTCAGACTCAGATTCTGAATGTGCCGTCAAGCATATATTTTCTTACTCATCATCTTCTTTCATGATTCTTTTCTGGCCATTCTGCTTATATTGATTTTTTCCATCGAATTTCCTTCCTTTTCTATTCAGCTTTTTGAATTTCTTGACCATAAAGGCAAGTTCTTCATTGTCCATGTCATTTTCTGAGTCTGTTTCATCAAAAACAGCATTAGATATTAAAGCAATGGACTTTTTACCTTCGGGATCTTCGTCGTTGAGTTGTTCCACTTCATAGGATTGAAGAGTGCCGATTAATTCATCAACGGAAAGTGACATAATCCTTTGAGTCTCCCGGATTGAGGTCTTGACATGGTTCCAATCTTTTGAGAGACCTCGCAAGAGTTTGTTGACCTTCATCGGGGCAGAAATTTGCTGACCTTGATATGCTAAACCATTTACAATTTCTGTAAAACGATTGAACATATCTCCAATCGACTATCCTTGCTTCATCTTGAAGGATTCATATTGGCCAAGCAAGAAGTTTACTTTTGTCTCTTTTACACGATCGGTCCCTTCATATGTAACATGAAGTTTATCCCAAACTTCTTTTGCTGTTTCACATGAAGAGATTCTGTTATATTCAGCAAGAGACAATGCGCAATATAAAGAATAAATAGCTTTTGCATCAAGCGCTTCTCTTTTGGACAACTCCGTTCGAGACATAGGAGCAGGGGGTTTGATTTCTTTGTCTTTGCCATTCTTATTTGATGTTGACGCAGCAATGGGATTGATTCCTCTTTCCACAACATCCCATTGTAAGAGATCTCTGGATTTTAGGAATGCTTTCATTTTGTTTTTCCACACGTCGTATTCCTTTCCATCAAAATATGGTGGCCTTGTGTTGCTTTGCCCTTCCGTAAGTCCTGGTGCCAAGAAACTAGCCATAAAGAATCTTTAGCTCAAAAGTAAAAACACTTTTATAAACCGAGCACTTGGCTCTGATACCAATTGTGAATGCTAGTATGACACCTAGAGGGGGGTGAATAGGTGTTTAAGATAAATCTTGGCAAATATATGTGGAATAAAATAAACTTCAAACAAAGGAGTTAAGGAAGAGAATAAGAACACAAGGTTTATAGTGGTTCGGCCTAATCCAAGCCTACGTCCACTCTCCCACGCTAACAGCCTTCTTGGCTGGATTCCACTATGCAATCAACAAGAGATTACAACTTTGAGTGCAAACACTTAGTAGATCACACTATCTCACTAAGTCACTCTTTTGGTATTTCTCTCACGATCACAAACGTTTAAGCTCTCCAAAGACAAGTGTATGAAAAAAGATCGCTCGGACTTTGGAATTATAAATTCTACGCTCCGTCTCTTACTTGCTCATTGGTCCTTCATCTCCTTAAATACTCCTCCACTTCCAAACTAGCCGTTGGACAGCATCCCGGAGAATCGTCTTCCAATATACCCATTGGACAGCTCTGTATCTAGAAGATTTGGTAGCCGTTGAGTGACAAAAGTAGAATCCCAAATTGATTCCGATCACCCATACAAACGGAATCTTGGTTTCCATAAGTAAAGCTTCTTCGTATAGAAAGTTCTTATCTTCAAGATCCAATCGTCAATCAAATAGATTGAGTCAATTAAATCAATCTTGATATGGAATCCAAACTAGATCACTAGCCGTTATATGATTGGGCTTGTATTACGTTCTGTCGAATTCTTGATGTAAAGTCTGAGAGCAATAGACTTTACAATCTGAGTCTAAGTGCGATAGACTTTGCAATCCGAGTCCGAACATATTCTCGCTTCCGAACAGTTTAGCTTTAAGGTCTCCCGGTTCGGCTTCAAAGATAGAGTCCGTCTTCTTCTAGTTCAGCTTTAGCATAGAGTCCGTCTTCGGTTCATCATTCACGTTCGGTCTAGAATTAGTCGAGTTGAAATCTTCATGTAGAAATGACTTTGACTCTAAAGTCCTGGCATTCGACTTTGACACGAAAGTCTGGAAATCTTCATAATATACTTTGAACATATGTTACGTTCAGTCTTCTGGCCGTCTTCTGACTTTGATAATATCCTCTACATGTTCTATCATCCGCATGGTCTATTACTCAACTATCAAATATGTTAGTAGCATTTGATTTATTTTGTCATCTTCAAAATATCATAAGGGATTTCCCTAACAGGATGGATTGAAAAAAATTATAGTCCAACCCATTATGTCAAAACCCACGCACCCCCGAGACTCGGGCCATCCAGACGAGACAATGAGTCTTCCTCCATCTCCAAGTGCCACGCCCCTTCACTTGCCCCAACCTTCTGCCTCCGACGACCTGCCGGCCGCCATGTCTTCACCTCCTCCGGCACTGGTCATGATGGGCATGTCCCCGAACTGCTCAGTCCTCAACCTGAAGTCCCGCCAAGTCCCGGTTGGTGTCATTCAAGATGATGAATTTGATGCAGGTACAAGTGTTATGGGCGACCGATCCGCTCGTCAAGGGGAGGGAAGGAGTTGGGAGCCGGTGTTGGAGCAAACGAGGAGAAGAATGGCTCCAGGTCGAAGAAGCTCTTGCGAAACGAGCGGCCTCTGAGCAGACATGGAGAAGGTCATAAGCTCGCTTCGACTATAATTAATTCTCAAAAGGGCTGATGCAGCGAATCTACACTTGAGGCACCTTTCCAAGGCAGAGGAATCGTAACCCGTGCGACGATGTTCTTCCCTCAAACCGCGACCGGACTGTTTACACGCAATCTTAGACATGATTGGCGAAAATCAAAGACCAAAATTCTCTAAGGTAATTTCGCGAACAATCACAGGTATTTCAAACACCATTTTTGTCCTTTTCTTACGAATATGGACATATATGAAAGCGTGAACTTGACCTGCGTAGGCCAAATGAATACGATGTCCCCGCCAAATGCTCCTCAGATGCATCCCCAATTTCCTAAACACGGCAGGTGAACTTGTAAAGCTCTTCTTATATTCTTATTTGAGCATGCGCAGTACCTTAATCTTTAGCTAAGATTATTTAAACTGTGTTAGGAAGATGCTTAAAATGAGCAATGGTGTCATAAGTGCATTTACGCTTAGTCTTCAACCAACGTTGCTAATTGTTGAGAATGTCGAGTTTGACTGCATGAACAAGCCCGATCAATTAAAACAGAGTCCGAAAATTATTATTTATGGACATCCGCAACTGTGTACAATGCAAACCCATATTTCCTTTTGCGTTCATAAAATTAGTTTCAACGTCATTAAATTACCTGTACGTTCTTACGTATTAGTAAATGCAAAAGTGATCTTACAGTTCATAAATTTCCTTTTTGTTGGTAATCAGTCAATTTTGCACGTGGGATGCGGTCCGTTTTTTTTTTTTTTTTTTGTAGCAGACCCTAGACTCGTGGCTAATGATATGATCCCATCATGCCTCCTTTGTTTTGAAGCTTGTATAATTTAGGGGTAAGCATGATCCGGGTTGGGCTGGTCCACCTCCCAACCTTAGGACCAACCCGCACAATGCTAATCTTTAATTTTTGGGACCGAGGACCGATCCTATTGAGCTTAGGACCGAGGACCAAACCAATCCGATGGGTTCGGTTCGGTTCCAGGGTCAACTCGAGACCAACCAATAATTTTTTATTTCATTTTTTATGCTCCTTGAAAAAGCGATTGAGGACCGGATTGACCTAATGGCTTCGGTCCGGTTCCAGGGTCAACTCGGGACCAATCAATAATTTTTTATTTCATTTTTTGTACTCCTTGAAAGGGCAACCGAGGATCGGACCTACCCATTGAATTTGATGACGAGCGAGCTCAGTTAAGAAAGGCAAGCGATGAGGGTCGAGTAGGGTGAGCGTCAAACAGAGTGAGCATCGAGTGCCGAGCGAGGAGCAAGCCAAGCGAGCATCAAGCGGCGAGTGGCACGAGTGACCCAAAGCGAGCAAGGTGAGTATCGAGTGGCAAGCGGAGAAGTTGTTTCTCTCAATTTTGGCAAATTGAAGACTAAGAAGACAAATAAGATGGAAGAGAATGAGTACTAAAGGAGGATGCCGTAAGGAGTTGTTTATGCCCTTTTGGACACCGTAAGGACTCCTCACAAAAATATTTTCCTCATTCGTAAATTATAACTATTAACACCGTAAAAGACATTAAAAATCTAAATTATTAAAGAATAATGTAAAATTACTTGAACTACTCACTAAATAGTTATTTAATGTTGTTGACGCCATTTATTTTAAGGTTTTCTCTATATAAAAAAAAATTATAAATAACTTTACCAAAAAAAAATTATATATACATATAGTCAGGGTTGGTCCGGGTTAGACCGACATTGAACTCTCAGGATCGAGAACCAACCCACACAGTGCTGATCCATGAATCTTAGGACTTAGGACCACCTTAGTCTCCCTGGGAACCGAACCAAGACCAGTAGGGTTGGGCCGGTCCAGGGTCGGTCCAAGGTTGACCCTAGACCGATGCTCACCCGACATTTGCCCCCACAAATGGGAGCTTGTATGATTCTTATAATTACGAGACATATGAAGCAAATTATTAGTTAACTTTCAACCTCAATTTTTTTAAAAGTATGACTGTTGAAATATTTCATATTGCTTGACGGTGAGGTTTATCTACATTATATATATGTCATCTCCCTCTATTATCAATTCAAGCTTTTAAGTTGAATCTTTGAACGAAATATCAAAGCCAAATTGTGCCCTAGTTTATTTCGTGTGTACTTTATTTTCTTTTATGTCCATCTATCAGTTTAAGTTTTCAAAATGGGCTTTTCAACTATGATAAACAAATTCATTGTTTAGAAATTATCGCTAACATGCATGGTCAATGGTAGTTTTCTTTCTTCTTTTCCATTTCTAGCCATTGTTGGGAAGAAATTGTCAATCTCAGATTTCGATTAGCAAGGTTCTTCCAAGTTCTATTTATTAAAATAATTAATAATTGAATTGCAGATACTCTATGATTGATAGGAGAAAAGCATTAGAAAGTCACAAACTTATTTTATTAATGTCAATTTAGTCATAAACCTATTATATTTGTGTCAATTTAGTCCTAATTTGATACCAATTCAGTCTTTCCAATAAATTTTAGTTGGATATTGCTGACATGGACGCTGGCCGCTAACGTGGCATCACCGGCACTAACAATAATTTTTTTAATATTTTATTATTTTGTCAAATTTTTTTTTTTTTTCTTTCTTTTTGTCTGTTCTTTCTTCTTCCTTTTGCCGGCGACTAACCATAGGCAACAACGAGGCAAGTTGGCCTCGCCAGATTTGGCCTAGGTGAGGCCAACCCTGGCTTATGCCAAGGAAGCCCTCGCTGGGGCTCAACCTTGCCATGGCTAGGCAAGGCCAACCAGCCCAACCATTGCGTGTGGCCGGTCACCAACAAAATGAAGAAGAAAGGAAAGAAAAAAGAGATAGAAAAAAAGAAAAAAAAAACCAAAAAATTATTTAAAAATTGTCCTTATTAGTACTAGCTGTGCCACGTAAGCCAACCAACGTCCATGTCAACAATATATTGACAAAATTTCTCAGAATGACTAAATTGGTACTAAATCAAAAGATTTAAAACTAAATGGGACAAATGTAATAAGTTTATGACTTTTTGCACTTTATTTGATTGATAACTTATCTTTATGAAAAAAAAAAGACTTGGAACTATCTTAATAGACATTTAAAATCTAAATTTCAAATACTTCTTAACAGTTTTTCATCAAAGAAATCTTACCTGGCGAAGGATTTACTAAAATGATGGCAAATCTTGCATTTACTCCACGTTCGAGTGTGCACTATGATGGGAAGATGAGATTGATTAATACAGATTAATCAAATGGACTACGTGTCATTAAAAAGGTGAATGTCCCTATTTAGTAATCTCTACGGTAAATTAACACAATCTATAAAGTTGAATAATCCTCCTGAAGAATTAGGTAACGTGCAGGCCGAAATAAGACTATAGCAGAAGCTTTTGAAGTTCACATGCAGCGTTTGGGGAATTGGGGGATACATCCATGGACCATTTGATGGTGACGCTACTTGCTTTCGGTCTATGTAAGTTAACGTCACGCGTTCATACATGTCCATATGTGAAAGAAAAGGAAAAGGAATGATGTTGATGTATCTTTGATCGCTCGGGAAAGTACGGTAGAAAATCATGGTCATCGATCTTAGCCAATCATGTCTAACATTGTGAGAAGGCCTCGGGGACTAGAACACTATGTTTATCCATTAAGAGTCTAATATCAGCACATAATTCTTCAAAAATCTTTGATTCTGACATAGGAGATTTTTATGCTTAACATTCTTGCCGCTCAAATCGGCCAATCTAAAGTTTTAACACACGTGCGCAAACATGCAAAAAGACATACATGGGGCAAAATCCGTATCTGTGAATTAATCCACCAAACATATGAAGGAATAGCCTCTGTTTATATATAGATTGTATCCTCACATGAACTTGAAGAATCGTTCCCTTACCTCACATCCCTAGAACCTTTGGATAAACCAGGCGAGGGTGATGCAGAATGCAGATGATTGATTCTTGGTAATATCATGTAACTGTAATGAGTAACTCAGGGTTGCCCACTTCACGCCGAAAACGTTTCTAAAAGAGAATGTCGCTTTTCTCAGATTTCCATCTTGTCTAAAACTTCTTTAAGAAACTTTTCTAAGGAGAAAGTTGCTTTTCTCGTATTTCCATCATGTCTAAAACATTTTTAAATGAGGGAGTTGCATTTCTCAGATTTCTATGGGGAAGGCTATAATTTCATTGTAGCATGAGAAACATGTCTGGTCATGGTTTAAGGGAAGAACATCGTCACAATGAAGCATTAAGAGAAAAGCAACAATCAAAAGGAGAATGGGAGCTTCCTTAGGGCAATCTACGGCAGGGACTTCCAAACAAATTAAATTTCGATTTGCCAAAACACACATTTGAAGAAGAGCTTGCGGGTTTTTTCTTGATTCCCTTAAGAAATAGTTGCAAGTAGATTTTAAGTGTCTATAACCTATCTATGATGCCAAGTTTGAGTAGTTATATAGTGAGACATCCTTAAATTAAATCACTCGAGTTATTGTCTGTTTTGGCTCATCCCGCTCCAAATTTTGTGGACGCGCACATACTTCCCAAAATTGCTTTTCCTCTATCCAATGCATAATTCAGTTCATTTTCGCCCCCTCTGCCATCCTAAAAGCCTACCTTAAGCCGCTCATTATCCGAGCCCTTTGTTTTGGCGACTACTCCCCACCCTCATGAGACTGAGTCATTATGAGTCCACCAACTTCCGTGTGGTTCATCCATAAACCATACACTTACTAGGGAGAGTTCCACTCTAATGCCATATTATAACATCATTGAATTAACTCACTCAAAGTATTATTTTTTTTTTTTGGCCCGTACCATAATGAATCTCACAGCTTTGTCCTCTAACTTATGGGCACTTACTTTTTCAAGAAGTCACCGTCCTAGTAGTGCTCTAACTTGAATATGTTTAACTTTGGAGTTCCTTCTTACTGCCCCCAAGAACAAGTTGTAAGTAGACTCCAAATGTCTACGAACGATTGGCGTGGCGGAGTTTGACTAGGTTTATAGAGCCGTGAGCTAACGTCTCTCCTAGCGTGTGTACAGAAACATCCAAGGCGCAACGAGGTGTGGCCAACGGAAACTTGAGCCACGTACTTGCAGATAAGAGATGTCAAATTATCCACCAATCATTTTTTGATCCTCGTCAGCCTACCTTTACAGTATATATTCAAGTCCAAACTGGAGTAGTGAGTATCCCGAAACTCCCATTTTAGAGAGCCAAACATGGATTCCGAGCTCTATGAAGCTGCTGTGGAAGGAAATGTGCGTTCTTTGATTGAGTTACTCGGAAAAGATAAGTTGCTTCTTGACAGAATTATGACTGGGAATCGCAATGAGACTCCTTTGCACGTTGCAACCATGCTCGGACACTTGGATTTTGTGAAAGAGATCCTGGCTCGAAAGACTGAGCTGGCAAGAGAGCAAGATTCTCAGAGTTTGACGCCTCTTCATCTCGCGGCAGCAAAAGGGTATCTTCACATAGTGGAAAGCTTGGTAAGAGTCAACCCCGAAATATGTTTTGTCCATGACAAATACAAAAGAAACCCTCTTCATGTTGCAGCTATGAAAGGGCATGTGGATGTGTTGGAATGCTTGGTTCGAGCAACACCTGATGCAGCTCATAGTGTCATCGAAAATGGCCAAACGATTTTGCATTTATGCGTGAAGCACAACAGACTGGAAGCTTTGAAGCTTTTGATAGATATATTGGGTGATGATCAGTTCATCAACTCGAGGGACGAAGATGGTAACAAAATTTTACATTTAGCTGCTGTAGATGGACAAACTGAGGTATGTTCATATAACCAAGTCTTTACATTAGTCAAATTCATTGAGCTTATCAACAAAAAAGGTGGTTTTAGGAAACATGAATGTTCCAGAAATATTCGCAAGTTAAAAGACATCTATTTATTAATCACCGGGGAAAAGTGTTAAAAAAATCCTTAACATTTTAATTATGTCAATTTAGTCCTAAACTTTTTGATTTAGTATCAATTCAGTCCATCGGACTAATTTTTGGCCAAAAATTACTAATATCGACGCCGACTATCCTATGTTGCACAAAGCAATGCTGATATGGATAATTTTTAATAATATATTTTTTGATATTTTCATTTTTTCTGATTTTTTTCTTTCCTTTTTCCTTTTCTTCCTTTTACCGACCACTAACCATACACTTACGCTCAACTAGGTCTCGACTAGGTTTAAGACTTTTCTGATACTTTTTCCTAAATCATCACAGGCTTGATATTTGGAAAAGAAGTCATTTGTCCATATAATTAACTACGACTTTACGCTTCACGTTATTTTCACACTAATTTCATCTAGATTAGAAGGAAGATAGAAACAGAGAAGCAAAAGAAATTCAACAAGAAATGAGATTTCCTTTTGAAGACATCACATAATAGTCACAAACATTTGAGGACTTAAAAACACTAGAAGCAAACTTAGTCCTCAAAAGTATATAACATGGGCTTGTCTAGTTCAAACTTAACATCAATTGGTACATTCTGTTGTTATTTCTCTGCAGACTATAATCTTCCTTACTAATAAAGGAGTAGACCCAAACATTACGAACTCCAAAGGTTTCACAGCACTAGGCCTACTGGCACAAGGCCAAAGCATGGAAAGAGCCTTTCCGAGATAGTGCACCACCTTCCATTCCTCAAAAAAAGAGATCAAGAGAATCACAACCCGTCCAAAGGAAAAGTCTTTCCGAATAACACGGGCACCACCTTCCATCCACTTACAAAAAAAGAGATCAAGAGGGAAAGGAAAAGAAAGTGGCAACAGGGTATGCATGAGGCGCTAATGGTGGTGGCGATATTGGTCGCTACCATAGCTTACGAAGCGGGTAAGGACCCACCTGACGAATCTGCAAAGGCAATGAAGGGCTTCGATGACTATTACAAGTTTTTCAAAGCATCTAACACGATAAGCTTCATCGCATCACTTAGCACCATTATATTTCTCATAAGTGGTCTTCCCTTAAAGCGGCGTCGGATCACCACTTGGATTGTAATGCTAACTATGTGGGTTGCGATAACCTGCACAGCATTGAGTTATTCAATCCTCCTGGTATTCGCCTCACCGGAGAAGGACAAAACGTATGATCCGCTTAATCCGATTAAGGATCCAGTAGTTGTAATTGCCGTGCAAGCATGGACATGGTTGATGTCTCTTATTTTCCTGTGCCATGTAATCCGCTTAATCTGGAAATTGGTACTCAAAGTCCTGAAGTTAGTCTGCAAAGCCCTGAAATTTGTCTACAAAGCCTTCAATAAAGGGAAGAGGGAGGATCCTATGGTTTAGTGGCTGTCTACTGCTAAAGTGCGTTTGTCCTAGAAGAAATGCATTGAGCCATGAGTCCATGCAAGAGAAGATGCTATATATTATGTGCTATTCAGTGTGCCCATTAGCCAATTATGTACGATACGTTTGAGAATGCATGTGTCTATGTGCTGGTTTAAACAATAAGTGTCTTAGACGTCGATGGATGATGCATGTAAAAGAATGGAGTTTACATGGATGATGGAATGGAGTATCAACAGTAGTTACTATTAATACATGGAATTGTCTTCTCTTTCTTCTTTCTTTATATGATGTGCTTAATGTAAGGAGTGACTTGTGGTTGTAGTCGGATTACAGATGATTACAAGTAAGAAGAGAACACATGCTAAGGTATTTGTTTTTCCCTTAACTAGATCACGTATGACGGGGACTTTCCAGTTGGGGAAGAAAAAAAAGTATGCCAGTGGTTAACCATAATGAACTACCAATTGCGACTAATTAAGAAAATTAAAATCATCAATGGATAATTACTGGCGACAACATCCCCAACTTACGAAGTGTAAAGAAATGTCATTAGTTTTAATAAAACGGTTCGAACAATAAGTGCAATATTATTGTGAGGAGTTTAGCCAATTTGCCACAGCTTTAGGTCAATTAGCCAGTGTTTTATCACTTGCGATGGTTTGAGATAATTTGCTATGTTATAAGGAAATCACTAAGTGTAAGTACTCTTCAAAGTAGCAGCGTCTCTTAAGACAATCATATGCCTTATAGTAAGTAATTAAAAGTAGTAATTTACCCTTTAAGATGTAATGCACCTCTAAGGTTGTCATTTCCCTTGTGATTAGTAAATAGGGTGAGTGCTAATTTTGGATGATCTTAATTATACTTATTGTTAATAAATTGCTAGCGCGGTCTAATTGGTAGTAACATCTTTATTGTATCATGACTGCAAAATGATGTTTGTAAGTCATAGTTTTGCGTTCATGAAATTAGTTTCTACGTTATTAAATTACCTTCACGTTCATAAGTATTAGTAAATGCAAAAGTGATCTTACAGTTCATAAATTATCTTTGTGTTGGTAACCAGTCGATTTAGCGCGTGGAATGCAATCCCTTTTTTCTCACAGCAGACTCTAGACTTGTGACTACTGATATGATCCCATCATTTTTATTACTCAAATTTAATGAGTCCAAATTTGTACGAGTAACTCGTATTTTTCCTTCTAAAATGGGCTAAAATGGACTGAGAAAAACTATAGTCCAACCCATTATTCCAATACCCACGCACCCACGAGACTCAGGCCATCCAGACGAGACAATGAGTCTTCATCTCCAAGTGCCGCTGCCCCCTCCTTCACCCCGATCGTTCCGCCTCTGACGACCTGCCCACCACCAAGCCTTCGCCTCCTTCGGCACTGGTCATGATGGGCATGTCCCCGAACTGCTCAGTCGTCGACAAGTCCCGCCAAGTCCCGGTTGGTGAACCTATTATTCAAGATGATGAATTTGACGCAGGTACAAGTGTTATGGGCGACCGATCCACTCGCCAAAGGGAGGATAGGAGTTGGAGCCGGTGTTGGAGCAAAAGAGGGGAAGAATGGCTCTAGGTCAAAGCTCTCGCGAGCCGAGCTGCCTCTGAGCAGACATGGACAAGGTCATAAGCTCGGTTCGACCATAGTTAATTCTCAAAAAGGGCTCAGGCGGCGAATCTGCACTTGAGGCGCCTTTCTAAGGCAGAGGAATCGTAGCTTATGCGATGACGTTCTTCCTTCAAACCACGACCAGACATTTTACACACAATCTTAGACATCTTTGGCGAAAATCAAACACCAAAATTCTCTAAGGTAATTTCGCGAACAATCACAGATATTTCAAACACCATTCCTGTCCTTTTCTCACAGAATATGGACATATATGAAAGCGTGAACTTGACCTACGTAGGGTAAATGCGTACGATGTCCCGGCCAAATGGTCCCGGATGCATCCCCAATTTCCTAAACACAGCATCTGAACTTCCAAAGCTGCTCTTATAATCTTATTTAAGCATGCGCAGTACCTTGTTCTTCACCTAAGATTATTTAACTTAGATGGACTGCATTAGGAAGATGCTTGAAATGAGCAATAGTGTCATAAGTGCATTTACGCTTGGTCTTTCAACCAACATAGTTGTCAATTGTTGAGAATGTTGAGTTTGCTCACATGAACAAGCCCGATCAATTAAAGGAGAGTCCAAAAATTATATTTAGGAACATCCGCCACTGCTTACAATGGAAACCCATATTTCCTTTTGTGTTCATAAAATTAGTTTCGGCATTATTAAATTATCTTTACATTCTTAAATATTAGTAAATGCGAAAGTGATCTTACGTTTCATAAATTATCTTTATGTTGGTAACCAGTCAATTTGGCAACTGGGATGCGGGCCCTTTTTTTTTTCACAGCAAACTCTAGATCCGTGGCTAATGATATGATCCCATCATGCTTCCTTTGTTTAGAAGCTTGTATTATACATTTGCCTCACAGATGGGAGCTTATATGATTCTTATAATTACGAGACATATGGAGCAAATTATTAGTTAACTTTCAACCTCCAATTTTTTTAAAGTATGACTGTTAAAATATTTCATATTGCTTTATGGTGAGGTTTATTTATATTTTATATGCGTGTCCTCTCCCTCTACTATCAGTTCAAAATTTTGAGATATCATGATATCAGGGCACAATCATCTATCAGTTTAAGATCAACAAAATCATTGTTTAGAGATGATCGCTAACATGCATGGTCAATGGTAGTTCTCTTTCTTCTTTTCCAATTCTAGCCATTGTACACAGGCGATTGTCAATCTCAAATTTCGACTCGCAAGTTTCTTCCAAGTTAGTAATTGAATTGTGGGTACTATATGATTGATATGATTGATAAAAAAATAAACCTTGGAACTATCTTATGATTGATAAAATAAACCTTGGAACTATCTTATATACATTTAAAATCTAAATTTTAAATTCTTCTGTACAGTTTTTTATCAAAGAAAGAAACCTTATCTAGTGAAGGATTTACTAAAACGATGGCAAATTTTGCATTTATTCGACGTTCGAGTGTGCTATATGATAGGACCACGTGTCATTAAAAAGGTAAATGTCCCTATTTAGTAATCATTTTATAGTAAATTACAGAAGATTGCCGAAGCATCTCAAGAACCATCATGAGCAAAATTCCCTCTACTCTTCTCCAGAACTCTCTCAAGACCTCTCTCATGGCGATCCCCTCCTTCAAACTGCTCTATAAAACCCCAGTTAGCCACAGCACCAGCCTCCTCATTCCACAATCCCACGCACTCTCTTTTCTAGACCAGGAAAAGCGAACCACCATATGGATCTGCGAAATCTCGGCTTCGACTCGCGCCTCTTCGGGATCCCCGAGGACATGCTCGACTTCCCGGAGGAGCCCGAGAAGTCGAGGAGCAACCCCTCGCGCGCCTACATCCGCGACGCGAAGGCCATGGCGGCTACCCCCGCCGATGTCGTGGAGTACCCGAGCTCCTACGTGTTCGTCGTGGACATGCCCGGGATAAGGGCCAGCGAGATCAAGGTCCAGGTAGAGAACGACAACGTGCTCGTCGTGAGCGGGGAGAGGAAGAGGGAGAAAGAGGAAGGGGCCAAGTACCTGAGCATGGAGAGGAGGACCGGGAAGTTCATGAGGAGGTTCGCGCTGCCGGAGAACGCTAATGTGGAGACGGTGACGGCGGCGTACCAGGACGGGGTGCTCAGGGTGGCCGTCGAGAAGGTGCGGCCGCCGGAGCCGAAGACCAAGACCATCGAAGTCAAGGCCGGTTGATGATGGCCCGGTTTTAGTTCTGTCTTTGAAAGTTTTTGGGGGCTTGTGGAGTTCCCTCTGTTATGGGTTTTAATATGTGTAATGAGACATGTCTCTGTGTAATGAAGTCTAATAAGGTTTTCAATTATCAAATGATTAATAGAGTATGCAGGACTATCTCTAATACATATTAAATTCTAACAATTCGATTGAATTTATAGTCATTGTATGTCGGAAATTAGATTGGAATATAACGGCCCGATGGATATATAAACAGATCTTTACTACCCAATTTAAGAAAAAGGAGGCCTCCCAGCTCAAATAGCAATTGGGATGGCACCAACGTCTTAGTTTCTGATTTCCGCGGGTCTCGTGCGAAAATTAAATGAACAAAGATAATATAGGTCCACATGTTTGGATTTCATGTTATAATAATTATGAGTGAATTAAAAAAAAAAAAATCTTAAATTTATAACATTAATATCATTTAGTATAAAAAATTTTAATTGGATCAATTTAATTTTAAATTTTTTTACGTTGGTATCAATTTAATCCATCCGATCAATTTTAGTCGATCGGTGCTAACATAAATGCCAATCAGTTGGTGAACATCAACTTAGTAAATTTAAATAATTTTTTTCTGAATTTTTTAATTAATTCCTTTTCCTTTTCCTTTTCTTTTTCCTCTTCTTCCTCCTTCGGCTTCTTCCTGCAATGGCTAGTGAGGCTAGGTGAGGGCTGCAAAGCCCTCATTGGCCACCAACAAGGAATGTGGCCCTCACCCACAGCCCCTAGGCCTTGCCAAATTTGGGGTAGGTCGAGCGAGGGCTGTGATCCTCACCGACGGCTAACGAGGACTTTGTGGCTACGGTCTCATTGAAGCCTCATTGGCCATTGCGAGAAGAAGCCCAATGAGGTGGGAGAGGAAAAAAAAATTAATAAAAAAGATTAATAAAAAATTAGATAAAAATAAAGAAAAATTATTTAAAAATTGTCACGTCAGTATTCACTAGCCAGTCAACATTTGCATTAACGCCTGCTAGTTAAAATTAGCCAAATGTAATGAATTAATAATAATGCGATAAGGTTGATTGAAATATTTAGGACTGAATTAACATCAATGCTTTAGTTTAAAAAAATTTTGATATTTTTTCCAAAGAGTTATCTCTTAAATCGGTCTTGTTCGACCCGTGCCCAGCCCACTTAATATTTTCTGCCACGTGGAAGGTGGGGCCACCTCGTGCCCCACCACGCATGAAAGAAGCTCACCGATTGCTTTTTGGAGGAATGCTATCTCCACACCCCTCCCCCTTCCAAATTCCACCGTGAAGCAACAATTTTTTAGTTCTTTAATTACTAGAGGATCTTAATAGTAAAGATTATAAGCCTCCCTTTTTTTGTTAAAAAATATTTATGTATATAAAGGATTTTCAAAAAAGAATATTACTAGAGGTATTATTAGATATTAAAAATATCATTTTTTATTATTTATTCTATAAAATAAGCTAATTTACTTATTAAATTATTTCCTTTCATATACGTATTGATTGGGTACAAATACCCTTGATTCTAATATACTAATATGAAGTTATTTGGGTAAAGATGCAATCTTTATCAATTCTCTCTCCATCTCTCCTAAAGATTCAAGAATATCTAGACAGTGACATTTATCATTATTCACAATTCTAAATTTTGTGTTTACACTCATGATTTTATCTTAACTAATAGTAAACTTTCTAAGTCTCACAAAAATATAAATAGTCGGCATTAGGTTGTTTTGGAAATTATATAATCCTTTTCTTTTTTGGCATTTTGAAGGAAACCAGAAGGTATTGTGAAAAAGCTTTTAGTCTAACAAATAGAGCTCCTCTCTCTTTTTCTTATTTTACATTTCCATCCATTAGTTACCGAACAAATATGAAATCATCACAGATATCATGAGAGCCTAATTTAACTTAACTAAGATTTGAGAATTATTGAAATATTATCTTATATCGTTTAACAACGAATCTTAAATACTTATGTATCTATATGATCTTGTCCATCTATTACTTTATTTTATTTTTTTATTATGGTATAAGAGACAATGATATTTCTTTCGTGAATGTGCATTCACCTTCCTTCAAATATGTAGTTGGGTTTTTTGAATAAGGAAGGAAAGAAAATGGAAAAACAAAATGAGGAAGATGCCACGCGAGCTCTGTGATGTGTCAGTGACTTGTGTGCTCAATCACCACCTGTCATCGTAGCCGGACAGTCTCCAGGAATTCTCCTCGGCATGAGAATTCTGCAGATCCTTATGGAAACATCTACAAGGTTACTTGTCACACCACCGACTCCGTCACCTCCATATAAATACCTCGGCCTCCACGACTTCACTTCGCCATCTGCACCAAGAAACGCAAAGAGACGCTTCTCATCGAGGCTTTGCAGCTGAAGAGCATGGATCTCAGAGACATGGGCTTCGACCCCACCGTGCTGGACACCCTCCACGAGCTCCTCGACCTCTCCGACGAGCCCGACGCCAAGTCCCACCACGCCCCGTCCCGCGCCTTCCTGCGCGACAAGAAGGCGATGGCGGCCACGCCGGCCGACGTGAAGGAGTACCCGAACTCGTACGTGTTCGTGCTCGACATGCCCGGGCTGAAGCCGGACCAGATCAAGGTCCAGGTGGAGGACGGGAACATGCTGGTGGTGAGCGGCGAGAGGAAGAGGGAGAAAGAGAAGGACCTGAAGGACCAGAAGGATGGAGCGGGAGGGGGGCTGCTGAGGTACGTAAAGATGGAGAGGAGGCTGGGGAAGTACCTGAAGAAGTTCGTGCTGCCGGAGAACGCGGACCCGGAGAAGATATCGGCGTCGTACCAGGACGGGGTACTGACGGTGACGGTGGAGAAGAGGCCGCCGCCGGAGCCCAAGAAGCCCAAGACCATCGAGGTCCAGATCGCCTAAAACCGCCCGCGACCGCACGTGTCGATGTCTGGGGCCTAGTATGGAGAAAGAATGAGAGGGTGTCGAAGAAACAAGAAAAGGGTTTCTTCTTTTGTTCTTACTGTTGTGTGCGAGTAGTAGTGTAAAAAGTCTGGCTGTTGGGGTCTTTCTGAAATGAGCTTCTTGCATAAGTGTGTTGTGTACTACTGCGATGAATATGTAACAATTACTCATCCAAGGTTGTATCTACGAAACATGAAGAAAATAACCGGTAATATCGCAGGATATGCAAGAATCAGACATGGTCGTTCTGAATTACCTCTAATTCCTGGAATGGCCAAGGTTCCCATCTGACCTTCTGCCTCCGCGATCGCAGTCGGAATCTTCGATACGGTCGGACCGTCAGTTGGCTTGGCTGATAATTTCCTGACCGTCCCCACTTTAAATGTCTTCAGCTTCTTGCGATGCGGGAATCTGCGGCGTATTCCGCAGATTTCCTTACTAGGACTTAATGTCGTGGTCAGATCTTGAGAGAGCCGCGCTCGATTGGTCGAATTTGAGAAACGTCACGGAATTAGAAATTTACGGATCGCGGAATTAGAAATGGGTCGAAGTCGAGGAGCACGTTGAGTTGCTGTATCTGATGAATGCATGGAGAAGACTGGCATCCTTTGAACGTTACCGAGACAAGTTCACTTCAGGACAGTGTCCGGTAATTGAGGTATTTTGACAATTCGATTCTATTTTTCGGAGACTTCCCCCGACGGATCGATTTGCTCAATCGGATTTAGATGACTCGCAATAAGTTCAGCCGATCGGCATGCTTTGATGATCTGAAAGGGTACCAAAAATGGCACTTATCATAATGATTCTTAAGTAGTTTTAGTCTGTAACCCTGATGGGTAAAAAAGCAACCTGGACAATCTAGTGCCCGTCACAAATCTCTTCTTTGTCGAACCGGCGACTTTCCTGTTGGATTTCTGAGCAGGGAACGCAGATGGAATTCCTCTGTTCCTGTCGACATGTTCTTTGACAAACAGAGCAATGAAAAAACCCTCTTTGTCCTCCACAGGATCGGTTCGCAGTAACTTCTCAGCTGCATGACAAGGAACAGTGATTCAGGGGGACAAAGGCCGAGACCTGCTTTTGAAGCAAGCAAAGAAAGAGTCCTCCTGGAGGTAAGAATCAAATGACGCAGCACTTACCGCCTTCGAAAACTGGAAGACCGCGGCGAGTCCACTGGGGTAAGGGAGCTGCCAGGCGAAACCCGTGAGATGCAGCGAGAGGGAGGATAGACTGTACTACATCTTCATTTTCGATCTGGTGGATGGAGCAGGTACTATAAACGACCCTTTCAACAGCTGGAACTGTACAG
The DNA here is from genome assembly GCA_014182575.1 of Eucalyptus decipiens. NCBI lineage: Eukaryota > Viridiplantae > Streptophyta > Magnoliopsida > Myrtales > Myrtaceae > Eucalyptus > Eucalyptus decipiens. The sequence continues at coordinate 8,302,200 of CM024611.1, read as the reverse complement.
AGAAAAAAACATAAGAACCTTTCGATGCATTGCTAATGGCTCTGGAATCGATCAACAGTCTTACAAGTTAATGCATGTGACAGGGCCTTCTTCTGAAAAGCTGCAAGTTTACTGAGCCTCGCTATTTCTGTACCATCAGCTGCAAGACCTGGATAACCCAGAGATATCAAGGGGGTTTGGACATTATTAATTTGGTTAAATGAAAAAGATGCACGGATGTATATGATGGTCCATAACTCTGAAAATAGGAAGCCATCACCATGATATTCTAAAAAACAAGTTTAGTAAAGGCAGAAATGGATAATTACCGGTCGTGTAAGAAGGAAGCAGATGATCCAATCTCTCAGCAGATGTCCCAGATCCCGAGCAGGACGGATCTAAAAGAATTGCTCGGACCTGCAAATGTGAACTCTCATGACTACTGTGTAGAAACGCACAGGGGAGATCGACAATGCACCCCACACCCCCCGAAGATGTGGAAATAATAATTTTCTGGCGGTGAGGTTCCATAAATGACTGTTGCAAAGCACCATGAAAACATGTGCAGTTAAACCAAGCATACCATGGAATATATGACATGATTCTTTACCTTGTTGTATGGGTGAACGCTTGGGGTCAAATTTAAAAAATCTCCATGGACCACATGGATGTCTAGCAGCTATCAAGGCTCACAATAAGTGGACAATGAGAAAGAGAAGAACCAAGAATGCAAAAGTGAATCACTAATGTTCTCAAACAGGTTAAACCAATGTTCCCACATGTTAAGACAATGCACCCAGCTGTAGATACAACACAAACAGATGCATACAATCTAGGTGTCAATAGCCGCCGAAATACTGGTAAATGAGGCAAAAGGATACTGGAAGCGCCAGACAGCCTGATAGTATCTTCTAGACGGTGAACCCTCTGCTTATTGAGTTCACAAGCTATAATCTTTCCTTTATCCCTCATGAGAGCGGCCAAATGGACAGTTTTGTTTCCAGGTGCAGAACAAGCATCAAGAACCTTCAGAAAATAGAAGGATCAAGATATGTGAACAACGTCAGGAAAAATGGCACGGTATCTTTATTGAGATTAAAGTACAACTCAGAGAGAGAACACTAAAAACAGTAGCGAAAAGCAACTCACTACCCAGCCTGGCTCGGGAGAAAGGGCTGCTGCAACCATACAGCTTGCTTTACCCTGCAAAATTAGATATTCAAAATAAAAATCTCTCTCCACCAAACTCAACATTAGATAAAACACACGGAATGTCTATCAAACTGAATATTAGATAAAACACACTAGAACCACATCATGACAGCAGCTGAACTGCAATTCTTCCTGACAACTTACTTGTAAAAAGACACTTCCGTTCAAGACAAGAGGATGATCATGCAAGTCAGTACCGGCCGGCAGAATAAGCAGGTCAGGAAGAAGGCCATCCTTTTGAACCTATATAACACAAGAATAAATCCCATTAACTTTAGGCACATAGCGAATGAAAACTGAAAATTCAGAGGAACAGCATGCAAAATCCATTCACAGAACACCATAATGTCATTTTGTATTGTCCATCTCTTAATTGGGAAATACTAATGCGTCCAAAGGCATCAGAGGGTGGAAATACTGTAAATTGAAGGTTGTACAGCATTCAAAATCATTCAGCAACAGGTTGTTAATTAACAAGAATTGTCAATCAAAGGTGGGTGACACAGTACTTAAAATGGAGGGATCAAGAAGACCGACACCCATTTGTCTCTGCTCTTCTATGTTGCAGAATGCCCAGTCACAATCCTCTTCCCGCCCATTTTATAGTTATTTCACGCACACATGATGCACACAGGCATGCAATGGATTTAATAAGAATTCACACTAGCAAAATACCTTTGCTAGTTTTCCCAATTCAAGCATGGCAGATCCAATATCCAATTTCAGAGTATTCACTCTAACGTATCGTGGTTTAGGAGCATCTGCATGAGAAATCAGAAGTTGCATTAGATGAACATCACAGTCTAGTAGATGTTATCATGCAACAACTTAAATGAGATTGGTGACTAATTCAATTTTATTAAAGGATAGGACATACAGGCAGAAAGGCAGCACAATTCCCAATGTCAGAAACACCACGGCCATATGACCATCCAGCTAAAAGCAAGACTTGAAAGTAGCTGTGTTCAAGTACAAGTTCCTTTCTTTTAATATTTCTCTAATTGATAGTCCCTGAAACTCATTATTCAAACAAAGTGCGTGGAATCAATAGGTCCTCAAATCATTGATTTGAATTAGTTAAACGACCATAATATTTAATCTAATGATCAAGTCATTCCATAGTAACATGTCAGTTTCTGTGCTACATTGACCTGGTATTGAGTCCTCAAAATGGAACTAAAGAAGACAATTGCCTGTGTACGTTGGGGGTTGTAGGATTTATAATAACAGTGCAAAATAGTTTAAATAGACAAATTCTGAGAATTTTGCAACACAAGCATGATTAAGCTCTGCCTCAAAACGAAAGAATGGAATCCAATAAAGCTAAAAGAGGAACGAATATAGACCTCCTGTTTGATAAAGGCTTGTCAATTCATCTACACCATTGACTTTCTTTGTCAATAACAATCGTTCTAAAGCTGACTGCAACTTAATTTTATGATGGATGATAAAATTCTCTGCATCACCAGTTGACTGCTTTGCCTGCAGCACAGAGTACTCTTGTAAATCAGCTGCAGTTTAAATCATTACCAAATGGACCAAAACCAATGACCAAATATTTATGCCAATCCCTGAAGCAACAAGCACCTCCCTACAAGCACAAGATGCATGTAAGAAGAGCCCCTATAATAGGTTTGATGTACTAGCCCTAACCTATACACCTTGTTTAGTCGGTGAAAGAACACTTATATGACTTTTATCTAAATATGGGAGGAGACAGAGAGAATGCTGTACTTCTCACTTTTAATGGTCACAACTCCTTAGATTACTGCTAATTGTTCACACTGGAAAAGCCCTAGGATTTCATTCACCATACAGACAAAAGAGAAAATAACCTGAACCATTGTCCAGGATACCATAAGCATAAGCATAAGCTAGCCCAATGCAGTGAGAATACTGAAAAACGATGCACTCGAGAGTCTGAGAAAGTCAATGACCTACTTGACCAAAGAGAACGTCATAGGTCACTATGAAAAGCAAGTCTTCTTTTCTCTGCAAGAACAAGAGTAGAGAACATAAAACGTGCTAGCCAAGTTATACACAATAGCTCTTTTTTATTCTTTTTTGAGTATACAAAATAGCTCATTGATAAAAAAAATGGTTACACGCAGTAGCTGGATAAGCTGGAAATTTGGCAGGTCCTATTAAAACCAAAAACTTCCCACGTCTAAAGAGCCAATGCAAGAGATACTCATCTGATGATTACAAAAGTTTATAGGGAAAACTCTTTTGACAAGTAATGCTAAAGATAATACAACCCATATCCTAAATGAGTTTAATAAATGATGTGGCAAACATAAGTAGTTATTTAAGTTCGTTGGCCCATTTAAGCACTCAATAGGCATCCATCACATCGCATCACCTAGTAAATCAATTGGATATATGAATCTAAGTATCTCTAGCATTATGCTCTTCCGATAGTATACTATAGTGAAAAGTGGAACTTGCAACTTATTGAGCCATAATTGAACTTTTCAAAACAACTTTTTTAAGCACGTTAGCAAAAATAACTCATAGACTGAGTCAAAGAAAACTTTAAATTAACTCATGTTCATATTGCTAGAAGAAATTCATTTCGTTACATGAGTTGGCATACAAGTGAATGGATAATTTTACCTTCCACTTGCTATTTACAATGTCAGCATCCTCCAAGATCTTCTTTATAATAGGAAGATCTGAGAAAGCATCAGATAAAAGATCATTCTATTGAAAAAGCAAGGAAAGAAGCCAATTGTTTGACAAAAACACTCTAATCTAATTTGCTACTTGCATGCATCATTTATAAATTAAGTTAAAAAGCATACTGGATAAAGCAAGTAGATATATACTCCATCAGTACTAATTTTGCCACTCGAAAGCAATAATTACATGAAAGTTGCACTACATGGAGGAAATGGAATGAGCCACATTGTAGCCACCAAAAGGGGGCATAAAACAAAGGGCTGAACAAAAAGAAAAGTGGAGAAAAGAGAACTAGAGCAGTTGATGCGGCTCATTAAATCAATGACTTAAATCTGAGCCACCAGAGAGTTACACAATGTCAAGATGTCATAAATCAGAAAAGTAAGCTAGAAATGGATTTTCAATCAGAAGTATCTTCTTTAGAACAGTCCATGCATTACATTATTAATCAAGATGCATTTTTTATCAGATCCAGGAGGTTTCCATTTTGCAGCTATTGAAAAGCAATGTGCTTATATATTTCAAAGGGTGGCTCTTATTTGGCCCAAAAGGTTCCCATTTAGCTACTTCAGCAAGAGATGCTGAGCAGTGAAGGACTTTATTGGCCCAAATGGAAGTGATCATCTGGGTTTCGACTTTCTAAAGTCAAACTACATCTGCCTTGGATCAATCTAGAAGAACAGTGGATTCATTGTCGTCCTCTCACAACACCACACGTAGGGCATGCCAGTTATAACTGCCACTTGACTAAATGCCAAGCAGAAAATGAAATGGCAATAGGCTGATCCAAGGACAAGGGATTTCCATAAGCAGAATCAACAGGGTTCTCCTTCTACTTCAGCTATCATCATCACCCTCCCGCTCCGCCATTCAACACCTTACAAGTAGAGACGTCCCCCATGGCTTCCTTTTCAAATGAGACTTTGAAGCTTCATTCTGATTGCATAGAATTCACCGCCCATTTGAAAATCCTCAGCGTTGGTTTCGGTCAAAATCAAGCATTTCCAAACCACGTGACCTCCCCACTTTCGCCAATTTCACAACGCACGCAGGTGACACCATACGGTCCATTCCAACTATCAAAGAAAACGCAGCTAACACTTGCCAGCAACTCATGAAACTACCACCAAATCATCATGAATTTCAGCACCATTAGAGAACGTAAAACCATCACGCAACATCAATCTCAATCGCTCGCAACGAACCCTACCACTGGAACAAAACTAAAGCCAACTCCAGCAGGCAACAGCTCTCGAAACGCAGCCTCCACGCGCGAGGAGCAAAACGGAATCCGAAGCTCGCGAGCGCACCGCGCGGAAATTCAAACAACTTACGCTTCAGCGTTTGGCACACCAAGGCGAAAGTGGCTCGCTTGTTCCTGACGGAGGGGCTGTAGACGAGCGACTTGACGGAGCCGACGGCCCGCCGCCGGGCGTCGCCCTGCAGGACCACCCGCAGCACCTTCGCCGCCTCCCTGCGCGCGAAGTAGGCCGAGCGCTCGGCGTTGCTCAGCCGCCGGACCTCCGCCTTGCCGGCGGCCGCTGGCGGCGCGGGCGGGCGCATCGCTCGGTTGTCGGAGCAGCTCGGAGAGAGGAGCGGAGGGAAGTCTCAAACTGAAACGCAGAAGAAGAGGAAGGAGGAGGAGCGTCGTTTTGGGTCCATTTCGCACTGGAACGACATCCTATGGCTTCCTTGGGCTAGTTCGTAGGCCGATCCGGGCCGCGATGAAAAATTGGGCCCACTTCTTTTTTTTTTGTAGGAAGAATAATTCAAATGGTCCAAGAACTTTAATTTAACACACGATGTAGTCCATAAATTTTTAATTTATTCAATATAATTCATAAACTTTACCTTAACGTTCAATGAAGTCCCTAAACTTTTTTGTACGTATTCAATGTAGTCCATAAACTATATGAAGACATTCAATGTAGTCATTCCATTAATTCAATACTATAAATAACATTGAATAACCAAAAGTTTAAGGATCACATTGCACATTAAATTATAGTTCAAGAACTATTATAGTCATTTTGCCTCCTACACCTCATAATGCTGCTCAAATTGGTGAAAACATCTATAACCAAAAAAATTGTGAAAACATGATTAGAATGATCCCGATCGAGATGATGCTCAAGGTCTGTCGTCCCAAATTTTGTCTAAGTCATTGCCATGACGTGATTATTAATCCAAATTGCGACCAATACCAACATAATCAAGTACAGAGAGAGATTGATTGATAATGAAAAGACAGTCACTGTCAAATTTCAGGGATTAAATTGCACATTAAATTGAAGTTTAAGAACAATTTGAGTCATTTTCCCTATTATGCCATGTAATGCTGCTTAAATTGGTGAAAACATTTATGACAAAAAAAATTTGTGAAAATATGATTAGATTGATTCCGGTCAAGATGGCACTCGAGGTCCGCCATCCCAATTCTTGTCCCAAGTCATTCATTGCATGTTGTGATTGCTAACCCAAATTGTGACCGATACCAACCTAATCAAAGAAAAGAGAGAGAAAGAGAGAGATTAATAATGAATAGATGGTCTACCAATATTAAATAATGCCCCCACAATATTATTTCATTCTTTATATATATATTTTTTTTCGTTTCGGCTATACTTTAATCCAAACATATTCAATTTGGCATCAAGGTCGCACCATCACATCAGCCTTCTTATGATATGTAGTGTCGCAATACAAAATGTGTACATTATCGCTTTCTAACCAAAACTTAGAATTGTTTCCACACTCCAAGTTTAATATAGCAGAGCATTGAGAGAACTATTCTTTTCCTTAGGTTAATAGCATGGCATTGACAGGTTTCAAAGCTTCTATATTGAAGTTTGCCAAGAATGGAACTTAAAGCGGATTATCATGGCGCCCTTTTTCTAGAGGGACAAATGAGAACGCATGCCCTAGGGTCCGGTCCACTTAACCTTTTCAAGCCGCCAAAGTTGTGCAAAATTTAGTATTGCTGACCTAATGAGCAAAGAGTACTTTGCAACTTTAATTACAAGCAGTAGTCATCGAGCTGAGGATAAGTACCAAAAAAATCATAAATCCATCCATTCAATTCTAACATTTAAATTAGGCTAATTTAGTTATAAATATTTTTATATTTGTACCAGTTCAATCCATCTGACCATTTTAGATCGAAAATTGCTAATGTAAATGTCATTCATCCTAGTGATATAACTAGCTGATGTAAATATTTTTTTAATAATTTTTTTTGTAATTTTTGTTTTTTTCTTTTCTTTTTTTTCTTTTTCATTTTTTCCATTCATTTTGGCCGAACACAGCCCTATGCAGAGCTGACAAGGTCACAACAACCCTCATTAGATCTAGGTGAGGGGCGCCTTGCCAATGGTCAACGATTTCTCAAGCCCTTGCCCAATGACCGACAACAAAATAAAGGAAAAAGAAAGAAATAACAAAAGAAAAGAAAAAAATCAAAATATTATTAAAAATAACCATATTAGCGTCAGTTGTACCACATAAGACGGGTGGCATCCACGTTAGCGATTTCCAATATAAATTAGTAAAATGAACTAAATTAGTGCTAGTATAAAAAAAAAACTTATCATTAAATTGATATCAATACAATATATTTAGAACTTTGTGATACTTTTTCCCCATCCAACTACATGTATCCGTATCATTCAATATGCTCCAAAGAGAAGACTCATCTACATCGATTGTTGTCCAGATCTTAAGCGAGAAAGACGAAAGATGCTCACCATTCGAGCAACTCTCATCGTCTCGCCTCGCCCATCCTACAAACTGCAAGTATGGATCACGTCTCATGTACCTGAAATAGTCGCCACCATTAAACCCCGCACGGACTCCATTCGAGACCGGTCAATTTCCAGACCGCAATCAATTCTACCAACGACGAATCCAGTCAAGAATGCTTATGACGTAGGTTCCAGGAACCAGCTCTAAGACATCATCAAAAGCCCTCATCGTTGCGTAGGGAACCCCTCTTGATATGGACAGATGCCTAATATCCATTAGCATCGTAATCAAAGCTAATCGCGACGGTACGGTGGTGCTCCTAAGTACCTCAGGTCTCGCAATCAGTAGCCGGTTGAATTTGGCGACGACCCAATGAACTAGCGTATCCCACAAACATTTAAAAAAAAGAAAAAAATGGAATAAAGATGACTACGGACGATATTCGGGTTCTTCCCCATATCTCTTTCGTTTTCAATAGAAGCTTCCTCACAGCTTCTCAGTCAACCACCGGACCAGCCCCCCCACCTCGCTGTGCTGACTTGTGAAAAATGAAGTCACGGAGACGCATGCTTTTGCTTTCGTGTCCCTTGGAGCTTTTCTCATTCGACAGGGTGGGCATCGACTCTTGAGTTGATTCGCGACTCAACCCATCTTTCTAGATCTCGTCGGATGAGTTGGCATCCAGAGGAAGGCGCCGCGACGCTTCCGTTCCACGCTTGCTGATCTCTCCCCGCCCCGATCAAACTAAAGGGTTGAGTTTATAATTCGGGGTTTGCAACAGCTGTTGAATAAAGGCGAGAGCATCTCAGTACATATGATGTTGATAGAAAATGATGGCACAAGCAATACGATCATTGAATTCCGGTTCTTGTGCATTGAATCTACATACATCGTTTTTTTCCTCTGCTTCTTAATTTTTTGTTTAAGTTGACTTGACCACAGAATTTGACCTCTTTATGACCAACCAATGAGACAATCCACATACTTATCTTGAACAAGAAACCCTGATCCAATATGGCAAAGCCTGGGCTAAATATTATTTCTTTCTTTTCTTAGATGTGAAAAGGCAGATATAAAGAGCTTGCTGACCATAACCATCATGCATGACCAGAGCCAAGTCTTACCTCCCGTGAAAAGAGATGTTTCTTAGAGCATTCCGTGTCCTACTATTATTTTTGTACCCGTCGGTCAAAAGCAACCATAAAGAAAAGCGTGTAAAACACGTTAGGATTCATTTCATCATTTAGGTGTCACATCTGCTCTTCGAGATGCGATCCATATCAATCCGATAGAGCATTCATGAATTGTAAATTACACATATCGGTATTCCTTAACACCCTTCCCTAGATCATATTTGAGATTGAAAGACGGGTCATGCACCGGTTTCTCCGGGGGAGATAGGTACTAAAGATTGAATGCCCTAGCAGCTGCCCAAAAGGAAAACCCTAACCCCGATGAGCAGCATTATCGGATGATGGCGAATGAATCCAACGAGACGGCTCGAGTCTCCCCAGCCCGTCGCAGTCAGAGTTGACTCCACTATTCTTCCCCGTTGAGAAGGGGTTGAGGTCTTGGCACGAGACCCGCAATCTAAATTCACACGAGAACTTGTGCCCTAAGTCTAACCTCAAGTCATCCTCAGCAAGTCCCACCATCTCGTCCTTCTCGGTTTTGTCCTTGTCCTCATGGAGGCAAAAACCCTTTCTCTTCCCTCCTTTATTTTCTCGGTGGGACCGGCGAGAGTATCACATATTGGTGCCTCATTTCAACTGAGAATTAACGTTGAAGTTTCCTTCATCAGCGAGGAAGCTCGGCAGAAGCAGCCTACTAGATAAGAACACGAGAGCTCGGTATAAAGGGGTCGCGCCGGTGACGCTTTTACTCCACAGACGCTCGAGATTGTGAGGGGAGTGTGCTCTTCCTCTCATCGTCGCCGTCGTTGTCGTTGGAATGTCCGACAGTCCTAACCTCCGGTCGCCGGACTCACCGGACATGGACTTCAACGACCAGTCCGATTTCGAGCTCTCGGAGTTCTTAAAGATCGATGAGTGGCTAGGTGATGATCCAGCGTCCATGGTCCATGGGGCGCCGGCTAATTATTTTTACCAGTCGAATGAGGCTGACGATTCCATCGGATCTAGCAGCAACCCGGAAGGCCCCAGTCGACGTAAATATCTGTTCCTCCATCGCATCTCATTCTCTTTTTCGGTTATCGATTCGATGCTAGTCTTGAGGGTTCCTACGCATGTAGAAAAAGTCATTGAGTTTGTCTGTGCTGCACACATTCATCGCTTTAGCTGACTGGGGCCTGAGAGAGTTTGTGTATGTTACTGGCAGACGCCGAAGGCGGAAAGGAGAAGAAGGAAGTTAAAGAAAGGTTCGCCTTCAAGACGAAATCCGAGGTCGAGATACTAGATGACGGATTCAAGTGGAGGAAGTACGGGAAGAAGATGGTGAAGAACAGTCCGAATCCGAGGTAGTTCTTGCTTTGAGTTGATTGCGGTATTGCCCGCTGTTTAACTGTTGAAAATGACATGAACATTTTAATAAATTGACTCCCATGCCCTAGTGTCCGTTTGTTTATTTCCCTCGCTCGAATACTATCAGTCAAAACATGTGCTTGCTGCGAAACGGAGACGAGACCTAGAAAGCAGTCTTAGAAGCACAGATGAACCAGTTAGGTTTGCTTTTCGCCGAATAATCTCGTTCTTGAATGATCTGCAGGAACTACTATCGGTGTTCGGTGGAGGGATGTCCTGTAAAGAAGAGAGTCGAACGGGACCGAGACGACCCAAGGTATGTAATAACAACATACGAGGGCATCCATAATCACCAAGGGCCCTTCTAGTCGCACACATTGCGGAGGCCGTGCTCGCATTTGTTAGAGTTTTGTTGAAGTAATGTAGAATCAAAGGGCTGTTTTCGATAGGAGATCTCAGTAGTCACAGATAGCCTTGTACTGTATGCAACTCTTGTTGTAGTATAATCAAGAATTCTTGCAGCAGCCATTGTAGGGTACCTTTTCAATATCTATAAAATTAGCAGGTCGCATCGAGTGGTGCTCTCGAGCTCAAGGAAAGAAGTTTAAATGACATATGATCTACGAAAATAGTTACACTGCCAGGACCAAAAGATCTGTCAATTTGATGCGTGGTCATGTTAACTAACTGAACCAGCTTTTGGTTTCAGAGACCAACTCACTGTGGAGTTATATACAAAATAACATGATCCACCTCTTCACAAAGGATGGATACATCATTGCATGCATCGAGTGGAATATTCAATTAGATTACAATCGCTCAAATACAAGATGCTGAACGTGAGCTTTCATTTAGAAAGATGAATGAAAGATGACGTCGGGATTTCGCACGTGTGTGGGTAGTCGTCCAGACTTCTTAGAATTGCTTTCAATGCCATGCGCATAAGGAGAGATGCTCCACAAAATATCTGCACGTGGCACCTTTGTCTTCACTCCCAGCGATGATTTCACCACAGCTTTTGATTTCGCGAGTGGTTGTTTAGTAGCCTTACCCAAACCACTTGCAAATAACCACCGGGTGCCCAATTGTCGCTGTCTTGTAGTTCCCCATGAATGCTTCTCGTCCGGTTTGGCGTCTATGCCTGCCAGATGGAGTTCAGTGATTCTAAACGAAGAAATGGCTATTCCATCTCTTGCGGGCATATTGTCGTCTTCCTCCTCGTTTCTCCCCTCTGAAACATCTTGGTGAACATATCTTCTCTCTACATGAACCAGAGCAAGCATTGGATCACCAACAGCTTCAAAGTTTCTAAGAGGGTCCCTCAGCTGCACCCTGAAGGCTACGGTGAGGTTGTTCCGTAAAACGCCGCTCCTTATACCAGATGCTTCATCAGGATGTATGTCATCAATCAGCTTCTCTCTGGAGCTGTCCTCACACTTTTCATGATGGGCCACTAGTATCTTTCTAGTGCTCTCCCCACTTTCATCCTGGTTTCCAGTACCAACTCCTGCGTCAAGCCTCAACCACTCATCCAAAGTTACATAGAAATCCATCAATCCATAAGCATCATTGTCACCATTATGAACATCGTAAAGGAGAAATGCATCATCTTCCAAGCCCATAAGCTCATGAAAATTTGCATACTTTCTTTGAGAAGCAGGCATTTCGAAGTGTGGAATAATTCTTGAAGGTGCCTCCTCGTCTGTCATCCCACATTGAGTTCTCAAACCTTCAATTGTTAGGGCTTCAATCTTATCCATGGCCAAGAGCACAACATCTTCTAGAGATGCCGAGTCTGAGACCGGGTTAGACAGCTCAAACCACACTCTTGTTCCTTGAATTTTTGGCTTGATGCTGTATCGTGATGCAAAAGAGCCTGCCTGCTACAGCAACCAGTTTAAACTTAAAATAAGAGATGAACTTTTATATCTATTATTAGTTGAAGATACTAAACTATATGATCATCAGAACATGGACGTATAGTGCCAATGAGCCAACAGTGATGCATATTGAGCGGGTATCTGTAATTAGCCAAAAAAAAGAAAAAAAAGAAAATGAAGATAGTAAGTTCGGGACATATCATACCATATGGTTTTGGAAGCAGCTTCACAGGCTATTTGTTGCAAAGTCCTACCAGTAATGTCCTCCAAAGGCATGGCTTTATTGATCTGCTTAGAAAGCTTTTCGATTTCAATTGATGCAAGGTGCTGGAGTACCTTTATATTACTAGAACCCATTCTCGCAGGTAACACAACTGGTCTAGAAACTTGCAGTATTAAGTTGATGCCATTTTTAGCATTCCTAAAGAGTGAGGGCATCATAGTCCTCAAGAAACCTCCTCCTACAGTCTGAATAGATGGACCAAAACCTTCTCCAAGCAAAGGTGACTCAACTGGCTCCTGTGAAAGTAGTTCAATTGGACTCCCAAAGCCACCAGAGGAACATCGAGGAGAATTCTGAAAGGCTTTTTCATCCAACCCCCACTCACGCATTAAAACTTCAGTCTCTAGATCTTCAAGCATTTTGACCTTTCTTCTGTGCCTCAATGACTGACTAGACTGCTCATATTCCTCTTCAGCATCTTGAAGAGCTAAAGTGAGAATAGAATCTGCAGGGTTATCTTCAGAAGAAGATCCAACTAAAGCCCCCCAATCAAATCTCACCCGCTCCTCCGTGGCATCAAAATCTATTATAAAATTGCCAGAAAGGAAAGCTTCTCTTTCAAATTCTCTTAAGAGTTGTTCTCTGGGAGACTCAGGTTCGCCATTGAACTTTGAGCCAGAGAGACTGCGCTCGCTTTCCAGCATGTGCAAGAAATCACTAGTCACATGTTCACTAATATCATTAAAACTCTGCGATTTGGTTCCTTTTTTGTTTGCTTTATAACTATATTTAAGCCCCATGTAGTCTTCCTCACACTCACTGTGAACTGAAGCAGGCAAAGAACCCAAGTCAGCTGAGTCCAAAATCAACGCATCAAGAAAACTTGACTCCACTTCCAGAGCTGACTGCTTTGCATGTACACTTTGCTCCCCTATTTTATTATCACCAATTACAAGCCCAGTCGTTGTACTACCAGTTAAGTGATCCACTAAATCACACTTCATCTTGTCCAGACAGAGTGAGTCATTGCCTAAGAGGGTGTCATCCTTATTTAGTGCTTCGGTTGTAGAATCTTGAGTATGAATGCTAACTTGAACAGGATTCAACTGTTTACTTTGAGGTACTTCAATTCCCTGGTCTATCACAACAAAGTCTATGTCATCTCCTTCATCATCTATGGGTTCTCTAGCAGGCTCAGGACAGAGACCAGATTTTGCTTTTGATGACTTCACATTCTCCAATGATGAATCCAACCCCGATTTATCACTCAAAATATCTTGCTCAAGTTTCTCATAGAGATAATGGATCGATTTGGAGAATTCTATAGCATGATCAACAAAGGCACCATGTCCCACCTTAACATCAAGAGGCTGTGCAAATTGGAGAGAAGGATGGTTTAAATCGCTTGGAACGCTCCCACTCCGCCGAAGCTTTTCAGTTGAACAATTCTCAGGAAATCCTCTATCTTGTTGCTTTGCATTTGACCTACTATATGCCAATTTTATGAGCTCTGAAACAGTCATATTACCATTAGACTCAAGATTACCTCCACCTACCAGTGAATAACCAAAACTGACATTCAGAGTTGCATCTTTAGCCTTGCCAGCAAGTTTGAAACTTGTTGTCCACTTACCCGAACTTTTGTCTCCATCCAACTCTTCCAAAGTCAGAGGCAGCAGCCTGGTGAGATCAACCCAGTGCTCACCAACATCAACGCCCGGAGTTCCACTCACAGAAGTACAAACTGAGAACAGCTTAGGTTCATACTTGCATGAGTTGAGAGGCCCACTTTTATGGCAATACACAGTACATTTATGCATCAAAGTGTCATCAAAATCAGCAGTTCCTCTTAGAACCCTTGATGGTTGTGACTTTAACACCTCATCCTTCCTTTTAAATTCCACGCACAAACCAACACCATCAAAATTCACAGGTAAACCCTCAACAGAGTGCACGTGAAGATAGAAAAGGCATCCGAACTTTCGGCCCCGGAGATGGGACAGGGCTTTTAGGGGTTTCTTCCAATTCCACAAGGACGATGATTTGTTGAACTTGTTCAATCCCTTTTCATCCCGATTTTCCATTTTGGAACCAATCTATGTTCAACCCACCCAACTTTTCCAGGATATTGAGTTGCTGGGGAGATCAAAGGCTTTTGAGTGGCTTCATGCAAATACAAAGCTTTGCTTATTGCCTCAATATCATGCAAGAGCTGACTATTGCTGGCGCTCGTAGAGCACGCATCGTTTCCAGACTCATCTCCCGACACCAACATCTCTGCACCGCGCGGCAACTAAATCTGGAATTTTTACCAAGAAAGAAGCACATCATGTATTGACTCTCTAAGCACACAAAGCTTCAGTAACTCACTCAGATCATGACAATTGAGGAGACAAACAACAGGAGCAAATCAAATCGACAACGTTTCAACACGAATGGAAAATGCACAGAAACTAGTAACAACAATCTTCACTCAAACGCAGAGAAAATCAAACGGCAAGGCATTTACACCCACAGCTACTTCAAACCAAGAAGATCATCTACTCCTGTCCGGACACACCATCATCTCTGCACCTCCCGACAACACAATCTCGAAAATCCAGAAAAAACGGAAACGCATCCACCGTCCAAAGACGTTCCGCGCATTTAGGAAACACCTCGGCGGGCGCGGCTCAGACCACAATCGCCACCGAGATCAAAGAACAGCACAACAGCAGAATCACATCCGAAAACAATTTCCGGAACACGAGTAAATCGAGAATCCGAAACATGCGGGCGAAGGAAAGAAGTGAAAACAGAGCAGAGACAAGAAGTCGAACGCCGGCGATTCACGCCGGCATGCACTTCGAGTCTAAGCGCGACGGTCGACTCACGCGGCCGGCCGGGGGGAAACCATCCGGCGGCCGAAGCGAGGGGCGCGTACCTGGATCGCGGATATTCTTTGCTTCCGGCGAGGGGAAACCGTCCGAGGCGAGTGTGCGACTCAGCAGAGCCCGTTGACCGCGCGAGCTGCTCCGACTCGGAACTCGGCGGCGGCGGAGGAAGAGGGAGAAGAAGAAGGAGAATGGAAGACGTAACGAGAATGGAAGGATCCGTTGGATTTAGCGCGTATTTTCTCGAGGAAAGGCGTTGATTTTCTCTCCCTTTCTCGCGCTTTGCTGCACTTTTTCTCGAGAAAATTATTTTCGTCACGAGCAAGGCGTGAGGGAAATGAATGCTTCCTTCTCTTCGTCTTTTTTTGTCCTTTTGTACGCGTTGGAAAATTCCCGGGTTCCGGTGGGGCCCCCTTTTGCCGGATCAGCGCCGTGTACGGTATGACCGTTCGATTCGAATTTAAAAGGTCTCGTCCGTCAGATGTGCCCTGTCAAATTTGTAAATTACTGACGTTTGAGGTCTGTCGCTAATCAATGATTGTGAAATTTTTGCAGTTGATTAGGGGAAATTACCGCAATCAAGGGTAATTAACTTAAGAATTGGCTCTATTCCTTGAGACTGCATTTAGTAATTAAGATAAAATCTAAAATCAAATAAAATTTATCTTATCATGCATTTAATACATGCTCAAAACTCAAAATAAGATAAAATTATCCATTGAATATAAAGAATAGAATACAAGAAAATTATTTTTCAAAATAAAATTATCCAAAATAACAAAAAATAGAAATTTGAAATGGAATAAAGGTTGTGAAATTTTTGCAGATTATTACCTAATCAAGGGTAATTAACATCCATTATTTTTCTTGAATTACAATCTTTTTTATCCATGGAAATTAATAAAATTAAAATTATATTTTCATACTTTTAGATAATATTTTTTTGATATTAATAATATAAAAAAAATTCAAAATAACAAAAAATAGCAATTTAGTTATTTTTATTTTATATATTGGAATTTAATTCTATTTTATAATATAAATTTCAATATATAAATGTAAATGTATATTTATTATATATTGTATGTATTTTAGTATTTTAGGTCATTAGTATAGTTTACTATTTAATAAAATTTTAATAGAGAATGATGGAATGGGAAGAAAGACATAAAAAAAAATATATTAATTTAAAAAGAGAAAAAAATTATAAAAATGAAGTAGGCATGAATGTCACAAGAGATTTTTACCATCCATTTGTAAAATTTTTATTCATTTATATTAATATGCATTTTATATCAAATAATATATATAATATGATATAAAAATATCTTACTTTATTACCGCAATCAAATAGCAGATAGGATATAGTAAAATCCTTAAATTTCATATCATATCTTATCTTGATTAGAAATCCGAGCACCTAAACACAATCTAAGAATTTAAAAAAAAAGGATGAGTACATTGAAAGTTGCAAATTTTGTTATAAGAGTGCAATTGAATCATTCAATTAACGTCATTCTACCAGACAATGTTAACATGTCTTATTTTATTATTTTTTTATATGTATGTTTTTTAGACCTCATTTGTTTCACAAAAAATAAATAATTTGAAAACTATTTTTAAAAGAATGATTACTTTTTAGATACTTGCAATAATTTAAGTAATACCAACACTGACATGCGACACGAAACACGATAAGCCGACACATTGTTTTTAAAAAAATAGAGAATTTTGACACATTGGGACACGTTGTATATTAAATATATTTATATATATACATAATACATTATCATTTTTATGATTATTTCAATCAAATTAACAAAAATTCATAAATAATTAAATAATTAAAAAAGACTAGAATGAATATACATTAAAAACATTAATCCGCCATTTATTAATAGCATTCATTATTTCAATTTGACAAATTCAATTATATTTAAATAATTATAAACAATCCATATTATGGACTCACATGTTAGATATGTTGAAAAATGGAGAAAAAAAACTTAAGAGGTGAATTTTGTATCACGGGAAGTGAGAGTCGAAGAAAAAAGAAAATATTAGATTTTCTTATTTATCTATTTATTATTTTATTTTGTGCTTTATTTTTTCACACACATATATTTTACACACACACAATTTATTGAATTTTTAAATTGATATATATATATCATATTTTTTTTTTTGACCACTCATTTATTGAATTTTTAAAAATGTTGATAATTGACAAAATATGTGGATTTTAACTCGTAAGTTGGAGAGTGAAAGTTGAAATTTTTCGATACATATTGATGTTAAAGTGTCCCAGAGTCCAACACGATCAAAAACTCTTGGAAAGTGTCGGTACTTTATAGGCAATAATTAGTAGATGGCAAATGTTTTTATTATTAACAAGACTTTATGCATAAATATTTTGTAGATTATGAAAATATTTATATAATTGCTATAACCGATCTTTATAATAATATGTTTCAAAATATTTATTTTCAGTCAACTAATGTCTCATCTTCATGACGTACAAATAATAAATTGGACCATCGCCCGCAGCAGCGCAGCTGCGCTTGCAGCTCTCTTCCCTCACAAAAGAGTTCGTCATCTTCGTGACATACAAATAATAATAATAAATTGGAGGACGGCAACAAAATATACTTGCAATAATTAGTAGATGAAAAATGTTTTTATTATTAACAACCCTCAATGCATAAATATTTTTGTAGATCATGAAAATATTTATCGTCAAATCATTTTTATAATTGCTATAACCGATCTTTTATAATAATATTTTTTAAATTATTTATTTTCAGTCAACCGGCGTGTCATCTTCATGACGCACGGATAACAAATTGGAGGACGGCGACAAAAACGCAGAGGCAGTGCCGTCACCACCAGACGCCACCGCCGCGCCGCCGTCGACCGCCCTATCGCTTCGAGCCTTCCGCGGGAGAATGGAGAAGATGATGCAGGTGCCGTACGAGGCGACGGTGAAGGTGATGATGGCCTCCCTCGAGCGCAACCTCCTGCCCGACGCCGTCATCCGGCGGCTCACGCGCTTGCTCCTCGCCGGCCGCCTCCGCTCCTGCTACCGCCCTTCCTCCGACCTCCAGCTCTCCGACCTCCTCCACTTCGCCCATTGTATACTCTCTCTCTCCCTCTCTCTCTCTCTCACACACACACACACACACACACACATATCGACTTGATTCGATGAAGACGATTGAATTCGAGTGATGGATTGAAACGGTTCGATGAACAGATTATAGTTTTGTGCTGCTTTCGCGCGTTCTACGAATTCGAGCATCAACTCGTTCACTGATGGTCAAGTTTTGAGTTTTTTTCCCGTTTGGCCGTTTGCTGTCGACTCAACTACGGCATTTGTAAAACTGATAATGAAATTCGTTTCGTGGTGGGATAGATGAGAATGAGCGCAAGAAGAAATGAAGGGGAAATTTTTTTTTTTTTTTCTTTTTGTGGATAATCTCATCTTGTGCGTTATCTCTTCTGTGGAAGAGATGCTCTTTGAGCTTTTCACTTGTTGGGGATTGCTTTATGCTGCTTCATGTGTCGGTACTTAGTATGGGTTAAGTTTGATGAATTGTTACGTTTGTATCCCGGGTCCGAATTCTGCGATCCTTTGCAGCTCTGAAAGAAATGCCTATCGCCATCACAACGGAGAAGCCCAAAGAACAGCATTATGAGCTGCCCACTTCGTTCTTCAAGCTGGTGCTCGGCAAGCATCTCAAATACAGGTACTTGTGTCTGAGGATACGTCTCGGCTGATTCGTGTAGGAGACATCTTTTCCAGAAGTGAGAATGCAATTGTAGACTAGATCTCTCTTGAAGGCACTTCTTGATTTGTTTTCTTTTGAAATCAGAAGAGAGGATTTTATATATACATACAGAGCACTTGGGTCCTGACTAAGAGTGATATCCTGTGATGGAGGAACCGAGTATAAGATAAAGTTCGCCTACATAAGATATCTGTACCTTGCAGTTAGTCAGCTCCAAGCCTGCTACTAATCTTTTATTATAAATTTGAGTCGATGAACAGTCCACTCTGAAGAAAGCATCCATGTGTTCTCTGGCCTCATAGGCTGATCTGCTTGAGTTTGAATTAGTGCAGCTGCTGTTACTTCTCTGACAAGTCGACGACCTTGGAGGATGCTGAAAAGGCAATGCTGGAACTCTACTGTGAGAAATCCCAGTTGAAAGATGGCCACACTGTTCTGGATGTGGGATGTGGATGGGGCTCACTGACTCTGTATGTAGCACAAAAATACAGTAACTGCAGGATTACAGGAATATGCAACTCGACAACACAAAAAGCATTCATCGAAGAGCAGTGCCGGTATACATTGTTAAATGCACATTTATTTTGGGGAATAATTTAAGAGATGTAAAATGTTTTGCAACGTGAATGATATTTCGATCTGGCTCTGCGCTGCACTGAGGAGAATGGACTAAGTTGTTACCCCAATTTTCATAGGAATCTTCAGTTACAGAATGTGGAGATTATTGTTGCTGATATCAGCACATATGAAATGGAAGCTTCATATGATCGAATATTCTCTATCGAGATGTTTGAGGTTTGTCTTTCTTACTGGCTTCAATTGCCAGAAACTCAGGTGTTAACGGTAATATGGGGGAATGTTTTAATTTGTCATGCAGCATATGAAGAACTATAAGGATCTTCTCCAGAAAATTTCAAAGTGGATGAAAGAGGATGGCCTTCTTTTTGTTCATCATTTCTGCCATAAAGCATTTGCATACCATTTTGAGGTACAACTGTAGTTCAGTTAGATGTCCTTGTCACTTTGTCGAGATAAAAGATCACTATCCTCATTTTTGGAAAAAGTTGGTATTCTTCATCCCACAGGAAGATAAATTTTCATCCCTTAATTTCTTTGCAGGACATAAATGAAGATGACTGGATTACTAGATACTTCTTCACCGGTGGTACAATGCCCTCTGCTAACCTGCTTCTTTATTTTCAGGTAATTTTTGCACATTACTGTATTAGAAGCTGAGACAGATTTTTTGGTTCTCTTGTCCAATAAATTCAGGTGATGGTAATTCATTTTGCAAAAATGAGTTTCTGAGCTGAATCTCTTAGCTTTTGTGTACATTAGCCTTTAAAGAACCTGATGCTGTGAAACTATGGAAACTACAACTGTTCATGGCAATAGATTCTTTATGTTCGTCTTTACTCTTTGTGAGAACGAATCAACATCAAATCTTTTGAACCTATAAGTTCACCATCCTAATGTTAATCCCTCAGAAATGAATCACTCAGAAACTTAATCAGACTCAGGTTAAAAGGCTTGAGGAAAAACTGGAAAGACACGGAAGGAGATGATGAGAAAAGATATGGAGCACTTAGACCTTTCAGCAGACTTGAAATAGAATAGAAAAGAATAGCGTAAAAGGATCTATATAGATCAGAGGTTTAGTTTGCTTTTGATTGCTAGAAACTTAATTTACTCTCCATTCTTAGTGGGACATTGATATTCTCTTTGGGGCAACGTTACCTCAAGTTTTGAAGTTAATGGTGATTGCCTCTGCTGGGTCCAGTCTCTATACACAAGGCTCTCGACCTTCTGTGGACATGATACTGTCATATGCAAAAGATAGTCAGCAGGTTTACTTATTTTGATGAATTATGTGCAGGATGACGTTTCTGTTGTCAATCATTGGCTGGTCAATGGGAAGCATTATGCACAGACAAGGTAAACGAAAGACATCCATTATCATGCATGGTGTATAGATGGTGTGGTTAAGAAGTTTCTGAATATCCATTGAGCTCCACTTTCCAATACAAGCAATTTTTTACGCTACTGGTCCCTTTTATGCGCCTTTAAAAAAAAGTATTGCTCCGTACAGTGAAGAATGGCTCAAGAGAATGGATCAGAATCTGGCTTCAATCAAGCCCATCATGGAGGGTACTTATGGCAAGGAACAAGCTGTCAAGTGGACTGTCTACTGGAGAACATTCTTCATCGCTGTTGCAGAACTATTTGGATACAATGATGGAGAAGAGTGGATGGTGGCACTTTTCCTGTTTAAAAAGAAATGAGCTTGCTCGTCTCTCTATCGATTTGAAGGATACATGTTTAAGTACAGCTTGAGGTTTAAGATGAGGCACATAATTCTGGCGCAGCTAAGCATGATAACGAACTCTTTATCATTGTTCAAGATGAATTAGAGTCGCAACCATTTAAATAGCAGCAAATTTTGCTATGTTGTTTGATGATCATGCAAGAGGGAATTTGAAGCGGACGAACATAGTGAATCGACTGTGTTTGCGCTCCGCACATGTTATGGAGTTCTTAGTCGTACGTTCTTTGCGAATCCCAGTCTCGGTGTAGGATGCAATTCCGAGCAAACCCGATTGACTTCGGCCATCCGATAGTATCTGAATGAAAACCAAGTTATAGCCATACGCAGCATATCCAACCAGTAGGGATCTTGGGGTTGTGGACTTGCTAGTGCTATATTTTAGCAAGCTCAATGAAGATTCAATAAGCTGAAGATAGAATCAACTTAGCTTCCTGGCAGCCTTTTCTTTTCTCTCTCTTTTTGCCCAATCAGAAGAGCGAGATTGTGATTTTCCGTTCCCATACAAAAAATTATTTCATGGTGCGATTTAATTACTGTTGAAAGATATTTCGAGCCAAATCGAAGGAGGAAGAAAGAATACATGGGGAAAACAAAAGTTCACCGAGGTATAAAAGAGAAATAGGGACAAGGAGTCGTAAAACTTATATCGATCGGGCAACTGATATGATCTTTCAGTGGAGGGAATAATTTGAGATGACAGCTTTAATTTATTTTTTTCATCCATGTGGTCGTTGGTAAGCTGAGGGAACATGTTAAAATCCTATCATTCTCTGTTTTAGTTAAAACTAAAATTGAAGAAATTTGGAAGGGTAAGATCAAGGCAGGGCTGGTTGACCCTCGTTTGATGGTGGCAAGGTGTGTCGTTGACACCATTGAGCGAGAGTCTCTTGTTGGTGATGGCGAGATTGGCGGCGCAGATTCTTCGTGTTCATTTTTGTATATCTTTAGAATCGCATTTTTTCCATTATTTATTTGACTCAAACACTCCCTTTTGCGGTGTATTGACCATATTATCTCTTGCCATGTCCTCTTTTATATGTTATACCCTGCCTAATCAAATGCGGGACCCATTGTAGAGATCTTTTTTTTTTTTTTTTTTATCAGTCCTACTATAATCCTACTCTAACATTCACTCTCAACTTTTGCCCTTACCTCATTGCAGGACGTGGGAGTCGAAGCCCACTCCTAACATGAAATCGTCCCCACCCCAATGTGGGGATTTAAACCCCAACCTCCCTTCCAAGTTGGAAGGGTGGCCACTGGACGAACCCCAGTGGTTACCTTTTTTGAAGTTGTTTCTTCATTTTCTTCCACTTTCTTTCTTGTTTTCGTTTGTGTCAAAGATATTGCTAGCGCTTCTTCATCTTCCTCCTTCGACACCTCCATGCAAATTAACAACTAAGGGCGTGTTTGGTAACGATTACATTCCCCTGAGCCGATTCCGATCGGGCCGATTCTTTTGATTCTTCTCCCTGAGCATATTAACAACTAAGTCGTTTGAATCTGTCCAAAATTTTGATTCGGAATAGAATTGCGTTTGGTACCGTGTTCATTAATTATGTTCAAAATCAATTTCTTTTAATTTTTAAATAATTTTTTTACTTTTTTTCCTTTGTTTTCTTTTCTTTTTTTTTCATTTTTTTCTTTTCATTTTCCTTTTTTTTTTTTTTTTTTTTCCTTTTTTTCTTTTCTTTTTCTCATCTTCTTCTTCTTCTTCTTGCCGGTCACTGCAGGCGACCGGCCGGGCGAGGGCCGGCGACCACACCGGAGCGTCGCCGGCCCTCGGCGAGGCTCGGCCGCCTCGCCGGCACGGCCGAGCGAGGCTCGCCTAGCCCCGCCGAGGCTCGGCCGAGCCCCGCCGGTGGCCGGGCCGACCTCGTCGGGGTTGGGCGAGGCCTCGCCCGGGCCATCGGCGAGGCCGGGCGAGCCTCGCCCGGCCACCGGTGGGGCCGGGCGAGCGCGAGGCTCGCCCGGCTCCTACCCGATCTCGGCGAGGCTCGGCCTCGCCGGATCTGGCGAGGCCGAGCCTCGCCGGTGGCTAGGCGGGCCTCGCCCGGCCTCGACGAGGCCTCGCCCGGCCCGGCGAGGCCCGCCCGGCCACCGGCGAGCTCGCCGGTGGTGCCGGGCTTGCCTCCGGGCGAGCTCGCCGGACCTCGCCCTGGTCTGGCGAGCTCGCCGGACCGGCGGCCGACGGCCGGCGGCGGCGGTGGACGGCGGTGGCGAGCAGTGGACGGTGGCGGGCGGTGGTAGATGGCGATCGCGAGAT
The DNA here is from genome assembly GCA_014182575.1 of Eucalyptus decipiens. Taxonomy (NCBI): domain Eukaryota; kingdom Viridiplantae; phylum Streptophyta; class Magnoliopsida; order Myrtales; family Myrtaceae; genus Eucalyptus; species Eucalyptus decipiens. Next base: position 8,278,750 of record CM024611.1, on the reverse strand, counting down.
GGCCGAAGGAAGAAAAAAAATTCTTGATTTTTTATTCTCAAACTCGTCCCCGGAACAAGAATCAACTTTTTTTTGGTTCGATTCTATTCCCAATCTGTTCCTAAACAAAAATTTTATCAAACGCAATTCTAGGCCCAAACGATTCTCGGGAACAAAGAATCGGAATTTGGCCCTGTTTGGATGGTTACCAAACAGGGCCTAAGCGGTCTCACAAAGCCGTACGAGCTTCCTCTCTACCTCACCATCGTCGCCCTTGCATGTATGGCAAAATCACCCCTATGCCGGCATGATTTTTCTTGAGATGTAATTCTCTACCACGATCATTTGGTTCTTGTGAGGATTTCTGAAAATTAGAACAGAATGATCATGGTGCTCAAGTTCACGAGCAACAAGCAAAGATCTAAACATGAAGAGGATAACTCTTGATGCATCTACAATTGACCACCTCAGAAGATAAAGACCTTGACATTCTCACTAAGGAATATCATTAAAGGAGACAAGCAACATTATCAAATTCAAGAGTCCCTAATCAACAAAATCACTAAAATAAAAAAGGAAAGTGCAAGAAAAAGAAGAGATAAATAAAAGCAATCCTAAATAAGACCCATTTTTTACTCTCCGCGACTACAGCAAGGAAAAAACAAGGGTATAGTTACTACACTATAAAAGAGAGTGTTAAAGTCAAATGAGGAATGAAAAAAAAAGTGATCCATTTTTTAAGATAGTCTTTATTCAGACCTATATTAGTTTCACTTATATGAAAAGTTAACATCTAAAAAATTTAACGGTGTTAATGGAAATACTACGTAGGGGATCGCATAAGTTAAATGGATTTTTTTTTTTTTTTGGAAAAGTTATCGAACTCAAAAGGCAAGAATTGAAAGTTGGGAAAATTCAAATAAAAGCATGAAATGATTTCATTTTCTCAAATAAAAGTTTGAAGTGAATCTTATTCCAAATATGAGCTCAAAGTACTCTTATTTTCTCAAATAGGGATTTAAAGTAAATTTTGTTTGAAATAAGGGCATAAGGTAGCTATGTTAGTCCTAAAAAAAAGGGCTTAACCTATAGGCATTTTCGTCATTTACATTTTCTTTATTTTCTTTCCTTTATTCTTTCTTTTTTCCTTTTCTAGTTTTTTTTTCTTTTAAAAAAAAAGACAAACTTTAAAAAAAAAGGCTTAAATTAAAAAAAAAAAGTAGAAAAAAAACACAAGCAAGAGAGCTATCGACTTTTGACCAAAAAAAAAAGAGGGCTATTGACCCTTTCCTACCTGTCGCTATCGCCTTATCGCTGATGGGGTGTCAGTCATGGCAAGCGAAGTCACTAGTGAAGAGCATAAATGACAAAATACTCTCAACCAACTAGTGAGGTCAGGTCCTTATTTAAAACTAACATAAATATCTCGGACCCTTATTTGAAATAAAATTATTTCTTCATGCTCTTATATGAGGAAATGATGACACTTCTTACTCTTATTTGAAATATTCCTTTTTAAGATTTCTCATCTATTAAAGGAAAAATTCCAAATAAAAACTCAAGATGAAAGTGAATCTTATTTTAAATAAGAATGTAAAGTGCCATTATTTCTCAAATGAGATTCGAAATGGTCAAATTAGTCTCAAAGAAAGACCTGACCTCGAGAGCGTTTCCGTCATTTATTTATTTATTTATTTTTCTTTCATTTCCCCTTTCTTTCTTTTTCATAAAGGAGACAAATTTAAAAAAAAAAAAAAAAAAAAGAATACTACAGCTCAAAAAAAAAAAAAAAACACACACACACACACACACATAAATAAATTGGAGGCAACACGAGCCAAGCTGAGCCAAGCCAGCCCTTCCATTTTCTAGCAAGTCTTACAAGACGCGTGTCAATATCTAAATGGTATGTGCGCCCCACGTCAGCGGATAATGTGGCGCGCACATACCACTGAATATTTTATCCTCCCTCCTTCCCTCTATGACTGCCATCCCCATCTCCAATGAGGCATTAGACATGGCCGCCCCCATCGATGATGGGGCCACACGACAAAGGGTTCACTCGCCTTCCGGCTTAGTTTTTTTTTTTTAGTCTTTTTTTTTTTTTTAAGTATGTTATTTTGGAAAGAAAAAATTAGAAAAAGAAAAAAAAGGAAAGACAAAAATGTATGTAAATGACAAAAATGCCTCTAATCAGTGATAAGTAATGCCTTCCTTTGAGACTAATATGACCTTATTTGAGACAATGTCAATTTCGGACACTTATTTAAGAAAATAATAGCATTTCGGGTTCTCATTTAAAATAAAATTTTGAGAAAATTCCAAATAAGAGCTTGAATTATCATCCTTATTTTAAATAATGGCCTAAAGTGGAACTTATTTTAGATAAAAGCCTAAAATGGTCATTATCAGTTTCAAAAAAGGGCCTAATCTCTTAGATTGAATGACATTTTAGTTTTTTAATTAATTTTTTTATTTCTTTTTCCTTTTTTTTCTCTTTCCCCATTCCCTTCATAGCTAAGGCAAAGGTTGTAAAACTTAGCTAAGGGCCACCCTTGTCAGCATTAAGCAAGGCGCTCCTCGCCAAATCTAGCGAGAGCAACTTGGCGTTAGGTGGGTCCCCCTCGCCTGAGGCAGGCAACCTTCACCTGCCATTAATGATAATGGTTGATGGAGGGAAGAGGAAAAAAGAAAAAAAGAAAAGAAAAGAAAATATATGATTACAATTTTTTTGACCAAAATACCTATTTTTCGATGATCAAAATAGTTACTAGCTAACCAAAGACTCTCGTTTGAGACAATTTGGCCACTTCGAACTTTTATTTAAAACAATTTAGCGACTTTGACCTCTTATTTAAAAGGGAAAATGTCACAAATAATCTTTATACTTTTACTTAATGTGCAACCTCGTCTCTAAACTTTCGATTAGCTCAATTTGGTCACTGAACTATCGATAAATGTCCAATCTAGTCCTTTGTTTTTCCTTTTTTTTTTCTTTTTTTCTTCTTCTTTCTTCCCTCCGCCGGCCATGGCGAAGCCGGCAGGGGGAAGCCGGCGTCCGATGAGGGTTGCCCTCACCTAGGTTGGCTAGGGCAGCCCTCGCTAGCGTTGTCCTCGCCGGTGTCAAGCAAGGACGGCCTCACCTGCGTCAGGCGAGGATGGCCCTCCCCAAACCTGGCGAGGGCACCCCTCACCCGACGCGGCAGGGGCAGCCCTCGCCCGATGCCAGCAAGGGGGAAGAAGAAGGTGTTGGAGTGGGAGACGAAGGACTCGTTGAAGTAGTCGTGAACGAAGGCGTCGACGACGGTGATCGAAACCAGAGCCGCAATGAGGAAGAAGGCGGAGAAGAACCCTAATCGACGATGAGCTCTACGCGATTCTCTCACTTCCATCTCCTTCCTCCTTCACCCTCTCTCTCTCTCTCTCTCTCTCTCTCTCTCTCTCTCTCTGTGTTTCTCTAGGCAAGGGCCGCCTTGCGGTGTCGGGCGAGGGGTGCCCCCTCCGCCAACTCCGCCATGGCCGACGGAGGGGAGGAGAAGAAGAAGAAAAAAAAGAAATAAAAAAGAAAAAGATCAAAATGCCCAATTCCGTTAACTTTAACCGAAATTTGTCAATTTTCAAATCGTTGGGGATTAGATCGGACATTTATCGATAATTCAGGAACGGGATTGCACATTAAATAGAAGTCTAAGGACCATTTATGATATTTTCCCTATTTAGAACAAAGTCTACTTCGGATTTTTATTCCATCTCCTTCCTCCTTCACCCCCCTCTCTCTTTCTCTTTGTTTCTTCGGGCAAGGGCTGCCCTTGCCATCGTCAAGCAAGGGGTGCCCCCTCCGCCGACTCCGCCATGGCTGATGGAGGGGAGGAGAAGAAGAAGAAAAAAAAAAAAAAAAAGAAGAAGATCAAAATACTCAATTCTGTTAACTTTAACCGAAATTTGTCAATTTCCAAATCGTAGGGAATTAGATCGGACATTTATCGATAGTTCAGGAACGAGATTACGCATTAAGTAGAAGTCTATGAACCATTTATGATATTTTCCCTATTTAGAACAAAATCTACTTCGAATTTTTATTTGAGAAAATAATAACACTTTACTTTATTTGAAATTTTCCCTAATTTTTTTTTTTTTATCCCTTATTCCAAGAAACGGGAGCATTTTATATCCCCATCTATAGATTTTCCTGAATTTCCCTTCTATCAAATTGCCACAAATTTTAAGACTTAAGGTAATTGACCAGCGTCTTGCACGCAGGCGAAAGCTCTGCATCTCGGCGCTTCCATGGCTGATCCCTACTACGCTTATACTGCTCCCACCACCGACCGAGGTACTCCATCTCTTCCTCCGGGCTCAATCGCTCGTCGAAGGCCGACGATTTCCATCCTTCCTTTGTCTCGTTTGATCAATCCGAACAAGAGCTCCGAATTTTCTTACCCCACAAGGAGAACAAAAGGGCAAAAAAAAAAAAAAGGTTCCGACTGTTTCCTCGGGAACCGATCGAGGCATTACCTCGAGATGGGTCGGCGCATTCGTTGTTTTTCTGGACACGGCGCTGCTCGGATTAACGTACCATCGCCGTGGTTTGAAGTTCTATTTGCTATTCGATTCGTGTGGCGTACGACGTTAATCTGACCTCGGCCGTGAGTGTGTTTTGGCGAGAATTCGAGGCAGTCGGTTGTGCGGACTTGCTTGCTTTGTGTCATGAGGGGGAGGAAAGAACCCTTTTTTATTCGTGCCCTTTTGGCTTGGTTGAACATGCGTTGTTGGGTTCTCTTTGGTCTTGTGTGCCGCTGTCAGGGAAACGTGAACCTGGCATTCTGTGGTTCTGATGGTAGTATCACACTCCACTTCTTGTTCTCAGGATAATGAATTTGAGCTAATTGGTTGCAAAATGTAGTCGATGTCAGGATGCGGGATTTTATACTGCAATGCTCTGTTCGGTTTTGTTGAGGTCGAATTGTTTCTAGCACGAAGATTGTCTGTTGTGCCATTATTTTTCCATTCGAGAGTGGCGCGAATTATTCAGACTATGTCTTCCTCTTCCTCTGCATATTAAGTTACTCATTACCCAATCTAGTTCACTCTTATTAGAGAAGAAAGGGAAAAAGAGGTAAGTCTTTAGGAGAAGATGATTAGTGCGGTCACCAGGTCATGATTGTTGGTGCAAAAAGAAGAAGGGATCAATACTGTGTTTCATATGTCTTGAAGACATTTTATAGCTTTATGGGAAGACTTGGATTGAAGATTGCAAGTACGCAGTAATGGCCCTGTAATACCACCGACCACTGTGGCCAAGTGAGGAAAAAATGTTAATAAGCCACAATAAATTGAAACAATGTCACTTTTATCTGGATCGTAACGGTATTAATTGGAATATCCAAGTATCTATGTCCTGCTAAATTGGACCTCATGCTGCTCTTTTCCTTTTGTAGTGTCCACCATTAAGCTTTTATCCTAACTGTCGCATCATTGATTTTTCTCTAATTATGTCATGCCAGCTACTGCTACCAGGGCAAGTTTTCCTGGCTATTTGTCATCTGAGACACCATCATTAGCATCTCGTCATGCATTCGGCTATGGAGATCAACGCACTTTTTCTTCAGATGCTTTGCAGAAAGATGTAATGACTCAGCTATAGTTTCATAGCTCTTACAATAAGTTTGTTGGGAGAAATGAACTTATAGGTTCTAAATTCAGGTAAATCCAGTAGGACCTGGGACATATGGTGTAGATGATATTCTAGGAATGGGAATACGTCCTGAACCTGGAACCAGACGATTAGCAGCTGGTGCAAGACTAAGGGGCTATTCATCTCCTTTAGAAGATCCAGTACTTCATCAAAGACAAGACTTTTCAGCAGGCATTAGTCCTATAATTTCAGCAACTGAAAGGTCAAGTTCCTTGAGGAATTTTGATAGCTTGGCAGAACCCGCAAGAGAATCAAATATCTTGTTTGTCCAGGGTCTTCCAACTGATTGTACCAGAAGAGAAGTAGGCCGTATCCTTTTTGTTCATTGCATGCTTTATCAAAATACGTTACCTATATTCCATTGCCTCAACAGAAGTTTGGAGTTTAAAGATGGGGCATTGGGTATCATATTGGTGCTGCAAGCAATAGTTCAGTTACATGTCCTATCAAGGATATGACTTTGTTGCTCATTCAGTTCTGACATGGCTGTTGCTTATTTTTTAAGGGAGCCTATTTTTGCCATCTGTTTTCATCAGAAACGAGATCAGGTCCTAACTTCCCTGTTCAGTCAATTGTAACTTCCTGACTTAAAGTGGTAGATCTGTTTCGACCATTTTATGGCTTCAAGGAGATCAGAGTTATCCATAAGGAGGCCAGACGGGTAAGTCTAGTTTAGCCTTTTGCTTAATATTTACTATTATCTCATGCTTTCCAAATGGTGACGACATTCAACAGCTGTTAATCGAGCCTAAATGTTAATGTTCTTTCTTCTTCTTCTTCCTTTTTCATGTGTAGTTACCTATTGGCATAAATGCTGGGACTATCCTTTCTTTTTCCCTCAGACTCCTTCCTTCTGGCTCCTCCTCCATGGTTCCCCCATCCCCAATCTCTGTTAACTTTCTATTCCGCTGACTGTATCACGGGTATTTATCACATTTGATTCTTCCAACTCTGAGAATCTCTCTCCTATTTCCAGAATATCCATTGAGTGCTTGTATGACCACTTGGAAACTAGATTAACCCACTCATGTGGAATTTCCCTGGGATGTACACCTTCAAAGATTCGCTATATACAAGCAATAATGTCATTCGTATTGATCAATCCTATCCTGATTTTCTGCCAAATTGACATCTTGATCTCAAAAATTTATGTTGTTAATTGGTTCTATAGCAGTAAAAAGTTCTCGTGTCATTTGGTATTTGTTGCAGAGTGGAGATAGGGCTTTGGTATTGTGCTTTGTTGAGTTTGTGGATTTCAAATGTGCTTTGACAGCTATGGAAGCTCTTCAAGGTAAAACTTGTCTATCACTTATGCACAGAATCTTATTTTATGAGTACATTATTGAAGTCTTGGGAGAAAGAAGAAAACTGCATTTCGATCCCTAAAGTACATCCCTCAAATGACTGAATTTCTCGACTTTTTTGTCAACTAATCTATCATCCTTTGTTCTTACCAAAAAAAAAAAAAAAAAAAAATCTATCATCCTTTGTTTGTTACTGCGTGTTATATTTTGAGTCCTTTGTTAATATAACCTAATGGCTACATTTGGTCATCTGGACTTTTTTGTGAGATAGGATATATCCAGATAGTATTATGATGAGATTTGCACTAGTTCAGTAAATATTTGGATGTACCATGGATATAACAAAATTCTTCTCTCTCCTTTCTCCTCCACTTTTTGTTATTGTCATTGACCTGACATTGCCGTTGCCTTCTGCTGCCACCTGTCAAGCGGCCATTAACATCACCTCACCTTGCCATGCTATCGCCAGTCGTTACCTCTTTTATCTGGCCTTATTCTGTCTTGAAGAGCAATTAAATGTCGGATAGGATATAAATCCCGAGTTTTATCTTGGCCACCAAACATATATAGCTTTTTTAGTCAGCTAACTTATCTTCCTATGTTTATTACTGTATGTTGTATCTAGAGTTGATAATATGACCTAACAAGAGCTTGTTGGGATTTTGGCAGGTTACCAGTTTGATGACAGGAAACCAGACTCCCCAGTCTTGAGGATTCAATCTGCACACTTTCCTCTCCGTTTACCCTCTGATAAATGATGTAAAACAGCTAGAAAGCTAGGTCTGATCTGAGCAAATGGATGTGATAGTGATCAATCTGTACTGGATGACGTGTAGACTAGTGTGCATATCTCTGATTTTGCTAGCTTCAACATCACCAGGCTGTTGGAGCTAAGGATGGGAGCAAGAATGGGCGTTCCTTTGAATATGGCTTGACCTATAGTTTGATTGAACTGTTCATGAGCATTACATAAAAGAATTTTCTGTTTGATGTTCTTGTAAAGGAAACAGAAATTTTACCGTGGTCTTAATGATTATTCAGGATGACTGCAAGGTCTTGTCGAGCTTAAGTGTGCTCTTTTTCGATCCCCACTAAGTGGGTTCCTCTCAAACATGAAGATGCGATAAGCTTTCTCAAGGAAAGACGCATTGTTCGGATTTGTGTGGTGAGACTAGTATGGACTCGTTCACATCAGGTTGCTCCATTGGTCTTCTTTACATGGACTTGCCAATTCTTCCGGAGGAAGTTATGGCATGGGATATGCCGGTCACTATAAGGGACTGGTACATAGATGCCAAAATGTGCAAAATGGCATGATTCAGACCGATTTAGAAAGTGGACTTAATTAAAATCGAGTGGAGTGGATGTAACAGCACTAACATATTTGTGCTAATTCATCCTTTGCATCATTGATGTTGTCATTCAAGTCATGCGCTCCTAGAGAAAGTGACAGGAAGAGAATAAGTCAATGGTTTCTCCAAAGTCCAAGCTGTAGACTGAGACACCATCTAGTTATTGCTCTAACAGCTGCTGTTCTATTGTCAAACCCGAATCGAAAGCACAACTTGCAACATCACCTAGGCCGGTGTAAGACGCTATTGGCCATTTCCCGATTGCACTACAGCCCATTCTGATTGATGCTGCAAAAGTGGAGGAAAAAACGGAACATTTTTCCAGACGTCATTATCCTTGTCTTGCTTAAATCCGGTAAAAGATTTTACAATCCAACTTCCTGTCGGCGAAAATCTCCAGTAAGTCCGCTTAGTGGAACGAAGTCCCTTTTCTAGTTACCTCAATGGTACATACTTCATTGGTTCAACAGATTTAAGAAGTATTTTCTCGATTTTATTTTCTTTGCTGAAAGTGATTCATTTGGTGAGCACAAGATTTGAAGGTACCATCTTCCTCGTCGTTCATCTGGGAATAGAGATAAAGAATTGAATAGTATCGAGCAATGAACCTATTAAAACTGAAGCCAGAGTTCCTCGATCGGCATTTTTGGCCCTTGTAAGCTAATCCGCAACTAAAACTTGGTGTACTGGATTATGATCACAATGACAATGGTCGAAAAACATAACAGTCTTTATAAACTCGCAGTAGATGATATAGCAGGAGCTCGATTTGCAAAAATTAGAGATCATCGGTGAACTTACCGCATTAAGAGGAAATGACTCCCTTAAAACTAAAGATTCAACATCAACACTGGCTTTTGCTTCTATTAATTCCCTAAGTAATCAGCTTTTAGCAACAACTTGATAATTCTACTCGGAAAGAATGAAGGTGAAATGTTTATAGGATCTGCAAAAGAATGTCGTGAAATACGAAGCCATTGCAGAGGAACACACTTGGAGTGCGGAGAATTACCCCTCGCAATGTCGCTGAGGCTCACCGCATTTCATCAAGCAAGCGATAGCTACAAACCCAAATGACCGAGAATTTCAAATAACTCCTCTTGGAAGACGATGAAAGAACTTTAGTAAGTTTATATATGCTTGAACTCGGATACAGAAGAATTACCGAATCGACAAAAAACCTGATTAGCTCTTATATACTTCCCCTTCCAACTAAAATTACTCCATCCTAGTGATGAAAACTAGCTGAGCTCAGAAAAAGGAACCCAAGAAGAGGAAATAATGAGATGAAAATAAAATGAGCACAAATGGCTTTAGAATAGTAAATGCAAATGTGACGTCTCTCATAGTCTCTCAGATGATGAGCTGAGGAAAATCACATTTCTGGTACACCAGAGTCACGGGCTTTAGTATTCAAGTAGCTTGGTACCTCGTGATTCATACATAAGCAGCCATATTGCACTAGAAACTCGAATGACTCGCCAGTGCTTATACAGAGAGAAGTTGCAGGAAGTAGCATATGAGATAAAACTGAACATGATCTAGCAGTTGGAGATGAGTTTTGCCATTGCATCAATCCAGAGTTCTTGCATACAAAGAATACAAAACGCGATAAATTACAAGAGAAGAAGCCTGTGCAAATAAAGAATCCAATAATGTCGAATTTCATCTGAGTTTTTTCCTTTTTTGCTAATTCAAGTGTGTAATCACGATCTGCAACATTTTCCTTCGATTCAACCTATATAACATAAAGCTTATGAAGACTAGTATCATCTGTTTGTGGAAGGTGCAAGAGCGTATCTTTTACACAGCTCCTTCAACAAATCATGATGAATAATTATGGTGTAAGACTACAGCAAAGTATGAAAGAAAGAGAATTCCAAAGAATTACCATTTCAAAAGTACAAAAAAAAAAAAAAAAAAAAAAACGAAAATAAGAATTTAAATCAGCTGTGACTGTTTGCTCTATAGAAAAGAAGTCCCAGCCAGGCCATGGTGCAAGAGGTTATGGGCAATAGCATCCCTAGCCTTCATCGAGCTCATTGATCTCAAAGATACCTCAGGGACCATCTCATCATCAAGGAGCTCGAGTCCTAGCTCCGAGTCGATTCCCTCGCCTTTCATTTCGCAGATATTGTGCAGAACACAGCATGCTCCGAGAACCACCGGCAAATCCTGAAGCTTCACTTCCGTCCGTTTTTGCAAGCAACTCCACCTCGCTTTCAACCTCGCGAATGCGTCTTTCGCCACCTTCTGGACCTCGCCGATCTTCTCATTAAACGCGTGCTGAGTCCACGTCAAATTTTGCTGTGTGTAAGGCACCAAGACCCAATCCAACAAGGGGTACCCCGAATTACCGACGATCCAAACACCCTTCAATAAGCCCCCATTAGCCCTCTGAAAAAGCGCAGACTTCTCCAGCACCTGATCATCGGACATCGAACCAGGCCAACCGATACAGACATCAGTAAACACCCCTCTGGGGTCGACCACGCCTTGCAGAGTGATCGAATACGAGGTCTTCTGATTCCGCTCCGTGTGCCGCTTATTGAAATAAGCGGCAACGCTAATCTTAGGAGCGATAATCGGAATATGAGTCGTGTACATCGACCCGACGACATTGGGTATCCCCGAAATCGATTCATACTCATCCTTGATCTTCCTAGCCTTATCCTCATCAGGCCATTGCAAGTACTTAGGCATCAACACGGTCCTAATAGCCAAACACACCTCGAGAACCAACTTATGACAAGTCGAAATGCCTAAACCGAACTTCTTTGAGACGAGCCGGAGCGGCTCGCCGGTCGCCAACCGCCACAGGCAGACCGCCACCCGCTGCCGGACCGGGATCGCGCTCCGCAATGTCGTGTCCTCCTTCGCGATAGCCGAATTCAGCTCCTCGCAGATCATGTCGAAGGTCGATCTCCCCATCCTGAACGCCCTCTTGAACTCCTCCTCCGGGAAGCCCGGCGTATTGCACTCGTCCCACCACGCATTCGACCTCTCCTTGACCCACAACCGCCTCGGCTGCCCGGCCCCGCCGCCGTCGCCGCCGCCCCCTTTCTTGGCCCCCTTCTCCCCCTTCCTCCCCGACTCCGCCTCGCACGCGACGGCGCCGGCGACCGCCCCGGCCAGCGACCGCCCCTTCTTCCGCCTCACCCGGTCCTGCTCCTCCACCTCCGTGTAGTACTCCTCGATGTTGGAGTAGTAGTCCAGCATGGCCTTGGTCTTCTTCTTGTGATTGGTCTCGAACAGCTGCTTCTCCTCCCGGGACGCCCTCTGGCTCTCCTCCCCGTCCCGCTTCTCCTGCTCGTCCAGCAGCAGCAGCGACGCGAGCACGCCCTTCAGCTCCTTCTTCCTCCCGCCACCGCCGTCCTCTTCGGCCGGGGAGCCCGCGTCCCGACCTCCTCCTCCTCCTCCTCCTCCTCCTCCGCCGCCGCCGCCCCTGTCGCCGCCGTTCTCCTTCCTCCGGCGGCGCTTAGTGGAGGTGGCGGTGGTGGCGGAGGCCGCCTCGTTCATGGAGCTCTGGAGGAGGGTCAGGATGTAGGAGAGGTCTTCTGGGTTCGCGAGGGAAGCGCGTTTCATAAAGGCCGGGGTGGGGGACGAGAAAGATTGCGACTTCGGCGATTTGCTGCCGCTGCTGTTGCTGCCGTTGCTTCTTCCCCCTCGTTTCGTTCTTGGGTTCGTTCGAGGAGGTGGAGAAGTGGATTGGGGAATTATAAAGGTGGCTCCTTTTCGGACAACGCAGGTGTGAACGGGGGGGCAGCAAGGGGACTTTGACAATGTTCTCTCGTGGGGATGGAGGATGATGTTGTTGTCTGCTTGTCCAGTTCAACAGCTCCGGCTTCATTGATGGACTAATATAAGGGATTCCCCTCCTCTTGCACTTGGCGGGGTTCTGCTCGTGTGTGGACGGGCACACGCCTTGCTGCGGTGGACCCCAGGCCCCCACCCCCCAACCTTAAATTTGGAAAGGGGATTTGAAGGTGTACAACGTTTTATGATCGGAGGAGTGACGTGTCTTTGCTAGAAATGGGACAATGTAATTGAATTCAACATCGCTTCTTGTTTTCCCACCGGCAGTTGGACGTTCACATGTATATGGAAATCAAATGCCGTTTCAATGCCATCTATCTATTGTACTACCAAAGGAGTAATCATTTCTCCTATAAATTCAAGATATGACATCATTCATTCGAAATCATTTCAGTACACATCTATAAACATTATATTATGTTTCGTTGGAATCACTATTTTCAATGTAAAGTACCGTCGATACGAATTTGGTAAAGGGTGGAAAAGAAAAGGAAAATGTCATCGAGCCAAAGGTCTAATTATTGGCTTGGATGGACAAGCACTCGAGACATGTCGAAAGCAATTCAAATACATTTCGTTTTCTCTCTTTTTACTTGATTGGTCCTCACTCAAAGCTTTGCAAACATACGGACGCTCAGCTTTTTCCATCTTTTTTATTTTTTGAGAAATATGGAATGCGGAAGAGAGGGGGGAAGGGCAGATGGCGCGGGAGGCCGCCACGTGGCGAGGCGCGAATGGGGGGATGGCGTGGAAGGCTCTGTGGGGGCGCGTAGCAGAGGATAGCTGCGCAATTCAAAAGGAGGGGGAGGACAGGTGTGAACGCGGTTCTCTTTAGGGTGGGGGGGGAGGGGGGGCGGTGGTTGGTGCGGGACGGTGACCCTCTCGCTCTCTTGCGATTCAACACGCGGTTTTTCGGATCCCGCAAAATCCCCCCAAAAAGAATAATTATATAATACAATATAATACACATATACATATGCATATATAATTATATATAATGACTTTCTTTTTGGGAGGTCTCGATCCACCTTCCCCACGAGATCGGCCGAGAGAACATAGTTTAATGCCCAATTGATTTTACCGATCCAAGCCAGAAGTCCTGAGTTCAAACATCGTTCGATGTCAGGCAACCCGACGTGCGCGATGGGTGCTGTTGATTCTCGGGCACTACCCTATCCTTCAATTTCTTCATTTATTTTGGGAATTTCAAATTGGATCAGACGATTTTTTTTTCTAGATTTCGGATTCGACGTAAGCTCCACGTGGTCGATCGAATGGTGCGTGAAGAGGTGAAATTCCTCTTTGGATGAGTGCTTCTTTTCGGTGTGGGGATGGTCCATAATGGCACCGGGCAGCTTGTACGATAAGCCTCGGGACATTTTTGACCTTTTCCTATAGGACTACAATTTCAAATTTCAATCTCGTGACAACTACTTACCCAAAAGTGGGTGTGAACCTAATTACTGATGTCCGGCGGATGCTCTTTTTTCAAAGACTTTCATACCACGACTCTCTCGGTGTGAACGCGAAAAAAATTCTGTAGTTTAAGGAGGCGCGCGTGCCGCTTTTAGGAGTGGGAGTCGTAGCTGATGCATGTGGACGAGACGGTGCGAGGTGCATATGCATGGACCTGATCAGCCGAAAATTTCGAATACTCCATGTTGAAAAATTAATCGGGATGGAAGTCGACTTAGGTCTCGAAACCCTAACGAAGCTCGATCATCGATTAGAGATGGTTCTCTCACTGTAGTTTACGGGTGAAGTCTTGACCGACGCATGTGTACAAGATGGATTTGTGTGCATAGATAGGGATTAATTATTCGAGAATTTCAAATTCTCCGTATCAAATTAGACTCGAAACCTTGACAAAGCTCGATCCTCAATTAGAGATAGTTTTAGCTCTAACTTATGGGTGAAGTCTTGGCTGATGCATGTGAATGAGACAAATTGGGGGATTAATCATTCGAAAAGCTCGAATTCTCCATGTCAAATTAGACTTAAGACCTTAGTATATAGGTCGATCCTCAATTAGAGATGGTTTCCAATTATAATTCGCAAACGGAATCTTACTTGATACATGTGGACAAGAGGGTTTTCGATGCATTATGCAAAAATCAATGATTCGAACTAAGATCTCGAGACCTCTATCGAATGAGAGGTCGACAGGGGCTCCTGGTGCGTTGTCATCTGAACCTCTATGCGGCATTGAATGTTTCAATGTATGTAAAAAAAGAATACAGAACAGAGACACGTGGAGTCGCCCTCCTTTTGAATTATGGAAGATTAGATGTCCCCTTTAGATGTCCCCTTCAAGAAAAGTTTTGACGCAGGATATGCCTTGCTCCATTGGGCATGAGTGCCCCGGAGACAGTGAGAGAATCTCTTTTGACTTTCTCCTCCTCGCGTTCACACCCGCACCACCTCCTTTCCCTATTATTCCCCTCCCCTCCCCCCAAACATACTGCCTTTCCAACACCGATTTCCATGCACCCCCCACATGATCATTGATTCCACCCTCATATTCCTTAATTTGGTCCCTAAATTCTCTTTCTGGAAAAATTATCCGAAAATATCTTATATTATACGACGGCCAATCATATTCTGTACTTTCTGATTTCATCGATTTTATCATGATCTTTTTGACTTTTTACCGATATAGCATTTTTGACTAATTTTTATCGGAAATGATTAACGTAGGCATCGGCGTCAGGTCAGTGCTTACCAGCCAAAGTTGGTTGGAATTAGCTGTTGAACAATAAGTTTAGGACTTTTTGAATAATTATCCATTCTCTTCTACTTTTACAATAATTTTTTTAATTTATTTAAGTCTACTTATGTTAAAACCTTTTTTTTTCCCATTTTCACAGTGATGGGTCTTCTTTACACCGGGCACAATTCGTTCTCAGATCGGTTTTTGCTTCTTTTTTTCGTTTTTCCATTTAAGATACAAGCTCATCTCAATCGAAGCTTTTTCGGTTGAATTATGTGCATGAAGAAGCAGACAAGACTTCGATTCGTTAAAAATGAATAATGAAATGAATAGATTGCATCTAAAAGGAGGAGCTATTGTTATTTTATTGGAGCTACTCATAGTGGAACTGGGCTAGGTAGCTAATCTGGAGTTACATAAAACAATTGTTATCCATGGTTTCACATTGAGGCCGACATTAGCAACCCACATGATGTTGAATCTTGAAAGCAACGTGATGAAGCGTCGTTACTTTTTATGAATTCCTTAATCTAAGTACTTACTCGTCCTTTATTGCAATTGATTAAGATATTCAGAGCAGGATTAGCATAAATTATTCGGATAACGCTTCTTACAATTCCTACAAAAAAAAAAAATTAAATCAAAAGAAATGCTGCTCGCAATTTGGACCTCTCTTTCATATCGTTGTATTTTGAGGTAATTCTTTTTAACCTTTTCTTTTCCGAGTAGCGTTTTAGAGTTTGACTTTAATTAGCACCCGAAACCTTTCGAAACAAAGAAATATCGAAACCCAACGTCGTTCCAAATAGTTTATAATTCTTTAGAATTTCATTAATTTTTTGTTGAAAATTTTAGATAAAAGAAAAGCGCGTCTTTCTAAAATAGGACATACAGATCATATAGGGCGGAAATGAAAAAATTATAATAATATTGCAAGAATATACTTGTACGTTTCTAAGACATTACATCCGGTCAACGTCATCAAATTGCCCAACAAGTGAGAGCTAGATCATCCAAACGAATAAATAAATGGAATAAACTATCATTTAATCTTGATCATGATTAGTCCCCAACGCGTATAGATGATGCCTAAACAAGCTCTGCATTGCAATTTTATCTAATCAATCGATTAATTAATCAATCGATTAATTAATCAATCAATTCTTCCTTAAATCAGCCCTCCATGTTACTTCAGGATGAAGTCAAAGACAAAATAAAGCAGAAAAATTTCGAGTCTTTCCGGGCCGAGCTCGGTGCATCCATCGAGATTGCAATCTGAAGGGGCAAAAATTCAACGTTTTACGCTGCCTTTTGACGTTTGAGCAGCTAAGCCTGACAAACAGGAAAAGAAAGAGAGAGAGAGAGAGAGAATCATGGCTTTGCTTGCGGAACGATGTTTCGAGCAGCATCTTGGAAATTTCAGCTGCTCGTTGCGGGGCTTTATCTGGTCTGTCTTATGGAGGACTTAAGTCAAACCTCAAAAACCATTCCTCCCGCTCGTTGTTTGTTTAATGTAGAAACATATGTCCGCCGTTGCTTCCTAGAGGCCTCCCGCTCGGGTATAATTTACCTAACCGATCCGAACCAGTACGGGAAGGCGCGGGTAGAGAGAGATTCACGTTTCGAGACTCGACTCTAATAAGTGAGACAATGGGTTCACATGAAACGAGACACGGAAGTCATCGCTCTCACAGCCGACAGCCACTCGAATGTTATGCCGTGATGTATGAAATTCCGGTGCTTTGGGAAGAGTTGGTGCGAACTTGTCTTGAATTTGAACGAAAGCTGTGGCTATAATATTCAAATTGGAGGAGCGTGAGGCCTCAGTTGAACCCAAAAGAACAGCCGTTCGTTCTGAAATCTAAGCCTCACACCTTCCAGAGAGGCCTTGGGGTCAAATGCTCCAACTTTCGAACCCAAGCTTTGCTCCTTTGCTCACCTTCAAACAAGCAAAAACGAAGAAATACCGAAGTTTCCCAACCCTCAGGACCACCCAAAAATAAAAATAATTCCCTCTTCTATGCAATAGAAATTGGTCGTTGCGATTCAAGAATGGGGAGAGTCAGATTCCCAAATTCTCATGATGATGACAACTAGTACTACACAAGACGATCAAAACTCCAATGGACCCGACACGGCCAACAAGGACCATGTGATACCTCTCCTTCGAGAATAGCCAACCAAATTCTAAGCAGGCTCGGACAGGTCTGCAGTCAGAGACCCCATCGTCAAACGTCTAGAAGGAATCGAGAACATCGTGGTGGGGTTGGTCAGAATCCAACGCCTTTCCTTCCTGTCATGCTCGGCGTTAGTGGGCAGAGATGGAGATCCCTCCCCTTGTTTTCCAGGTCTTCCGGCCGTGCTGTTTTCTTCCAGAAGCGCTTTGGTCGAAATAAGACCAGCAAAACATAATGTTGAGAGAGAAAACAAAAGGAAAGAACTAAGAAGACTCTCAGCAAGAATAGTACCACTTCGAGAACGATCCTACTAGAATATCCGCCTCTCTCAAAGGAGAGACTTATGTACATGTTAATTTGTGTCCTAGTGATACAGAAAGAGGATGTCAATAGGTCGATCTCTTCAATGAAGAGAGCTACCACCTCTAACATGGCACTTCTAGAATTGCTGGTTTAGTTTGTCCAATGTTTGTTGGTCGAATGGCTCTGCAAGCATGAACCTGGCACCATCGGCCGGTGGCTCACGGAGTGGGTTATATTCACGAGACATGCAAGTGGGGATAAATGGGATCAAGTGAGAGATTTGCCCGCCCATTCCCGTCCTCTTCGTTTTTCTTTGGCCTGCATCCTGTTGAACTTCTCTTTTCCCTTCTCCAAGAGAGGGTCCACAACAACATAATCATTTGGGTCTTCATTACGAGTCATTCGGTCCTGCAGATGTATTAGCAAAACTATTTTAACATATGGGGCATTCCAATGGTCAACGGCACGAAACATTTAAGTTCTTAAACTGCCATTTGCAATAAAAATATCTCTCAGTTGCGCATATTTCATCATATACCCATACCCAACAGAAGACCGCTCAATTTCATGTACAACTTAAAGGCCCAACTCGTCAGTACTAACAGAACCAGTTTCACCCAAAACTTCTTTCGCGAATGACAATGTAGTTTCAATTAAAACTTCTGTTAATTACACTACTAGATACTAGTTATCCATCAGAAAAATTCTTTCTTGACCCTCCAACAGCTGTTGAAAGTTTGAAAGAACTCAACATATAGCCATAAACTTCGAAACAATTAGGCTCACCTTGCCAGGATCAGGAGCAAATTTCAACTTCACTGATCTCCAGTCAGATAAATCATCATCACCATCCCCAACCTTGGCACTTGACGCCAAAGGTTTTCCAAATACTGATGCCTTGAATGTTTCGAGCTTAGTAAGTACCTTAAAAGTGAATAAAAAATTGTATTAATGACAACATACACCGCAAGCACAGGAATATAAAGCAACGAAATACAAAGAACAAAACTGATGCAAAATAATGTCTGTTGAAAGTCATATACTATCGAACCGGGAATCCAAGCATTGGATGAACTCAGCAGGTGAAAGTAAGTTAATGGTGCACAAATAGGAACTCAAGTCATTCAGTAAAAAATGCATCATGAGTCAATAAATTGTGACTTCTGGCGCAATCATCAGCTCTAGACCATTTGCTTGTTGATCCAATTCTCTGCTACTAACTGCAAATTTCCTGGAATGGTAACATTGTGAAAATTACAGTTAAATACCTCATCTTCACGTCCTTGAAGCCGGCGCTTTTTCTGTTTTTGCAACTGTCTACCTCGTTCAGCATCATTCAACAGCTGCAAATCTGCATCAGCATTAGCCATTCGCTCACCTCTGGCTTCAGATCCTATTCCTTTTTTCTTCAAGGAGAGCTTTTCCACCCTTGGTTGATCATCATCATCATCATCATCTTTGTCCCTGGTTATATAGAAATATGTACACCATCAGGTGTTGAATTATGGCTTGATGCAACAATCATGAATCAAAAATAACTTGCTAGACTTCGAATACAAGGCAGGCCAACCCCAATTCTGATTTATAGTTCTAAAAATACCTCTATGAATGGCTAAAACTGATTTCCCGGACAAGAAACTTGCTTTAAGGACCAGATTTTCATTTTACTAGCTCAATTTTGATCCATGATTTTGCAGCAAGAGGATAATGCTAAGATTATCTGAAAAAGGAAAAAAGAAGAAGAACCAAACTGGAAGCTTCCACATATCAATACTATTTAGGCTTAAACATAAATTACTTTAACCTGGCAGCTTGTTAAGTTAGTAGATGCATCCTTCGGTCGATAAACAGTGAAGATGTCAAATGTCAAATATCATTAAGGTTACTTCACCCTAATTTATGTGTGCACCTAGGCCCAAAACCAGCCTCAAACACAAAAATCAGGAATAGCAGCAATTTCTATTGACTAGCAACAGGTGAGAGAATCAATTACTATTACAGCCGATTACGCTTCTGTTCCCACAGCATCGAATGCCATTAGCCCCAATGCATCTTAAGCACAGTGAAATTTTTAGTCTAAAGTCAAAACACTAAGCCACAACTGTCTTCTAATAAACCTGATGCACTAAAGGTTGAGGTAACTCCCCTGATTATGAGTGAACTAGTTCATCTATTCATGAGCATCTTCTCTTCAAGGAGAAATCCAGATAGTAAATCACAGAATCTACGTCACTTAGTCTCAGTAACAACAAAAGCCTAGTCACCTAAGGGTCTCGGCCACTTTTATCTAAATTAGCACTGCCCACTCTATTATAAGCAGAGTATGGCGAATACTTGATCATCTAACAGCTTCTTTCTGAAGATATACTAAAGTTTGTATAAAGAGGGAAGTATGACAAAACCACTGCTTGTGGAGCAAGGTTAAGTAGGATAGACAATTTGAATTATAATGGATAAACATCTACCATTTCCTTAATTTAGGAATTAGGTTCTCTCTTTACCTTGAAATAGATGTCTCCCGCTCCTTTCTGGCAGAAATTCCTGCATTTCGAGCAACATAGCACATTTAAGTTGGATATGAAGACGAACCAAGTAAACAACCATGCAAAGGAGCACCTATGCAAAATTTCAACTATCTTGTCCAGTCAGTGTCACCAGGTATCTTTTATAATAATTAGCAGTCCTTCTTTATTTCAGTTGACAATAAAGCTTCTCTCAAGAGTCAAATACCTCAAAGTGAGTATAAAGCTCCAAGCAAAATGTGACAAGTAAGAAAAATGTAAACCAATTCCAAACTACCAGTGTAACAATCATCAGATAAGTATAACCTTTCTCTCCATAATAATGGTGCTCTCTGATGTGTGAAGTGGGAGAGAAGGGATTTCAGAACCCTAAAAGCAGAGCTGCACCATGCAATTGTTTCAGGACATTTCAAGAGTATCCATAAAACAAACTCATTTGTGAAATCTCATGATTCTAAACGTTAGTCTTTTGTCCACTTATGATTCTCCTAAGATATCCTTGATACAAACTACTGAGTTTGATCTTTCTCATATTAGTTGACATCATGAGTAAGGGTATTGACTCCTGCTTTTTCCTCAATTCATTTCCTAGATGAAATATGCGGTTGAAGTGAGATTCATCTTCCAAAAATGTCTACATTTGGTTAACATCAGCAACATTGTCTACATTATTCCCTTCAAACCAATCACACTACTACGCAGCTTCAGTTATATCCATCGATTGATTCTCTACTCATGATTTTCAGTTCAAAGTTTGATGCCATAAACATAGAAAAAGCAATCTATCTGAGACACTATGTTTTCTTTTGTTGACGTTCACAGAAGCGACTGAAAATAGTAAAAGTCTTCATGTCGGCAAAACAGGAACTTTATAAATGAAATTGCACTATCAGATGTTAATTCAGTACCATCACGCGACTTTGGCTTTGGAGGGAGATCACCCAACTCCTTTCTTTTCTGAAGTATTTGCCTACGCATTCTTGCATCAAAGCTCGCATCGTCATCGTCGTCATCTTCATCATCGGCAATTTCCCTGAATGAATTTGAAAATTCAGCTCCGGACTCTTTCTGCAGCTCCTGTTTCTTTGAGCTTAAAGCTTCTCTAACAGATTGGACATCCCTTGCGGTTTTGCTGTCAGATGAGTCCTGCAATTCACAATTGGCATCACTAAGAGTAAATAATCTATGGAAAAACAAGTATAACAGATAGAAAATGTTGTGCCTGCATAGAATAAGACACTGCAAATGCAACTCTCCACTCAGAATGGAGGACCAAGGTGTTCTCAAGAAAAAGTAAAGCTATTATCTATGTCTCCAGCTATAGTACCATAAAAGCGACTATCTAATTACCGATTGTTTACTTGGTATATGTTCTTTCAGCAAGCGAGGATCATCAAGCACATCATGACTGCTCTTGATCTTCTGTTTAACAACAACCAATGCCTTCTCCTCCTCTTCAGCTTCCTCTCCAAATGAAAGTAAGTTCAGCTTTCTACAAAGAACCAGTAAGACAATTATGTTCTCGAATAGCTGTGGGGGAAGTTATGGATTTCCCTGCTTCAGTCATATCATATAAGTGAAGAACATCTTACTTTACGGCCTTTTTCTTTGGTTCTTTATTTTGAACATCAGGTGCAGTTGGAACCAAAGACCTCACTGGTGCTCTAGGAACAATATCTTCGAAAGGGTTCCAGAGTACCTGGTGTAGTGAATTGTTATACCGAAAAGAAAAAAGAAAAAAGAGCAACTAAGGTCACTGAGGAGCAGGCAAAACTATCATAAGCGGGTTGATAAAAGAAGCAGTGAGCAAACTATCATAGAAATCTGGATTTGGGATAACCTCAGAGAAGCAACATCATGGTGTACCTCTAGTTACAATTCTTCAAAGACTCTTACAAGCATGACAAGAACCTACCTCCACTGAGATAATTTTGGGGGGTGGATCCAACGGGCGATCACTCTTGTCAGTTTCGACCTCAACTAATCGACTAAGATTGTATATGGAATCGCCAGTTATCTGAAAAGCAGAAAATTATCAAACAACTCGCAATCTACATAATGCTCGTGACTCATCACATGTTTACCTTTCCAAAAATGGTATTTTTCCGGTCAAGCCAGTCACATCGATCCAATGTGATAAAAAACTGACTCCCATTGGAGTGTGGCGATCCTGCATTGGCACAAGCCACTAAACCTCTGTGCTTGAACCTCAAACGTGAATGAAACTCATCAGCAAATGCGTCCCCATAAATACTTTCGCCACCTGAAATCACCACACTTGCCAATCTCAGTGGAAAATCCATCACAAGGAATTTCTCATCCAACAAACGCAGCGCACATTCTAGCCTAGAAGATCCAGCTGGCGCATTGCCACATAAACCCTAAATAACCAGGGCATATAGGTCCAAAATCCATTTCATTAATCACAAAAGCCAATTGCTTCACAGAAGTAAATAGACCGGCCATCAAAGCAATCCAATTTGACACTGCTAACACCTAAAAACAGATACATTTCCAGCAATTTCCACTACAGGAACAAGCAAATAAACTTCACATATGAAAAACCGCTCTCGACCGAGCTAAACAATCCGCAACGCGCTGTTGCCCCGAGGCGTTCCCCAATCTTCCGACTCCAATCCAATCTCTACCGTCACACGAACTAACGCAATAGAACAGCAACAACACACCAGCCATCACCAGCAACAACAACTATCAACAAAACCCTACCGAACCAATTCGTTTTGCTCAAAACCCTGCAATTTGATTTCAACACAGAGAGAGAGAGAGAGAGAGAGAGAGAGAGAGAGAGAGAGAGGGGACCTGTGCCGGAGCCGGTGGGATCGCCGCCCTGGATGAGGAAGTCCTTGATGATGCGGTGGAAGATGGTGTTGTCGTAGTAGCCCTCGAGGCAGAGCTGGACGAAGTTCCGCACGGCCTTGGGCGCTTCCTTCGGCCAGAGCTCGACGTCGAGCGGGCCGTGCGTCGTGTTCAGCACCACCTTCCCCTTCGTCGGCGGCTCCAACACGTACACGGTCGACATCTTCTACTCGAATCCTCGCCGGAGCTGCCCGCGCCTATCTCGACGAAGGCGAATCTTCCGCCGCCCGCGATTTCCAGGTTTTTCTGGAGCTCGGCTGGGGAAGAAGAACACCCAAAACGACGCCGTCGGCCGCCGGTCCCTGAGCTGTCGTCGTTGAATATTTTTCTTTTTCAATTATGCCCCTCCACCATATATCTTTACAGGACAGTTATACAAATAATCCTTAAACTTTAGCTCAAAATATAATGGAACCTCTAAATTAATCTTAAAATTTTGGTGCTGTCTTTTTATTAATTTAAATTCAAAATTGATGTTAACTATTTTATATAATTCAAAGACTAAATTGAACATGTACTAAAAATTTAAGAATTAAATTAAGCGTATACCAAAAATTCAAAAATCAGGTTGAATAAATTAAAAACTCAAAGACTACATTACACATTAAGTTAAAGTTTGAGTACCACAATAAATAAATTAAAAATTTATGAACTACTTTATACATTAAGATAAAATTTAAAGATCATTTATGTTATTTTTTTTCTAATTTATTCATATTACTCCTCTCGCCAAGCATATAATAAAAAACGACGAGACCATGTAAGCATCAATTGGACCAATTAGTGACATGGAATTAAGAACATTGATTAATTATCACATCAATCACTTAGAATTAAATATTCCCCTAACTGTCATGGACAAATTAGAGTAATTTATAAAAGGATAATAATACCAATGATTTCCGAATTTTGACTTAAGAAGTAATGTGGCCCCATTTCAATTTATCCAAAATGGTTCTTACACTTTAACTCAACGAGTCCTTTCACCATTTTCTCATTTACGTAATAAGCTCGAATATTTTAAAAAAGTAAATAGATTTCTGGGCATTTTATCAAAACAAAACAAAAACAAAAAAATTATCCAGACAAAAATAAGCAATTACCCACTAATCTCCGCCCTTATCCATCCAAATCGACGGGGACGGGGGGCTGACGTGTCAACTTGCCAGTTCAAGTTATCTTCTCAATTCACAACGATTTATTTAAGATAACGAAGACCTGGTCAAACTGCCTAAAAATAGGTTCGAACCTTTGGCGCGCAAATTAGGTAAAGTTCGTTAAATTATCTTCGATGTCCGCCGAGGAAAACATACAACAAAAGACCCCCCCACCCTCAGACCGCAGGCGCGATGAGCTTCTTTTATCAGCACCCCCTTTTCCCAACCATCGGGGGCGTCGACGGCATCGTCTGCAGCAACCTCACGACCGGCTCCTCCATCCATCCAGGACGACGAGGAGGAGGAGTAGACAGGTCCGACGCCGCCAGCGGCAGCAGCAGTGGCAGCAGCAGCCGTGACCACAGCCCTGTCCCCCGCTCGTCGGTCTGCGAGATGGCCTCGTCCCAGCTGTTGGCCGACCACGCTGCCGCCGCCGTGGGCACCGCCTCCGTGGCCGTGGCCATCGACAGGGACAAGAACAGCCCGCACGCTGTGAGGTGGGCCATCGACCACCTCGGGGCCAACGGGTTGGTGTTGGCCCTGATCCACGTCAGGCACAAGAATTCGCATCACAGTAGGTACCCTCGATCTCTCTCGGTTGGTTTCTCGAATTCACGCCCGTCGTTCACGCGATGACAATGAGGATTCATGATTGAAATGGATTTCGCGTGCCGACCGTTTGGCTTTTGTCCGCACCTGAGATGTTATCGATGTGATTCTGCAGTCGCTTCCGGCACTGATGTTGTTGGAGACCCAGTGGACAGAGATTCGCGAGATCTGTTCGTCATGTACCGGGGATACAGCGCTCGAAAACGGGTACGCCAGTTTCTCGTTCTCATGCACAAATCGAACATTTTACATGTCGAAGTACGAGAGTCTAGATCAAGTCATGGTTCGGATTTCAGGGTTATTGTGATTCTGGACAATCCCTGAAAATCACCACCCTCGACATCAACATGGCATTAGGTTTCTTTATCTGCTTCCTTATCTAATTGCAGCTGATGTTCCATGAATCACAAGGCCTTAGTTTCTAAGTTTAAGCTTTTAGATGCAGCAGCAGCATCCGGTTTTGAACATTAATCACTTCTACTTATATTCGATAGACAAGAAATGGCAAAACGGTTAACGGAAGATCATTTTTGGGAAATGGATGTCGATTGATGAATGCAAACGAATCAGATTCATTCTCTAGGTAAAACTTGCTTTAGGTTCAAATAAAGGAGGTGGTCGTTGAGGAGAACGATGTTGCCAAAGGCCTTTTGGAATATATCGCAAACAACTGCATCACAAGCGTCGTCATGGGCGCAGCGAGTCGCAACACTCTCGCCAGGTCTCTCTCTCTCTCTCTCTCTCTCTCTTCCCCTATCAAACAGTGATGAAAATATTGAGTTGGTTCTCTCTTTCTTGCCCTTAGAAAGTTGAAGTACACCGATGTGTCAACCTCAGTTTCGAAATCCGCACCCGACTTTTGTAGCGTCTATGTGATTTCAAAAGGGAAGGTAGTATCGGTCCGGCAAGCACGACGGCCTGTGGTAAACACCGCGACTCCCCCTAGACAGCCAAGTTCTCGCGCCGTCTCTCCTATTTATTCACGAGAACAGACCAAGATCCACGACACAGCCAGGTAGTAGATACTGAATTCAGCTCTTACGCTTTAGAAAATGTACCTCTTCATGTATTATTAGATGTGGGAATTACACTCAATGAGTCATTGCATGTTGATAGAACACGAGATAATGTGGACGCATGAGATTGTTTCTTGTGACTAAGAGTACTCATGCTTTTTAAATCGAGCGATGCTCAAGAATGTCGAAAATAGGAGATCTCATTAGAAGCGTCATAAAGGGCCTTCCTTACATGTCAAAGTGCCAAGTATCGCTTGTCTTAATGTTGTTCGATACATCAGAGTAAGCGGCAGGGGAAGAAGAAGAAGTACAGGATCAGATATCATAAGTATGGGAAACGAGAAGAGCCGAGCTGCTGGGGTGAATTTGTCGCTAGACAATTATGACTTCCATGGGCTCAGTCCTCCGTCACAGCGAAATTCTACGTCCGACGAGAGTGATATTTCGGGGTCTCTTTCTTTAGGATCGATGGATTTGGGGGACCAGAAATTTGATTTCAGTATGGTAGAGTCAGATTCGCCATCACCTTCCTCCATCGCTCAATCTTCTGTAAGTACAACCTCTCTATAATTGTGAGTTACCGCATCAATGTCTATGCACGGCAGTTCACAATCATATTTTCAAAATGTTCGATCCAATTTTCACTATCTGAGCATAATTGGTGGCTCTTTACAGCGAGATCTAGGGGCTGAAATGAGAAGACTCAAGCTTGAACTTAAGCAAACCATGGACATGTACAGCACTGCTTGCAAAGAGGCCCTCTCCGCCAAAAAGCAGGTAACGTTATGTCTTCAAATTTTGATGTACGGATGACTTCCTTGATAGTTCATGGGGATAGCCTTTGCGCCCGTTTGTTTCTAATATTTAT
Organism: Eucalyptus decipiens; assembly: GCA_014182575.1. NCBI lineage: Eukaryota > Viridiplantae > Streptophyta > Magnoliopsida > Myrtales > Myrtaceae > Eucalyptus > Eucalyptus decipiens. The sequence goes on along the minus strand of CM024611.1, from coordinate 8,252,365 downwards.
CTAGACAATATTTTACGAAACTTTCCAAAATGTTTGACAAATCCACCAACTTGATCTATTAGAGAGTGGCAATTGCAGAATCCTTCCTTCACTTGTTATATTCTCATTCTACAATATAATTATTGACAAATACTCGCAATAGCCCTCAATTTAACAGTAAAAGAATTGGCACTTGTGGATGGATGAAGATAAGTTAGCATTAAAAAGTGCAAGATTGAGGCCTATGCATATCTTCCTGTCTTGCGGACAGGAACTTCTTAATTAGTTCGTAAATACATCATGTTAATATGCTGTCAGATCATTCTATAATTGGCAATGGACATATTGGACACGCAACTTGGATAAGCTTTTTGTATATCGTTGGTGCACCTATTTTGAAGCTATGGAAAAGGTATTGAATGTAACTGAGTATCATGGGGATTGTATTGTTTTTTTGTAGGCTGAAGAGCTTCATCTGCTGAAGATTCAAGAAGCTCATAAGTTTGAGGAAGCCAGGCATGCAGAAGAGGCAGCTCTTGCTCTGGCCGATACGGAAAAGGCCAAGTGCAAAGCTGCCATTGAAGCAGCAGAGAAGGCGCAGAAGCTAGCTGAAATGGAGGCACAGAGAAGGAGACAAGCCGAGATAAAAGCCAAGCTAGAGTCAAAAGAAAAGGTTCGAGCACTGAGTGCTTTGCACCAGAATGATAGCCGATACAGGAGATACACCATACAAGAAATCGAGGAAGCAACTGACAGATTCTCGAAGACAAATAAGATTGGCGAAGGCGGATATGGGCCAGTATACAAGGGAAAGCTCGACCACACGCCTGTAGCAATCAAGGTGTTACGACCTGATGCTGTTCAAGGGAAAAAGCAATTCCATCAAGAGGTACATAAATTTTTGTTGGTTGCTTGCGTTCCACCCATGCCCGCACAAAAAAAAAAGAAAAAATATATAGTTTTCTTTGGATTTGTTGATCGGTAGGCCTGATGAATGAGAATTAGAGCCTTTGAGTAATCTCAATGCATACTAAGATCTTCTGGCTTGAATGAATGCATCTCTGGAGCCATCAGTTTTAGAATCTCCGAATATGAGGAAATGACACGATTGGGGGAGTAGGTGGAGTGACCTGCACCATTTGAAAGAACATATTTTCAGCTAGTTTATACAAAACATTTATGTTCTATGTTTCCCATTTTATCTCATAATGCTAATTGCTTATGCCAAAAATGTAGGTCGACGTTCTGAGCTGCATGAGACATCCAAACATGGTCCTCCTTTTAGGAGCGTGCCCGGAGTATGGATGCTTGGTGTACGAATACATGGACTGTGGCAGTCTCGAAGACCGCCTATTTCGAAAAGGCAAAACCCCACCGATTTCGTGGCAGAAGCGGTTTGAAATAGCAGCTGAAATCGCAACAGCTCTTTTGTTTCTCCACCAATCCAAGCCTGAGCCTCTTGTTCATAGGGACCTCAAACCAGCCAACATCCTCTTAGACCGCAACTACAAGAGCAAGATTAGTGACGTGGGCCTAGCGAGGTTGGTCCCCCCTGCTGTAGCCGACAGTGTCACACAATTTCACATGACTGCGGCTGCAGGAACGTTTTGTTATATAGATCCGGAGTATCAACAGACGGGCAAATTAACCACCAAATCAGACGTGTACTCCTTCGGGATAATGTTGCTTCAAATAATCACAGTTCAACCTGCAATGGGGCTGTCCCACCATGTTAGAACTGCCATCGAGAAGGGAACGTTTGAAGAGATGCTTGATCCAGCAGTGCCGGATTGGCCAGTGGAAGAGGCTTTAGCATTTGCGAAATTGGCTCTCATGTGCGCAGAGCTGCGAAAGAAGGATAGACCTGATCTTGGGACGGTTGTATTGCCAGAGCTTAACCGGCTAAGGGATTTTGGAAGCAACTTAGAAAGCAGCAGCGGTAATAGTTACAGCCCTGGACCAAGTTCTACCGGTGTAAGCCGTGGACCTAGTTCTCCCTCAGTAAGCTATGGATCATGTTCTCCCGTTTTGAGTCCTCGTCAGGTATGACTAAACACTAAACTTGGTTGTGTTTTTAGCTTTCAACAAGTTCAATGGAAGCATCCTACATCACATCTTGATCCTCATTGCTTGGATGGACAGAAACATAAACTGAGAACTAATCAGGACAACTGATGACAGATGATTTTTCAGTGTGTTTTTTGTTTTCTAGAGTTGACTAGTAAAATATCACTTTTTTTAGGCCTTTCCTTCTCTCATGGAAGATCTTCTCAACGTTGTGTGCAAAAAATGATGAGGGGAGGCGAGTTTAATCACAAATATGCATGCATACGGTCATTGAGCTTTGAAAAAGCTGAAACTCGAAACTATGCATTTACAGACCGGCATCCACTCAACTGAAGAATTATGTCCATTACACTCCTTTAGACATAAAATAAGGAGAGTGTTCATGACCATAGCATCTTCCTTATAATGTTGCATTTATATTAGAATGAATAGCGTTTCAAATAAGTTTCGTCTTTGGCTTGTATGTTGATATCATGCTGGCATCTACACAGGATTTGTCATATGAGACTTCAAATGATGGAAACAACGGATGAACGGATGCATATGCGAGCAAGGATGACACCAACCAATCTCGAAGAACTCATAGTTTCAGGACTCATCACATAAAAAGCTACTCGGTAGGCAAAGATCCTGGTCCTGCTATTACCCAGTCAGCTTACACTGTGCAGATCAATGTTTTGGGGGGCTTGTTGATATTAGAAAACAGTGAGGAATGTGCATACTTAAGCTTTTTTCGGCAGATAATTACTACCACTTGGAATCAATTGGCAACTTTTCTATTTGCTCTTGGAATGAATTTGCCTTCCAATTGTTCCTTGCGACACGCATGGAAACGGCATTTCTTCCAAATTTCTTGGCCTCGCCATGTCTTCTCATGATTCTATTTTTTTGCCATAACCATTCTAATGATCAGGTTGCTGAGACTAAGTCACATGTTTTTAAACTAGGTTCATGGAGATTTCTAATTAAAAAACATTGTTTATGTGATGTGATGATGCCAGCTTCTAGTTAAATCGAATACGAACAAGATTTTCCTAGAATCAGGAATGGAAGTGGAAGGTTGGAGGCCAAGCTTCCAAAGAGAAGCATAAGAATAAAAGCAAATGGTGTGATATGTGTGGCTAGGACTTGATGCACAAAAAGAGGTGAATGGGTTGTGATATGCGCGAGTCAAAAGCGAAAGAGCGACAGCATCTGTCAAGCAACTTTCACTTAGGATTCCACTCCATGGGCATGAAAGGGAATTGAAAGACTACACACTTTTATCTCTAGGGTCTCTAAATTCTGCCCTTTCATGTGGTAAAGCCCCTTTTTTGGGGTCCTCAACAATGATTCATTTCTTTATGGCCCAACACGGTGATTCTTTCTCTGATTATCCAGAAGACATCATTCTTTCACCCAAAAAAAAAAAGACATCATTCTCATCTCTTAGTGTTTTATATCAAAAGAATGAGATAACTCCGTCATAAAAATCAATAACGGACTGGCAAGAAGTTTCGAGGAAAGCACGTTGCTGGATCAATCGACGTAAATTACGCGTGAGTATGGTCCCACAAGATCCAACGACGATAATTTGATCCGTTTTATGAAAACAACTTTAGACAAACATTTATATCCTGAAATCAGCCTAACTATGCACGTGGTATTGAGTTGAAATTTGTCCCTTTGTCACCACTCTGTAGTATCTTGGGAGCCTGCGTCTCCCGTTCACACACATAAAGGCGAAAATCTGTACCATCGCATTCACAGATTTCAAAGAGGGCCCAGCCTGTCCTCCGGTACAATTGTCAAGGAGGCGCTTTTGACAATGCTGTCTCGCTCCTAGCGTGCAGATTTCAAGAAATGGGGAGGGAAAGTTCTTGGGACTAACGCCCTACATTGGCCTAATTAAACAAAGAAAAGAAGCCATAGAACCCCAACAAAAAGGAAGCACCTGAATTCAACTTTCTTGAATCTTCTCTCAGTGGTTAATCCAAAACCAAAAGAGATGAAACTTGCATTGAGTAATGAACTAGAGACTCCATTTCCCTCCTCTTCTACACCAGAGAGAGAGAGAGAGAGAGAGAGGAATCCAGCTTTACAGAGAAACACACCGCTCAAGAGCAGAGGGCAAAAGGGGTATCTTGCCACTGATCAAAAAGTCACTCACCAACAGTGACAAGATAGGCACAAGCACAACAGTGTAGCTTCTTGAGTTCAGATCTTCTGGTGAGTCACCTTACCGAGCAGCTTCTGCACAAGCTGAAACATCATGAAGAAGAAGATGAGCTGGAATTGTCTCGGGTTGAGCTCCTTCGTGTCTCCATCGGTGCTTAAGGCTGGGATCTTCTGTGCACTGCTCTTGCTCCCAGGTGGAGTGACTTCACAGGGCCAGCTGCCCCCAGCCACACCCAGTACTGGCGTCGTTTGCATCAGCAACTGCGCCACTTGCCCTGTCATTTGCTCATCCCCTCCTCCATCACTGCCGTCCTACCAGCCTCCGCTGCCGCCACTCCCGACGCCGCCCCCGCTGCTGCCGCCGCCGCCGCCTGCCCACCACCATCATCCTCCGCCCGGGTCTTCCCATTACTCCTCGCCGCCGCCGCCGTCCTCGCTGGAGCCTCCGCCGCTGAGCACCCCTCCCGCCCCGCCTCTGCCAACGCTGCTGCCGCCGCCTGGGACGCCGTCGCTGTACCCTTCGGGGAGCACTCCGCCGCCTCCTTTTAAATACTCCAACTATCCACCTGGCCCTGGGACTCCAGGAGTGGGAATGGGAGGGCCTGGTTACTCTTATCCACCTTCTGGTCCTGGGACTCCAGGAGTGGGAATGGGAGGGCCTGATTACTCTTATCCTTACTACTATTTCTATGCCTCGGAGGCTGCTACTTTAGCTGGTCATTGTCACTTGTTTATGTTGCTGCTGTTGTTGTTCTTTTATGTTGTATGATCTTAGGATATGGTTGAGAGGGCATAGCAAGAGAGCAAGAATTTGTTCACTGAGTTTGGTGGTTGCTTGTAAGTTCTGGATGCTAGCTGTTCATAAAAGTTTCTCCTTAGTTTATATTGCAAGCTGCAAATTGGCCCTTCTTGAGACGCTTGTTCAAATTTATTGTCGCCGCGCTCATTTTCCTGAGTTCTGCTTTAGTCCGAAGAGTGCGAATAGCTAATCGAGTCGAGCTCTGAGGATGCTGGCACTAACTCCAGTAGCTGGAAAGGCATGCCATCAAGACTACACTCAGATATCTCATGTGCGTTGGTTAAAAAGCATGGACTGATGGGACACCCTCGAGTTACACAATCCGAGTTATCTTTAGCCACATAGGTCCTTCAAGCATTTCGTGCTTCATTTAAGTGTTTTCTATGAATTTTCGATGTGTCATCGATACAAACACATGCCAAAGTAAATCAGCAATCTAACAAATAGATAGCAGATAATGCACATCTCCTATTATATGCATCCCGAAACACTCATTTGGATCAGCACCTACACGTTAAATTGACGCCCAGGATAAATATCAGATGATCATGAGCTCGTTGAACAGTCTACTTTCATCTGAGTCGCCTGTTACATGAATGCATTCACTTCCTTTTTTCTTTTCCTGTGGACAATAGTGAAGAGGGGAAAGAAGAAAGGACGGACAGAAAATGAGTGGGGGGCTCAATGGTGAGTTTGCGTGGGCCTTATTGGGCCCGCTAGAAACTATTAAATTACCTCTGCTTCAGGAGGCCCTAGAAAGAACACGTGAAATGACCAGCCAGGAAGATTAGATTGCGTTACCTAGAATCCTTCTTCTTTCTGTCCCCATGACCATTCTGGTCATTGGCACCAGCCAACTAAAAGTGATGAACATAATTATGGATGATCAAATCACAGTCGATACTTAAATGTTAAGCCATTTTTGTTTCCAATAAATTGAGATACAACAAAATCAAGTTTATTTGTGGTTTCATGTAGAAAAAATGGGTAATATCATGAAAAACCTCATACTGTACATCTATAATAAATATACCACAAACTAATCTTTTGATCATAAAAAACCTAAAACCGGTATATCTTTGATAAATTTACCCTTCATTAGTTTCGGTTAAATTTTACCATCAAATTACTGAGTTGACGGGTATACTAATTTAGGATTTTACTATTCATTTATCACAATATAATAATTTGTGGTTGTCATGATTTTAATATAATTTAATAAAAAAATTAACATAGGGTAAATGACAAGTGCACTAGTTTGGAATTTTCTGTGGTAAAAAAATTAATTCGGGGTAAATTTGTTTCATGTATACCAATTTGGGATTTTTTGTGATATTAACCAAAAAAAAATTTATTCATTTTGTATACGAATCAAAAAAAAAAAATTATGATGCTCGGTTGTGCTCAAAAGTGTTTGAGCTAAAAGAGCGAAGAATTTATGAAAAGTAAAAAGTTAAAAAAATAAAGATAATTTCAACATGAACTCGTGCAAATTTTCTTATGTAAAGATGAAATTGCATAGCTCTACACCTCCAAATGTTTTAACAAAAACCCGTACAATTGCGTAATAGATTGTATCTGTGATCTACAATTGGCAATGATAAGTGAGAAACGATTATTCGAGGGTGTATATTAAGCAACCAATTAAGAAAATGTTAAAAAGTTTTCTCATAATATATACATGATCAATGCTCAAATCCAACAATTCCTTATTAAGTACGCTTGGCAATTGCAAATTTTCCGGAGGCAATCACCAACATGACCCTTAGTAAGTCAATTCTTTTGGCCAAATGATATTAGTGATTGGCTTCACACGTTTTTTTTTAACTCAAATTTATCTTTACCTCTTTGACTTAACCATATTTGCTAGATGAATTGCAAATTCATTATCTCGAAGAATGAGAAGCTAACCCTTTCTATCTAAAGATGAATTTCACATGATGCAAACAAAATATCTCCCTTTGATTGGTGTTGTTTAGAAATAATATTCAACTTATAATCAATCAAGGACGAGAATCAAGAAGATTAGATCGGAATCAAGGAAGAACAAACCCAATCTTAACAATAGCGCAAGAAAATCCCACAATCAATCTCTTCAATTAGAACAACATTTTTTGCATCCTTTGTCGCCACATTTTAGGGATTTGCACAATCAATGTTTGCAATTGAATCAAATTAGTCAATAGTAGTTGTACCCTTAGGGTTGGCATTAAGAAATATACATACATATAAATATATTTATGTATATTTCTCAATAGCACATCTGTAAATGTCAACACATCTCCATTGTAATTGAACTTCTCTTCAAAATGTAAGGACCTGGTATCTATATTTCACATTCCATCAGGCAAATGATCATATATTATTAAGAAAACATATTAATGGGTTATCCTTGAGGCTCTCATTAAGCTATAAAATTACAACACTACCATCCTCAAGGTAAAAATTTTGTCCATGTAGTAGCTCGTAAACAAGTGCTCGGAGGTCTTTCCATAACAAAAATCCAGTGATGAAATAACACATCAATGAATATGAATTGCTAACTTAAGTAGTAGCACCATCGTGAGTAATGCAGCTCACATGAGCTCTGAGCTATATTCAGAACAACAAACATTCACGCCCTACACGACAGGCATTCTAATTCCATAAATCCAAGAAGAGAGTTGGCTCTGCACTGCCGAGCTGCACGATCCAATCAGCAAGAGAGCATTTTCAAATTGCAAGTACATGAATCTACACTTCTTATGTTGTCACAAGATTCTGGATATGATCTTTCTGCTTGCTACTTTGCCGCTGATCATAGAGTACTCGAGCTTGGCCTAGTTTTTCCAGACTGAGAGTTCTAACTCATGAGAGAAGTTTGATCACAATTGGTCCATCTGGGTTGCGAAAGTATATACCTGTAAAATCCAAAAGATCCTTCTTAACTTATAAAAAGTTCAATCCAGCAGATGTAATCCTATGCATGAATCCTTTTTTTCTACTTAAGTGATTATTAAGAAAGAATTCAACTAACATTAAAGATAAACAAATACAGAAAAAGGAAGAAGGGAAGGGTGAGAAAGATATGGACATACCAATACATTGGGGAAAATATGATCTTGAGCATTTGGTTGTTAAGGAAGATGTTGCAAGGAATGAAAATGCAAATGTGTGAAAAAAGGCTAACCAGTTGGAAAGGCCTTGTTGGTTATCATTAGAACAAGAAAAGGTAAACATTATCCTAAATGATAGGACAAAGTTTAATCAATCGATCAACTTTTGATACATTAATCCAATTAGGATAAGAAGAGGGAACCTTGTTAAGGCCCTGAACCAAGACATATACCAGATGGGTCATTCCCAGAATCACAAGGTCAACCTACGATGGGCAATTAAGCGTAAGCAATGGCATAGTAACTCAGCTAATTAATTCTATGTTCTTCCCCCTCGTAAATTTTGTAGAGCCATATAGCCAGGGTAACCAGTCATTTGTAAAGTGAGATCTATTTAATCTAATTAAAGTGCAACACCCACTCATCGTTATTTTAGCCAAGAATCTATTCTCAGGGAAGAAAGTGATCTTTCTATTGGCTAATGTAACATTAACTCGAATGGTACCAATTGATAAAATAATTAATCAAACATCATCAATGAAAACCACAACATGTAAAACCACTTAATACGAATTGACCTAAGAAATCTTAGATTTCATAAGGCTGATGAATTGATCCCGCAACATCACAGAGAGAGAGAGAGAGAGAGAGAGAGAGAGATCTTACATCCCAAAAGCCAAAACGAAAATGAAAAGAGAAACTGCAAACGACTAATGCTAGGTACATTAAATTGACATAAAATGATGTGAGAGACTACAAATAAGCATATAAACAGTTAGATATCGGCCTTAGCATAACTAGCATTACGGAACCAGAAAAAAGATAGATATACAAGAAGCGAACAAGATGAAATTATAAAATACAATACTACATAAAAAATGTCACGAGTTTACCTCAGGATCGATGGAAATTGCCCTCCTGTGAAGAACCCATCTCAAAATGCATCACCCTGCAAACCCCAAAAAAGAAAAAAGAAAAGGAAAAACTCCAACACATAAAACAATGTAAAGAAGAAGATGAAATGAATATGATTGAAAGGAGAAATAGAAGAAACTGATAGATCTGATTCTTCTGGGGAGTCTACAACCTTGAAGATGGTTTTTCTGAAACAGGAAGGTTAGATCTGCTAAAGACCAACAACACAGAACCAAAAAAACAAAAAACAAAAAAGATCTCGCTAATCACTAATAAATTATTTGGGGAAAACAGAATTCTTGGACACTGTAATTTTTGGATGGAGAAAGTACAGACCTTTTGTATTTTAAGTACCGAAAAAAAGTACAAGAGCAGGATCTACGAGTCAGTTACACAAGGAAAAAAAATAAGGGCAAAAATTTTGTTTTTAAATTCAATTCAACGCCAGCTTCTTCCATTTCGCCGGGGCAAATTATCAGCAGTGTATAAAAGGACAAACATAGAAGATCTGGTAAAAACCCAAGAAAGAAAACATATGTTCGCTGAGGCTGTACTTTAAAACCTTAAAACAACATAGCAAACGCAAAAGATGCAAGTTTTTCTGGGCAGATTAAACACACAACAGGCAGAGAAAATGCATCACAAATTCACACATGCACAAACAACAGGAGCAAAAACATACACACACAGAGAGGGAGGGCGGGAGGGAGGGAGAGAGAGAAGGGGTGACAGACAGAGAGTGAGCACACAGAGCTTCGAGCATGAATTGGGACATGCAAGAAAGAGTACCATGTGTGCTCACTCTCTTCTGTCACCTCCCTTATTTACCCCAGATCGATCTATCCATTCACTTGAATTGCAACCCCAATTTTGGCGTGCATAAACTTCCTCAGATCCTCACTCTCCCCTTCCCCCCCGTGCGTTACTGTTCCATTAGAGAGGAAAAGGGGAGTGGTGATGATTCGATGCTGTGGATGAAGAAGCTTGGGGTGATGGTGTTTATATAGATGGAGAAAGAGAGAGAGGTGGCTCTTGCCCAAGCATAAATGGGGCTTCTTCTTTCATTGGTTGCCCTAATATTTAATTGCCCCAAATAGCGAGAGAGAGAGAAAGAGAGAGAGAGAACACGTAGGTGAAAAGGATTTTTTCAAACATCTAGTCCATCCAATAGTATCTAAAATATAAAGAGGAAATAGTAATATGTGTGTATAGCGATAATTTCTACCAAGCTTCTTCACTTGAAAAGAATTGATTTCGAACGCCGTATTTGCACCAAAGTCCAATTTAAATTCTTAATACTCAATAACAGGCCGGCACATCATTTTTGAAAATCGTTTTCATAAGCAAAACTTGATATTAGGGTTTTGCTTAAAAAGTGTTCTCAACACTTATTAAGCAAGCTAATTAAGAAAATTTTATGATTTTTTCAGTGTTATTATTGTTAGGTGGAGGTTTTCACACAGCCTTTTTGGCTAAATATGTCTTGTTTCTAAAGAGGAGTTACCAAAGCAACTTTTGATCTGAACATAGTTAATAGTGAGATAAACTTATCTATTCGGTATCTCTTTTCCTTCCCTTTTCTCTAGTCTCATAGTTGCACTTCATCAATTGCGTAGTCTCTTTTTCTTTTCCTTTTCCATTTTCAAGATTTAGCATTCGCCATTCCACATGGAGATCAATAATCCCAACATTCAACACTCTCTCTCCAAAGCAAACCTTACATATACTTGTAGAAATCAATGAAGAAGCGGACTCGGAATCTTCTTCGTTGTTGATGCTATTGTATTACCCTTTCCTGATCAATTCCTCAACTTAAACCATGATCTTCTTGCTATCTAATCACGCAGATACAGTTTCAATGACCGTGGTCCATATTGACAGTAGAAAGCCAACGTGCTGAGGAGTCGATCAAGCCCAGGGAGCACAAAAGGAAAGAAAAGGAGACCAAGAAACTGCAGATAACACCCATGATTTTGGGAAGAGGAAAGCAATAGGGAATGAAAAAGATAATGCTGCCAATCCAACTCAACCTGGGGATGCAATATCCATAAATACGAATTTGACTGAACCTTTCAGTCAAGGGCTGTTGCCATCAGGCATCTTTAGTGCACAGCTTGTCGTCAAGTGATCAATCTGTGGGAAACGTATCGAAGGCTATTTTATTTCGCCTGCGGTTGCCAATGCGTCTAGTGCTTCGACATGTAATGGCCCTCCGATCCCCACACTGGTCTTCCTGCCTCCATCACATTCCGCTTTCCTCGAGTCATATCCCTGCTTTTTACTCGTTCATGTGCCTTTGGAGATAAATGGGATAGGTTTGTCCATTCATCTGACTCCGTCAAAAACCTTAATACAAGCTTGTCAAATTTCCATGTCATCGACATCAACTAAGGTTTAAGGCTATAAAATTCAAGGCAATTTGAGTTTTTTTATTTATTTATGCATGCCGATACCATCCGTGGGCGCTATGAAACATGCCGAAAGTGGAAATGGATTTGGTGGGTTTGAGTAAGAAAATAGGGATGAGAATTTCAAAAGATTGAATATCCGCCATATAAAAGTTGCAGATTTGTGACCTAATTGTCGGTTTTTAATCATTTAAAATGGTATAGGTTATAGCTTAGTTGTCAAATAATCCTTTAGATTTTCACTACAATGACCTTAGACAACACTGCAATTGCAACACTAAAATATTCCGTTGCTTAAGATTATTTATGCCAACACTATTACAATGCGTTGCCTAGGAGATAGAATAAGGCAACAAAGAGAGCAAATTTTGTGCTAGACTTAATCATTAGGCAACAACAATCAAGAGTATAGCCCTAGATGGGTAAAAATAGTCAAGAAGAAGATGGGCGCTAACTCTGATAACAAGATGTTGGTGATTTCAATTCTTTCACTTTCTATGTGTTGGGTTGAATATGAAAGGTTAAGTGATTTAATCAACTTTTACATAATGACCCAAAAGCAAAGTTAGGAGTGTAAATACCATTGTCCTCTTGACTTTTGGAGGTTCAATAATACATTAAAGAGTTTTGGTGTAATTGGTTTGGCATAGTCAATTTGACAATATTCTTTCTATGCTAAATTGCAAATCTTGAAGACACTAGAAGCAAAGTTAAAAACCTATTGCTCTTTCTCGCCAATATTTTGGATTATTGAAGATGATTTCATCTACTATTTTATTAAGTGTTCAGACAAATTCACATCATTTTCACCAAATTTTACGGAAGAAGATTTTGTGTTTGAATCTCGAAAGCCACCCTCAGTCTCTCCTCAAAGTCCAAATTTCCATTTTTCAAACTTATGGAAAGAAACTATAAACTCGAAATAAAAGCTATTTGGACCTCCTTAATAAGGGGAGGAAACCATAAATTTTGACTATGTTCCTCGCAAGTGGTGCCAATTTAAATTTAGGGTATGTTTATGCTCTGTGTCTTCATGCCTGGGAATATAGCCATCACGACACAAAGAAAAGGTGGGCAAGGTTTCCTTCTTGCAAAGAGACATGCTCTTGCCTTGATTAATTTATCATATCAAATGCAAATCAGACCACCAACTCAACCAAGAAACCCTAATGGCAGGCCCCACATTCTGGAAAAGAAAACAATATACACATTTGTTTTTTAAAGAAAAAGATTTTGGAAGGTGCTCTTCATGAATTGGATTGATTCAGCCAATGGGAGACCAACAGGCACCATCAACACATGCTCACGCAAAGATCTAATGCGGCGCTAAAGCAACTTAAAGTATATATGCTTTTTTTGCTTTTTACTGCTTTATATTAGTTTAGCGCAAATAATGACACGCTGAGAATCATCGACATTTGTCCCGACCAATCCTTGCGAGTGCGCGGTTTGCGGGGACGTCATTGCTTTTATACATTCGCGAGCAGATTTCGATTCTTGCGTAAAGCACCTCATTAAACATTATATTTCTATACTAATCACCATTTACAAAAGCAAAACTTTTCTCGAGCAGCCTCGGCATGGTATTAAGGTCAGAGGCCATGAATTCGATTCCTCGCACACGGTGTTTCGCTCATTTACATTGGTTGCCTTTCTTTAAGCATGTGTGCTCACGTGTCGAAATCTAGACCATATATTCTCAATTATGCAACCACCGAACAAACTCGATAGATCATGCTGTTTTGATAAAAGGAAAGCCGTGTAATTCATCAACATATACCATCTCATGATCTTGAATGATTCCCACATGAACTATGTAATGATTTATCAAATGATCTGAACCAATCATTTAAGCTAGATTCAGAAAGGATTATGGATGAACATGATAAAAGCCAAACCGAAGTCATCGATGGAGATCTAGGTAGGTTGGTTAATTAGCCATTAAACAAAAGGTGGGTCAAAATGATTGGACGGTGAGGGGAGGGCTACATGGACAGTTGTACAAAATGATGCAACTGCTCATCATTCAATCAGCATTCACTGTTCCGTCTTCATATGCCAAGGGATTCTTGTTCTTTGGGTGTACTTTAAAATGATGATAAGTGGTGGGCACGGCACAAAATATTAAAATCTTACCCTTTGGGGAAGTGGGCAATTGTTTAATGATGATCAAAACTTTCCCTTTTTGGAGTGGAGGTGATGGGTTTGCCTACACATACATTGTTCCATTCCATGAGCACAAAAACTTTTTTCCCCTTTCAACCCAATACTAAAGGAACAATGAGAGCATCGAACACCAATTATGATGAGCATCTTCAACCCTCCACCCCCACCCATCTAAAAAGAAAAAAAAAACATTTTTTTTTTTAATATGCATCTTGATAATCTACACAGATCACTCTAGATATGTATTTTGTATTTAATATTGGAATCATGCAATATTAATTGCCATCGTAATCTCAAGAGCCTGTTTTGAAATCTCAATCTCAAATCGGTTGTGTCTCCCCACTTAGGGGGAGCTCAAGAATTAGGTAATTAGAAGGTTGTGACCTCCATCATATGGACGGACTACACAACCTTAATGGTGCACAGATACACAAGCACACTAACATACAAACATGTGTGTTTTGATTGTGTGCGGTTTGGATGATAAGGCAGAAACTTCGATGTCACTTCAATGGTAATGCTCAAACATTATGAAGATAATAACGGGTCGGGCATTGTAAAGGAAAAAACTTAGGCAAAGTATAAGCGCGCATGTGAGAGAGAGAGAGAGAGAGCTAGAGAAATTATCTAAATGTACAAATTTTTTTTTTTCTGAAGAAGTCACATATCATATACCAATGGAAATAAATTTTCTTCAACTAGAGATTACCATGACCGATTACAAATATCTTGCTATATATGTTCAGAACAAACTTTGGATGTATCAAAAGTACTAACTAGATCCCAAAAGTTGAAAACTTTTGCTCTCCTTCCTCCTCCTTCTTCCTCCTTTTCTTTGCCTTAAATAAAGAAAAGAGAAAATTGTGTAGAAGCATGTTGTGATCCTATCTTGATAAGATTGGATGCCACTTTCGGCAGATGCAAATGACATAGATGATGATGACGCTCGATGTGTCTACATGTTTCTGGCAATTCCAAGTGTCGGTCTGGGGGGATTCATGAGCTTGTTGGCTCCCACCCAACCGTCGGATCAATCTGTTTGCTTCCAAATTGGCTGGATAAGTATTAAGTTAGATGGTCCCTCCACTAATTTGGTAGGGTGTTGGGGAACTTGATTACCATGGACCATTTGCCTCATAAGATGTGTATTTTCATTCGTCTTTTTTTCATTAAATTTTAGTTTCCCATGATGTTCGAGTGTCCAAGTCTCTTTAAACATCATGAGAGCCCTTTATCTTCAGCAGTGCCGAACGATTAACAAAACAAAGAGGCCCTTGAATCTGGTTCTAAAAGGAACTTGCCCTTGATTAGGGTTTCCTGTCAGGTTTTGTTGTCGTGTTGTTTATACATGGGTCAGATCCACCATTAATGATAACATCTGCTAACAGTGCTGTGCAGATACCAGATAGAATTATAGGGGAAAACCGACTGCTAATAATACTGTGCAGACATGATCATAGAAACCACCCCCCCCCCGGTTCATGAGAACCAAGACCGTTGAGAGGACCAACCTAAATGGCATCGGTTGTCGTTCCTGGGGTCGTGCAGGCTATGAGATGAGGGAGTCTGCTTCCTTCTAGGTTTTTTCTCTGATTTGGTGCATTAGGTATGGCCTCGACATCATAGCTCGTGTAAAAAAGCTATGGTGCTGCGCATTGACCGGACTGGCTCTTGAACATTGTGGCTTTGATTTTCGCAAAAGAGAATATAAACCTTGCACGCATGTACTTAAGTTTGTGTACTTGGCTACTTAATGATTCTTGACCGTCTAGATTAGGTTAAACAGACCTATGAATGTGTTTTCTAAAATACCGTATTTTTCAGTAAATCATCAATTTATTAAGAGTGGTAGATCTCGAGGCCCACATCATAAATGTCGTATATACGTATTCTCTTATGGTCACTCGTTGAATCTTATTAAATATACTCTAGAAAATATGACATTCACTATTTGAAGCAAGCGACTTCATCGAAATGTGTAATTCTCTTGAAAATTCAGCATTGGGAATAGTAGCCCAAAAAGGACAAATATCTGCAATTCCTTCAATTTTTGAAAGAAAAACGATTCCTTCATAAAGACTGGGCTTTAGTAAAGATTCCTAAGAATACTAAATGGCACAGCTCAACAATCTTATGTGCTTGTGATGAGTTTTTGGGACCATCCTTCTTTCCTTGGGCTGTGCCCTCATTCAATTTTTTTATTAATCTTTGAAAATCTCTATAATTGAGGATGGTCCCTCCTCACCTCCTTCGTATTCCCTCTGAGAAATAGATATCTTTGTTCGTCTGTATTTTATGGGAAAAAGGGCAATTCATCTGCATAAGCTCATGGCCACCTGTAAGCAACTTATGACAGGAGGGGGGAGGGGAGAGAGAGAGAGAGAGAGAGATAATCTAATACTTTTAATGAGGCCAAGAGGGCCACAGTGGCCCCCATTAGCAACGCATTGAATAAGATCATACAGACCTGATATGCCAATTCAAAGCAAAACCCCCCATGTTATATGCCAATTGAATTTGAATGATTTGAATCAGTATCCCTCCTGCTTTCTTTTGACCTTTTGCAATATTGCACGTCACGCGTGTTCCTGCAGTTGCGCAGAGAGAGAGAGAAGAGAGAGATCTCTACTATGTACAGGTGGTGCGATCCATGATTGAATAAGATCGGTGGGCAAGCAGATATATATTCTCGTGGTTTTCTCCTTTGTTGCTTTTTCCACATCATTCATGTTTGATACGAGTCTCGCACAACCCTACCAAGTAGCTACAACATTGTCAAAGAAATGTCGTGTCCCGTCATGGCAGAACAAAGGATGCGTATCCATCCACTGTGGGCTACATGATTTTGTGTATGTATAAATAATTGATGTGATGGCAATGTGATTTAGGGATATAGGTCTAAGCTCTACGGTATTTCGAGCCCAGAAGAAAAAGGTTTTACAGTATTTCAAAAGGCTCAATTAGAACTAGTAAGTTCTGCATACACACAAAAACTTTTGAATAAATGTATTTCAAATGGCTCATTTTTCTTACATCCTCTTGTCCCACATTACTTGGAAAGGTCTCTAATATTGCTTTGTTATTGATTTCGCTTTACAACTTTGGTACAGCAAAAAGATGTCGATGCTTCACATGTTTTTTGTGAAATATCCTGAATAAAATCATCTTACGTATTAAATGTACAATTTGACATGTCAAATATCTAACATGTCCTATTTAATAAATGTATATATATTAAGTTGAATTCGTCGTAGACTAGTTCTTCTTTATAGTTTGACTTGAATGCTTTCTCAACATACTTTAAGCAATCACGTTCACGTTGTATTGCCTAAAAAGAAGTCATTTTAATTGTTATGTTAAGAAGTAGAATTATGTTTGTAGATGAACATATTATGCATAATGAAGTCATACTATGTTCGCAATTGTATGTATTCTCTCTATTACACAATATATTATTTCATAGAGATTTAGTCTATTCTTGATTCTACCAAATATTTGTGTTGCACGTAATAAAGTCAATTTTTCTAGCTGTACTATTATATAGAAATGGACACATATATTTATATTTGTAGAGACTAAGTAATTCAACCCTATAAGTATGAATTCCTCATTACGCATCAAAAAATTTGTTCAAATGGGTTTCTGGGTTACCTGAATTGCGTATTGTTATAGATTATGTTGATATTAAATGACTTAGATGTCTTAGTTAAATTCAATGAGAAAAAACTTTGAATGGAATCATGGATATTTCGACAAAACTCCAATCAATTTTGTTAATGACACAATGCTATGCATTAAAGAAGGAAAATGAACCAAGAAAAAAACTAAAATATTTTTATACTTAATTTAACTAAAAGGAGAAGTTGAATAATTAATGTACTCACATTATATCATTGTAAGTTTTCTTTTTGTTGAAAATAAATATTTTATTCATATTCTCAAGATGATAAATGAGAGATTCGAGACAAAGCAAATCCCAAACAATAAAGTAGAAAAAAAATAGAAAAAACACGCTCTCATCCCATAAAAATAAATTTGTTTCAGCATCAAAACAAAATGAATGACAGCTAATCAATGAATCTTGTATTGTTATTAGTGATGAGCAAACTCCTTAATCCCCCCTCCAATAGTTATAGTTTGGCCAGTGGGCAATGCGTACCCAAATTTAGCGTACTCAACGTCATCATTATACAGAGACACTAAAAATCGGTTAAACAAGCTCCCATATCTAAATTTATATCAAGAGAGATTAGATAAACGCAGAAACACCTCTAAGGAATTCCCGAATCTATAAATAAATCAGATGAGAAGAACTTCCAAATCTAGATTTAGATTGGGAGATAAGAGCTTCCAAAGCTCGAAGATATCGTACAACCACTTCTAGGGTCGTAGGAGCTCGCCGTATTTATCGATATTGATGTGCAAGTCGGGTGCAGTTATGTGGATCGATACCTGGAGGTACTTTGCTTAAAATTTGGAAGGTGGAGCCAGGCAGCAACTGCTGGCAAATTCGTGGAGTTTTAGAAAGCTTTTGGAGGCATATGTCGAAGAACACTCACAAGGACAATCCCACTCTTCTGTCTTTCAATTCCTTGTAATTTCAATTCTGATCACGTTTTACTCTCAATGTTTGTCCTTATCTCAATTCTTTATATTTTACATTTCCTCGCACCTGAATTCGTGCAGTTTCATCCCCCCCATCAGTGCTCTTTGGGCTCGAGCGTGGAATCACGGGGCGATTTCGATCCCTCTCCAAGCGGCTCAGATCGGATCACCTCGACACACGATCTTCGTCAACTGCCTTTTTTGGCATGCCCCGCATCTCGATTTTCGGCCAAAACACACCTTCCCATATTATCTCAACGCATGTAGATTTGGCTTCTTTATCCCTACCCTGACGGGGGCAAATATAAAAAAAACTAGGGCGACCAATGAAGGAAGAAGCCCCCTTTATGCCGTGCGTGATGCACTATCTCTCTCTCCTTCCTCTTTTTCCATCTATATAAACACCAGCGCAACTGCTCCATCCACAGCATCAGATCATCTGAGCCCTTGTTTCTGTCCAATGGAACAGTAAACAGAGAGAGATCCAAGAGGGTTGAGATTTCAAGAGGGTAAAACAAGATTAGGGTTTCTTGTCCACCTGTCCTGGGGATTCTTCAGTTCAATGAAATGGTGAAATGAGGGAGGTGACAGAAGAGAGTGAGCACACATGGTACTCTTTCTTGCATGTCCCGATCCATGCTCGAAGCTCTGTGTGCTCACCCTCTGTCTGTCACCCCCTCCCCTCTCCTTCTCCCTCCCTCTCTCCCTTTCCGATCTTGATGTGATTTTTAATTTCATGCCAGCTTTTACTCTGTTATGCTGTTTTTAACATGTGCGATTCATTCTCTCTCCCCCCTTTTTTTTTTTGGGCCTTTTTTGAATCTTGCGGAGTAGCAAGTACCGGTGTTTTCATTTCAGTGAACATCTTCTTCTTTTCCCAGGTTGTTTTTCCTTTTAAGTATCATCGTAGATCCAAGTGTTGGAATAACCGAACTGTGCTGTGTGTGTCTTGGAACCCAAACTTATCTGTCTAGGTTTCCATCTTAATTTAATCGGCATCTTTTTTATTTACTAATTTCTTGTCTAGAACACTGCCGGATCTTGGTCGTTGTTGCACCTCTTTTTCTGTCTGGGCGAGCGTTTTAACGGCCAGGCAGTAAATTTATTACAGTGCCCCAGGCTGCAGGTCCACAGGAAATTAGTTGCCTAGGTTTATGTCGTTCCCTAATCGAGCAAAACCCAGAATAAAAAAGTGAATCAAGGATTTTTCTTGCCTTGTATTATCACTATCATCCTAGGAAAATCCCAGGAGTTTTTTAATCTTGTTTAGTTGTCTTGATCATTGTTGGTTCATTGTATCATTTCAGATGCCCAGATAGAAAAAGATTACTTTTATTTTTCTAAAGTATGGATTCTACCGCTGAATTGCACAAGGGGCCAGGTTAATTGCACATGTATCTGGCTGATTATGAAGTTTTGGAGATAATTCTGGTTGCTTTGTCGCTTCGAAAAGTCATCGAGTCGAGTCTATTCATACAAAGAGATAAACTAATACATGCTTGTGATTCTGGCAATTAGTCATTCATACCTTCTCTCTCTCCCTCCCTCCCTCCCTCCCCTTTGAAATTATGTGTGCATCTCTTGATTTGTACATGATAATTTCAAGAATTTTCAAGCTGTTCTTTGTCATACAGACGGCCTAGGATTTGATTTTCTACTGTATGGAGGATAAGTTGATCAAGTAAAGGATCTTTCTTCTTGAGTTATAGTTACCTTACAGGTACGTTTTCCTTTGGAAACCTACAGTGATTAACCTAGTACAGTGCTTGTTTTGACTTCCCTTTTGGTTCTTAATTAATTTTGTTCCAGAGTTCCTGCAAAAAACAAGAAGTTTGAAATCCCAGATTGATATACTCGCAAATCTCCGAACATTAAAAAACTGGATTGAGTTCGAGACCCTAAAGAGGGACGATGTGTGGTCCTATTTGGACTTGCTTCATTATTGTGTTGTACTTATAAGCTCGAGTGTATTTATATAGTATGGTCGAATATGACTGCTATGATCTAATTTTGCCAATCACAAGAGGAGAAAGGGGAATCATGAATAGGAGGAGAGGAGATGTAATTCCTTTGTTCATCTTCTGATGTTTGAGATTGGATGTGCTAAGAGAGATGATTTTGGTTTGATATGAGTGTAATATTGGTAGATTTGTGCATATCATATATATAAAATTTGACTAGTTTAGGGTTACAATCCTGTATAATCTGATGCATTATCTTCTGTATACTATGTACACAAACAAATGAAGTATACAAATGCACAAATTGTCTATCTTTCAATTGTCTCTTTTAATCGATAAAACTGTTCAATCAATAGATGTTGAGATGTCTCTTTGTTTGATCATGGAATAACATCTCAAATTCATTGTAGAAATGGGTCAGACTTAAGGATTTTTTAAATATGATGTTGGAAATGTCTAGCGTCAATTGGCAACTGACCATTCCCCATATCGAGTTTGCATCTTATCCTGGCTACTCGGATAAAAATAGAATCACATGAGTTCATAACTCTTGAGGTGACCTTAAGAATTGAAAACAAGCGAGAGGTCGAACTTGAAAACCCTTGCCTCTTCTAAGAGAAGGTCCAAGTGCCTAATTTTTCTGCCAATGCACAGGGTGAGAATTAAACTTATGGTTCCCAATAAAGGTCTAGAAATGAACTGCAGCAAACTTATATATTTCTACAAGAGAGCTTCTATCAGATCATTTCGAGTGATGCTGTTTAAAAATTGTTTTGAGGAATACATTTTGGTGTGCTTCTAATCCTTATATCTGTTGATGCAGAAATTCAAATACTTACATCTTACAAAAAAATGCTTTTCTCCGAGGACCCTTTAACATATTCACTGGCTTTTCGGGTAATTTGCAATGATAGCGAGCAAAATTACTTTTGTTTAAGGTGGCGATTCATTTCAATGGGGGTTTTCTTTTTTCCAAGTTGCTGGCCTTTAAACTTGGCACAGGAGCAGCTGTGCTTTTGAATATCAAAGATGGTCTATCACAAGAAGTATAGCAATAGCGTATGGATGGATTTGACTATACTCTGCAAGTAAATGAATGCTTTTTGTGTACACAAGAATACGTAATAGAGCTGATTATCAAACTAGCTGAGCAAGACGCAAGATTGGGCTCAGTTTCCCTCCCCAAGCCCACTACAAAAGTGAGCCCAAAACGTAAGGCCCAAAAAGATGTCGGCCGTAACTATTTCTTTGTGAAATTTGTCATCCTTAAAGCGAACGGTTTATGGGTCCTTCTAAGCAAGAGATGGCTACTGGACGGGATCCGGCCACGTGGCAATCCGTGCGTGTCGAATGGACGGATGGTGTTTTGCCACGTGTCGAGAGACCAGGGGTTAGGAGTAAGCGGCCCTTGTCCCGACATCAAGCTGACCGGGAAAGGTTCAAGGGTAGACCGGGTCCGGCCTTCCTCGACGAGCTTCACTCCCTAGCACATCCGCATAGACGAGGACGACTCGGGATCCCGCCATTAATCTAGAGTTAACCCTACGGAGGCTGCGCATAGCATACTCGAACCGACCACCGGCCTTGTCGCATGAGCCTTTCTAAGCTTTCTTTCGAGTAAGCCTCCAGGCCGAAGCCCTTGACGGGCGAACTTGAAAGCCAATCCAAACATCACCTAACTCGCTATTTTGTATCCTTTTTCATACATAGCTATTAAATACAAAATCAGGACGAGAACACTTTATTATATGACACGGTCGACTATGGTGGATCAAGTAAATTTCGTGGACAAGACAACACACACGTGATGGGCCTGTCCTAGCTCCCCTAATCTTATTATTATTTTTGGCGTAGACTCCATTGATCTGATCCGATCGGGTCAAGTCCACTTTGCCGGGCTGTTTCATGGGGCCCACGTGGTGCTGGTCAAAGCGTCGACCATTGACTCTGGCAGAGTTCACACGTGCAGAGTTATTAACTTGACTAAGAGTCCAACCGCTTGCATTGCTTTTAATAATAAATGAACCAAAAACATTTTCGCGTCCACGAAAATATTCAAGCATATATTGTTATTACTAATAAAGATATTTTTCATAGACTAATTATTTCGATTAATACAAACGATCATTTTTAGCAAAATGTCTTCCACGTCCATCATTTTTCACATGGTAAATGGAGCCTAAATATCTTGAAAAAATGTAGAGATGATTTTGCAGTATGACCTTCAAACCTATAATTTAAAGCTCTTGTCGATTATATTTAACATCCTTTATTTAACACCTAAGTCTCCATTTCAAACATATTATATTAAACCCTCCCATTTAATTTACCACTCCTATTCATATAATAATCGACATTCACGATCTCTGTGAAGATTGTGTTTCGATAAGTTTTCAAAATCAGCCAAACACCCAAAATGAAAATAACAAAAAGTTTCTTTCGAAAATACATCATATATAAATATGCTTATTAAGTAGGGAAACGGTTGCAAAAAATTCCAAATTATGCCAATTGTAACATATTTATCAAGAATTTGTTTTTATGACATCAAATATTCCAAACTATGCCCACCATAATACATTTACTCTAAACTTTAAAAAAAAAAAAAATTGCGTGCCATATTTACCTTATGTCGTGGTTTTGTTAGATGAATTTTTAGCCAAAATAATATCTTTTTTATTTCATTTAAATTACATGGGTACCATGTCAACTATACGCTTCCAATATCCGTGAAAGTAAAGTTTTAGCGATTATAATTACATAGGTATAAGTTTAAGATTTTTGGTATTACAAAAAGGAGTTTAAGGTAAATGTGTCATAGTAAGTATAATTTAAAGATTTTGTTGCCTTTTGCCTTAAGTGTTTAAATTAAGTTCGAAAATGCATTCCCTCCTATTTGACGCATGTAGTTTTTTCCTCAAAAGCGCTTGTCTTACATGCTCCGTTACTCCTGTCGCAAGAAAAATTTATGCGGGCGTGATCGTTTTACACAGAACATAAAGTGCATATAACATAAAGCCCACCAAAATTTAAAATATTACATATTTCCTAATATTATGTACATTTACCAGCTACAAAAAAAGGTTTATTTATATATAAGTGCATCCACGATCAAATGTAGATGAGTTAAAAAAGTAAAAATTTATCCTGCCAAGTTACGATCGCTTTGGCTTCAAGTGCATTTGCTAGAGAATGCTTATGTAAATTCCAGACTTATGCCATTTTTTTAAAATCTTGGAAGAGTGCAGCAGTTTAAAAAAAGAAAAAAAGAAAGAAAATGTAATCTGAAACCGTTTGGTCTTGGAGATCGCGATTCTGCCGAAAATGCAGCAAATTTCCATGCGCGAAATCTGTCAGAATTTTCATTTTGACCATCTTTCCTTGACTGGTCAAAAGAATTAAAATTTAATTAAATCCCCCAATCCCCAAGAAATAAAAAACCAAAAAAATTAAAATTTTAAAATTTCAAAAGAAAACCGCTAAAATAACAGTAAATCGCCGCACGCCATATGATTGCCCGGTCAGCACGCCATTTAGAGGCAAAGTTCCAATAGCCCCGCCGTCCTAACTTGCTTTATATTTTTGCGTGCTTTATATAAAATAATGTAACCGACAAAAAAATATATATTTAAAATATAGTAGCTCGTTAGAACTTAATGACTGTACTATTAACGGATGAAATGGAAGGATGCGCTTCTTAAAATATCATTAACAAACATTAGAATGTAAGCAGAAGCCCTTTTAAAAGAAGCTATCCAGGAACAGAATTCGAAATTTATTAGTGAGGGTTCGAATTTAAATTAATAAGTGCACGCGAGACACTAAATTAAAATTTTTGAGATTGGAAAATAAGCGCTTTTTAAGACATTTTAAAAATGGGAGGACTCACCATAAAATCAGTCACTTCATGTAAAAAAAAATGCAATAAGCATTTAAGAAGCAATTTTTAACATTCCCTAAATAATTCAGAACTGTTTGGTGGTATTCTAAAAATTGAAAACACACAGATAGAAATTACCGACTTTGGGTGCTCGTTATTTTGCGCAAAATGACCGAACTAAAAGATATTTTTCAAAATTAACCTTTTTTATTATATTCAAATTATTGTTGATAATAAAAAATAATTAATTTTACGAAAAAGTATTTTAAAGCATTTATTTTTATTCATCGAGAAACAAAGGAGCCTTAATGGAGAAATGTCTTTCATTTTTAAGTACACTAAGGATAAATTTAATAAGGGTTAATACTCAAAAACCCCAAACCTGTGCATTTGTGACAAATTTATCTCAAACTATTTTTTTGATCAGTGAAAAATCCCAAACCTGGTAAACTTGTGACAAATTTACCTCGACCGACTAAAAAACACCACAAACCTGGTACATTTATAATAAATTTACCCCAAATTAATTTATTCGATTTAAAAAACCCTAAACCCAGTAAATTTGTGACAAATATACCCTATGCTAAATTGGATTAATACCACAAAAAAATCATAAAAATTGTAAACTGTGACAAATAGAGCGTAAAATCCTAAATTGGTGTACCGGTTAACTGTCACATATCATTTAACTTAATAATTTAATAATAAACTTTAACGAAAACTAACATAGGGTAAATTTGTCACAAGTGTGCTAGTTTGGGGTAAATTTGTCAAAAGTATACCAGTTTGAGATTTTTGGTGGTAAAAAAATAATTTTGATAAATTTGTCACAAATATACCAGTTTGGGATTTTTAAAGGGTATTATCCCATTTAATAATGCAATGTAGACTTCTCTCACTTTTTCCCTAATCATTATTCTCCTCTATCCTCCTTCCTTCTCCTCTCATCTGTCAATATCAGAAACCTCCAAAAAAAAGGAAAAGAATCAAAAGCCCAACTCATTCCCATCCAATCGCCATAGCCATGGAGGACCACGACAGATCGGGAGCCTACAGCTATGGCGGCAACAGCTACAGCTACAGCAACAGCAGCAGCAGCAACACCAACATGCAGTTGCAGACCTACCATGGCGGACCCCACGAGCTCAGATGCCACAGCGCCTCCTACGCGCAGGCCCGAATGAACGGTAACGTCCGCGGCGACGATAAAGGGAGGGACTTTAAGCCGAAGAAGGGGAAGGGCGCATCTGGGTCGGCCTCCAATTCCTGGGGCATCGTCGCCGACCCCGAGTTCCAGAGGAAGCGGAGGGTCGCGAGCTACAAGATGTACGGCGTCGAAGGGAAGGTCAAGGGGTCCTTCAGGAAGAGCTTCCGGTGGCTCAAGGACAGGTACTCGCGGGTCGTCAATGGCCGGTGGTGAATGGGCGGGGAGGCGCGCTTCTTGTGAGGTCATGGCGTCGGTATTTTTTTGTTATCGAATTCGAAGTCTGACGATGGTTGATCTCTTGGGAATTTGGACTGAAATGGTGGAGGGAAGCTGTAAATTTTGGTGATTCTTGGCAATATTTAATATTCTTTCCGTGCTGCACTACATGTTCATGTCGGTGTTCACAGGTCTCGCAGGCGTTGAAATTGAGATTAGTGTTTGTGGAGAGACGCCAATGCTCTCCTAGTTCAGTGCATACTTGATGGGATTGGAAAGTAGTTCAATTTGTGATGATGGGCCTGAATATGCTGTCATTTTTAGGTTGTTTCATAGCTTGCCTTTTGTCTAGTATTTCGCTCACAACAGGGACGTAATCATGCCGCGATGTCTTATTAGCACCTTATGCATCTAAGTCTAGAATGACACTTCTCAGAAGGAATGTATTAGCTAGGGCTATACAGCTCTCTGTTTCCTTCATTAGGTGCTGCAATTTGCGGCCATGACGCGACTTAGGTGCTTTTCTCAGGTCCTCTCAGCAAAGTTTAGGATGCAGCTACAATTAGTTATATTCTTGAACTTGTGATTTCTTCGTTAAGCATTGGATAGATGCCGTCACACCCTAGTTTTCATGAGGTCATAAGGGCTTCCTATGACCCAAGTGTAGGTAGCACCTGAACTTTGATTGTGAGTCTATGATCAGCAGTCTTGTATTGCTCATTCAAGAGCCTTAGCTGGTGCGCGATTCCGGCTATCTGTGGTTGTCGACCCCTCTTAAACTTCTCTGTTTTGCTAGCAAAAGCCAGGAAAGAGAGGCCTCATCTAGTGAGTTGATGTCTACTGCTTCAATTACTTGTAGACGATGAATTTGATTCATTAGGTATGCTCTGAACTTTCTGCAATGAAACTCGATGCTCTCACTTGATCTGATGTGTTGTGTTCATAAGTCGAGCTTTTCACTACATTAGTAGAGTCCTGCCAATTCAGATCCCATGGATACAGAATTTCGATGATGGATCACATAACTGAATCCATTTCTTCTGTGATGGTTCATTGTTAACCGTTTGCCTTGATATCTTGCCAGTTGCCATTGCTCATTCAGCTGGACATTGAGTTTCCTTTCCCATCTCGTGCCTCTCTTCTCTCATTTCTTATGCTTCTAATTGGTATCGTCTTTTAAACATTTCGAAAGTTCATCAAATTAGCTACCTGAACTTGAGTCTATGGACACCTAATAAGGTACTAGGACGTAGTACCACACCTTAAATAACCTCGGAACTTCGAGTTTTATTGTCATAAGCTCCGGACACCTTACCAGTGGGCTGCTGCTTCTTCCTCTTCTTCTTCATGCCCTATGCTTACAAGGATGACTTTCAGTTGCGTACTATTCATCAGGCAAGATCCTTTTTTCTAGCAAGCGGCTTATCCGATAACGAGGGGACCTGGATATAGGAAAGTGACTGTGTGGGCTCACTGTCCTCTGGTTGGCTCATGCAGTCAGACAGAGCAACTATAATTTGCATTTTCACCAGCGCTACTTTCTTATGCTGAAATTTCGTAGTGCTCGAATCTACCGTATTATCCACACAGTGTTAACATAATCAAGTTCATTTTCTTGCAATAGTTGTTGTATCCTTGTGATAATCAAGACATGATATTAGCTCTATTCTCTTGAGTACCTGAATGGGGGCTCCGACATACAACAATGTGGGATTCATTTGGACGTACAACACAATGTGAATGGGGGCTCTGACATACAACAATGTGGGATTGATTTGGACGTACAACACAATGTGACCTATCTGCCCAGCTCTTCATCTCTCCTTCCATTCATTTTCCTGCAAATTGTTTAGTCCTTCGGCTTTTCAGGAGGACCAAAGAGGCAATTTCGCAATCTGGGTTTGAATACCGAAACCTGATTCTGTTGCCTCATCTCATTCTTCTATATCATAATATCCAATACAGTTACTCCAAATGAAAAGAAAGAAACTAGGCTAAGCCATCCTGTTATGGCCTTACTAGCCTGACAATAACAGCAAAGTCCAATGTCGTTGCTTGAAAACGACTGATACTCGAGAATGCAGCAAGCACTGAGAAGAAGGCCATAGCAATGTGAACTTCAATGATAAACATGTCAACTACGCGGTGCCAGCATGTCGTGGCCCAAACCATAACCCCATGTTACTTCTAGATGTTCATAAGATGCCCTCCAACCGGATAAAGTCGAGTTCTTGCTTTAGTAGGGCAGCAGTACATCGTCAGAACACATGCTTCTTTCATAATAACATCTATGCAAGCTTCATCTTTATCGTTCGGTGACTCTATTGACAAGCGCGAACCTAAGTGCCAAGATTGTGTTTTGACCTCTATAGCTTTGCAGCACTTGCGGAAATTCATCATCGTGCCAACATAGGGAAATTCATCATTTTCTGCTTTATGCGAACTCTAGTAGCTCACAATGCTTGCCAACAAGGGTATCCTTACTATCTTAGAGGCATCAACAAGATAAGTGATGCGGAAACAGTAAGAAGGAGCTCTCTCATGAACTACAGTCGCTCTGTCATGACTTAATGACAGGAAATTATTTGATGAGAAAGTTTACACGGAAGAAGATAAAAATGGCAGTTCCCAATTGAGCCAAGCACAGTGATGATGAAGTATTTAACCGACATGAAACCTAGTTGGCTGATCGCAATTAATTAAAAAACAGAAAATAAACCCGAACACAGGACTTATGTGGCTCGAATCAGGTTTTTGCGAAATGGGTTCACACTCGAGATCTAATTTCCACATTACCGTCATGCGACCCTAAATATCTAAAGAAGCTGACCTATATCCATAACACGGACGTGTTTCCTGACTAAGCCAAGCACAGTGATGATAAATATTGAGATGACAATGACTCCGTGCCCAGTGTAATAGCACCGGATTCCGAAATGGAGAGAAAGCTGGAAAAATTAATGGACCCCCCAACAATCGCTGTGAGTGATGAAGGGCCAAAAGTACCTCTCCAGTCAATTCATGGCCTGTCCACTTCAACAGCTTGAAGGCTCTTGGCTACAGGGGATCGCACAGACAAATAAAATGGGGGACCCCCCTAAGTTAGAACCAACAAACCATCGCTTCCATCTTTTTGCGCATATGAACTGAACAAAACAAGGTCCACCACGACATCGACATCAACCATCAATGGTGGGAAAGACCAGAGGGGCGTGCAAGAAAACAAAACCGGATATCAGGAATCTCTCTTGGGCGGGGCATTATGAGAGTGTTCCGTGACACGACCAAGCAATACTGGGGAGCAGTAACTGTTCGCGTGATAGGACAGATACTGAATTTCGCTTCGCTAATAATGCGTGAAAGTTCATCGGTACCTGGTCCAGCGGAAACCAATGACTCGAAAGACAGCCTGGTTTTATACTCGGAATCGACATGTCCTTTGGAGTCAACGTGGGAAATCTGAATAACCCTCGTTCTCTTCATGGTCTTTCAAATTTAATCACCGAGAAGATGATGGGGGCATTTGGACCATTAGGACCATTAGGACCACCTCACCAGGACATGCCCCTCTCAGAATGCCATGTGGGTTGCAGTTGGCACCGCCAAATAAGGCCAAGCTAAACCTAAGGAAGCAACAAACAGAGAGTTTAGCTTTCAAACGCAACACATCAAGTTGGACTCCTGGGGTTTTGGATAGGATTATCCGCGGCTCTTGACACGCTAACGCGTCCTACCGATATTTTCCTGAAAGATCGCTAATTTCCCAAAGATTAGTAATTCTTGTATTCGGAAAGAAAATGACACTAAGATCGATGAAGAAGAGCCGGGGATGGCGCAGAATTTAACAACCTCAGAAAGCACATCTGGCATCTTTACGACTCTCATTTGGTTTCAGCAGTGATAGACATGCCTATCTTTGAAACTGCATGCTTATTATGAGCAAAAATATGACAACAAAAACAAAAGCTAAGGCATGACAGTGAATTGGTTTCAACTCATTCACCGTAGGCAACTGCATAAAGTTCAGTGGCAACCTCTTAAACTTTCGATTTGTCCAAACGGCAGAATTTTCTGGAGGCGCTTATTTCACTATTAGCCCCTAACCATGCACAATGTAAGGCATTCAAGACTTGGGAACTAAGGAAATAAATAGAGCCATGGAATCCAGCCATGATACCTATCCTCTATTCCGAACAATCACCATAGAGAGGAAACTTGCATCAAGAAACTAGATCAGTCACCTACACTGAAAGATTGTAATGCTATTTCAATCCTCCATCTCAGTGAACATGTACAAAAAAAGCTGCACACAGGATTCAGTGATAGGTGAAGGAATAATTCCAAAATTACTTCACTTCCCTGGTGGGGAACAAAGAAATTCGTAATATTTTAGCTCAGCCGAGTTTCACTTGACATTCATCACTGAACCGCCCTAGAACATGCTACCCATCCACTATCATGAAGCATTCCTTTGCAGAAATATATCTTAACAAGCTCGAAGATTCGATACAAAAGCAATCACCATCTCCTTAGAATTTCAAAATGCATTTCTTGTATATAGAGCATCAACCAATTGATATGATGGCAGAACAGTTCTACATTTGACCATACCAACTGGCGCTGGGAAACAGCTAGCTGGGGATGCTGTCCCTAGTAAGAACAAACAATGTCTGGGCCCCCTGTGAATAAGCTCTTTCAAACAACTCAAAAGAATAATGATTGACACCATGGACCCAATCATGAAAAATGCCTCTCTTGTATGTAAACTTCCTGTGCAATTTATTGCCCTGGATAATCACCAAGTTTGTGCATCTGCCAACTCTCATGAGAAGCAACATGCTCGTGGGAAGGGGTGTATTGCTGCAAAAGGACATGGAGAATGATAAAAACATACTCTGATGCAAGCTACAACAAAGCAGCAAAGCAAAACAGTATCCTGTTACAAGTCAACAAATTGAGTACTATCAACGCTAGAAGCATCAGAAGTTCAGAAAGACACAAGAAAGGAAAAACATAGGTAGTTTACTTTATTTTTTTGGCCTTTCATATTCATTACAATGACACAAGGGAAAGTGATGTCTCCGTCATGTAACATTTGCAAGTCAAATCTCATCTATTAATGCTAAAGCATCTAAAAAGGCCAACGTGAAATTACTTCAGGAGCTAGCTTCAACAATACAGCTAACAAACCATGAGAAGTTGCATCTACTATTTTTAGAGAAAGTAGACACTTTGAGTCTCAAGAATGCATTACAATTGCTGACAAGAGTAAGAAGCACAAATAGCGAATATATTATACCTCCATCTTTATCATAAGCTCTTTGGCAGTGGGAGCAGAGAGCACTATATCCCGAGCACTGGGCTTGATAAAACCTTCTTTGACACCATTGTCAAATAAAGCAAGCAGACTATTGTAGTACCCCTCAACATTCAGGAGACCAACCTATATTGTTATCCACAGAATCATAACTCGTGAACAAATGCATGATCATTACATTTTAAAAAGAAGATTTGGAAATTACTGGTTTCTTATGAATGCCAAGCTGGGACCATGTTATCATTTCCAAAGTTTCTTCCATTGTTCCAAATCCTCCTGAGCAACAATAGCACATACATAAAGAGTTTCCAACACTAATGAAGATAAAAAATCAAAGCATGACAACTACAAGGTTTATAATAAAGAATACCAGGAAGAGCAATGAAGGCATCTGCTTCACGAGCCATCACAGCTTTGCGCTCATGCATGTCAAGGACGGTCCGTACTTCTCCAATAGTCTGGCCAGATATCTAACAAGATGGGAGACACAGAGTTTATCACATATGAAGAGCTTAAATTAACCAGAAGATAATGTCATAGCGATGCACAAGATGTTATAATCCCAGATCAATGATAAAGATGCAGAGAAAGAAGCAGAAATAAGTCATCAGAACAAGGCTGTGAACAGACCATATTGGGGAATGAACTAGGACTATGTTACCATTAAGACCAAGAGATAAACCATACTAACATGCAACAACCATCACTGAGGGTGACTCGCTGAAGCACATATAACAACTTTGTGCTTATGACAACAGGAAGATGTGAATTTCAGGCATCACATTGACCTAACATATATTTATCCAACTTAGCTAGGACAGCTGAAAAATGAGGAAGGGAGAGAATCCATGAAGACGAAACCACCCTAACCGCAGCCTTACAAAAAGGCTCAAAAGAAACGAAGAAGGACCAGAAAAGCTATTAACCTCAAGAGGCATGAGAGCTTTAGGAATCACCCTGCGTGCAAAAGAAGTAGAGATTATTTCAAAACAGGGAATTACCATCAAATCACTAACATTCCTATAAATGGAAGGGAAAAACAAAAGGCACACCATACAGAGTGTCTCATAGTTACCCCAAAACATGGCACCCTCCATCAAACACTTTCTGGGAAATTAAACCCATCAACCCAACACTCCCTCCACCATAAACCAAATCCGTCTTCCTCTTCACCTGCAGAATTTATACCAACAAAAGGTGAACAACACTGACACGCAAAAGGGGAAAAACGATCAACCATATTAAGCACAAAAGCCGTTGACCATCTATCTGCATCGAAGTAACCGTGAACCGGCTCCGAGTATCAAACACCTTCGCTACAGTCAACATTATGAAGAGACCTAAAGTCAAAACACAAACTCCTACGCATTGTAAACCCATGATGAGGTCACAGAATAAAACCCTTTAACCATATGCAACGAAATTAATGAGCTCTCGGAGTTTCGGTACACAATCTCCTCTTGTAGCCATCAAACAAGGAGAAAAGTTTCGATTTTTGTTTTTCTTTTTCAACCTCAAGTGTGAAAAGAAGACTGTTCACCATGCAAGAATCCTAGCAAAGAACACATAAAGAAAAAACCCAAGTTAAAAAAAACAAACCAGTTCATCGCCAAGTTCGAGAGCCGCATCGCCGAACACTTGTCTGTGCCCAGAGTTGCTCCCGCAGAACACGCAGACCCTCCGGAACTTGCTTCCAATAACTTCACCGTCGTCCATTTAAAAGCCGCTCGAGCTTCTTCGCGCAAATTCAATCAAGAAAGGACCATAAAAAACACAACCACCGCCAGAACAGATGCAAGAAGCCAAGCAAGCAAGAAAGCCTTTTTGTAGATTACAACCCGCTGAACAGTGTGACGAATAAAGAAATGGAAAAGACGGGTCAAAAAAACTTGCGGGTACTTAAGAAAAGACAATCTTGGGTTGTTTCGATATCGGTAAACTGAGCATTCAAAGCCTGAGAAATCGCGAGACTCTTTCTTTGGAGGCGTCTAGTAGGCATGGATTATATATTTTTCAGGGGGGTGAATGAGGACACGACTAGCCCACATGCTTCATTGCCTTTGTAATCAAATGTTTCCCTGTCGGTTTAAGCAAAGATTCGGAATCGAATTAAATAAGGCGCTGCTGGTCTTTGTTGTAGATGACTCGGCCAGAAGACTAGGACGTATGCTTTATGGTATTTTCTCCCCTCTGTTATTTTTTCCACAATGATGTGAACAGGAAAGTTTATCAGCAGAACAAAAGGCATATGACCCAGAAAAGAAAACGTAGGTCTGGCCTAAAGAAGCCAAAAAAGAGAGGAAAAAAGAACACATAACGAAAAGCTTGAGAGTGAGCTGAGCAAGGAAAATGAAATGGGCGGCTCCCTGACGAAAAATTGTCTAAATGGTTTTAAATTTATTGTACATAGATCGAGTTTTAAACATTTCAATTATACTAATTTAATCATAATTCCTTTGGTATAAATTTAGTCCTCAGCCTTTTCAAGATTTGCCAATGTAGCTCTAGACTAAATGGACAAAAAAAATATATATTTATAACTGAATTGGCATATCATTAAAAGGCTTAGAATTAAATTGCCACAATTAAAATATTTAGAATTGAACTGATTGTCATACAATAGATTTATGAATTTCTGGATAATTATCACACTCCTTGACTGTGGAATACTACCTCCTTTTACGTAGAATGTTAATTGCTTGTAAATTAATTTGGAGAACTGTTTAACTTTAAATCATATAAAATTCGAGTACACAAAGAAAAGTGCATGCAAAAAATTGAAGTAATGAAATTATGGTGCTTATTCATTAAATTTCGACTTTTCTTTTTGAGACCATTGGTGATGTGATTTATTACACAGATAGGAATAATAAAGGGAAGTGTTTATCTAGAGAAAAAGCCCCACTTCCCTTGGTATATAGAGTAATCTCATGATAAACTTTTTTTTTTATATCAATGTCATCAATATTCCTCAATTTAATTCAACACAAAATTCTCCCGCATGAGTACCATCAATCTGATAATTATTTGTATTTTTATACTGTATACAATACGTATACTTTTTATATAAATGATCATTGTTTTACGACATACTTTGGCGTATACAGTAAGAAAGTAGCTTCTTGTCGTGAGTTCAAGGTCTAAAAGAACATTATAATCCTAAATGCTTTATTGACAACATCCTACTTTGTTTATTTTTGGTCGGGTGGTCATCAAAATTTCCAAATTCCAATCATAGCACTCTATGGAATCCATGCTAAGGGCCCAATTAACATCAAAAGCTGACTCTAGACATAAAGAAAGAAAAAAGAAAAAAAAAAAAATTATAATAATTAAATGAGCTTGACTTGATATTTCCACAGCCTTTTTTATTCAGGAAGTCTATTGCATTATTTTTTTTTTTTGTCGTAATTAACTTTCCATTGTAATATACAATTTCCGGAACAAAATATAAAAACACCCTCGATTTTGTCTTTTTAAACTCCCGTACATATTCGACCAAAAAAAAAAAAAACTCCCGTACATATCATCATCATCTTCTCAACTTGTCCCACTATTTTAACAACTTCCATTAGAGTATGTCCATTTGCATGAGCAGGACAAAATATCTCAAGGTTTGCGGAAAAGGACTTCCATTTCCTAATATATATATATAAAATAGTGATATCAAGGAAATTTCCGTCAAAATTATTCCTTTGTAAATGAATCTAATCCTCTGCCCGATGCCAAGTCCTCCTCCTAATGCCTAGTTGTGATACACGTGATATTTTAACCTTAAAAAAGTACAATTGAAAACATTATTTAATCATCTTAGACATCCACCTTTTTTTTTAATTTCGTACACATTTTGACCTATGATTTATTTTTCAAATGGACCTATATATAGAGCCAATTAAAAGAATGAAATTATTGAGAAATCCTGTGCGCAAACGCGGTATTACGTTGAGCAACAGAAGATTATAGAATTAAGCAACTCCCATCTAATTATCTATACGAATTACCATCCTTTTGATTGGATCAATTTTTAATATACTGCATTTTATAATGGACATATGGAAAGTTTACAAAAAGGGTCTTCATGTGATGTCACATGGCAACACCAACTTGTGTTCAATTAGAGATAATTATTTTCATTAGTTGAACAATCGTTGGTTCGATTTTCTCTTTTTCGAGAGCACCCCTATTACACGTTTTTCGTTGTATAGGTACGTCCTTCATCCTACAAAGATAATCAAATTCTATATATACGAAAATCATTTATTTTTCTTTGACTATATCATTGGTCCTTCTCGGGTGCCGACACAAGTTGGATTAAAAACTCATTTATCATCACCTAATCACTTTCTTATTTGTTTTAACAGTGAGCGTAGACAGTTTGTTGATCTGAGAGGAGGCGTGCAAGTAAGGACTTCTGGTTCTAGCTTCCTCTTCCAAGATCTAGCCCAAAAAAAAAAAAACGAAAAAAGGAAAGTAAATGAACTTTTCAGAACCTCGGATGCCCAATTTACAACATTGTCATACTCGAGAAGATGCTGATATCAACTTGAACCTGTCGAGAAATTCAGTTTAACGTATTAGCCCTCCAGGAAAGATAGAGGAATTAAATATCACGAAGAAAAGGTGGGACAATGTGCTTTATAAACATATTACCGACCCACAAACATTATCATCATCATCATCTATAAAGAATTTAAGGTATTTATTGAAGCATCACGTGATTGTTTGCTCGATTGATGCTTTGCGGTCATCTGTGCGCCAATAAGGGCGGCCAAATGTGCTTCGACTTCGAGAGCATCTGAAATCTCTTTTTCCCTTTTTATGGATAGGAATGAACGAGCTCACCACAAGGATAAGGGCGCAGAATTCGAGATCAAAGCACCCAAGCTCATTGGAAGGTCCATCTATAAGATTCTCTGTCCTTTGCCCAGAGGACAGGGTGACCATAAAAGGAACAAAGAGACCCAAAAGGCATAAATCAAGTAGACAAGGATTGAGCTTGATTGACCAATCAATGCTGCTGGCCATGTGCATTTACCCTACGGACCAAGGTCCTCGATGGTTCTGACCCCTCCCCCCCCAAAAAAAACGAAAAAGAAAGAAAGGTCCTTGATGGTGTGTCTGCTGATGTGGCACCCATGTGCCATTCACCCCCAAGTGTTTGGACAATGAGCCTATGACCGTGAACTTGTGGGGCCCAAAATGAATGAACGAGAGAGAGAGAGAGAGGCATTTGCCATTTGGACCGTTTTAGGCCAAAAGGGTTAAGCTAACCTAACTGCCCAGACCATATGAACTTACTAAATTTGAGAGAAAATGGCTGTCAAATCCAAGGAAACCGCCTCTTTCTCCATGCCCCCCTCCCTCTCCTTCGTCCCTCAGCTGCATGTCCAATTTGTTCTCAAGCTATGTTCCATAGAGAATTCGAAGAACATGGTGTCACCGCTGAAAATCTCGATTCACGAGAGACTCGATCTTCATCTCGATTATTATCGGTGTCTATGCCACGGTAAATGATTGGAAACTATGGCGAGCTTGGCTTTTTGTTCTTTTTGGTAATGGGAAGAAGAAGTTCCATGAGCAGTGAATACCCGTCTGCAAATATCCCGTTTCCGTAATTATTTCTAGTTGCTTGGATTGTCGCACGATAGTTATGATCTCAACTTTGTGCGGCGGCCGTTTCCGAAGGAGATCGAAAGCTTCGTCCAAAGATCAGAAAGAGAAAGATAGCACGGCATTTGAACCAAAAGTTACGGAGACGACGGCGGCGGCGGCGGCGGCGATTGCTTCCACACCTCAAGCCAAAGGTGAAGTAGAGTTAGACGATGCAGAAGTGGGGTTACCTCGAAGCCAAGAGCTCCCGCTTCCGCCGGCGAGGAAGCATCTGAACGAGAGCCATTCCCACAACCGCCACCTCTCGAGGGCGGCATCTTCGAACAACAACCTGAAGATGAACTTGAGCGTGAAGCTCCCGAGAAGCCGATCGGTATCGAAGCATCGGCAAGACGGGAAGAAAGAGAAACTGAAGCGGGAAGACTCCATCTGGACGAAGACCATAATCCTCGGAGAGAAGTGCAGGGTCCCCGACGACGACGACGGCGCGATAATCTACGACGGCCAAGGGAATAGGATCTCGACCTACCGTCTGAGGACCCCAAGATCCTTAACCGTGTCTAGGACTAACTCTATGATCGATCAAGATGCAATCCCTTCGTAGTAAAAGATGAGGGGGAGGAGAGGCGGAATGTGTAAGTTTTGAATGAAATTTGCCGACGTCAGTTCTTTTCTTTTTTCTCTTTTCCTTGATTTTAGGTCGAGCATTCTTACTCACATCTTTTCTTGATGAATCTCAGTTATCTTAACATGATATCATGACAAGATCATACAGATATAATCACACTACTTAGGTACATTGAAATTTCTCATGTGATAAAGCCAAAAATCTTGTTCCAGAGATGTTGAAGTTTTCGCTATTTGCTTAAAGGTGTGTTTATTTAGGTTTTACCAAAATGAACACTGTCAAAATACCAATTACATTTCGAATTAGAAAAAAAAATGAAAAAGTTATATGCAATTTTACATGACGAAATCTATATATGGGAAAATTTTAGGTGCTTCGGTTAGGCAAAAAAAGGTCAAAATGCAGGGGTCACAAAATTCAGGCAAAATGAAATGTGAAAGTAAAGTCCACATGTCCGATGTTTGATTTTTCTTTTTTTATATCAACAACCTCAGATCTCAAAGGAGATATTTATTGCATTCTTGTGATGTGAAAAGATTAGTCTTTGTCGAGATAATTTAAGGTTAGAAGTAAGTAAATAAAATTGAGGATTTCTTAATTAGATAGATAACGATGATAACGTGCTGCTCGACGAACCGGAGAGGCTCAGCCATCCAATCGGGCGCCAACCACTCGGTTCAATTTATCACCATGTAGGCCCCTAACTTGTGTGCACACGTTTTTTTTTTTTCCTGGTATTATTAAACAGGTGAAAAGTGAAAACCAATGAGGGCATCGAGCATCTTCTTTTTTTTGTTGAAAATTTCATTTTTATACGTGTGGTGACATATGCACAAAAATTATTTTGAAATTTGAATGTTTAAAAGCAACTCAGCTCAAGCCTATTGGGCCGACAATCGAATATTTATTCTCTAACATTCTAGCACCTTATTGATTAAATCTTCCACATTTTATTCCGATCAATCAAATCCTTAAAGTTCCCCTCAAGAAATAAAATCGGACCTTAAACTTTGCCGTGAAAACCGTGAGATTTTATGGGTTGGACGAAGGCGTAGTTTTTTTTTCTTTTCTTTTTCTTTTTCTTTTTTCGGTCGTAAAATTAGTTTCTTTAACCATAAGGAAATTGAGCCAATGTTTAGAGACAAAACATGAGAGCAAAGTGTAGTCCACAAGGCTGAAGATGGCGAAAAAACCCAATTTGAATGAAGCAGCACTGAGTTCTGGCGGCCTAGTCCGTGGCCCAATTCGCTTCTCTTGCGTAATAAACGGCATCCAATTTTGAGAACCCCATCAGCAACTCCCTAATCTTCTCCAAATACCCACATGCCTCCTAGTCAAACTTATCTATGGATGAGTTGGATATTGCACTTACCAGTTCCAAATAGTCAAATTCAAGTACCAGCGGTTGTGTTCTTCGCGTGGAGACGTGTTCTAGGGTTTGAAGAACTATGATAGCCTCTGCTTGGATCGTTGATGACGCCGGAACCATGCAAGCGAAACCATCCACCAGAACTCCATTGGCATCTCGGCATACACAAGCCACCACTCCTTCCATGCTCCCCTCCATGAAAGAGCCGTCGACATTGAGCTTTAGGGTTCCTAGATTTGGGATATGAGTGTACATTTGGTTACTTATTCCTTCCTTCCCTCTTTGTCTAATGTGTTCTAATACACACTTGGTAAAGTTGTACAACTTCTTCCACCAACGAATGAGGTTGAGGGTTGCACTTTCTGAAGATAAAATTATTGATGAAGGCGTAGTTTAGGATGTGTTTAGTAAGGGTGCGCATAGTAACGCTTTTTGACAGGAGAACAGTTTCTTTTCATAGATAATTTTTTTCTATTTCTACTCCGGGGAAAAATTTCTAAGTAAAATAAGATATTTGATAACTACACAAAATTTCTACTCTTGAAATATAAAAAGAATAGAAATGCGTTTGGTACGAAACTGTTTCTTATTTGTATTTATTCGTTTTTTATTCTTGCTTACGAATCGCTAACCGCCGATCGCTAGTCGTCGCCACCCACCGTTTGCCGCACGACGACGGCCGCCGATCGCCGAATCACGGCCGCACAGCCCATCGGCCACGGTCGACTGCGGGCCGGCGGCGACCGATGGGCTGTGCGGCGGTGATGGTCGATCGCCAACGGTCGTGCAGCGGCGGCGGCAATCGGCAATTGGCAGCGGTCGGCAGCCAGCGGGTGATGACGGGCGGCGGTGGCCGATGGCGGCCGGTGGTCAACAGCGGCGGTGTCGGCGAGCGGCGGCGATCGGACGACGGTTGGCGGTGGCTCCGGTCGATTGGAGGTGGCCACGACAAGAGAGAGGAACAAAAGAAAAATAAAAAAGAAAATTGATTTATTTCTAGAAATTGTTCTCGGGAACAAGAAATAACTTTTTTTTGTTTTTCATTTCTGCTCCAAATCTATTTCCAGGAACAAAAAAATAAATAAATTGTTCCCAATAACAATTTTTTTACCATATATTCTTTTTTTTGTTTTAGGGAAACAAAAGAACAGAAATCCGGAAGAACATAAATGTTACCATGCAGACCATAACTGTTCTTTTCTTATAAATAATTTATGTTAAGAAATGGTTTATTTTAATTATGCTCCTTGAACAAGTCTTAAGTATTCGAACACGTTTAGTAACCGTACAAAATGTTTAATCTTTGAATAGAAATGCATTTGGCTTGGCCTTCAAATTTTTTCGTGACTTAGAATTTCTTTTAATTTTTTAATCATTGTAATACATTTTCCTTTTTTTTCCTTTTCTTCTCCTTCTTCTTCCTCTTGCTGATTGCCTACCTCAAGGAAACCTCACCTTAGCCTCGCCTGGGCGAGCTCCAGTGAGATTGCTGACCATCACCGAGGTTGGTGACTAGCTAAATGAAGATGAAGAAAAAAAGAAAAGAGATAAAAAAAAAGGCTTAATTCTTGAGTTATTGATAGAAATAAAAAAGTAATTTTTTTGACTTTTTAATTCTGATCCAAATCTATTTTTGAGAAAAACAGTTATCAAATGGATTTCTATTCTTTTTTAATCAAAATTGTTTAGTATGTTACAAAACGTGCCTTAATGTCTAATTACTTTTGCACTCCCCCTCATGCACACTTCTCTATATTTCTTGATCCAATATCATATGGGATTTTATTATAATGTTATCAAATATTCTGAAAATTTAAATATGTAAACGAATTCAATATTTGATTTTTTAACTAGTGCGGCTATTAACCACAAAAATCCTACCAATCCCAGCACGGAAAAGGCTGCAAGGGGTCGAAACGGATAATAATATTTTATTATTGTTAGTATAATGCGTGTTTTTGAAAATTATTCCTTTTTCTTTTTTCAGGGGTCGGTGCAAATTAAATGCCTTAATATAGAAAATCCCTTGCTCTGTTTGTCTCCCTCTGTCTGTGGGGTCCGCCCCGCCTGGCGGGGCCAATCAGATCGAAGCCCTTTCAAACGTACAGCAAGAGCCACGTGGCCAGAGTAGATTGGTTCGTTCTGGTAGCGACGTCACTGCTGACGCGTCGCGTGGCGTCCTTCTCCCGTTCAAACTTGGTCTTCAAGGAGCACCTCCACTCTAAAGATCCCCCCAGGATTAGATCCTCAATAGAGTCACCGGCTACCACCGGTAGCCCTATTTTATTTATTTATTTTTCCCTTTGGCCGGCTGGAGCCTCCTTTCATTTTATATATATATATGCCTTCCGTCATAATTTCATGAGAAAATGAGACAAATAATCTATGAATTTCCACTTAATATGCAGTATCATCTTTGAATTTCTAATTATTCTATATGATTTGTGAATTTTAGCCAGATAAACAATGTTATTCCTCAACTTTCGATTTATTTAATTCAGTTACTAAATACTTGTTACATATTTTATAAATTCAAATTAATTGAATTTGTTAATTTGGCGTTCAATCGATAAATTTGGAAGGTGCCGATATCAAGAGATTTTACACCGCAACTCATCATGGAGCCTTGGTGCATAACCACTAGTACAAAATTAAAGGCGCGACAACACAATGAATTGTTGTAGAAATTGCCAGATTTTACCTTGAATAATGACAAAATGAACTCGATTTCATTTCGGTTTACTATTGAGGCGATGTTTGTGGACTTTGAACAATTATAGTGCTTCCTATAACATTTGATTTCTAACTTAAATTAAACTTTCACAAAAACCGAGAAAATGTGCATTTGGGAGAGTTTGAGGAAATGCCTTTAGTTATATATAAAGGATTTTAACTTAAAGGATTTTGACGAAATCTAATAAAAAAAATAAGTATTAAAAAATAAAAATTTTAAAAGAGGAAACCCCAAGCACTAGGTCTTTGAAGGTTGCGTGACCCCACACAACCCTTGCCGATGGTCATATTTGGGCTTGTTGTGACGTCGTGCAAGGCTGCACAACAAAAATGGTGATGGCAAAACTAGAATTTAGATAATTTAGCGAAAGCAATTTGAAAGGAAAAAAAAAAAACTTTTAGCATTTTGGAAATGTTCAAGGCCAAAAATGGGTAGGACTCGCATTGGGCTAAGAACCTTTGGAAATGATGACTTTGGTTCAAAAGTTTTTGAAATTATTTCACCAAACACCTCAATTTTAGCACAAAGGCCCGTAGATGTCTAATAAGCCCATTTCAAATGCCCAATCAAATGTAGCATAAGTCCCTCCATTAATACTATACTGTAAAAAGAAGTTTTACTGATATTGTATTTTAGCAAGCCCTAATACCTTAAAATATCTTCAACTTTAAATTTAGTTCCATCTTCAACTTTAAAATATCTTCAATTCTAGCTTAAACTTTTTCCATCTTACTTATGTCAAATCCTTATTCTACTATAAACATTTTTTTTATCGCATAAAATGTTATCAATTATAGGTTCACTCCCAATGTCCCCTATTTCTTTTTCATGAAAAAATTATTAACTTTTACTTGAATACAAAATCTGCTATTAATCTTTCATCTAAAATTTCTCTTAACAATCAATAGATGGAAAACGCTTGAGTGCAAACTCTCCGACGACGGGACAAATCCCGAGCACAAGAGATTGAATACTAAGTTCAAAATTGAAGATCTCTAAGCTAGATGGAAAGAAAACTCTCTTGAAAGTAAGAGCAAGTCAGTCCTAATTGTTTTTTTTTTTTTTTTTTGGGATTGGAGCTTATTCCTAATTGTTTTAAGCTTATTCCAATTCTAAAATCAAGAAGACAGTCGTATGGGTTAATGTGGAAATTCATTTCCAAAAAAAATAACCTTAGATCTAAAATTTGAGGGAAGACTAGAGTAATAACAGGGAAGTGCCACATCATTAAAAGCAATTTTGGACGGAGTGTCAATGGGTAGATATGTGATTCAAGTAAGAATTATTAATTTTCTACAGATAAATAAGTTTAAGAAATAGAGAGGGGGGAAAAGGGTCACCAGCTGAAATCGGTTCCGAGTCAAGTGTAACTTTTTTGTTTTTGTGTGTTTTTTTTTCTTCTGTTTTTTACTTTGATAGAAAAATGCAGATAAAATCAATTTATGAAGCTTTGCTAAAACGGCTCAGTACCCTAAAAAAAACCTTCAATTTTTAGCTCAAGTCCCAATTTTATCCTTAGCTCTTTTTCGTCTCATAAAAAATTATTGAATTTTGACCCAAGTTTAAGGTAGAGATTAAATTGAACTTAAATTTGCTACTTCTTTATGAAACTAAAATGTTTGCATAGTATAATTGAAACCGGGTCAAAATTCAATAATTTTTTATGAGACGAAAAAGAGCACTTGAGGATAAAATTGGGACTCGAGCTAAAAATTGAAGGTTTTTTTTTTTAGGGTACTGGGCCGTTTTAGCAAAGCTTCATAAATTGATTTTATCTGCATTTTTCTATCAAAGAAAAAAAAAAAAACATACACACACAAAAACAAAAAGGTTACACTTGACTCGGAACCGGTTTCAGCCGGTGACCCTTTTCCCCCCTCTCTATTTTGGGATCGTCGAGACGGAAATCGACGGCCTGGATCACCCGAGGATCTACTCCCCGCCCAAAATAACAAAATAAAAATAAATAAATAAATAAAACGAAAGGAAGAAAAGAGAGCAGAAGACCCGCCGGAGAAGAAGAAAGAAGAAAGAAGAAATCCCCGCGAAAGCCTCCTCCTTCCTCGCTACGGAACGAAACGCGGAGCGAGGTTAGGGTTCTCGATTTTCGCCCGTTCTACGGCGGCGGCGGCGGCGGCCCGGAGCTGTTGACTCGATAGGAATCGATCGCGCTCTCTGCAGGCGATCTCCTCGCGGCGGCGGCTCGGGTTCGACGCGATTCCTTCCGTCGAATCGCCTTGTTCTTCTTGGGCTCGGATCGGGGCCTCGGTTCGCGTTCACGCTTCGATCGTTTGGACTTTGGGTGGGGAGGCTTCGCCGTTCGATCTCTGCCTGGGCGGGGGTTGGATCTGTCGGCTCCGGTTTGTTCTTTTTCGTATGCTGAATCCGGAGGAGGGATCGTTTGGGGATCAGTGCTGGTGATTTCTGGATCGATCCATGGGGGTTTCGTGGTAATTGAGAGATCGTTAGGG
Source organism: Eucalyptus decipiens (assembly GCA_014182575.1). Classification (NCBI taxonomy): domain Eukaryota; kingdom Viridiplantae; phylum Streptophyta; class Magnoliopsida; order Myrtales; family Myrtaceae; genus Eucalyptus; species Eucalyptus decipiens. The sequence continues at coordinate 8,208,781 of CM024611.1, read as the reverse complement.
CTTATTTTTGCAGTTTGGGAGGAGCTTCATTGTGCTGTGGATGTATCTTGATATAATAAGAGAGGGGGATCGGCTTGCGAACATACCTAAGACGTCTCGGGGTGTTCTCAGGCCATTGTCTCTGCTGCCTTTTGAGCAGAAAGCGATCTCCTTCTGCACCCAGAGAGATAGATGGGATAAGGCCTTCTTCCAGCTCCAGGGCGGGTAACTGGGAAGCTGTCGATATCGCTGGGGTTTCGAAGGGGTAGGATTTTTTGGGTTTTCGATTCGGCGGCGGTGATTCGCAATGGGCTCGTCTCAAGGTTCCACCTTGTCGGCTGATGTGGCTGGGCTTGTCGAGGGATCGTCGGCTCATGGGATGGCTAAGTACATCGATAGCCTCCCTGTTTATGTCAAGGAGCTGATAGCTGGGGGTGCTGCTGGTGGCTTTGCCAAGACTGCTGTCGCTCCCCTTGAACGGACTAAGATACTTTTGCAGGTAAATACTTGGAGAAGGTTTCTCTCTCCCTCTCTCCCTCTCTCTCTCTTTTGAGTTGGTGAACTTGTCAAGCTGTTTGTCAATGTAATTATATTTTAGGGAGAAAATTAGTATTAGTTTGGTTGATCCTTTTGCCATGCAAGACGTATTGATTATTTGCTGTTAAGGCATGGAAAATTGGAAATTGACATGTGGGGGTTTCTGCTTGTACCTCCGAGCTGTGATAAACCAATCCCTAGAATACTAATTCTTTTGCGCCATATCTTCTTATAATAGTACCTTTATCATTTTGCAAAGTCTTATTGGTATCTTGGTTTCATTAAAAAAAAAAGCTTCCGCATTCTTTTTAATTGTTCATGATTCTCACTGTCGTGAGCTGTTGACTAATGATTGAATTGTCATCAGGACCTCAGTATATATTTTTTTGCGGTTATGAGTATGGATGGATTGCGGTGCATCTAGCATGCTTTCTCTGAGAAACCAATCTGTCAAAGTTCACCCTGCTTGGGTGTCTACATGTATGTGGTGATTCCCTTAAGACAAAAGAAGCTGCAGTCTAATCGACCATGGATTTCCAATGGTTTTGCTCTCTGAGCGCACCATATAACATTCATTAACTTCCACCGGGTGTATTTCTTTGTTTCTACTTGAGAAGCAGCTGGGTAACTTAGTGATTGGGGGGTTTATATGCTTCAGCTTTGCAAATCGGGGAAGAATCGGTTTTGTATGTTCTTTTGTTTGTTGCTTTGTTGAGTGCACATTTTCTGGCTTATTTTGCAGACAAGAACTGAGGGGTTCCAATCTCTCGGGGTATGGAGAAGCATGTATAAGTTGCTGAAGACTGAAGGTTTTATGGGATTTTATAAGTAAGTTTGTAATTGAATATGTGAACTTGCGTCCTTTTTCCTCTATGAAAGGCAGTAAAACGATGCATGTCTGTGTTGTTTTCCAGAGGAAATGGAGCCAGTGTCCTTCGTATCGTTCCTTATGCAGCCTTGCATTTTATGACATACGAGCAATACCGCTGCTGGATCTTGAATAACTACCAAGTTTTGGGTTCTGGGCCAGTTATAGATCTTCTGGCTGGTTCAGCAGCTGGAGGAACAGCAGTATTATGCACATATCCATTGGATCTTGCTCGAACTAAACTTGCTTATCAGGTAAATAATTTGCATGTACCGTTATCCTTTTTTTTTTATTAAAAAAAAAAATCCTGATGTTTTGAGGACTCTTATCATTCTTCAGGAGTTTAATAAGTATTTAATAGCATCCTATTTGGATGTGATTATTGGTTACATGCGTTTGTTTCTATCATCTATTCAAGGATACTCTTTTGTTGTGGCTCCATATGTATTAAATGTCTGTGATAGGACGTTACTAAAACCTTCTTTGCCAGACAAAATTGTTCAATTTGCATTTTGAGCACATAATGCATGATATTATTGGATCATCTGACGTTTTTTCTCGAGTGTTAACTGTTTTTGGTGGTTGAGCAGTCTTTTAAAGTTTTCTTTCTTATTTATCCAGAGCAATGATCCTTGTTTGATAGAATAATAGCCGATAGCTGTTGTTTAAGTGTATCTTCTTGGTTGATATGTGTTATTGGACAAGCAGATTAAAAACACTGGAGCAACTTTGGGAAATGGTGTATCAAGTGTTGCTCTCCAGCCTGCTTATGATGGTATTAAAGATGTGTTGAGAAGTGTCTATAAGGAAGGCGGAATGCGTGGATTGTACCGGGGTGTAGGTGAGTGTGCTCAACATCCATTGGAAAGTCAATCTTATCATGTTTTTCATATCTTTATTCCATAAGCCATGTTGTTATGAGGAAGTGCTGTATTCTATTTTAACTGCATACTACGATACCATGGGTTAGGGTCCTCTTGAAATATCATCTTCTTCCTATAAGCAACTATTTTGTGCTCTTTAATCAGGTCCAACTCTAATTGGAATACTCCCATACGCTGGTTTAAAGTTCTACATATATGAGGAGCTTAAGACACATGTTCCTGAAGAGCATCAGAAGTCCATTGTGATGCGATTATCTTGTGGAGCTCTGGCTGGATTATTTGGACAGACTTTCACATATCCACTAGATGTTGTCAGAAGACAGATGCAGGTATAACCCTGTCACTTTTAGGTGATTAGCTGGCTGATGTTTTTTCTCCTTTAGTAGAAGCCTAAATGGATGTGCTTTGTCTTACTTATCTGGTACATAAGCATCTATTAGTAGAAGCTGCATGTATGAATCTACATAATTCCTGTCCACCACATGTTCGTGCACCATTGACTCCCAGAAATTTTTGGAGGAGAAGACCACTGTTATGATTGTGAGTGCTAGAACTGGAATGACGTATACACACACACGTCTACACGCTCACATACACAATATTTAGATTCTCTTATACTTGATGTGCTAGGCAACATTTTGTGTCCTAAGTTGCTCATAAATATTAGGAAGGGGGAAAATCTGAAACCTAATGGGAGAATCTTTACTTTTTTGTCATGACACTCTAGTGCTTCAAGATAAAGCATTATCTGAAATTGACACTAAATAATGTATTCAGACTTTTGCCATAATGCAATTGACTATGCATTATATCCCAAGGCTAATAAAGACTTTTGGCTATTAGATTCCCCATAACGAGTACACCATCTCATTTTTGATGTCCTCTGTCTCCAGTGGAGTGGGGAGGTCAAACTTAGATTGTGAGGCATTTGATTGTTTGAAGTTCATTATCATTACTAAATCTCCCAATTCCTGTATGGGCTTGATTCCGGATTTCCAAATGTTCTTGCTTACTTTAAGATTGCATTTTGGCTATTGGTGTGCTCTACTTTGTGGGAACAACTTTAAAATTCTGAAATCCGGTGACTACAATTACTTGGATCTTAAATATTGAGTTCTTTGTTGAAAATTGTGCAGGTTGAATCTCTGCAGCCCTCTGTTGGTGGTCATAGATACAAGAACACGTGGGATGGCCTCACTTGTATAGTCCGTAATCAAGGGTGGAAACAGCTGTTTGCAGGCCTCAGTATAAATTACATCAAGGTATGTGGTTTCTAACAGATTTCAAACTATTAGCAAACGGGATTGGTTGCTTGAACGTATGACATTGTCTCACTCATCTGTCTAACTTGAATCCGCTCTTTTCCTTTCCTAATCGCGCTGTAGATTGTTCCTTCGGTGGCAATTGGCTTCACAGCATATGATACGATGAAGAATTGGCTTCGCATTCCCCCTCGACAAAAGTCGCAGAATGCGTCTACAGCATGAGTCTAACGAAAATCATGAAGTGGTCCTTCGTTCTGTACAATTGTCCAATGTGGCTTTGTTTGTCCTTTTAAGATGACAGATGAAAATTATTCCCGTCAAACTCTGTTGCATTAATATGTTCCACTCTGAGAAGTGGAAAATACTTTATACAATACCATATGAAATGAAATGTATTCATTATTGTGTGAGTTCTGATTAATTTGGCTGCATCACATTTATGAGATGTCTAAGGTAAAGCTCAAATGATGACCCATTTGTTTAACTTGAGCATAGTCATTTACGGGTTTGTCACCTCTCTTCATAACCAGTTGAATTGGCCGGTTCTTAGTGTGTAATGAACATTCACTACGGGGATGGTCACCATTAGGGCTTTAGAGGGCCTAAGAACAGAAATCAAGGAAAAGAGGAGACATTGAACCCTGTATATTCACCGTGACAAGTACATCAGGAGCTCAGAGTTTAATATTGGGGTGTGAACGTTGTGGACGTGTATGATCTTTGTTTCTGTTAAAAGATACAGAATTTAGCTTCTTAATTTGTTGAAGCGGTGAACGAAAGTGTTCTTTATTACAAAACTTTCAAGGAGTACTCCTAAATACTTCCACCTCCGAACTGATTTTCATTTTCTCTCAAGGACCCTAAGCTTCACGCCACGCTTGAAGTTGAGGACTATGCCGAACTCGAGTTCCAACGGTTTCTCCATATTTGGGGAGTGCCGGAATATGTATTTCCTGTATAAGTGGATCAAAGAGAGTTTGATTTCCTGTAAGGAGAACTTCTGTCCTATGCAGGCACGAGGACCGATTCCAAATGGTATGTGGGCGTAAGGATGCCTCCATTTCTGCTCCTCACAATTTGGATCAAACCTCTCTGGTCTGAATTTCTCTGGCTCGGGGAAGTTCCTTGGGTCTTTCGCTAGAACTCCGAGCGCCAACCAGACCCATGTGCCCTACACGTTGCGATAGGAAATCTTTCACGCACTGTATTCCACATTCTAGCTCACAAAAAAACATGGATGTAAGCAGCACAAGGCACCGATGAAGTGAAGTCAATGTACCTTCGGGAGAAGATAGCCACCTATTTCTACTTCTCTCGATGTTTCTCTTGCGACTAAAGGCGAAACCAGGTAAAACCTCATGGCCTCTTTGATTACCTGCAGCAAAGCAAACAAAAATTAGAGGTGAGAAGCGGAGCCACTGGCGCAAGACATTCGACGTTTGAATCGTTGGCTTGGAATACGAGGACATGTGGTAACGATGAATGGCGAGTTTCAAGATCTTTCCTGATCGAGATAGGGGAATTTTTTATGGAGATCCTGAGCAGTTGGCAACTGGTCACGTGGACCAAACCCGTCGATCTCTTCAAGCAACTTCTTCTCGACTTCTGGGTGTCCGGCAACGAGATAGACCACGGAAGACAGCGTGAAAGACGTCGTCGCTGACCCAGCAAGCAAGTGCTCGTACGTGACTGCACTTACATAGTCCGGGGTGAATGCATTCTTGGCAGCCTTCTCCGACTCTCTAGCGTTGAGTATGAGTGACAAGAAATCCTTTGAACTCCTTTCCTTCTCCTTCATTCTCTTTGACACGATTCCATTAAGCCGACCTGCCAATTCCTTATTAGTCTGGTTGAATTTTCGATCCATCGTGCCAGGAATTCTCTTAAGTATCTGCCTGAAAGGTTCCTGGAGAATAGGGACGAGCAGGCCGAGTATGATCGAGAATGAGCCCGATAAGTCCATCTTGAGCTGTGACGTCGAGTAGATGTGTTTGTTGATGAAATCGCTGACTTCATTGTCTCTGTCGCCGTTGCCTTTTTCATTGGCACTACTCCCGTGACCTTGCTCGGACTGCCCTCTGGAAAGGCCAAAGTCCACACCGAAGGCCGCCTGGCCGATCACATCAGTGGCCAACTTGAGAGAGAGGTTGGAGAATGCGATGTCCTCCTCTTTGAAAGATTGGAGATTCTCCGTTGCCGACTCAATGTACTCCTGCATCGTGGGGACTAAGCTCGCAAGGTGTGACGGCTGGTAAACAGAGAGGATCGTGTTCCTCATTGTCAACCACCTTGCGTCCCTGCGACAGGACTTCTATTAGTGATAATGGAACTGAACTAATGCATGTATACCCTCTTCTGTTCCCCTGCCTTAGGGTGTTTTCGCAAAATCAACATAGGAAAAAGAACATAAATTGCTTGTGAAAAATGGTGTAGACGAGACATTACTTGGTGAAGAAGAGACCCTTTTGGTGCAGGGGGGATGCAGCGATTGGGGAAGGGATGCTTCTATTAGGAATGTCTTTGAACTTCTTTATCCCAACCTCTTTGCAAAGCTCTGCATCTGCTATGATTATCAGGGGTTGCCTTCCCATGTGAAACCTGCTCAGATCATTTCTTAACTTTTGATCAATAATCTACAAGACCTGTTGATGTCATTAAATTTCAAAGTAGGACAAAAAAAAAAAAAAAAAACGAATTGATTCCGAGAAACATCAAAGGGGAACTATTCCTAGTGTAAAGTGACAAATTTATATCCAATCTGCAGGCTGCAATTGGATATGGATTGTTTTCCGACCATCCAAAATGCAGAGGACCAGTCTCCATCATCTGTCCAAGCTTGTTCTTTCCACATCTGTGCACTACTTTTGGCTGTGATCTAGTCAGTCAAGACTTGAACTGATTCAACGCTATCCATTGTATCTCAACAGCATAAAGTTATACCATATCAAGATGCTTCTTGCTCCTTGTCATTCTATTCTCTCATGATGGATTAGCCCGATTAGGACTTTTATTAGGTCCATCGTTAAATGTGAAAAATATCCATATGCCACCATCAAATGATTGACATGTGGAAGTTTCTAGTGACATACCCAATCGTAGGTGCACAAGTTACTCATCCCATGATTACCAAATAACTCGTCGATACGCTAGTAACAGATCCAAAACTAAAACAAATAATTTGAATTATTCACGGAGATGTTGTTGCAACAAGAAATAATCGAGCTCTATTTAACTCACAAATCAACATTTTGAGGACCCATCAGATTTCCGTACCGAGACGTACCACCTCACGTGTATTGAATTTGCAGAGTATTTCCCCTATTGTACAAACATCTATAAGATGACAACTCGACAGCCTACTGCGATCCGAGATTTCACATGACTTCATCAACCAAACTCAAAAGGCCCTATAAACTTCTTTGCATAGCACTCGAGAGGACAAAAAAAGAAAGCTGGACCAGAAATTAGTTCAGTGACACACATGGCACTAGCGCCTCCAACTTTGTCCCTCAAAATATCTTACAAACAAGAACATCGATTTATCGAGTATTTGCAGGGGTCTCGAAGACCATGCCCGGCTGGCTGGTTCGATCGGACACCCCTCCGGTTTCCAACACGTTCTTTTTGCGAATTTCGACCGACCCCACCGGTTTCTCAGCGGTTCGACCGAGTAAAACAGACATCGAAATGTCCAATCTATACCAAGAACAACAAGAAGCAACAGATGATTTGATGACGATCGGACACCGACCTGAAAATAGGGCCATAACGCTTGGCGAGGATGGAGAAGACATCAGGGCCGTACTTGGCCATCAAGGGGAGGTGGCCCACGAGAGGGAAGGCAGGCGGTCCCGGGACCTTCCTCACTCCCCAGTAGGGCGCGTACAGGTAGGTCACGAGGCCCGCCAGAATGGCCAGCCCGGTGAACGCAAGCGTTGACAGAGCAGGAGGGCTTGCCATGAAGGTGGTTCCCATCTCCACCACCCTCTGCAAACTGAACTCCAACATGTTTTCTTACAGAGAGAGAGAGAGAGAGAGAGAGAGAGAGAGAGATGGTGGTTTAGAGAGAGTGAGAGAGCATTTGCTGGTATTTTATATGGAGGATTGGAGGGGTTGAGTTGGGGGTGTCATCACCAGAGCATCTTCTTGGGAGCTCGGCGTTTGTCGGTACATGCATGATTAGGATATTGGAGAAAGTGGGGCTTCCTTGCTTCTCCGTCTTCTTCTCTCTTCTTCTGTTGTTGGTTCTTTTGGGTTGGTGAAGATCATTTTTTAGTGTCGTCTCTCTCCTTTTCGTCATGGGATTCATTGATTTTGCGCTTACGATTTGCCTTTTGCTTTTGCCTCGTGAAGTGGGGGAGTTGTGCGTCTTGCTGTTCTAATCTTCCAACGCACTTAGATTACGGGACTCGAAAAGGCAAAATCAGAAGCCAAGTCATCACCGTCGTAATCGGAATTGATACTGAACTGCACGCGCATTTGGCACGAGCAATCGAGTGGGATTGGGATGGTCAAGGCGCCGTACACTCTTTGGTTTAGCTCTGTAACCTTTTGCCGACTCCGTCGACCTGTTGAACCGAGTTGCTTAATTTCCAAAAAGAGTTATCAATGGTGCTTGAGGACCCCCCTCCCCCTCCTCCCCCCCTTTCTCTCTCTCTCAAAAAGCAAAATGCCAAAATTGATATCATTGTCATCTCGGTGATATCCTTGATCTACAATGATTTCACTTTGGATCCATGTCGAATTTCATAATATTTCCTCCTTTTCTTGTCCCTCTCAACATCTCTGGAAGAGAATCATGACATAGTAGCCGACTAACAAAAGAGCACCCGGAGTGCCAAAACTTGGCACGGAAAGACATTTAAATATTAAAAGTTATAAAAGTAATACTTAAGTGTAAAAATCGGAATAAAATGAATCAATTAAATATCAACGATGAGAAAATCTCATCAAAATGTTGACATGGCAATTTTTCGACGAGGCAAGTGCAAAATAACGTTATTTTGCAAATTAATATGGCTAGACAAGTGAAAAATAACGTCGTTTTACTATTGACATAAATAAATAATTAATATAAAAATTAATTAAACTAAATTTAAAACTTATAAAAAAAAAAGAAAAAAAAGAAGAAGAGGAAGATGGAGATTGCGAGCCCTTGCCGCCACCTCCTTATCATCACTCGAAAGGGCCAGCCAATGATGGTAGGGGAAGGGTTGGCAAGGCTCACAACCTTTTCCCAAATCTAACGAGGGTTGTCAACACTTGCCTAGTCGGGCGAGGGGCCACCGCCCATTGGGGGATCCTCGCCCTAGATTTGGGCAAGGGATTGCAAGCCCTCACTGTCGATTGGCTGGGGTCGCCAGCCCCTAGCCAAGGCTTGATGACCTCGACCAACCCTTCCCCTACCGTCGTCGGCCTTTCTTGGTGACGGTGGGAAGGTAGCGACAAGGGCTCAGCCCTCGCCTTCTGCCTCCTCCTCTCTCTCTCATCCATTTTTTAAAAATAAAATAATAAACATTTTAATTTAATTAATATATATTTTTAAAAAATTAAAAAAGGACAAAACAACGTTGTTTTGGTTCTTCGTTACTAACTTAGCTTTTCAGCTTGCTACATAGGCGAGTTATATTATCAAAAATTATTACATAGGATTTCCGGTTACTTTCGTCAAACTTAGCACTCAAGTGTTCCATTTTAAAAAAAAAGTTGTACTTAAATGTCATTTTCGTAATTTTTGACACTTAAGGTATTTTTTTGTTGGTGCTGGGTTTTAGACTTATGCGGACTCCTATGCAATATCTTGGAAAAGAGCCTCGTTAAATGTGCATTTATTTGAGGGAAATAATTTTTTGCAAAATTAATTTTCTAAACTTCAAGGGTCTGATTTGCTGAAAATGATTAGTTAATGGAAGACTATTTTACGGTCGAAGAAAATATGCACATATAAAATTAAGAAAATGAATTTCTTAACTTGAAAAGGAGAAACTTTTTTTTTTCAAATAGTATTTTTTTTATCATGAAAATTTTTTCCCAAACAAACGCATCTTCAAAGGAACCCATCCTAAGGAACAAAACGAGGGTCTATCCGGTGGTTGTTCCACAAAACTTCTAGAAGAGATTCTCTTTTACGTCTTCATGCATTGGAATAATCTTGTTCGTGGAAGCAATCCTAGGACGAAGATTCCCCCATTACACGTTTTGTCACCTTCCACAATTTCTACATTAAAATCGTTGAAAGCGTGGCATATTTCCTTCTCTCTCCCTTCTGATAATTCTCTCTTGAACTTTGGCGTCATCAATTTGGTGCGTCGCGACGGGATCTTACCAAGTATCTTATTAAACAAGTCAATCGCTCTACGATAGAGTTGAAATTCTCGTCCGATACACTTATCTCGATTCATGAATAATGTATTCGTAATAGCCTCGTCATGACTTTAACTTAGCTATAATCTTTACATACTGCTCTGCTTTAGCAATTTGAACAAAATATGCGACTACTGGCACCAATTGCTAATACAAAATCTTAGGTTTCGAGCTGGATGAGTCACGGCTTTGATCTGAGATAACTTGATTAATTCACGAGGTCTTTCGATTCCTCGCCCACATTCCCAGCCCCAGCATGAGATCCCTGGCCTCCATGACGATTTCGGGCTGGTCGCCAACCAATATTTCTTCCTCCAGATTCCTAGTCATCTGATCTTCGTTAAGCAATTCTTCCAAGATTGTCTAATCGACCGCATATGCGTTTTTGCCTGAGCGAGGAAAGCCAACATTTGTCATTGCTTCCTATCCGTACACTCCATCCGTTGCTCCATCATGAAGATCTGGTCCCCGACTGCTGCTGCTCAAACCTCTCGAGCTCGCTGTCAAGCCCGTAATGACTCTGTTCGACGCATGTGTCATAGTCCGTGAATCCTCCCGTATTCGCGACACTTGTGAGCGGTGCTTGGGGTTATCGAGTGAAGAATGAGAATGCAGAGGGGATGAACACAACTGGTCCGTGGGAGTGGCGTCGGGATGGTTGGTGCCAGGAGTTCTAGGATAGAAAGATATGGTTGGCAAAAAATGCCACACTTGCCAAAAGAAAGTACAAGTGACCGAGAAGGGCCCAAACAGCTGAGATCAAAAGAGGCTACCAATGGAGCGAAACCTGTTTTGTTGGGCGAGCGTGACCATTTGATGTGAAATACCAAAAATGGCGAATCAATGGTTAAGGGACGCAAGAAAGCGACAAAATAGATCGCAACGAGAGCATTGTGAAACTAAGTGGGGGAGAATGTCATCCTCCCGTACTCGTGACACTTGTGAATGGTGCTTGGGGTTATCGAGTAAAGTGTGAGGATGTAGATGGGACGAACACAACTGATCTGTGGGAGTGGCATCAAGACGGTTAGTGCTATGAGTTCTAGGATAGAAAGATTATATCACTTAGAAGCTCCGAAAGCGGGGTTGGTCTCCCGCGCACAAACTGGTCGAGAGCTGATGCCGCTCCCCTGATGAGGCTATGGCAGGCCAAAATCAGTTGTTGAGCCTAAAGAGATTTGTTGTCTCACTTGATGGACTAGACGCCCGAGCGAAGCTAGATGTGGTACGATCTCATACAAAGAAGCTATTTATAGTATTATTCGTTGGAGTAGTTATAAAAGGAAGGCTGGCCTAGCGAATTCTGCTCGCCAGGTGCCGCACGAGTCGATCCGCGGCCAAGGAAACTGTCGGCCCGTGACACATGACTCTCTTTGCAGGATTAGCAGTATAATCAACGATCGACCACAGGAGCGCTAACAACAACGATCTTTCAGGACAGCAACGATAAATAGGTCGTGGGAATACGTAGTACCCACCCGATTTGCTCTAATTTCTTCAATGAATACCGCTAAGGATCCGAGAATTCTCGAGTTTGAATATACTAAAGTGATGAGCTGCACTCCACATATACCTAATGAACACTCGCGGTACCTCATTCATTGAATACACCCTATATCACAAATTCAAGACAGGACATTGAAATTCAGATACTCAACATGATTTTCATTCCACGCATTGCAAATTGAAAGAGTCCAGACCATTCCGTCTCAAGATTTAAACTAGTTCATCTAGGATCAGACCAAGAAAGAACCCATAAGTGATAAATCAACACAGAACAAATTTGAGGAAGGAGATTATCGGGTACATTGCTGTTGAGCTGCCGGATGAAGCTGGAGAATTTGCCATGCTTGAAGTACTTCAGCAGCAGGGTGGTGGAGAATAGGTGGGTGTGTTGGAACTGTGTCTCAGTGCTGCTGCTAATGTTCAGTCGTTTTAGTTTTTTTTTTATTATTCAGTCAAGTTTGTTTATTAGGCGGTTGGTTTGTTAGCTATAGGAAGTGGAACAAGTCTGTTTTGCACGTTTGTGTGCGGTTCCAAAAAAAGTTCTTATTTAGCTTGTACTTGACAATTTTTTTAAAATGAATGAATTTCAATGTTTTTTCATTCATTCTCTCTCAGTATAACTAGAAGTTCGTGAGAATTAGTTGATTATATCAGCAATAACAGGGCGTCCCAAACGATGAAGCTGTTCCTCACCCTACCCCACGACAATCAGGTCCATCGCTGGGTCCTCCACGATCTCGAGTGTTTCTATCAGGAACAGCGGTAGCCCCGCCTTGCCCAGCCCCTCCATGGGCTGCGGGCGCCGTCCCATGTCCAACAAGGCCTCCTCCTCTCTCAAGACGACCCCTCCCTCCATATCCATCTCTCTCTCTCTCTCTCTCTCTCTACTAGCAATCCCTAGTATGGCTTCCTCACATTGTTTTTGCAGGATAGGGACCTTGTTCGACGCTTCCTCACATTGTTTTTGTAGGATAGGGACCTTGTTCGACGAAGTCGAGGTGGTAGTGCTGGTGGGAAACTTGACTTGAAATAGCAGTGGAGCAAGAGGTGCTTTGTCCACATTGAAAAGATGTGAGTGCACACGTGAACGAGATTTAGCTATAATCAACGATCATTATGGTTTATTTATTGAAAAATTCGGATTTTATTTTTATAAAAATAAAGTTTTGTCAAACCAATACGATTGTTCACTAAGAGTTATGGTTTATTTATTTATTATTTATTTATTTAATTCCAAATCTCAAGGATTGTGTTTATTCAAATATAACTTTTTAATCCTTGGAAGGTTGTGTCTGTATGGATATAATTTCTTGTTTTTACTATAAATTACTGAACATGTCTGTTCAATCAAAATCTTCTTCTTCCATTTTTTGTTTTCTTTCAAAAGAATATACAATCATTATTTTCAATTGTTTCCTTGAGAGACCCTGCAGTAATACTAAAATTGCTATATAGTATTTTCCATCACGACTTTGTTGTGTGACCATTAGCAATGTTGTAGGGTAAATAAAGTTTGACTTAATTGTTCTAGCCGATTTAAAGCCATATATTTGTGGTAATTATGGTTATAATTATGGTTAATGGATCAACGAAAGCCAATAAATTAAGATACGTTTTTTCTATTCACGTATCTCTTTTGGATTCATAAATTTCTTAAACTTTTCCGTTCACGTATCTATTGAATTCACGTATCTCTGGATTCATGAATCTCTTGAATTCATGTATCTCTTGATTCATGAATTTCGTGGATACACACGTCTATTTAATTCATGTATCTCTTATGTACATGAACCAAAAATCTCTATAAATAGATGGGAGCATAGGGCTTCATTACGGTCTTTCGGTTTTGGTTTTTCTGACTCAATTCCAAAAAGACTTTGATATACTTTTCTACTCTTATGATTTTTCTGAGTGTGCTGGTTCAATTGAACGGTTCAACTGAGTCCTGTTTGTATAGTGCTAATCCAAACAGGTTCGAGGTGTTGTATTTTGGGAGGCATAGTTCGTGAATCTGCGGAGCACCTTTGGCAAGAACTAATTGTCTTAAGGAGATTCGAATATCCGTACCTCACCTCCTATTTTATGTTATATCTTCTTCTTTTTTCTCCAAGAGTTGTAAGTTTACATAAAAAGAAGAATATTATATAGTTGTTATTGTCTTCTTTACATTGATATTCTGATTACAACAAATGGTTTGCTTTCTCTGGATTATAATTTCCAACAATCTTAAGGCGATTAATTTACTTACTGTTTGTTGTTCTTGTCAGATTATTAAGATGGCTGAAAACAATCAAGTGCCTTTCAATGTCCATAATGTTTCAGGAGACGTTCCTATGGTCAATTCGACCGTTGCTATAGGAGATGTTCAACCCTTAGGGTTTGAATTTGTAGTAGCCAATGTTATGGGCCCTTTGGCTAACACCAATTTTGGTGGTGCGGGTACAAGTCACATGACTGGTACACCTGGGACTGTTTTTCAGAATAGTACAAGGCCAAATGGCTTTTGGCTCCGTTTCTGGAGGGATAGTTCAACAAACCTTGCCAACTATGATGGCAACACCTTCAGTTATAGCTAATGAGAAACCGGAGAAATTCACCAGAGTGGGCTTTAAATAGTGGCAGCAAAAGATGTTCTTCTATCTAACCATGCTCTATCTGACGAAATATTTATCGAAGGTGTGCTCGATATAGTCCAAATGAGCAAGATGTCACAATGCTCGGTGCATTGGAGGCTTGGAAGCATGGGGACTTCTTATGCCGAAATTGTATTCTTAACTGTATAGTGAATTCTCTATATAATGTTTATTGTAATATTATATATGCAAAACAGTTATGGGAGTCCTTAGAGAAGAAATACAAGACTAAGGACGCTAGCACCAAGAAATTTGCGGTTGCCAAATTCTTGGACTACAAGATAATGGATTCTAAATCTGTCATGAGTCAGGTTCAAGAATTACAATTAATTCTAAGTGACATATCTGCTGAGGGAATGATACTTAGTGAATCATTCCAAGTGGCGGCTATGATTGAGAAACTGTCTCTTGGTTGGTCAGACTTCAAAAATTATTTGAAGTACAAAAGGAAGGAGATGAGCCTTGAAGATCTCATTATGCACCTCAGAATCGAGGAGGACAATAGAAGGAGTGCGAATCCTTCTTCTAAGCCAAAGGCCAACATTGTGGAATCTTCCAAATCCAAGCAAGATAGAAAAATGAAGATGTCTTTTCAAGGAAAATGCAAGCAAAAGGAACAGTTCCAGAAATTCCAAGGGACGTGTTTTATATGCAACAAGCCTGGCCATCATGTTAAGGATTGCAAAAAGTGCCCGAAAAAGGGCAAGAACGATGGTGCAGCCCATCAACTGAATTTGACAGAACATGACAATATTGAGAAACTGTCTGCTGTGGTAATATCTGAAGCATCTCTGGTGTCGAACACTAATGGCCGGTGGCTAGACATAGGTGCCACAAATCACATATGTGCAGATAAACATAAGTTCTCATCTTATGAGAAGGCTAAAGAAAATGGGAAGCTTTATATGGCTAACTCTACATCAGCAAAGATTGCCGGAAGAGGAAAGGTGATCCTGAAATTTACATCTGGCAAGGAGGTTGCCCCGCTGAATGTGCTACATATACTAGAGATTCGGAAAAATTTAATTTATGGCCCCACACTTGTCAAGAAGGATTTCAAAGTTGTATTTGAATCTGACAAGTTTGTACTTTCAAAAGGAGGGGTGTATGTGGGGAAATGGTACTTGTGTAATGACCTGTTTAAGGCCAATGTGGCTGTCATTGATGTAAACTCAAAGTATGTGTACCCAAAGACTATTAATAAAGAAAAGTCTTCAGTTTACACTGTTGTGTCTCATTATCTATGGCATGGTAGATTAGGACATGTAAACTATGGTACAATGAAGATAACAACAAATTTGGGGTTAATTCCAAAATTTGAATTGGATGCTCGTTACAAATGTGAGACTTGTGTTGAGGCCAAGTTTGCCAAGAAACCTTTCAAATCCATTGAAAGAAACAAGTGAACCTTTACAATTAATTCATAGTGATCTATGTGATTTAAAGTTTGTAGAAAGTAGAGGTGTAAAGAAGTACTTCATCACATTTGTGGATGACTGTACTAGATTTTGCTATGTTTATTTACTAACTAGCAAAGATGAGACTATGAGTATGTTTGTCAAGTATAAAAATGAAGTTGAAAACTAACTTGATAAACGAATTAAAGTGCTTAGGTCTGATAGAGGAGGAAAATATAGTTCAATCAATTTCAAAGAGTTTTGTGCTAGTTTTGGAATAATTCTCCAAACAATTGTAGCTTATACTCCACAACAAAATAGAGTTGCTGAACAATTAAACATGACACTAAAGGAGATGGCTAACGCCATGCTTTTGAGTTCAGGTTTACCTCAGAACTTGTGGGGGGGCAGTTTTAGCCGCAAATTACATTCTTAATAAAATACCGCATAAAAAGACAAGTAAAACTCCATATGAGTTATGGAATGGAAAGTTGCCATCCTACAATTTTCTAAAAGTGTGGGTGTGCATAATGTGATCTATAATGGTAAGTCTAGATACATTTGTTGTAGACACAATACCGTAAGGCAGTTGCTCTCAAATGAAATCATTTCTTTAGACTTTGTAAAGTTAAAGGATAATATTGCGGATCCGCTGACAAAAGGATTGTCAAAAGAGTAGATAAACTGCATATCGAGAGGAATGGGTTTAAAAGCCTTAACCCAATAAAGAGATTCCAGGGTGGAAACCTAACTTATGCGATTGGAGATCTCATGGTCTAGGTTCAATAGGATAACGCAAATTTTGGAAACTCTAGTATAAGCACTGTTTCTCATTCCTATGATGCAACGATGCTATCCTACAGCGTTATTAAGGGTATGCTATGCATTTAATGATTCCTATAACTTGGAATGTAACATCCAAGTGAGATATGGTAGGATATCTTTAATAGGAATGCACCTATATGCGTGGAGCTGGCCGACTCTATGAAAATCTTTAAAGGCTAGATTTTCTATAGCACGCATGAATCCCGAGAGGTTCAGGGCTGAAAAAACGAACACAACCGAGAACCAATCTTGAATTAGAAATACTCTGTGTGAGGTTTATTATCTAGGCTTACACAAACAACTAACGATTCAAGACTTAGTCCATCGACTAGTTAAGTAAGTCCGATATGCTTTCACTAAAGAAGGTTCGAAGTGAAAGTTACCTATCTTGATGCGGTGTATTTCAACAGGCATGCTCAGATTCCTTCGAGTCAAAAATGTTTTGTTGATCCATTAATGTGAGGGATTGTTGTAATTATGGTTATAATTATGATTAATGGATCAATGAAAGCCAATAAATTAAGATATGTTTTTCTATTCACGTATCTCTTTTGGATTCATGAATTTCTTAAACTTTTCCGTTCACGTATCTAGAATTCATGAATTTCCTAGATTTATATATCTTTTAGTTTATGTATTTATTGAGTTTACGAATCTCTTGAATTCACGTATCTCTGGATTCATGAATCTCTTGAATTTATGTATCTCTTGATTCATGAATTTCGTGGATACACGCGTCTATTTAATTCATGTGTCTCTTCTGTACATGAACCAAAAATCTCTATAAATAGATGGGAGCATAGGGTTTCATTACGGTCTTTCGGTTTTGGTTTTTCTGACTCCATTCCAAAAAGACTTTGATATATTTTTCTACTCTTCTGATTTTTCTGAGTGTGCTGGTTCAATTGAACGGTTCGATTGAGTCTTGTTTGCATAGTGCTAATCCAAACAGGTTCGAGGTGTTGTATCTTGGGAGGCATAGTTCGTGAATCTGCAAAGCACCTTTGGCAGGAACTAATCGCCTTAAGGAGATTCGGATATCCATACCTCACATCCAATTTTATGTTATATCTTATTTTCTTTTTCTCCAAGAGTTTTTAGTTTACATAAAAAGAAGAATATTATATAGCTGTTATCATCTTCTTTACATTGATGTTATAATTACAACAAACAGTTTGCTTTCTCTGGATTATAATTTCCAATAATATTTCCCAACAATTTTAAGGATCTATTTTGCAATAATGGAGTCAAGTGGATCGAAGTTATGAATCAAGGAAGAGAAGATTCTTCATGAGATTCGTTCAACAATCATTTTTTTAAGGTTTTGTTATGGATAAATGTATGTTTTCATCCCTCTTATGGTAAAAAATCATGAAGACCAAAGATCCTTAGCTTTGAATTTTTGCATTATTATCCGTTTACTGTTGGTATCAAAGCGTGGTAAAAGATCTCATGATTTTTTTTTATTATTGAAAATCATGGTTTACAGATGAAGATTCGTTTGAAATGTTCTCGGAGGATTACGTAAGAGGAAATCCAAATGGAGCAAAAAACGGAGAAAATTGACGAAAATATGCGAAAGGGGAGAAGGCACATGAATCCACGCGCCCACACGTGCTCCACACGCGTGTTGGACATCATGCGCATGGAATACACACGGAGTCCACTCGCCTCGCCCCAACGGGAATAAAGGCGCATGCAATTATGATTCTGCCCTCGCTACTTATTTACCTTTTTGCCCTCTCCAATGATTATTTACAATTCTATCTTCTCGCTAAATAATTATGATTCTGCCCTGACCAATTATTTACTATTTTGCCTTTGTCTATTAAATTTATGATTTTGGCCCCTTAAAATTATGATTTTATAGTTTTTCCCTTACGTATTAATTTGCAGTGTTGCCCTTGCGTGTAATTTGGTGAAGTGGATACTATCTTGAGTATTAGAATTCAAAACATAGTGGGGGTTCTTCTTTCAACCAATGTAAGTACATGGAAAAGATTATATCTTCGTTCAAAGAAATGAGTACTCTCTTTGATTTAGTATTAAATTAATTATAATACTGGGGGAGTGGCAGCACAACTTGAATACGCAAGTGTTATGGGGTCACCGATGTTAGTTGGATTATAAGTGTGGGTGATAAACAATCCACTACTTGATGGATCTTCACATTTGATGGTTCTGCTGTTTCTCAAATGTGTATAACTCACTCAACTTTGGAATTGAATCATTACTCTAGCAGCAACTAGGAAAGAGGTTAAATGGATTTGGAATTTGTTATTGGATATCAAATTATGGCTTAGTCCCATGCCTCCTATTTTTATTTATTGTGATGGTTAGGCTACTTTGGCAATGACTTATAGTAGCACTTAAGCTTTGTTTGGTTTAGGTTAGCAATGGGCTTTGGGACTCTAAAATCCATTGGCCAAATGCAAATGCGTTTGGTTCATTTTTTCCTCAACTTTAGGGAAATACAATTGTATCTCCAAAGGGCTCTAAGACCTTTAGCTCAAAACAGGTTTGAAGGTCTTTTGGGAAGTTGCATTCTCAGAATGCAAGTCTACCCTAATTTACTGTTCATCTTCTTCGAAGACAGCCGCACATAAAAGTTGATTAGAGGCTGACAGGGTCGCACTCGCCGGCAATTGCTGCCTGGGGGTCACCGAGCTCAGTGACCACCGCTTGACCTTAG
Organism: Eucalyptus decipiens; assembly: GCA_014182575.1. Classification (NCBI taxonomy): domain Eukaryota; kingdom Viridiplantae; phylum Streptophyta; class Magnoliopsida; order Myrtales; family Myrtaceae; genus Eucalyptus; species Eucalyptus decipiens. The sequence continues at coordinate 8,189,832 of CM024611.1, read as the reverse complement.
GCGACGCTTGGGTCATGCGACCTAGGCAACTGTTGGCACGCAACCTTAGGCAAGGCCATTCGGTGGCCAGATTAGGCAGCCAGTGGTTGAAATCCCAAAAAAAAATGATTTATTTTTTTAAAATTTAGTAAAGTCCTTTATAAATGTAATTTTTATCAAATGGCATTTAAGTCAAAGTTGTTTCTCAATGCACTTTAAAATTACAATTCACCAAATGACATCTACATTTTAGAAAACCCATTTAGCCCAAAGGTATTTGCATTTTTCCAATGATATTTCTCCAAAGCTCAACTAAATGAGGTATTATAATGGTAAATCTAGACATATTAATCTAATATATAAATATGTGAGATAATTGATTAAAGATGGTACCGTAATAATTATCTATGTGAGGTCAAGCAATAGTTTAGCCGATCCCTTGACAAAGGTTTTACGATGAGAAATGGGGCTAAGACCCTTTAATTAAAATCACTACTAATTATAACTCGACCTTTTTATAAAACATCACTTGTTACAAGGTTTAATGGGTAAGAATAAGTTACTGAATGTGATTGTTCGATATTGACACTAGCCTTGATATAAAAAGTCAGTGTTGTCTATTACGTTTTGTAGGTTGAATTAAATTCTTAATAAAGTATAATACAAATTTGTAATGTGTTAATAGTAACAAAAACACATGATAGATATTTTGCTTAAATGAGCTTAGGAGTGGTGCTACTTCTTAAGAAAGTTAAGGTTGCTTTCTAGAAAACTAATGAAACAGGATCAAGCACAACATCATAATAGTGTAGAGTAATATAGAACTTCTCACTTATTGTATGTGTGGTATGTCTAATTCTATTATTTAAAAGTACAAATTTAAAACCCAGTTACTTGTTACTTTGATAGAGTTTTGAAATATTTGTGCTAAGTAAAAGTTTAACTTGAAAGAGAACTTTTTGTGTGTATATTAATCTCATGAAAATTTTCGCTATATATTTTTAACGTTTTATTTTTGTTTTATAAACAAAGTAAGGGCTTATTGGTAGTTTGTTTGTAAAACAAACTAAAATGTGCCTTATCTCACATCGAAAAGATGTAAGTTCGTAGGTGGATGAAATTTAGCACTATCCAATGATCATTATTTTTTATTTGTTGGAAATTTAGATTTATTTTTATAAAAATTAACCAAAATGTTTTGTTGAAACAATGTAACTGTTCGCTAATGAGTTGTGGTTATTTTTATTTATTACTTATTTAATTCCGAATTTTATTATTTCTTCAATGGTTATCTTAGAGATTAGACCTGTTCAGACATAACTTCTTAATCCTTGGAATGTTGTGTTTGTTTGGACATAACTTGTTGTTTTGTTATAAATTATTGAACATATTTGTTCAATCAAGATCTTCTTCTTCTTCTTCCCTTTCTCGTTTTTTTTTTCCAAAAAAATATACAGTCATATTTTTAATCGTTTCCTTTGAGAGATCTTGAAGAAATACTAGAATTTCTATATAGTATTCTCATTAAGATTTTATTGTATCTTAGAGGAAATTTATCAATGATTATTAGCAATATTGTAGGGCAAATTAATCTTTAAAAGAAGTGATATTGTGTCTTAAAGTTTGATTTGATTGTTGATTCCAAATCGAAGTCATAAATTTCCTAACATCAGCAGACTCAGCACGGGAGCATCATCTTATTGGGAGCTTGGCGTTTGTCGGTACATGCATGATTAGGACAATGGAGAAAGTGGGTCTTCCTTCACCCTTGGTCTTCTTTTGGGTGGGCGAAGATCATTTTGTAGTGTCTTTCTCCTTTTGGTCATGGGAATCATTGGTTTCGTGCTTGCGAATTGCCTTTGCTTTTCCTTCGTGAAGTGGGGGAGTTGCGTGTTCGTGCCGTTCTAATCTTCCAACGCACTAGATCATGGACCCGAAAAGGCGAAAGTCAGCAGCGAGTCATCACCGTCGAAATTGGAAGTCGATACTGAATTACACGCGCATTTACCACGAGAAGTTGAGGTGGGACGGTGAAGGTCAAGGCATCGTACCTCGTAGGTTTAGCTATGTAACCTTTTACTGACAGCATCAAAGTCTTGAATCGACTCACTCAAGTTCCGAAAAGAGTTTACTGATGGTGCTTTAGAGGCCCCTCTCTCTCTCTCTCTCTCTCTCTCTCTCTCTCTCTCAAAAACACACGTAGAAAGCAAAATCCCATACTTGATATTACTGTCATGTCGGTGATGTACTTGATCTGTGACAATTTCACCGTGGATCCACGTCGAATTTCATATTTCCTCCTCCTCTTGTCTCCTTCTCTTGTCCCTCTCAGCATCTCTGGAAGAGAAATCGGACATAGTAGCTAGTTTCTAGACACGTCCGGGCTCCCCAGCAATATCTTGGAAAAGAGCCTCATCAAACGTATATTTGTTTGAGTGAAAGGATTTTTCGCAAACTAATTTTTTGGACTTTAGGAATTTGAATTGCTGAAAATGATGAATCAATACTTGTTTGAAAGATCCGCTTTTTTGGACTTTAGGTCAAAGAAAATATAAAGATTCATGTTTAAGAAAATATTAAAATTAAGAAAATGAATTCCTTAATTTAAAAAGAGAAAATCATTTTTTTCGGAAAATATCTTCTTTCGTCATGAAATTTTTTCCTTAAACAAACGCATCATCAAATGAACCCATCCTAAGGGATAAAATGAGAGTCTATTCAGCGGTTGTTCGGCAAAACTTAAAGAAGAGATTCTCTTTTATGTCTTCATGTATTGGAATAACCCCGTTAGTGAAAGCAAACCTAGGACGAAGATTCCCCCATTGTACGTTTTGTCTCCTTCCACGATTTTTATGCTATAATCGTTGAAAACGTGGCGTTTTCCTTCTCTCTATTTTTGATAATTCTCTCCAACTTTGGCATCATCAATTTGATGCGTCCTCACGGGATCTTGCCAAATATCTTATTAAACAAGTCGATCCCTTTTATCTTCTATCTTCGACTCCACGATCAAATAAGAGTTAGTAACCTATAAGTTATGATAGAGTTAGTAACCTAAACATTATGATAGAGTTTAACTAAGGTAAATTTTCCATATCCAATATGGCTTTCAGGTTTCAAGCTGAACGGAGTCACGGGTTCAATCTAAGATAATCTGATTGATTCATGAGGTCTTTCTATTCCTCGCCCGCATTCCTACCCTCGGGCATGACATACTTGGCCTCCATGTCGATTTCAGGCTGGTCGCCAACCAATATTTCTTCCTCTGGATTCCCGGTCATCAGATCTTCACTAATCTTTCCATATTGTTTCTACGTGCTCTGTTTTTGCGCATTCTGTACATGCGATTACCTACGCCAATTGCTAATACAAAACCTTAGGTTTCAAGCTGGATGGAGTCACGACTTCAATCTGAGATAATCTGATTGATTCACGAGGTCTTTCGATTCCTCGCCAGCATTCCTACCCCCGGGCATGACATACTCAGCCTCCATGTCGATTTCGGGCTGGTCGCCAACCAATATTTCTTCCTCTGGATTCCCGGTCATTAGATCTTCACTCAACAATTCTTCTAGGATTGTCCGATCGGCCGAATCTATGTTACCTTCTACGTGGAAGTATTGAATCACAAAACTAATTGTAGGTGCACGAGCTAGTCATCCGACGATGACTGAACAACTTCTGCATACGCTATCAATGGATCCAAAACTAAACCAAATAATTATTCATGGAGATGTTGCAACAACACGGAATAATCAAGTTCTAGACCCATAAATCAGCGTTATTTGACCCCATCGAATATCTGAATCGAGACAAATCATTTCACATGTGTTGAGTTCGCAAAGTATTCCCCCTATTGTACCTGTAGCGAGATTTGTACATAAACATCTATGAGATGACAACTTGAGAGTCTGCAGCGATCCAAGATTTCACATGACTTCATCAACCAAACTAAAAAAGGCCCTAAACATCTTTGCATAGAACACATGAGAGAACAATAAAGAAAGAATAGACCAGAAACAGATTCAGTGATACACATTCAAATTAGAGCCTCCAACATAGTCCCTCAAAAAACCTTTCCAAATATATGTGGACATTAGGGGTGTAGAGAAGAATTTGGGATCGTCCAGACCACTCAAACAGGACTAGACCGGTCCAAAATTGGCGATTCCCAAGGGGACTAGTCCAGATTCTGATTCTAGGTATAGAATCATCCATTCGGACCGGACTGGTATATATAAATATATATAATTTTAATAAAAAAATTTACATTTTCATATCAAAACTCTAGTATCTTCTTAGTCTCTCTCCGTCTCTCGTCTCATTCATCTCGCAATCCCTATATAGATTCCTCTAAATCATCATGACAACTCCTACCTCAACATAGTTTCTAAGGCTATGTCCAACATCTCCAACTTCTTCTCATCCATTTGAAATAATTATGGAGTAGGGGCCAAATATCGGCCACGGCAAATGACATAGTTTCAAATTTGATTTTTGTAAATGGTTGATATCGGAAAGAGACTTATCGCAGGATGCATTCTATATTGGATATTGAGGAGGTGTCTTGGATGACTCAGGTAACTCAACGTTTCGAATAGACTCCTTCCAAAGCTAGCCTTGCTAGAAAGCTATAAAAATAAACACGTACACAAACAAATCATGGTAAAGGAAGGTGAACTGCTCTACTTTGGACAGCATGAATTTATTGAGGACATTTCAACCAATTTCATGGACTCACCCAAGAACCAAACAAGGCAGTCCAGTTCTTGAGCGGGTTGGGAGCGATTCATGAACCAACGGTTGGTTCCCGATTTCAATTGGTCAAGACTGGTCCTTAGTAGGCAGTCTCCAATATCAGGATGGGAACAATCACCCCTAATGGCCATCAATATCTTGAGTTTTTGTAAGGGTCTCAAAAACCATGCCGAACCAGCTAATTCGATCGGATGCCCCTCAAATTTCCAACACGTTCTTTTCGTAAACTTCTACCGATCCCACCAGTTTCTCAGCGGTTCAACCAAATAAAACAGACATCAAAACGTCCAATCTTTAGCAAGAACAACGAGAAGCAACAAATGAGCTGACGATGATGCTCAGACACTGACCTAAAATAGGGCCATGACGCTTGGCGAGGATAGAGAAGACATCGGGGCCGTACTTGGCCATCAAGGGGAGGTGGCCCGCGAGAGGGAAGGCAGGCGGGCCGGGGACCTTCCTCACTCCCCAGTAGGGCGCCTACAGGTAGCTCACAAGGCCCATCAGAATGGCCAGCCCGCTGAACGCAAGCGTTGACAGAGCAGGGGGGGTGGGCTGTGATGAAGGTGGCGCCCACCTCCATCACTCTCTGCAAACTGAACTCCAACATGTTTCCAGAGAGAGAGATATGGTGGTACAAAGAGAGAGCTTTTGCCGGTCTTTTATATGGAGGATTGAAGTGGGTGAGGTGGGGTGCCAGCACCGGAGCATCTTATTGGGCACTTGGCCTTCGTGTGCACTTGCATGATTAGGGGATTGGAGGAGGTGGGGCTTCCTTGTTGGTCTCTTTTTCTAGGTTGTTTAAAGTGTTGGTGGGATCATTTAGTCTCCTTCCGTTAGGTCGTCAATGCGTGATTGGAGCTTACAAATTGCCTTTGGTCTTGCGTGATGTGGGCGAAATAATGTCTTGTTCTAATTTTCCAACAGACTAGACTATGGACACCAAGGCAGAAGCAAGTCGTCAGTGTCGAAATTGGAAGTCGATGCCAAATTGCACGCACATTTACCACGAGAAATCGAGGGGAATTGTGAAGTTGAGGCACTGTGCTTCTTACGCTTAGCTATGTAATCTTTTGCCAACTCCATCAAACCCTTGAATCAACTCGCTCACGTTCCAAAAAAGAGTAAACTGGTGATGCTTTCGAGGTCTCTCGCTCTCTTTCTCACTCATATAGAAAGCAAAATCCAATCAGTAATTTCATCGTCTAACCCCTCATGGCATTTGTCCAATAGTTTTCCCATCTAGAATTTCTGGTTCCAAATACTGCAGTTACAACTCTGTTAAATAATCCGGATTCTTCATCCCCCGTGGAAGAGCCATCTCTCGGCGATGTACTTGATCTTCGACAATTTCACCTCAGGTCCACATTAAACGTTCGCAATGTTTCCTCCTTTCCTTGTCCCTCTCAGCACCTTACACATTTGGAATAAGAAAATCCCCCTAAGGCAATTTATAAGGAGGTAGAGACTCTAGAAGGAACAGAACCAGGACATAGGAAGCAGGTTTTGGACACTTCTGAGCTCCTCTGCAATACATTGGATCCGATTGCTGTTCAGCAATACTTCCAGAATAGATTCCCTTTTGTGTCTTCATGCGTGGGAATCATCTCGTCCGGGAAAGCAATCCGAGGATAAATATTCCTCATTGCCTGTTTCGTCTCCTTCCACAAAACGATGTTCCACAGCATCGGATGCAGTTTGGAACGACGTTAACCGATGATCGCTGAATGCGGGGACATTTTACATTTTACATCTCGCTCAGCTTTGGCCTTCATCAGTTTGGCGTATCTCGACGGGATCTTTTACAACACAAGTGAATCGATCCTCCTGTATTCTATCTTCAACTCCGAAATTGGTATTCCTAAGTTATAATCTTTACATACACCTTTACATCAGCACTCTGTACGATACATACAACTACCTGTGCCAACTGCTATTACATAACCTTAGCCGGCTGAAGTACCTAGCCATGATGTACTGAGTAGACCCTGTTCTATCTAATCTGTTTGACACAGCCTCTCACCACTCTTCCATGAATTCATCCTGCCGTAATGAGCTGGATGGAGTCACGGCTTCGAGTTGAGATAAGTCTTGCGATACCTCGCTGGCATTCCTTCGCCCGGGCACGAGATCCTCGGCCTCCATGTCGATTTGAGGCTGGTCACCAACCAATATTTCTTCCTCCGGATTCCCAGTCATCAGATCTTCACTCAGCAATTCTTCCAGGATCGTCTGATTGACAGCTTCTGTGTTGCCACCTCTTGTAGCAGGAACTGGAGCTGCACTCAGTTCATTCACGTCGCTGCTCGATTCGTCATCCAAGGCAGCCGAAAACATTGTCTGCATTTCCGACTCCAAGTTGACCATTTCCTCTTGCATGGGGATCGCACTATCTCCTGCTCCACCACGGCCTAGAGCAGCCACCGTGACCTCATCTTGCAGATTCTCCAGGCTTGGTGTAGCAGTCAGCCGGCGCTTGTGTCCAATTTCAACTCCTCTGATATCCCTTCCACGAGCATTTCTCTGCATGAGTTGCCGAATGAAGGACGGGTTATTGCATGCTTTAGCGAGGAAAGCCAACATCTGCTGTTGCTTCCTCTCAGTACGCTGTATCCGTTGCTCCATCGCAAAGATATGGTCCCTCGACTGCTCCTGCTGCTGCCTCAATCTTGCAACCTCGGCCACCAGCAAGCCCCTGTCTCTCCTCAACCTCTCCAGCTCGCTGTCGAGCCCGTAATGACCCAGTTCAATGCATGCTCCTCCTTGCTGGCGTGGGCTATGCGAGATGTTCCGCCTCCTCTTGATGGTCTTCAAGAGGTGTCTCTGCCCTCCTAAGAATCCTTCGTTGGCAAACTCCCACCGATCCGGATCCACCTTCCTGAAACCCTGCATCCATTTGCGGCAGACCAACAACAACGGTAAGCAACATCCCGACATAGTAATCATGTACTATGACGGGCAGATCAGGTATGGATTGAATTCAGCAAACGTACGTCAAAATTCGGTCAAATCTTAAGACCAACTTCTTTTTTCCGGATGATGATCTAGTAGAGAACCAAACATCGGTGAGCACGATTAGCAGAACCCAGCACACGCGCCGACGTATCACCCGAAATTACCAGCATAATCGTCAACAGACCAAGAAGCACCTAGCAACAGACATGCTTCAGAACGACTTCGACACCACTCGATTCGGCTGGCTCTTTCGATGAACAACGCTAAAGATCCTAAGAACTCTCAAGTTTTGGTCTTTACTAAAACTTGCAGTATCATACTCATCGGACACACCCTGCATCGCGAATCAAGACAGGACGTTTCGAAATTTAAAGCACCCGATTCGATTTTCTTTTATAGCAAAATCAACTGACCCATAAGTGACACGAGATGACAAATCGAGAGGAACGGAGATTATGACGTACGTAGGTGTTGAGCTGCCGGATGAAGCTGGAGAAGTTGCCGTGCTTGAAGTGCTTGGGGAGCAGGGTGGCGGCGAACTGGTGGGCGTCCCAGACGATGAAGCTGTTCCTCGCCTCGCTCCACGACACGATCGGGTCCGTCGCCGGGTCCTCCACGATCTCGAACGTCTTCGTCAGGAACGGCGGCGGCCCCGCCTCGCCCAGCCCCTCCATGGGCTGCGGCTGCGGCGGCGGCTGCGGCGGCGTCGGCGGCGGCTGCCCCACGTTAGACGACGCCTCCTCCTCTTTCGGGACGACCCCTCCCTTCATCTCCATCGCTCCTCTTTATCTCTCTCCACTAGCAAATTCCTCGCGCAGCTCGTTTCTTACATCGCGGGAGTCCGTTCGGGGAAGTCGAGGTTGGAGTTCCGGCCGGAATGGGCGTTGAAATAGCGGTGGAGCGAGGTAGAAAGTTCTGGAGGCCCGAGGCGTGGGCCGGGGACGGGAGTCGGTGGAGTGGAGTAGCACGCTGCCACCGAGACGATCCTCCTTCGACTAGACACGTGTCCATCTCCCGTCCCTCCGATGCAACAAGAATCTTATCGGTAATTATCACTATCGACTATTAAAACAGCTTAAATTATTAGATATCCCTTCTTTCAATGCCATTTTTGTCGAACCGGTGCGATCTATTTGAAAGACTTAAACTATTAAATAAATATGTGATCGAATATTATATCTATCACTCATTATGAATTTTTCTTTTTTTGGTAATATTAAGTTTCTTATGAAAATGTCGTGAGTGAGATGTTAGTTACGTTACTTAGTTGAAGAAGAGACCCTTTCAGTGGAACGAGGACGCATGCAACTAGGGGTAAGTGGAACGAGGATGCATGCAACTAGGGGTGAGTATGATTTCAAGGTATAATCTATAATTTGAAAATCGAATCGGTAGAAATATGTCTGGTTCCAGATTCCGAGATATGCAAAGTAAATTTCAAATTTCAAAAGTTAAAAAACATGTTTCGATGAGTAAGTTATGGATTCTGAGGTAATGGAACCTAAAACTTGAAATATTTAATCTAGAACTTGAAATGGGCATTTGTGTTTTTCTTAGTCTATGTGTTCACACAATCCTATGGCATTCTATGGCATTTAATAATGAGTGTATAATCTAGAATTATTATTCCGAGCTTTTATTTTATGACTAAGAGTTTTATTTTGTTAATGTTTCATAATTTTCATGTATCTAAATATAAATTATGGTATTTAAATTATAACAAGCGGTAGTTATTAAAAGTATTGATTTACTATAATTATTCAATTAATAATAAATGTGGAATCTTAGGGGCGCGTTTGGTAGATGATTTTTTCGGTCGAGGTAGAATTTGTATGAAATTCGAAATCATTCACCTCGATTGGGATCGTGATCGTGCGCCGACTCGGGCACTTTAGGATCGGATTGGATCGCCAAAGCACCTAAGACTTCGCCTTACGATCATAGAGAGAGAAATGATCTAAAAGAGTGATTATTTTTATTGCGGAAGTAGCGGATGTTTACAAAAAGGAGAACCCTTGAACCGATTCATCCAGTGAAAAAACGTGTTTGGTAAATAAAAGGCAATGACTTAATCTTCGTCTATGGTTTCGCCCAATTTCGATTCGGAATAGAATCGAGCGACGTCCTCGTCACTCTCGGCTTAGCGGGCAACCTTGCGGGCTTTGGCACGAGCGTTTGATAACGTGTTCGATTGAACTCGATTGGCATGCGGCTCGGTCTTCGGCTTGGGCTGTGCTCCAAATTATTTTTTAAAATTTTTAAATAATTTTTTCTACTTTTTTACTTTTTTTCTTTTTCTTTTCTTTTCTTTTTTTCTTTCTTTTTTTTTTTCCTTTTTCTCCTATTTTTCTTCTTCTTCTTGTAGTCGGTCGCCAAGGCCTTTGCAACCTCGGTCGACATGAACATGTTGGATCGCCGGTGTCGAGGGCATAAAGCGGGCGACCTCACTCCAGAGCGTCGCCGATCGGGCTTGGACCGCCCTCTCAATCCGGAGGCCGCGCGAGGCTCGTCGGGGCGGGCGAGGTCCGCTTTGGCCACTTACTCGCGTAGTCAACCTCTTTGGAAGGACGGCTAGGCGAGCTCGGCCAATGGCCGCCTCGGGGCCCTCGCCCGGCCTCGGCGAGGCTCGGCCGGTGGCTTGATCCCCCGTCGGGTGAGCCTCTTAGGTGAGCTTGGATCGGACCTCGCCTTGGCTGGCAAGCCTTCTGGGCGAGCTCGCCGGACCGGCGGTTCACGGGACCGGCGACGGGCGGTGACGGGCGACGGTCGCGGGATGGCGAAATGAAAGACCTCTTGGGCGGAGAAGAGTTTTATTGTGTTGATTCTTTTTTTTGATTCTCTTGAGCTCTTGGACGCCTTCATGGCTTCGACCTGCGTCAACTTTTTTTTTTGGATTCTCAAATCTTCTCCCTTGTCGAAACCTTGATTCGTAAAGTCTTCGGGAACAAAAATTTTACCAAACGCTCAAGATTATCTTCTCATCCCAAACCGATTCTTCTTTGCTTTGTTGCGCGTGTCCTTGAACAAAAATTCGCTTCTTGGCTTGACATTTTTCCCATCAGTTGGCGCTCTTCAATCTCTTGGAAACGGATCTATTTAACGGGCCACGTCGCCAAACAGGACCTTGAATAGTAGACTTACTCGCTCGCCTAACTTTGTAATAAGGTAGGTTTGTATTGCGGAAGTTTTACTAGAAAGATAGAAATTAAGTTCTAGAATGTGAATGGTAGATTTCAAGTTCTAAAAAATGAGAAACTTATTTCAAAAGACGGTTTCAGATTTGATGTAAAATTTGTATGAAATTCAAGATCATCCACCCTCACATGCAACAATTGGAAACGAAGTGTTTCAATTGGGAATGTCCTCAAACTGCTTTATCCCCAATCTCTCCGCAGAAAACCCGCTCAGATGAATTCATAACTTTTGATAAGTAATGCATTTGACCTGCTGCTGTTCGCATTGAATGTCAAGAGAGAGCAAAAATTCGATTTCGGCAACCATCGGAGGGGAATTTATATCGAGGGTGACGGGAAACAGCAATGACAAACAGCCAAATGAGTTGATGATGATGCTCGCGATGATGAGACACTGACCTGAAAATTGGGCCATAGCGATGACGCTGGGCCAGGACAGAGAAGACCATCCGGTCCGGGCGGTGCTCGGCCCATCAAGGGGAGGCGGCCCGCAAGATATAAGGCAGGTTGGGCTAAGGCCCATAAGTGCTCGCGGCCGGCCGTAGGCTGAATTGGGCCGAGCCCAGCACACCATAATGATTCCACAATTTTTTCTCTTCTCTTGAGGGTTTAGCGGGATTATCGGTCCACATCGGATCCCGACGACATCAGAAAGAAGGGACCAAAAAAAAGGTACATGAAAAGGGCGCATCGCAATGTACCACAGCCCGCGCATCATTTTCAAGTCCCTTATAAAAGCAACACGAATCTCACGTAAATACCCCGTGTCGGGAGTCATGTATGTTTGCTAACCATGTCGAGATCCTCCTATCTAGGAGTACAAGTGAATTACTCGACGCAAGTCGACACTCGTCCACGCGAACAACTTGCTAGGCCCTTAAGAGAATGCGACGTTTCCTCCGCCTATGCTCTGCTTCTTCAATTCCAAATGTTTATTTCGTCCCCAAATCGAACCGTTGTATTCAGCGAAGATCGACTCAGCCGGGCGCATTAAAAATCCCGAGCAATCCCTTAACGTTTATGAGGAAGGGGAAAATGTCCAAAAAGCCCTCGACGCAAAATAAATTTCCATTTTTCTTTTTTTTTTTTTATGTGGAGGGGGGGACAGCCAGCAGATGCGCCGTACCAAAAGATGGTACCGGGCGGAAAACCATTACGTGCAAACTTCACCTTGTCCCCAGTACAGGCCAGCCCTCTCAGAAGTGGTCCACCCCGGAAATAGAAATTGAATATAAACCGAGGTTAAGAATCGAGCATTGCGAGTCATTAAATTCTCCCTGTGAGTTTTAAACCATTACGGTACGATAAGAATGCGGTGGTGGTGGTGGTGGTGGTGGTGGTGGTGGGCTCTTGAGTGCACGTGAGGCTCGTGTCATTTAATGTAATCGGACAAGGAACGAGGGCGGATGACACGTGAGGCCGCGGTCAGCCCGCGTGAGCTGGCAACCATCACCACCCCTTCCCTGCCGATCCATTCGCTCCGGAGTCCGTGCGGATCCCCACCGAAAAGTCTTCCCCGTTCTCTTCGATCTCAAGTTAACTCCTCGTTTAAAAACATCGTTAATCAAAATGACTCCTCCCCCCGGGAAAGAAGCATTCGTGGCTTTAGGTGGGTGTTAAACTAATCGTTCGCTAAATCCAAGGTTTGCACGCCCTCCCTCGCTCGCTCGGTGTGACATTTGGGGATGAATTCATACCGTAAGGTCGCTCCACCTCGCTTCGTTTCGATCGTGGCGCATTTATAAAGTCCGAGGTCGCGAAAATGGGTATGTTTCGCCGGTTAATTGTTCGCTAAATCCAAGGACGGACTGTAATCGTTGCCCGAGTATACATTTAGCTGAATTATGAACGTGAGTTTGTGTTCATAATTTGCTAAGGAACTGATGGAGGTAGTTTGGGGATACAATGGTGAGGTTGCGATAGATCTGCCAATTTCCATTCGCATTTTTACCAAAGTTAAAAGTTCATAATTTGCTAAGGAACCGACCGGACATGAGCGTGCTTAATTGGGCGGCTCCGCTCGTACGGGAAAATCCCGTGGCGCGACCCGCCAAACATATGCCTCGAGGGGCCGACCGGCCGACGCGGGCAGGGGAGCCGGAGCGAAGGACTGAAGGCAACGTCGTCTCTTCTCCATCTTTTTGTCCTTTTGTCATTGGCTTCCTTTTCTTGTATATTTGTTGAATTTTTTTTTTTTTTTTTTTTTTTTTGGGTGGGTGGTTGGGGAGGAGTAAATACGGAGAGAGAAAGAGGGGGGGAGCAAATAGGTAGGTTTAGCGTGAGGACGGGCACTGTCGACTGAGAGCGCCGCTGCTCTGGGTTTCTGCCGGGTCTTCTGCGAGGATCGACATTCAATGATTTCGTCTGCGTGCATTCGCTCCTTTTGGGGATCGATCAGGAGTCAAATTCTGGCCATAAAGAAGTGGGGGCCGGGGCGAGTGGACCGAGGACGTGACGTCGCATGGTGACGGCCGGGGGAGTGCTTTGCGTGCTAGCGTCGCGTGCATGGGCCGGTGTTGTCGGGGGCGACCGCGGGGACGTTACCGTCGTCGCTCGTCGCTCGTCGCTTTCGCTCCTCCGTTTGCCGCCTCCCGCCCGTGTCGCCGCCGCCGCCCGCCGCTCTCCTCACGGCTCTCGGCTCTCGGCTGGAAGGAGCGTCCACGGCGGGATTGTCGAGATCCTTGGATTCCTTCCCGCCCCCTCCGTGTACCGTCGTATTAAAGAAGCACGAACCCCCCGCTTGTCCACTGTGACGTTTTGTGCGTTGCCACGTTACGAAAACGTGACTCGACGGTTCGTTTTCAATTAGACCATAGAATTGTTCCAAGTACGATTTGCAAGGTGTCCAAAAAAAAAAAGTACGATTTGCCAACTTTAATTTAAAACGAGCTAGAGGGAAGCATTATGCGAGGGCAAATCGAGCATAGAGAGAGACATCTCAACGGAAAATCACGTGGTGAAGTATCGTAATTGATTTGGTGGATTATGGTTTGTTTGGTGGATCTGTTCAGTTACTAAGATTAGGTTTAATACACAAATAATCCTAAATTGATATATCGGTGTACATATACCCCAACTAATTTTAATGTCATAAAAACTTCCAAATCATTCGATTTGTGCCATATTTTTACCCAATCTAGTGCATTTAGAATGATAGGTTCTAAGTTTAGTCTAGATTTCATATCAGTTTCACCCGAAACCCTTTATCACAAGTTTTGGGGTTAGTTCCGGATTCTACTCAAGTTCCACATGTATTATTATTTGAATGATTATAGTGAATTAGTCGGTTTCAAATTATATTCAAGTTCAATATATATTATTATTTAAATGATTACAATGGATTATCACCATTAATGACTACCACCTGTTGTTATAATTTATTGATCATAATTTATATTTAAACACATAAAAAATATGAAACATTAACAAAGTAAAACTCTCGGTCATAAAATAAAAACTCAAGCTAGTGGTTCTAAATTATATACACATCACTGAACACTTTAGAATACTGTAGGATTGCGTGAAGATATGAATCAAGAAAAACACAAAAATTTTAGGTTATGAGATTTGGATTCCAAGTTCCAACCAATTTAAAATTTGAAACTTACTCATTGAAACAAGTTGCCTAAATTTTGGAACATGGAACCTATTTGCATACCTTAAAACTTGAAACCGAACAGATTCTCACTTTCCTGCTTCTCAAGTTTCAGATTCTATCTTAAAAATATACTCAACTTAGGTAATACCCATACCGCATTTACGCCAAAATTAATTTTTGTGTTGTAAAAACTCCAAACTGTTGCATACATGTCAAATTTATTTATAATCAATATATCCGTGCTACATTTATTCAAAATCTTGAATTTACCATGGTTTAGGATAAAAATGGGATAGGCGTGGCACAAGTACACGTGATCTCTAATAGTATCATCAATCCTTGAGATTTTGGGAGTAAATTTGGGACCAGCAAATGAATACGCAAGAGCAAACCCAACATCAGAAGTTACTCCGGACAGACCGTGATTTCGGGATTCGAGTTCCAAATGGATAAATCCCAGCGCCTTTACCTAAGACTTCCCCCGCGCTGGGGAGATCAAAAGAACATTAAATGAAATCACGCCTAGGGAAACATCTCGTACGAAAAACACAGCAACTGGTGACCCATCGATTGATTGAGGAAGAAAAACGAAACCCATGTGTGCCATAATGACCAGACCACGATCATAACGCCAATCCAACCGCCAAACCCTCGGCTTGCCCGGCGATAGGAGGCGCAATAATTTTCCGTAGGACCCCATATGAAAAGAGAAAGATCGAGCTGGACTGATTCCCCCTCGTACATGGCTGGCGATCTTGAGCATCCCATGTCGGCATGTCGTTTGATGTCCAAACACTACATATATTTATCCCGATCCTTACGGTCCAAAATTAAATGACCCCCCCATCCCCATCCCCGGCCCAACAATACTGAATTGCCTTATCAATCCCCTCGTGAGAACTTGCAAGGGAATCATTCGGTACCCATTGGCGAGGTAACCGATAGAATGGTCCATAATGTCGGAATGGGAAAGTTATTTTGGCACGAGATTTTGTGAAGATCCAATCGTACATCTGGAACTCGTACGCTCCGATCGGTACTGAACTACGCCCGTTTCGTCCGTATTTAGCATTTTCGATTCTATAAAAATGATTTTCCTTCTAATTAATCAATTTAATCTCATAATAACTGCAGTGACGCTTCCCTCGCTCGGAACGTGGTGGGGCCCGCCCGCCCCGCCGGCGAGTACGTCATCACAGCTCCGGCTCAGGAAAGCTGGCCTCCCGCGCCGAAAGGAAATTACGCGGCCCGCCACGTGTCCCGCGGTGACGTCACGGCGACGTGGGGAACGGGAGTAAAGAATTTTTTATTGCGCCAGCGGTGGGGCCCGCCCCCCAGCGACCCAGCTCCCTCGGATCGGATCTGTGCGCTCCACGTCAGCGTCTCCTCCCAGCCGCTGGTCACGTCACGGATTGGATCCGACGGCCCAGGACGGAAGCCGACGTGACGTAGGCGTCGTCGGTCGAGTAAAAAACTAAATTATTGTTATTATTTTCTTAATCGATTCGGGGGGCGCCTTTTTTAAACGGGCGCTCGACCCGAGACCCATGTGACCGTTCCCCGCGCCCACGTCGCCCGGCAGTTATCCCGTATTCGCGAACTCGCCCCCGGCTCCGTTGCTTGAAACTTTGAATTTGTCCTTTTGCTGAATATACATTTGAAATCTGGCCTTGTTGAAAGTAAACAATGGGATTAGGGAGTTTAATTTTATCTATATTAGCCACATCTTACGTTAGGGTCCGTGTCCTTCTTTTTTTTTTTCTTTTTAATGTCTAGTGGGACATTGTTAATCGCCGTGCTTATGTTCAATTTCGCCGATCTGCTTGTGGCGAACAAAAGGCCTTGTTTTGTCGTTTTTTGGTTACGTGGGCATTTAAATGGATGAAAGTGATGGACCCGTGTTATAAATATCAGACCTAAGATGAGCTATAAATCCAAATTGGAGCGAAATCAACCGATTGTACTATTGCTTTCATTTAATGGGGTCGATTCATATCGTATCATCTTCTCCATAGGCATTGAAAACACTATCTTCTTGAATAAATCAGATTGGCTAGGCAGGACAACCAAAACAAAGGTATAACTTAGAACTTGATACTTATTTTGGAACAAACTCTACTAGTTTAGTTCAATTCCAAAGCCTACTTGGAACATGTCGATTCCTTTTTTTTCTTTTTTGATAAAAAACCAAGCAAAGGGGTTCTTTCTTTTTTGGGTTAATACCTTGAAAAACTATAAATTGGTACATTTGTGACAAATTTACCTCAAACTATTTTTTTTACCACAAAAAATCCTAAACTGGTATACTTTTGACAAATTTTCCTCAAACCGGTTTTATTATCAAATTATTACAAATTTTTACCAAATTATTAAATTTACCCTCTGATAGTTTTTATTAAATTTTATTATCAAATTATTAAATTAAATGACACGTAACGGTTGATTGATATATCAATTTAGGATTTTACATTCCGTTTGTCACAGTTTACAATTTTTGTATTTTTTTGTGGTATAATCCAATTTACCGGAGGGTATATTTGTCACAAATTTACCAGATTGGAATTTTTTGCCGTTGAATAAATTAGTTTGAGGTAAAATTGTCATAAATGTACCGGTTTATGATTTTTTATGGTTAGTTAAGGTAAATTTGTCACGGGTGTATCAGTTTGGAGTTTTTCATGGTCAAAAAAATAGTTTTTGGTAAATTTGTCATGGGTGTGCTAGTTTTGAGTTTTTCAGGATTAACCCTTCTTTTTTTTTTTTTTTTTTTTAGAAGGATCGACTTTAGTAAAACATCTTGTTATTTGAAATCAAGAAAAATATCAATTACCAAAAAAAAAAAAAAAAACATAGCAACAAAACGACGAGAAATATAGTATAAAACAAATAGAAATATAAATTTCAAATTTTGGAAATCAAAATCCATCCTATATATCTTCGAATCGAAATCACAACTAGCCAAGTAGGGTTGGTTTGATTTGATTTCAAGATTTATCCTAAGCCGGCACTCACCCCTAGACGAGATTGGCCAAGGCAACTTTAGGCTTTGTTTTGTAATGGTGTTAGTCAGCTTGGCATGGATTGATGCGATCAAGATATAATTGACGCAATTTGACAATGACGATAACTTTATGTTTTGTTCGATGTTGACACGAGTAGAAACTTAAATTATCATAAGCAAGTCAATAAAAAAACAAACTTCTCGAATACTATAACTCAATGGAGCAAGTTACAAATAATTTTAAATGAAATTTCATAAACAATTACATAAAGCAACGAGAGGCAATGACTATTCTTGATTCGAAATTGGTGTCTCGATTTCTTTTTACAGTCACGTGAGGAATTAGCAACCCCAACGGGTGAGAACTATCGCCTCCAGCAACAGTGACGTGTGATATGAGGTTGTAACTAAGCAATTTAAACTGCTCAACTCATGAGCGCATAATACTTTTATTGTAATTATCGTCGACTGGGGAAAAAAGTTTGCAATAGCAACAATACGAATATGATACCAAGAATGTTAAGATTGTTTATAAAATTAATTTTATATAATGGATCACAAGTAGATATGTAAATAAACGATAGTTTGCCACCTATATTTATGCATTAATTTTTATGAATTAGTGTCAATAAAATCAAAATTATCAAACCCCCATCTGCCTAACTGGGCCACGTCACTCTTCGCATCTGAAGAAGAAGAAGAAGAAGCAGCCTTGCGACCTTAATCTGTACCATCACCTCGTGACGTCAACATTGCAACCCCTCTCTCTCTCTCTCTCGTTATTAAAGAATTTGTCCTTTTGCGAATATTAAAACCTACCTCGTTGAACGTAAACAATAGGATAAAAAGTTGACGGTGTTGGACGCAAATTGCGCAACCCCAAGATCTCCATAACCAGAACAAGAACATGCATAATTGAGTAGAAAGATTAACGCACTGTTTTGGGATTCATCGAACATAAAGCGGAAGCGAATAAGGATTACCCACATATATCAAGGGGATCCACGCACGTCCTTCTCCTCTACGCTCTCCGTATCACCGGCTCAATGAGGCGACCCCCACGTGCGGCGTTAGATAAACGCCCTTAGGTGAGGATACATGTGAGAATTAGGGTTAGAGGAGAGACTTGAAGACTATTTATAGAGTTTCCAGCCAGTCCCCCTCATTACGGGCCAGCTCAACTCGCCCACACTAGCCAGCCCATATTAGACTAATTAAGAAACCTTATATCTCACCTTAGACCAACCCTGTTTTACGGTAACCGTAAAAACAGTAAATTACAATATCAATTAATTTAGTCCACATTAGGAAAAACTCTTACATTCTCCCACTTGGACTATATTAATTGAAATCGTACTGTATGTGCGCACATTTGGTCTAGAGATAATTCTTAATAGTCAATCCTATCCCATAAAGTCTTAAACACCGAATCATGGCGGAATCGCATGTATACACACAGCCTTCCATGGTCACGAATGTTCTCAACCTTATTGATATGGATTCAATATGGTAGTGTGGCAAATGGATAACATCTCTCATAGAGAGATTCCATTTGTCAGTCACCATTCTCTTAACTTTAGGCGTCACAAAAACTTGTGCCACTAGAGAATGCTTTATGGTTCCAATGAACCCACATATGTCTTGTCCTTATGGTTAACCTTTCTTTATGTATCACAAGACATATGCACAAGGCTAATAACCGGATGCCCGGATGCCCCTAGCCTTCACTCAAGGTTTATACAATCCCTTGAGACTTTATCAATATGTATTCAACATAATAACAACACATTCAAAATATTTAATTGAATGCAAAAGTTGATACATATCAAACCGTTACAAAGTGTAACGAACCACGATGAAACTTTATTAGAGTAAAGCCAAAATAGCTCCCACTAAACAACAAGTATCCGAAGATACTCCTAGCCCCATGCTAATGACATGTCACTCAAATACACATGGGCGTAGGCCTTTAGTTAGTGGATCCGCAACCACATCATCTGTGAAAATATGTTATATTATAAGTCACCTTTCTGTACCGTTTCTTTATGGTCAAAAATTTTGACCACCATATATTTAGACCCATTGAGACCTCTGTAGTAAATAAATAATACTACAAATTTGTTATCTCAATACAACTGTATGGATATATCCATAAAGTTAAAACGATCAACTCCTTTCATGAGGTTCTGGAGCCTAAAAGCCCAAGTAACAGCCTAAAAGAATGTTACTAACATTGCTTACATAGTAAAAGATGACATAGAACTTTATTTACTGCACTTACTGTTAACATAAATATGTATTCTCGTTATTGATTGTATGTTATCAGAATAGCCAGCAAAGTTTATATCTAAATACCCCACTAACTGCAAGAATTGTACATGTCTATAAATTAGCATATAATATTTTGTCTTATTTAAGTACCTTTAAATCTTCTTGGCAGCAACCTAGTGATCGCATCCTGGATTTGATCGATATCTGCCTAGAAGTCCCGTCACAAAGACGATATTTAATCTAGTGCAAAATCAAAGCATACATTATACTTTTAAGTGCACGACACAAGGTACTCCATTTAATTAGATTTTCTCAATATCTAAATAAGGACAATGTGATAGATTTAATCCATCACCCTTAACAACAGGAGCAATTCTGGCTTGCAATGATGTATATTGAATATTTCCAATATACAATCAGCAAATGTCCTCCGAGAAAATCTAATATAATATGACAAAAACAATCCTTGCAGCACCTCGATCAAAAAGGATATAAGATGTCTCAAGGTCACAACTTGTAAGCAAAACATAATGTACATAAAGTATGAGAAAAATAAATTTCCTCCCACTGACCTTGCGGTATATTGAATTACTTTGTTCCCAATTGAACAAAATAATAACACTATGAAACTTTAATAATATTGTCTGGAAACTTGCTTAAGACCATGAATTAGAACCTTTTCGGTCTACACACAAGTTTACTTGAATCTGCTGCAAAATCAGACAGTTGCACTATATAGATTTTGTATCTATTTGGCATAACTCCATATCAAAATAAGTAATTAATGCCACATTCACTCGGAAAGAATCTTTAAAAATACTAGAAATAAATATTTATTTCTTTACTATTAACTATCCACCCCTCTTTCAGAGTAAAAACTTTAGCTACTAATTTGGCTTTAAACTTCACAATTTTTCTTCAATTTGCAACTAATAAACTTGTGATCTTTAGACAAGTCAGTAAGTTTCCAAACATGTTTCATAGATTGTATATCGCCTTTTATGGCATCTAATCACATACTTGATTGAGAATAAAAAACGACATTTATAAATATGTCATTACATCAACAATATAGTGGATATTGTAATCATGCTCTCACAAATAGACTATATAGTCTAATGGTATAACTGATCGTCTTTCCTTTACAAATCTCCTTAATAAAGTTCGTAACCACTTCATTCTGCACTTGAGAGGTTTAAGAAATTTCATTATAAATTATATCAAGAATAGTACCTTGAACCTCAACAAGTTTAGTCTATGGTACAGGAGATTCCACAATTGTTTGTACCGCAATTGTTTATATAGGTAAAGACAAAGACACAGTAACATCCATCATACTATAATCTTTAATAGTCGAGAGCGGTATCCTCTATAATTACGTCAATCTTTATAAACTTTAGAGTATGTGATTCCATAATTATTGCACCTTCTTTAGGGTCATAAAATCAATATCCCTTTTGTATATGAAAAATTGCTTTCATAATATCAGCCCACAAAAACCAGATAAATTAGTCTTACTAATCATATTCATCACCATGTTCAATATGGTGCATTTATGCTTTTCGGCCAAATCTTTTTGTCGGGATTTTCAGGTATAGTAATTAAATTACCACCCCAGAATCTACCAAGTATTTGACAAATGACCCTTTAAGCTATTTCGCATTGTCATATTTGTCAAAATACTCACAGTCATTGTTAAGCGACAACCTTTTAATCATATACAAGATGTATATGTCATTAGGATTTAAACACAATCTTTGCAGATACGTCCTAATTTCAATATCGACAAGACATAATTATAAGCAACTAAGGCTTCTATCATCTTATAGCGGTGCAGTCCGCAGAGTAAACCTCTTTTCAAGTGTTCCCTGAATAAACGCTTCTGGTGACGATAAACAAATTCAATTGCTCTTTTCTCAAGCAACAAATCATATGTCCACAACTTAAAATTTGAAGCAAAAAAAACCTCAATAATAGTGGAGTTATTAATCACAGAAAATGTGACTGAAAACCAAGCAATGTATATAATTAGCATCATGTGAGTACCGTGTAACTTGACGTACAAGTACACATCCGTCAGAGTTACATGCAAAATCACATAATCACCTTTGGGCGAATACATGACATGCAATTGTACACTCCCACATGATAAGGGTTATGAGAATATATTCCAATCTTCATGAATTCATCACCTTTGGGCATATGAACCATTAGGATCGGTCACTCCTCCACCACACTATCATGTATCCCTCCATGAACTAATACACAATCACCTCCTTTGGGAGTATGACCACGCATTAAATCAGGAGACATCCCAATTATCATACGAGACCGAAATTTCTCAAACCCAATCAGCGTGCCACTTTGGCGGTCACTACTCAATTGAATCATTGAAATTCTCTCATACCGGGATATAAACTTTACTTCTCACATACACCATATACATGTGATTTTGACTTTAGTGATAGGGGCATCATATCACCAAAATCACATATCATGCTAATTACATTGCTTTATTCATTAATAAAATCTTTATTTATACATATATTGATAAATAAAGATTATATATATAACGAACCCGAAAGACAGATTCCAATGAGATCAACGATCACAAAGAACAAGAGAAACTTCTCATAACATAGAAGCAATCATCTTTTGTGCACCCCGATTGCGATTATTATAACAACATCAAAAGAATGCCAATCCAATGGATCCCTCACAAGTTAATATCAATAAAGAATACAGTGTACTCCAAATCGACAAGCTTGTTGCTCATGAGTATCATATGGCAAAACATGACTCCAAGGCCAACAACTGATTTATTAGCCAATTTTTAAATAACAAATTATCATTGTAATCAACCAGGTGGCCTATTAATTGAGTCAAATCAGAGAACCAAATATCTAAAAATCCAACAATAGATACTATTGCTCTGCATAAATATTGCCATACTCCCTTACCATAAAAAACTATTTAACTCGATGAACATTAACAAATGGCCAGGATGAGTTCGTATACAGATATGCAAAGAACTTAATTGACATGCATTATTCACATTCAATGCGAGATGTGTTAATCGATCTGTCATCGGTTTGGTCACGAGTCCTTAAGTCGTCTATCATTCAAAGATTACCAGTATGTAAAGGAGTAAACTTGAGTAACAAAAGTTTCATAATCTTTATTGTTTCTCATCAGCTCAATACATAACTCAAATACAATCTCATATGAATTGTATCGCATTAAGCCAGCTTCAGTTCACAATAAAGTTTGATTTTTGTTGATGAATCACACCTTTTATTATGTGATAACATACTAGTAACTCATCACATGTATTTCCAAAATCACAGAAAATACAAGAAAAATACGCAAAAATACACTAAAAATTCACGTATTTAGGATTCCGTATGTATTTTCACATCCATAAAATTATCAAATATGTAAAATAAATACACCACGACGTAGAGGACGGCCATACGAATCCAACGCCACCAGCCACGCGCCGATCCGACGCTCCACGCGCCCTCACGCGCCGCCTAAATGCGCGGCGCGTGGATCTCACGCGCGGCGCGCGTTCGACGCCCAGGCGGCGCGTGTCCGCGCGTGGAGGCGCGTGCGGCCTCCCCGGCGACGCGCCGCCGACCCTCTTGCTCGCCTCGTCGAGCCCAGTCCGAATTTGTGATTTAATTTAATTTTTATTAAACGAAAAATCTCGAAAATCTCAAATTAAGGCAAGATCCGCACTAATTAGGGCTAATCCATACAGATTAGGGTAGATCCGTACAAATTAGGGCAAAACCTTTATGCGTTCAAGTTCTAGGGTTACGGTTGCTCTGATACCACATGTTGGACGCAAATTGCGCAACCCCAAGATCTCCATAACCAGAACAAGAACATGCATAATTGAGTAGAAAGATTAACGCACCTGTTTTGGGATTCATCGAACATGTCGCGGAAGCGAGAATAAGGATTACCCACATATATCAAGGGATCCACGCATCAAGTCCTTCTCCTCTACGCCCTCCGTATCACCGGCTCAATGAGGCGACCTCACGTGCGGCGTTAGATAAACGCCCTTAGGTGAGGATACATGTGAGAATTAGGGTTAGAGGAGAGATTGAAGACTATTTATAGAGTTTCCACCAGGTCCCCCTCATTACTGGGCCAGCCAACTCGCCCACACTAAATGAGCCCATATTGGTAATTAAGAAACCTTATATCTCACCTTAGACCAACCCCTTTTTACGGTAACCGTAAAAACAGAAATTACAATATCAATTAATTTAGTCACATTAGGAAAAACTCTTACAGACGGATTATATAATTATAATAAATTTATCTCGAATTAATTTTTTTAATGATAAAAAAACCCAAAATAATTACATTCTTGATAAATTTATCATTATTTAATTTTTGTTAAATTATATTAATATTACAATAAATTATAAATTAATGCACTCGCGACAAATTAAGGATAAAGTTTCAAATTGATACATTACTTAACTGTTGCATATTATTAAATTCAACAATTTAAATTAATGGAGGATATATTTATGACGTGTATGAATTCGAATTTTTTTGTAACATCAATTTAAATTTTAATTATCTAAATTAGCTTTATTTTACGTTGAGGTACGTGTTCTTTTTATCTAGTGCACTTTGTTTCGTCGTATTCTCGTTTAGTTTTACAGATGTGCAACAAAAGAAAGGACTCGTTCATTGTTTTCGATGACGTCAGAATTCATACAGATAAAGTGATGGACCTGGGCTGTAAACATCATGCATAAGATAAGATGAGATGCAAATCCAAATTTGAGCGAATTGCTTAAATGTACCGTCATTTTCATTCTATAGTGTCAATTCATATCATATCATCGTCTTCTCCATAGCCAAAAAATCAAATTGGCCAGGTTGGACAACCGGAACAGAGATGTAATTAAGTGTTTCCTTGGTGGGTGCTTCCTTGGCATGAAATTGATGCCTTGAAAGCAATCGGGGTCCTTTTCTATCGTATCGGAAGGGAAATATAATCTAAATTGGCACGTAAGTTATATTAACATTTTATCATTGAACGGAAAATTCATCACTCATTTTAAGTAATATAAAAAAAAAAAACAGTTCGAATTACAATATTTAATTGAAGGTAACAAAAATTATCATGTGTTCTTTTATTAGATAATCTTTAGTAAAAAGATACTTTAAAATAATTAGTTCAAGTCACTTAGTCCCTACAAGGGAGGCTATTAATAAAGTCCACATGGCCACTTAACCAAATAGGTTTGATAGGTCATTTTATTTTTTTTATGTGGGACGGAATTTTTGTTTCCAAAATTTTTTTTTGTTCATTTGTCGAGGTTAAATATGAGAGGTTCATTCTAAGCAAAGCGAATTCCAAAAAATTACAAAACAATAAAAATATATCCTAAAGTTATAAATACGCTTTCATCTCAAAATTGGCGGCCTATCACCAATCCCACATCATTTAGATCATCAGCGATGAACATAAGTTGAGATCTTTTCCTTTAAAAACTACGGCTTACATTGTGCGCCTAAGTTCGATACCCCAAAAACCATCACCATTCATAGACAATGACAACAATAACATGTTAAATCGTCATAAATCGAATGCCTCTAAGAAGCTTCCAAATCTAAATTTAGATCGAAAGAGAAAAGCTCACAAATAGATCTCGACTTAAATTGAGATAGGAGAGCTCACCTCATATCTTGAAGAAGTCATAAAACCATGTCTCGAACATTTCACTAGTTGAACTACTGATGATGTTCTTGCAAAGTTTTCACTATAAGCAAATTTATTCACCACAGTGAGTAAAGAAATGCAACAACAATGAGCGAAATAAGACAAAAATGAAGCCCAAAAAGACTTTCATGTTAGATCGGGAGAGAAAAAAACAAAAAATTAAAGCTTAGAAAAGAAAAAGCAAGAGCCTACAGGTGGAATTTCTTTCAGGACAATTTTTTGGGAGAGAAAGGATTGCCGACAAAAGACGATTTTTTTTGGGCAAGCAAGATGTGTGACGGGATTGGCCAGGACCATGCCAAGCTTTGTTTCATAATGGCGTCAATCAACTCAGCATGGATTGACATGGTCATGTGCCAATTGACATGATTTACAACGACGGTAATTTATCTTGCATTCGACATGGATAAATAATAAGATCATTAGTAGGGAGATGATAGAGAAAATTGCCAATGCTATAACTCGGTGTAGCACGTTATAAAAATTTGAATAGAAAGTTTATAAATATACCATACATGCTTATAAACAATTACAACAAGTAACAAGAGGAAATGTGATAGCCACCCTCTTTTTTTTTTTGGTAATTGGTGTTTTGATTTCTTTTATTGTCATGTGAGAAATCAATAACCCAGATAGGTCAGAATTATCGCTTCCACCAACTTTGACATGTGAGGCGAAGCGACAACAAACAATTTCAACTGCTCAACTTAGGAGCCCGGAGCACTTCTCCAGTAGGTTCGGTCCTTTTGCAAGAAAAGAAGAAAAGATGATTTCTTTCTTGCACCGACGATGTTTACAAAGGTATCAATACAAATACGATATGAGCGATATCTATCGGCCCACAAAATTAATTTAATAAGGTGAATTACAACTGAACATTTAAATAAGTGGGTCATATTCGACGCTTTGAACCGACAGTTTTGCCACCTAAATTTAAGCAAAAATTTCCCGAACTAGCGTCCATTCGAAATCGGAAATTTATCGGAAAGAAACGCCAGGCGCCGAACCGGGCCACTTTCACCTAGTGCCTCTTCACATCTGAGGAAGAAACAAACTACTTTACGACATTAAATCTTGTACTATCACTTCCTGACGTCAGCACACGCCACCCCTCTCTCCCTCTCTCTCTCTCCGTCGTAATTATAAAATTCGTCCCAGGCTCCTCCGCCTTCCTCCGTCCTCGCTCTCGCATCCTTGCGAAGATTCCCCCCAAGCTCCTCCTCCGCCGTCGACGCCTCTCTCTCGCCGGCGATGCAAGGGCTCCAGCGCCGCCGCTGCTCGAACGACGCCGTGGGGCTCGAGCTGTCGACCGCCACGGCCACGGCCACCGGCCACCACGTCCTCCTCGGCGGCCTCCACGGCGTCCCTGTCCATCGACGAGGCGGAGCCCGCGGAGGCCCGGATCCAGCGGCTGATATCGGAGCACCCGGTGATCATCTTCAGCCGGTCGTCCTGCTGCATGTGCCACGTGATGAAGAAGCTGCTCGGCACCCTGGGCGTCCACCCCACCGTCATCGAGCTCGACGACGACGAGATCCGCTCCCTCGGCGACGGCGCCTCCACCCCCTCCGCCTTCATCGGCGGCTCCCCCGTCGGCGGCCTCGACTCCCTCTTCGCCCTCCACCTCTCCGGCCGCCTCATCCCCATGCTCGTCGCCGTCGGCGCCCTCTACAACCACCCTATCCCCTCCTGAAACCCCCCGGCGGCCGTCCCCGCCCCGCCCATCAAGTAGCCTATTATTAAGCTCCCCTAAGCTCGTCACCGCCACCACCGGCATCACCACCACTACCACCACCCTCTTCGATTTCCATCTCTTCTTCTTGTACTGTAATTGCACAAAAGAAAAAATAAAAAAAATTAGCTCTATAATCTTCTCCTTCTTCTCTACTTCTCCTTCCTTCTCCCCCCTTCTCGGATAGCGATTTTCCGATATCCGGCGTCGCCCCCTCGGCGTTTGCGTGCTCGCCGCCGGCGACCGACGCGTGTGCGGCGAGGCGCCATTCGTTGGCCCGGCGGTCGGAGCTCCATCACATTACGCCACGCGCGCGCCAGCGTGGTTGGGTGGGCCCCGCCGGGGCGATGACGAAGTCGGGCGATCGTGGCCGTCCGTCCACGGATGCGAACGGCGCGCGAGGTTGCATCTTGGAGCGACGGGTGATGACGAGGAGGAGGAGGAGGATGAGGTGGATGACTCTCGGGCGTAGTAATGCGCCAAAAGAGAGAGAGCGACCCGCACGTGCGCCCGCCCGCGCGCGCGCTTATCGTCGTTAGTATTTTTTTTTTTTTTTTTAATATGTAAGTTTCGATATTGGAATGTGTCAATTCAATGCCAAGAAATCGCAATTATTATCAACTACCGTTGCTGCGCTTTTTCATGGAATTCCCATATTTTACTCTCTATGAAACTTGTCGATGTCTCGAGATCGCCGGACCGGACGTGAAGAATTGCTAATTTTTCCCCCTAGTCGCATCTGGTCTGCTGCTTCTTTTTTTACCCGATCCATCGGAATCGTGTCGATTTCTGCCCGATTGACATTTTAATTGGGGTGACTGGGTCATGAATGCGGGGGGGAGAATGCGAATCGCTTGCGTGACGATCTCTTCGATCGAGGGGGGGGTGGGGGGCCACCGAGGGGTGCGTCCCATCGACGACAAGCAATTATTGGGTCATGAAGCGATTTTTATGACGTGTTGTTTTGGTCCTTTGCCGTGTGCCTTCTTTTTGAGGTTTTATTGCGGACCGTTGACGTCACAGAGATCTTTTTCCTTTTCCAATTTTCCATTTTTTGTTTGGGTTTGCGGAAAATTGATGAGGGGGGGATCTCCTTTCTCTTTGTTTTTCCTTTTGTTTTTTTTTGGTTGATTTTGGTGGTGGCGATGAAGCCGAGTAGGGGAGTCACGCTTCCAATACAATCCGACAAAGCCATCACCCCCAATTATTTTGCATCGATCATGCGTTGTTCCCATGTTTCAGTTCAATCTAATCGCCCCCGACACATTGATTTTCGAGTTGATCATGTCCGTCCCGATCGAACTATCGACCAATACTTGGAATCAGGGGGTATTGTCAGAAAAGACAGTCCTCTCAAACATGGATTTGGAACGTTCTTTGAAAAAAAGCGCCAAAATTGTGAGCTTGACACGAGGAACGGCCCATGTTCAATGGGGACCGCTTGGGGTCATTTGAACGGTGGACCTATTCAGATAATTTGTATCGAGGCGTCTCGTATGAATTGCTCCAATAATGACCTCCTTTTTAATTCCTAAATTCTTTTTAAATGAGAGAGAGAGAGAGAGAGAGAGAGAGAGAGATGCTTTTTCCTAATGAACGGGGGAGGAAGGGAAGGGAAAGCGATGGCTCCTTCACTTTGGAAGAAGAGGAGGTCTCCAAGTTGAGGAGGAGTCTTAGTAAGATGGTGTGACTTCAGCCTTCTTTAAAAATAAGATGGTGGCGGTGGTGGCGAGATCGCTCGCCATTTAAAAAAAAAGGGGACAAAGGGCAAAAGTTGATTTAGACTTTCATGCATGATCATCAAGCAAGATTAAGTCCTTTTTAAAGTTAAGGCAAGTGGCGACAAAAGAGCCCCCCATTGGTTGTCTAAATTCAGTTCAGTTCTTCGATCAATTCTAAAATAAAATAGGGGGAAGGGTTCAGGTTTGTTTGTAAATGGTAAAAGGCCTCAATCCCCAATCGCTCGAGGACTTGTTCCCGCCCCTCCCCAAATTTTTAATTGGAATTGTCTTTTAACATAAGTTTACACTCAATAATGTTTTTTTTTTTTTTTTAAGGGTGGGAGTGTAATTGCGAGGCCACTTAGAGAACCAATAAATTAGGGATGTTGGTTCCATAAATTGGGCTCTGGAACCTACTCGCACATGATTGGTTCTCAAATTTTGGAACTGGGAACTAGCCATGCTAATTCGATCCGGTTCAAGAGCAACAACTTATTTAGCGTATGAACGTGTGACACGTAACATAAGACATAAATTATAGAAGTTCATCCCTCATTCATCCATCGAAAGACTGTGCCAAATTCTAACCACCCGAAAACAAAACAAACAACATAGTTTTAATGGGAATAGTCCAAGATCAGTCCGCCGACAGTTCAACAACTTAACTGCTGAGACCGGACCACCATAGTACTGGTTCGGTCTAGTTCCAAGGTCTATCTTACACTGGTACTTGACCCTACATAAAAATACCCCATAAGTCCTCATAAATAAGTTAAATTCGGATTTTTAGCTTGTGTAGGTGGCCCGTCTAAAGCAATTTGCATGTAATTGGTAGAATTTGAACATGTGACATCTAATTCAAGAAATGGGAATTCTATAGTGCTTCAATCAATTACCCAACTCTAATAGATTTAAGAATGACTAATTAGTAGATTGACAATTGGTGTTTTTTTTTTTTATTGTGACCATTTTCTATTGAATTTAAGTCTAAATTAAGGCCGAACACAACACGAATATTAATCATTCATTGAAAAGTACCAACTTTAGCTCATATATCAATTGTGGTACAAATTTTAATTTGTCTCATAAAAAAGCACAAACTTTAATTCGATTCCAAAGTTTGACTAACTTTTTTGTTTTATAAAAAAGCACAAACTTTCAGTTGATACTAAAATTTGACCCTTGTCAAATTTCCATTCAACAATGACGTTAAAAATTCTGTGCGGATTCGGCGTACAATCACAATGAAATAGGGAGTAAAAGCAAGAAAGAAAATTTGAGACACAAAATTTTATTATGATTCACTTTTATGCTAGAGCTACATTCAGCAGAGAAATCTGCTATAATTAGCATCTCGCACTCTTTCTTTAACATCCTTCAATTACAAAAGGATGAGTTGATGGAGAATATGAACTACAACCCAATATTCTCTAACTTGATGAATACTCTACATGCTTCTTTAAGTTGAACAAAGTTGTACACCATTCAAACTTATATGCACTTGCTAAGTTGGTAAATAAATATCCACCATTCACTTGTGTGTTAATTCAACACTACAACCTTCTATTCAACCTTCGCTTGGATATATGCTTTGTTCTTGCATGAAATTCAAAATTCTTAGTCAATAATATGGCACTCTGACTATTACATCCAATCTTCATTCCTCCTTGTGTAGAGCTAAGCTCTTTCACAATTTGCATAGTTAGATAACTTCCTTAGTAGCATGAGTGGGTTCCCACGCCATCCTTTCGATGGGGAGTATGAACCATAGTTCAATATAATTGTCATGTTATTTTAGGTGTACTTGGCAACTCACAGCTATGGAGCTACCACTAAAATCTGAATAGTTTCGAACCAAGTAGGAGGAGGAAATGTGAGCATTACAATTTGGATTTCAATGACAATAACTAAAACTGATTGAAGAAATGACTTACCTACGACAAACGGGGCATGGTTGAGCAATTCGTTGGATTCAAGCATGTTCGAAAACATAGAAAAACAGATTATTGAACTCATGATTCGCGACATCAAGGAAATCAAGGGAAACTCTCGAATTGTGTGCTATCTTTTAATGTCAATATAGTCATTAGTCGTTGAGTACCTGTGAAATGACATGCCACATTGTTTTTGGCATTATTGGGTGGAAAAACTCGATGGACGCTAGATTTATGTATCGATTGAAAATCGTTATTCTCTTACGAAGGGAAAACTAAAAAGGGTTTGGATTAAAAGGGGACTCGAATTCAAGTTAACATTTATTTATTTATTTATTTGGTTATTTTGCACGTGATATTTTTATCAACTTCGGTGTCCATGAACGATTAATGATTGCCGGGAGAAAATGACGAAAAAAACGTTTCACGCTTGTCCACCAGGCAAAGGGCCAAAAGGACGGGAGGACGCGGGGTCAGGTGTACCATCCCCTCCCGTCATGCCTCCCGCATCTACCTCAATTCCCTCCTTCCCAATCGAATGGTGTCAAAACCTGCGTCTTCATCAGCTGGCCTGGCGCCCGCTGCCAGCATGTGCCCCGCTCCCCTCCATTGACTCTTTGAACTCGTAGAGCTTGATCTCAGAAGAAGAAGAAGAATCATATCTAGGAAAAGGCTCAGAAAACAAGAAGGATAAAAAGGCTATGCTATGGATCTGAATAGGTCCTAAAATGATTCGGAAAGAGAAAAAACAGATGGAAAATCTATTTTCGCAAGGGATATTTCGTAATGTCATTTCTCGTATTTCCTTTCATCCAGGAAAAAAAGGTTCGATAGATGTTAACGGACCTACTGGCTATTGTCGAGTAGAGGAATATAATAGCTCTTTGTGCTTGGGGGTGACGAAGCTCGGCCTATTAACTGGCTGCCCACCTTGGACCCCTCGTTGATAGGCCTGACCAGCTTCTGCTTATCATTGCCCTTTTAACTGGCGTAGAAGATTGACCCGGCAAAATGGTTTTTGTCCTTCTTTTTCAAGACTCAAAGAAAAAATATCGGGTTTCGATTGCTCCATTTCCTGCGATCGGTCTCCATCTAGTCGATAATCCGAACCACGGAAAAGACCGATACAGAGGCGAGATGAACCTTTTACCGCCACCACTCCAATCTCAATTGGTTTACGTGGTGAGCGTTTCTGCCTTTTGATGGCTTGAAAAGCATGTACTTCTAGTTCTAGCCCCAGGATTTACTTCCCACCTGTTTGATGAAAGCCTGTAGGACCGTATCGACTTTAAAGATCTCTTTTTTTTCCCTTTGGGGAAAAAGAAGATGGGATGCGAGGGGTGGTGAATCAAGGCAAGAGGTAGGTCAATAGGACCCATCTCTCTTATTTTTATATTTGGGCCTGGAAAGGACACGATGACAGCACCTCCAACCATCCCCAGCATCTACCAACAGTGCTTTTCACCTTTAGTTTTCTTTGAGTGATGCTGAATAACATCAGCAAAGATCCACGAAACTGATGTATCGAGTGATGTCATGTGTTTTTATTTCCCATTGCTTAAAGCATCCGCAATGATAATTTTATCAACCCGATTTTAGTACGCCCCAGCGTCACATGTCATCCGAGCAGTGGGCTTCGATTCGATGGTCAAAAAGTCGGGATTTGCGAAGAATCTCGAGTGCCTGAGAAAGGAAGAACACCCCTCCAATCCTCTCACGGCAACGGATGGTAGCATGTACCATCCACATTCAGTTGCATCCGTCGTGTCGATCAGCATACAAAAAGTTCATACGCCTTCTGCATCCCCTGTACACATTGGCTTTTTCTAAACGGGTGTGGTTGGCTTTGAAGAGAACAGGAATGGAAATGGGTCGCTCAGGATGCCCCCACAGGGGAGTTCCTTGGTGGCAGTGTTTTCCAGGTTCGACTCTGCCATACAAAGCTAAAGAGAATCCACCACATCCAATGCTTTGGACAGAACCCCTTTGTTTGATTCCCTTTATTATAAGTACACCTTTTTTTTTCCTGAGGAGGTGAGGTCATATGAAGCTGCTGCTTTGGCTTCATCGTGGAGCTCCCACTTTCTTTTCTTTGGGCAATTTTTTCTAAGTGTCTTCATAAATACAATCCCGCCCAATTAAGGAAAAGAAACTTCAGAAGCCCATTGTTTAATCTTCTTCCGATGCTGCTCGAGCTAGCACCTCCCCCGGATCGCGCGCCAGTGCCTACAGCGAAGGAAAAAGCTGTGCATGCAGCCAAAGACATATTCCAAAGTCAGCCTTACATCACTTGGAGAAGAAGGAAAGAGGAGGAGCTGCTGAGTCATTCATCGAGGCATCATTCTCTTGTAATATATTTTATGTTTAGGGCCTTCTCCTTTTCCTGTCTTTTAATATTCCCCCCGCAACAGGGATGATGCCAAAACATATTAATGACACATTTTAGTGACATAGTTTTGGGGGTGGTGGTTGCTTGTGACTTGCGGGCGCTAGAGACAGATTAATTGAGCTTGGTCCTAGTCCGTGTTTTGACGTTCGCTTCCTGTTGTCGACGATCACTTTCAGGGAAGTTTCCAGGAAATTTCGAATAGGCGGGACCAATTTGTTTACGAAGAATCTTCCGGGTGTGGCTTCCCGTGCGCTATCGGTCAGGCTGGATAATACCAGGCGTATGATTTGAGGTTGATATTTGAACGAAATAAGAAAGCGGAAGTGATACGAGACCCAAATGGGTTTACGTCCCTAACTTCGCTTGTGGCCGGCTAGTCATCACCGGATCGGTGACTACGCAAAGTCTTTTGCTAGCTGCTGGTCAGAGGCCGTGCCTCTGTGCCCTCACGTTACTTGTGAGTTCCGATACTAAGGGCGCGTTTGGTAACGATTACATTTCCTGAGGCGATTCGATCGGGCGGTTCTTTTTGATTACTTAGGGAGCGATTCTAAAGATTATTTTAAGCCGTTTAGAATCGTCCAAAATTTTGATTCTCTAATAATCATTGCGTTTGCATGCTGTTCATTAATTCTGTTTCAAATCAATTTCTTTTAATTTTTAAATAATTTTTTTACTTTTTTTCCTTTGTTTTGTTTTTTTTTTTTTTTTTTTTCATTTTTTCATTTTTTTCTTTTCATTTTCCTTTTTTTTTTTTTTCTTTTCTTTTCTTCTTCTTCTTCTTCTTCTTGCCGGTCGCCGGGCCGGCGACCTGGCGAGAGGGCTGCCCTCACGGAGCGTCGCGGCCCTCGCGAGGCTCCCCGAGCCCGCCGTGCTCGGCCGAGCCCGCCAGGGGCCGGGCCTTGTCGGGGTTGGGCGAGGCTTGCCCGGCCCCGCGGGCCGGCGAGCCTCGCCTGCCACCGGTGGGGCGAGGGCGGCGCAAGGCTCGCCCGGGAGGCCGAGCCTCGCCCGGCCGGCGAGGCCCGCCTGCCACCCGGCGAGGCTCGGCCTCGCCCGGATCTGGGAGGCCGAGCCTCGCCGGTGGGGGCTTGCCTCCGGCGAGCTCGCCGGACCTCGCCCGTGCAGTGAGCCTCCGCGAGCTCGCCGGACCGGCGGCGGACGGCGGACGGCGGCCGGCGGTGGGCGGCGGTGGACGGCGGTGGCGGGCGGCGGGCGGTGGCGGGCGGTGGTAGATGGCGGTCGCGAGATGACCGAAGGAAGAAAAAAAAATTCTTGATTTTTGATTCTCAAACTCGTCCCCGAACAAGAATCAACTTTTTTTTGGTTCTTGATTCTATTCCCAACTGCTCCCTAAATAAAAATTTTACCAAACGCGATTCTGGCGGCGATTCTAACAACAAGAATCAGATTTGGCCCTGTTTGGATGGTTACCAAACAGGGCCTAAGAATCCAGGTGAGAATTCAACCAAAGTTCATTTGGAATGGGTACATGAAGTCCATGTGTATCCAAGGACAAATTACCGCAACGACAGTTTCCTTCGGCAACGATAGACTAGCCCAAACAAATCTATGTTTGCTTTGGGGGAAATTCAACAAAGATTGGGCAAACGAAAATCATAAAGATCGTTTAAGCATGCTTGACCAAAAACAAAGCAGCATATAAAATGCCTCCTTCTGTTACCGTCACTCCTCTGAGTTCCAGCCGCTTAAAACATATGCATGAATGATTCAGTAACCTAAGTCATTTTTTATCAAGAAGCACCTTCCGAAGCTTTACCAACCTGGAAAATCGAATTCGGGGCTTAGATAGGCAAAGGAATAGATTCAATGAGACATTTATCAGCAGAGGGAAATTCGTCCCAATATCATGGAGTGTCTTCCTCACTGTGATGACTGGTAACGTTTCAACTAAGTTGTCGACATAGAACAAGTCATCAAGCATCGAAATTGAGAATGTTCAAACACATGCACGGTACTCAAACTCGAAACAAGATTTCCAGCAAAATGGATACCTCGACCTCTTTATTTGGCAACGAAATATCGAGACTTAATTTGCCATAGCCTCAAAAACTCAATGGCAACTGTAGTGTAGCTTTGGACATGTCAACTATGTGAACCTCACAAGTGGGAATGAAGCGGAGCTATTTTCTATGGTTTCGCGAAAAGAAAAAGGAAAGAATGGATGCTGTCAAAGTAATTCTGCTATAATCTGCTACTATTCAAAAACTTCTTGACCTCATCATACAAAACCAAAATTGCAGCTGAGCCCATGCTTCTGAACACATTCGAAGCTGCGCCACGGTAAAAAGAAGCTACTCCCTCCATCCTATAAATCTTTCTCCAGCAATCAAATGTGCCACTGTACATTGGGTTCTCCAATCCAGATTGCATCATCATCCTCCTCCGAACTGTGTCAAGAGGATAAGACACCAAACCCGCTGAGGTTGTGACTGCCTGAGCCACCAACCAGCGCTTCCACAGTGCCAATTCAGACTTGGATTCCTCAGACAATACTTCCTTCATCGTATCAAATCCACCAAAATATAAGCCCCGGTGGACCACCATTCCCTGAAGAGATGCAGGAAGTCCTCTATAAATCCCTCGGATGCCATCCTTCTTGCGTATGGTGACCAGGAAATGATAAATCCCTTGAAACTGACGAACCTCTGTTCTCCCAAGATCAGCAGCTAGACGGGTGTGAGCAATATCAAGTGGGTATATCAAGATCAAAGTTGTACAACCAGCGGCAGCCCCAGCAATGAAGTTGGCTGGTGCACCTGAAACGAAGTGACCATCCAGAGAATTACCGCTCCTTAACATGTTTCTGTACAAATCCTGCAAAATAAACGACTACCATAAGTTGGCCATCACATAAGCAGTCCAAGAAAGTGCATAGGTGATCCATGGTATCTCTGCATCACTTGATTATCTTCTGTTATGAGCTAATTGGAGGCAAAGGAACACAAGTTTGAGGGAACAGTGCAATTAATCTTTATGCAACATACCATGTTACATAATTAAGGTCAACACATAAACCTTTAAGTCAATTATGGGAACATATGCTGCTCTGTGAAGAATGCACTCAATCAATTCGATAGTCTTGGACTTTTTTCATTCTTTTCTATTTCATTACTCTTTCAAAGAATTCGACAATACTAGAGTAACATCCTTCTTAACAGCATGCTTTAGACCTGCCAAAATTTGAAGAAACAGGACAGACTGAAGGAAGACCAGAAAAAAATTATATTATGCTGATCATGCTTCTGAGACTTCAGCTCTTCCCATTATTCACATTCAACACTCTATGCAAGCTACCAATGCCTATCTTGTCATCCTGGATCAAGGGACTTATTAGTTAAGCCAAATAACAAAAGATTGTGTAGACTGTCAAACACAAAGCATGACAATCTCAAACATTTTGCACATCCAGAGGTCTTTTCAAGTAGAATGGAATATTGCACGGGACACCTAAGATATTTAGTTGGAAGGAACCAAATGTTTCTTGACATATTATCCTATGTTGTAAAACTTTATCCAGTTTTGTCAAATATATGTCACTTTTCCATTTAAAAGCTCTGATTGTAGCAGGCAATAAGTTTTCTGTGGCCCAAGCTACCATCACGTCTCACTAGAAAATCCCGAAGTACTTGTCAGAAACCAAATGTCCTTCAACATATAATTGTTAGCATGCCCAGTTCCTCTTCTTGGTGCATTAGCCACTAGCCAGGATTTCTTCATACTAAGTTTATTAAACATAATTCAGCTTACAATTCATCAAAAGTACTTGAAACAGCATAGCCACAGCAATATTTCTCACGACCACACAACACACATCTAAAACTACACACTGTACAATAGTTTCTAAAGAACCATTCCATTAATGCAAGTTGCCATTGCACCAAGAAATGATTCTGCCACAAATGCATTCATTGCTTCTCCGTCACATACAAGTTTCCCCGGCAAGTCCATCGCCTAATCACACCAGCTACATCAGTGGAGCATTTCATCAACCACGTCACATGCATACTTGAGTACCATCTCCATACTTAACCTCTCCACCAACCATCTCTGTAACAGATTCCACGCGCACACAAACGCAAGCTAACAATCCCAACTAATACTTCCTCCAGTAAAATCACATTTGCGCCGAACCAATCCCAAACGAAAAAAAGAAAAAAAATGGCGACTTTTAACATTAACCTCTCCAACAAGAACCACCGGCCCACCATCAAGATTACTCAAAAGACACTAAACGCACAATGCCAAACGTACCTTGAGAGAGAAATTGAGCGCCACCGAGGGGTAATAGCGAATCACGCTACTCCCATTGCCTCTCCAGAGAGAGAGGACGCCTTCCTCCCGTACCGTGCGGAAGATGCAGTCGAACATCCCCCGGAACTTCCGCCGCCCGCCCCCCACGATCGCCGGGTTGCTCTCCTGGGTCTGCAGCAGCACCTTCGCCCTCTCGATCGGGGCCACGATGGTGTGCACCACGCCCCCCATCAGCGCGCCCGCCGCCAGATCGCTCCGGAAGTCGGTCAACAGCTGGTGGTTCGGGACCGGCGGCCGCGGCGGCGACCTTTTCACCGTCCTCGAACTCGCCTCGTCCAATTTGTAGTCGCCTTCCCTCATTTCCCCCAAAGCAATCTTCCCCGCTTCGCGCCCTATTCCCGCAACGGCCCCGCCATCATCATCCTCCACTCCCCTCCGCGCCTCGCGGCGAACCAAAGAATCCGATGCTCCCGTTCAAGAAAGACGGAAGATGCCCCCCCTTCCCCTTCGCCTCTCCCCTCCTTTTGACCTCTACCCTTTTCGCAGGACCGGCAGAGGAATCTCGATCGCTTTGCAAAATCCTTTCTTGGCGCAGGGAAGCGTGCGGCTTTCCTCTTCGCGAGCTCTTGGAAATGGCGGTTTCGGAGAGAACGGAAATCGAAAGAGACCCTTCGGAGACTGGAATTTTAGGGGAGAGTAATTTTATAGGTGCGCGGGGGAGGCTCGTCTCGGGTCACCGTTGGGTGCATGGGATGAGCACGGCCCCGCCGGGCCTCGCCTGTTCGCGTCGCGCCACGTGTGCATCGATGTCCCGGCCGGGGGAGTTGTATTTGAGCTTTCGAAAAGCGTGACGGAATAATTTTTCTTCCGTTGAATTGCTCGAGCCACGAAATCTTTTTGCAATCGAGTCCCTCGATGTTCAAGAACAATCAATTTAAGGGCGATGGGAATGTGGGGGCGGAGGGACTTAATTGAAAAAACTTCTTTTTACAATCGAACGCTCGATCATGCAAGTTATAGAGTTTAGGGAGTGCTTTGAAATATTTACGTGAGTTCGTGAACTTGATATGTAATTATTTGGGTTTCTGTATTTTGACCGGAAGATGAATCGAGTTCTACTTCAGGAAGGCTAAAAACTTTCATCGAGGGTGATAGCTAATAGTGACACCATGCGTGCACTCGTTCACACGTATTGACTCGATAAAAAGCTTGGTGATGTGGCAAGGCAAATTATGAAAAGAAAGGAGAGAGATAGAGAAAGGAAGTGAATAAAAAAAGTCGGGATTTTAGTAGCCATTTTAAAGGATGGAAATAACGATCCTATAATTAAAGTTCATGATATTACAGACGTTATGTACAAATTTTTTAAATAATATTTGGGATGCAACAAGGGATCCTTGAATATGAATTACACAAAGCAAGATTGGAATAAAATCGAGGGCTATATTTAGTATTTTCTCCTTAGTTTATGAAAAGTCAAGCAAGCATTTCTAGTAGTCAAGCAAAACCACCGCATTTCTAGTGGTATGAACAGAACGTCAAAGAGTGAAACTAAAATTAGGTCAAGTCAAGCCTTATGTAAAAAAAAAAAAAGTGTGAAATCCCACGTCCCTACAGCGGACGATAGAGACCATTTTGAGAAATCAATAAGCTACCGCACGCTCCGAATAGTCGCCGCCATGGGGTATTCCATTCGTGTACTCTTCTTTAGAGAATTAATTCACGTGGGACGGATGGCGCCGTTGCAAGCATCGACCGATCAAAATTTTTAAAAATAAAGTCAATTATCGACTGCTACCGATATAAAAAAAGAAGAAGAAATAAATAAATCTCCCAAGCTTCTGGCGCCTTCGACGAAACTCATGCCTCCGCAGCAAAAACATATAATGCTGTCCCTCCACAAGATGCGCAGTTTCAATGGACGAAAGAGGAGAGCTCCATTTGGAATGGAATATGTTCCTTCCTGGTCTTTCTGATCGGAGAAAAGCCACTCGGAAAATCATTTGACTAGCTTCGACAGATCCCGTCGAGAATAATGTCCGAATATGACCTGATTATTGAAAAGCCGACTTAAATAATTTATATTCGCGGAATAATTTTTATAAAGCTAATCCCGACGCGGTTTGGGGCGGCATGGCTTCCCTTAAAAGCCTGTTAAATCAGGGCAAATATTATGGCTGACTTGCTCGCACCAAACTAGATATAAATAAAACCGTGTCATTGTCAATCGGACCTTTCTTGGCACAATGTCAATTGTCAAGAGGCTGGATTAGTAAACCCTGATCGATTTTAAGAAGAAGAAATCATTGCCATTCAAGCAACTCGCGATGGAGACGCTTTGATGAGGTCGTTTTGCATGCTACTAGTGTGCGTGAGCACAGATCATCTGAGCCCTCGAAAGGCGTGGGCTCAATCTAGGGCCCACATGATCCAATTTTTCTTGGGTTCACGTGCACTAGGAGTGCACAGGGATTCCAAACTGTTTTCCCTAAATATTTTGCCCATCAGTTAGATAATTGATATTATGATTGCGGAGTGCAACAGCAAGATTTTTTTTTGGCTATTTTCCTCTTCAGATTGATGATAACAATTGGATAATCTTAAAAGCAATAAATATT
Organism: Eucalyptus decipiens; assembly: GCA_014182575.1. Classification (NCBI taxonomy): domain Eukaryota; kingdom Viridiplantae; phylum Streptophyta; class Magnoliopsida; order Myrtales; family Myrtaceae; genus Eucalyptus; species Eucalyptus decipiens. The sequence goes on along the minus strand of CM024611.1, from coordinate 8,149,655 downwards.
TTAATTTGTATTTTTTTTTTACGTTGATTCATTATTTGCTAAATGATATATAATCTGTTACGTCAATCAATGCCTTGTTTAGGACGTTGGGAGTCAGTATAGCTTAAATAACTCTAGCATTTCTCCGGTACATACGGTAACCTGTTTAAGAGTTTTGGCCTTGTTTTGTCGATCAAAACTTCGAACTTGTTCCTCATTTAAAAATGGGTCAACTGGGAGTTTGCTCCTGTTTGCCCACAAACGCGATCGAGATCGAACTGGCCTATAACAAGCAGATTTAATTTTGAATTCGAAATTCTATCGAATTTGATTGGCGACACGCGGCGCGTATGCATCGGTCGAATAAAGTACTTTCTTCTGTAGCCACGGTCTTGGCGGCCCAATAGGCTTGAGAGATGTCCATGTTGTTCCATTCGGGCAATGTGGTTCTTGCTTCAGGGCTTGGCCCGAACCGGAATTTAAGCCTGAAAGTCATAACATGGTTGGGCAATCTTTCATCGCCCAGAGGGTTTTGGGCCAGCACCGGCCCTGAATGTTGGGCCTAGCAATTCCACGAGGTTACCCTCCAAGCCCGCTTAAAAGTGCCGACTAATCGAGTCTACTCTGGCCCGGCCCATTGATCGGCATCGCGACCGTCGAGTTTGTTGGGACCTACCCAATTAGGACTTATAGATTTGATTGTAAAAACCAGACATTTCGTAGCGCATGTGTGAAAACTGCCTAGAGAGATCGTCTGTATTAGTCGCTTCCTACCTAACGATTTTCGTTCGTTGTTCATTAAGGAAATGAAGACGCTTGCTTGGTGATTGAGAAGGCAGATCTAGAAATTTCAAAGCCTCTAGTTAATTTCTCTCGGTTGCAGCTACTTGACCTGGTCCTATGCTGTATGGAATCGACACCATTCTCTGATAAATCGACTACTAATTAATCCGACCTGTCAGAAGAAATAGGAAAGAGAAGACTAATTAAGAGTATAATGTGCAATCAAAGACAGGTGGGCGGGCTATCTTTGCCCTAGTTCATCATTCCCTATGTGAAAATGCAAACTCAAAAAAGAATTCTTTCCATCGAATTCTTATTTGTGTACACACTAATTAGTATTATATTCACAAAGCTATATTATGTTCACCCTTGTGCTTCTTGAGGGTGAATGGCTCTGGAGCGAATAATGTTGGGACAGGTTCCTAGTTATTGGATTTGGAATCTACCTATAGATCTTGGAACCAGATTGAGTAGGTCATGTTCTAAGGTCTACCCTTGAACCAACCAATTCCTTTTTCTTTTGTTCATTTCTTTTTATTCCTCGAGAGTGTTGCCTGAAACTTCGAATCTTCAATTACACAATGCAAATGCCCACTAATTTTTTTTTTTTTTTTTTTTTATATTTTCGTGAATCGAAGAAATGGTTCTCGAGCATCTTTAATCTTCTTGTACAGTTGAGCAGTCAATTTATGGGAGGCTTGTGAGCTTTGAATGGTTGATTCATGTCGAGGAAATGTAGAGAAGTGGGTTAAGCAAAGCACTGAGCGAGAAAGAGAGGAACTAGAGGTAGGGACAGCAACAACAAGAATACAAAGAGAGAATTAGGGTTTCTTGGTCTAGTTATTTGGTTCAGTTTGGTTCCTCACCCATAATCGAGAATCAGACCACTAATAATCGATTCCAAATTGGACCCAAGAACTCGATCAGTCCAATTTAGGGTCTACCCTAGATCGGTTCTCACCCCAAATACTTCTCTCTAATGATTTGGATGCAAATCTTCTGGATTTATTGAAACCATTAGATCATATAGATCTCACGAGGGACTCATGTAATCAGGTGGTTCCGATAAATAGATGCACATATACCTAGTTCATGTGAGTAGCCGAATAATAAAATGATTGAAGGGATAAAAGAAAACATGAGCTGGAGCCACATAATGGATGAGGGAGACACCCTAATAAACATGAAAAAAGTTGTAAAAAGCTGAAAATGACAAATGAATGCCAATCGGACCACCCCTTTTGCTGTCTCACACTGAATAATATAACATAGGCTGGGGAGACAACCCTCAAAATTTAAACAGAACACTCGAGACAAAAATCGTGGACAGCGTAGATTCAGATTTCAGAACTCGTGGTGTTACTCATACTTCAACGTTAAATTTTGTTACTTGGCATTATCGGAAGTACATGCGACAATGGAACTTTACATAACGCTTCCGAAAGCGAACGCAAGAATTTAGTGAAGTCGAGATTTCTGACTTTAATACCGCGTTATAGTTATTCGTGCGCACCCGTTTATTTTACAAAAATGCACGGCCGCGATCGTCTCGTGTTCAATCAATGGTCCCCAAAGTCTTTCTTGGAACAAGAGTTTGTACAGATGAAACACAAACGCAGTCGGTGAAATGATTCCGACCGTGGCACGATTTTCTCTTCCTAGAATTTAATCAGTCATTGTCTTTACACATCATGGGCGGCTTGACCCTTTGTAATTTTCGAACACAGGGCCCTCCTCACTCACAGCTCAGCCCTGTGAAAAAATTCTCTACGCGTATCAATAGTGACGAAAAAAATTCACTACGCGTATCAATAGTGTTTTTGTTGAATTGAGCTGCTTATATCATTTTAATTAATGTGAACAGAAGAAAATATTACACCATCATCATAATGATCGGCCAATGCAAGTGATTAAAATCGAAGTAGAACATCCCCAACCTCAACTCATCCTTGTTACAATTTTAAAAAGAAACGAAGCTTGATGATTGTGGATGGTGAAGTCTAGGAAATCAAATCCCATTGTCATAGGATCCATAATTCGAGAGTGGATTCTTGTTGTATCCATTGCCATGAAAACGCGTACACTCTTAATATGATCTACAAGCCACTCGATTTCCCATTTTCAGCTGGAAGACTTTCGTAACAACGCGGTTCGATGAAGGCGGAATGTGATTGCCGAGATGAGAGGAGCAAGATAAGGACCAGCGAAGAGGATATGAATGAACCCAATTATGCATCAAATAAGAGGAGCGCGTTCCTAAATTATATATGCGAAATTGAAATTAACTTAGAAGAGGTGCTTGATGTTTATCATTGAGCAAATGCATGTAGTGTCGGGATTGGTGATCTAATGTAAAAAAACATTTAATTACACGTCGAAGAATAAAATCGTGAGACTCAGTATAAGATGGGCTAATGATGCATCAAGTAAGTTAATTAAGGGGGGTAATAACTCTGTCATATACTCATCATTCTCTAGGGTTTCACACGCTTTTTAATTATATATAACATGGGTATGAATCCAAATACATCTCGGGCAATTAAATTTAATAAGGCTCCTTTTGGTTTATTTTTTAAACTCAAGTACAGCTACACCATTTAAATCCACACCACACAATACTTTTGATTAGATGTTTCGTGTTTGTTTATCAGCATGTCACTTTCTCACAAATAGAATAAGAAAATTAGAGTTGATGGTAGGCAGAGGACCGGGTCTCATATCTTTATCAGTTTAAGAATTCCAAAATAAACTAGACTGACTTATTCAGCATTACATGTTATTTTAGTTAGCCTGATCGTTGCTTTTATTATTGGATACATGAATCTGTTTATTAAGTTGGACAAATCTTTTCATCAAGCGCCCCAAAATGAGCACATATAAAGGAGTGCTATTCCGTCCATGAAGAGCATGTTTGCTGGAATTATGATCACTTTTAACCAATCATGTTACCATGAGTGGACATGTGTATAGGTAAAAAAGAGATTATGCTTTTCGAAACTTTGATCACCACCATCAGGTTAAAAGTTCATAATCAACTTCTTATCATCTCTCTCTCTCTCTCTACGAGAGTGTAAAATGTTTGGCTCATCTTTCCACTTGGTTTTGCTTTATGTCTACTTTACATGGCCATAGGAGGGAAAAAGGTGGCGTGGAAAAACCAATGCTTGTAAAAGCAAGAAAATATATGTTAAAGTGACCGACAATTATTAGAGAGTGAAATCTCCCTCTCCCTCTCCCTCTCTCTCTCTCTCTCTCATATGAGACTGTGAGTGAATGAGAACAAAGGAAAAGACAGAAAGTGCAACCTCAGAAAACAAACAACACAAGCCTAGCTGTTTGGCCTGGGCTCACAGTATATTGAATTTTGGTGTTAGAGAGAAAATTAAAAAGCCTTTCCTCTTAATGTCACTGCCTTATCCTCCCTCCCTTCCTCTCTCTCTCCCACCCTCCCTCCTTCTCTCTCTCTCTCTCTCTCTCATTGCAAAGCTCTCCAGAGACTTGAGCAAATGTTTGTACATTTCTCTCTCTCATTAGTACTACCTTGTGTGGCTTTCTGTTGAACTTTTTTTGGGTGTGTTTATCAGCAACAAAGCTGCAAGTACATGAGAGGGAGGTGGTGGTTGTTCAAACACATATTGAAGACTGGTGGCTGAGAGGTTTGGTGCACAATTCTACTCATAGTAAAAGTTCACTTCTTCTCCCCTTCAGATTTATTTAAGAACTTGGAATAGGGAAGAGAGCAAAAGGAATAATTCTGAAAGAGAATTGAAGGGAAAAAAGGGTTGGTAGTACTAATGGAAGCCATCTGTGCATTCAATGAAGCTCGTAGGAAGCTCATGGGGAAAATATCCCCTTTCCTTTCTCGGTTATCTTTCTTTTCAACTTTCTTGGCCTTTCCAAATTAGGGTTTCTGTTGGGGGGCTCAGATGTCTGCACACACACAACCCACACCCACACCCACACCCACACGATTCCTTGTGTAGTTCATCAGTCATCTTTTGAAGCGGTTCTTTGTTGTGTAATGCGAAATTAGAAGCGGCAATGGAAATGAAAGGCCTGTTGGCGGTGAATGACAACAGTATGTCTAATTTGACCTCCACTGCGTCCGGGGAGATCTGTGCTTCTTCAGGTTCCGGAAGTGAAATTTATGGCAACAACAACAACTTGTATTCTCATCACTCCTTTGCTTCTGCAAATCATCAACCATCTCCTCCTCCAAAGAAGAAGAGAAACCTCCCAGGCAATCCAGGTCTCTTGATTCACTATTTGCTTTTCTAATTTTGGTGGGGTGTCCAATATGCCTGGTTAATCCGCATTAACGCGTGCAAATCTCTTGGTTCATGTGTGTGGTGGAAAGATCCATCAGTAAAATGGCGAGCTTGCCTCTAGTATTATTTTGATTAGAAGATGCTGTGATTCGAAGATGATGTTTTGGGATGGCTTCCTTTTTATTAGACTTTCTAAAAGTTGTGGCTTATTGATGTTACACCGTTTCAATCAGACCCAGATGCGGAAGTGATAGCCTTGTCGCCGAAGACGCTCATGGCGACCAACCGATTCATATGCGAGATCTGCAACAAAGGGTTTCAAAGGGACCAGAACCTCCAGCTCCACAGGAGAGGGCACAACCTGCCTTGGAAGCTGAAGCAAAGAGCAAAGGAAGAACCGATAAGGAAGAAGGTGTACGTTTGCCCCGAGCCGACATGCGTGCACCATGACGCGTTGAGAGCGCTCGGTGATCTCACCGGCATCAAGAAGCACTTCTCCCGAAAGCATGGCGAGAAGAAGTGGAAGTGCGAGAAGTGCTCAAAGCGCTACGCGGTTCAGTCAGACTGGAAGGCTCACTCCAAGGTTTGCGGCACGAGAGAGTACAAATGCGACTGTGGAACCCTCTTCTCCAGGTAAAGAAAATGCATATACACACTTTGAATAATCTTGAATTGTTCAGAATCAGCCACCATGCTTTTTTTATCCAACCAAGTTATGATCTTGAACAATCTTGAATTGCTCTTTAAACTCTTAGCCCCAACGAGCTTACCGTACAACTTATGATCTCATGTATAAAAGACGGCAATTAGTGACTACAAGTGTTCCATATTCCTCAGAGAGAGAGAGAGAGAGAGAATGGTTAGTGGCTGCTGCGTGGGGGATGGGGTAGGAATTTTCAAATGGTTATGACAATAATGCCTTTTGTCCTAGACCCAGGGATGAAAAATGAAAATACAAAAAGCTAGTATGAGTGGACACAGAGAGAGAGAGAGAGAGAGAGAGAGAGAGAGAGAGAGAGAGAGAGGGTACTGCCCATACTAAAAATACTTTTAAAGCTATTCATATTCGCAACAAAATTGTGGGCTTGATCTCTTTTTGTTTGCTTCTGCTCGGTTTATAATTTTTACATCATCTACTCGGAGCGATACTTGCGCGAATAGATTAGAAGACACGAGCCCAATGGATGGATGACGGCTGCTGGGTCAAATGGATCTTACACGAGGCACCCACGATTCAACAGCTTAGATTCGCTGGCTGTTCGAGACTTTTTCCTCGATGACAAATAGTAATGACAATATTCAATTTTTTTTCTTTTGGCAGGAGGGACAGCTTCATCACACATAGGGCCTTCTGCGATACCTTAGCAGAAGAGTGCGCAAAAACCGCTCCTCCAAACCCGCCCAACTTCTTGATCTCCTCCTCTTCCCAACCTCCCACCACTTCCCTCGTCACTTCCCGCATCAATCTCCAAAACATCAGCCCCCTCTCCATCAAGAGAGAGCAAGAACAGCAGCAACATCAACAGCAGGTTCACATCTTCAACCCCAGGCAACAGACCATTGGCCCCTCGTGGACACCATTGCCTTATAGCTCCCGCGGTACCTTGTCGTCCCCATCGTCTTTTTTAGACCCATCGGCGCAGGTTCTCCAAAACCCTAGCTCCGATAATCCTTCCGCTGGCATTAGCATTAATCTTCCTCACGCAGAGCACACTGGGACTGGGTTCTCTTCGCCTTCTTCCTCACCTCACATGTCAGCTACTGCACTGTTGCAAAAAGCAGCACAGATGGGGGTGACCATGAACAACCAGCCCAGCTCATCGCTTGGAGTCAACTGCAGTGCCCCACAAGCACACCACAGTCGCATGCATCATAATAATCTCGTGAACCTGGGGTCACGTGACCGTCATCATCATCATCCTCAAGATCATCAGATGGGAACAGGTCGGTTTGCTGATCAGAGCTTGTCATCTTTCGGGAATAAAGCTGTCGCCGCTCCTGCGGGCGTTTTAGGTGGAGCTGGTCAGCCGGGTCCTCCTCTCTCTCTTCTTCAACAAGACATGAATGTGATGATGATGATGAACCCGCTGTCGTCTTTGGACGGGGCTGATGACGATCTGAACGAGATGATCTTGAACAACAATTACGGCGATGATATTTCGGAGAGACCTTCATCGGGACATGGGGGAGATGATTTTAAGGGAGCGGCGACCTTGGAATCAGCAAAAAGGTATCGCCTCGAGGGCGACAAAGATAGCATGGCGACCAGGGATTTCTTGGGTCTCAAAGCATTCTCGCCCAAGGATTTTCTCAATCACAAAGTTGCTGGGTTTGACCCGATGGTTTAGCGTGTCAGGACAGAGAATGATGGGCTTCCTCAGAGTAAAAGCAAGAAACAAGGCACATTGACACCCGGCTTAAAGTTTTTCTTTTTACAATGTTCAGTCAACTTCAACCAGCAGCTTTCGGCCTGCCTAGAGAGAGATAGAGAGAGGGAGAGGGAGAGAGAGAGAGAGTGAGGACATGTTGATGGCAACGTTACAAAGACTTCAAGGAGAGCATCCTCTCCACTGTCCTCTCGTGGAGTTCGTCGGCATGATTTCGCAGAGGGAATCTAGAGAAAGAAGAACTTCAAGCTGAGGTTTTCGCTTACATTCTTCTCAATAAATATGTGGATGGAGAGAAAATCACAGTAAGGAAAATACGTAAGATCTTGGTTTTCTCTTCCTTCTTGTTTTTGTTATGGGACTCAACTTAAGTTCCCTTTGTTTCGCAAAATTTCAATTTACTGAAGTTTTGGAAATAACATATAAGGTGTGAATTTTGTGTATAGGTTTGATCTCTCTCTCTCTCTCTCTCTCTCTCTCTCTGTTTTTGTGGAGGATATCGAATTACACTACATCATTATATCCATACACAGGATACGTCTAGAACAAGAAATTGAGAATATTCTACAAGGAAAAGAGAGTAAGCAATTGCCTCAAAAAAACGAGAACCCCACATATTCATGAGAGCTAGTCCTCCACACGTGCATGTACATTTGATTATGTGTAGGTCGATCTGGATTGTGCATAGGCATCAATGTGAACACAAGTAAAGAGGGAAATCCATATTTATACAAGTTCCTCTAATTACGACCATAGATCTTCCTTCCATATAATGATGGAGATTTTATCTCCCCATTTACCACGTGCGCTGATCAAATACAAGAATACTCTCGAATACAACCATATATTTCCAGCAATCCTGGAGTGCCCATGAAATCCTAAACCTCTAAGGTTACGTTTGGTCGTTAGGATTTCTAATCGGGATATGATTGGATAGGATAGGATATGAAATCCTATGATTTTTTTATATCCCGTCCAGTGTTTGGTGAATCGCAGTATTAAAGTCGGATATGTTCACATCATATACATTTTTTTTTTATATAAACGACATATCATTATAAATGAACCTAAATGTTCATAAATGAAGACGGTGAAAATATCTCGTAACACTATCCCTTAATTTATTTATTATTTATTTTATTTTTCCTCTTTTTTTATATTATTTTCATTATTATTTCTTTTTCCCCTTTCATCATTCTTTAATAAAAATTTATCAAATAGTAAACTGTACTAACATACCTAAAATACAAAAAAACCTAAAATATATAATAAATATAAATATTTAATTTATAGAATGAATGTTTATTATAAAATAGAATTAAAATTGAATATAAAAATTAAAATAAGATTAATTAAAAATAAATTTTTATTTTTTATTTTTATTTTCTTAAATTAGAATTCAAATATTATTTATATTGAAATATAATTTCAATTTTGTTAATTTAATAAGTTTGTTATTCAAGAAAAATAACTTTCATATTATGGACATTAAAAATCCTATTCACCTTTATCCCACCTCACCCATGGGATAATTTTATCATGTCTATATCCCCCTTATATCCGACTTTATCCTATCCCGAGTGAGCACCAAACGTAAGATAGGATAAATTATATCCTATCCCAAATTTTATCCCGACTGCCAAATGCAGCCTAAAAACTTCGAGACTCATCTCGGTCCTCTTGGGTCCGCCGCCTCCTCGGCCTACCTATTTGTGCCTCGAAAACATCCGGTCCGTGCCATGCCGCATTCTCTATCAAAAAATATCTGCAACTTGTCCTCCCTTTGGGCCTTGGCGCTCCATGATGAGCCTAAACTTAAGGCCTCACAGGCCCTAAAGACGAGGACTCGAGGGCCGGGCCGCGCGCGATTCAGCTCGGCCCAATTTTCCGCCCGCCTCCGACGCGAGGCCCGGATGGGGCGAAAAAAGATCAGGCATCCGACCCGCCGGGAGGGAGGGCAAATCCGACATTTCGAAGAAGGCGATTGGGCCTACAGGTAGAGAAAGGGCGATAATGAGGTGCGAACAGCTCCACCTCGCGCACATTAGAATCGGTCCGCCAAGCCGCACGATCTTTCTCTCTCTCTCTCTCTCTCTCTTTCCCGTCTTCCTTCCTCCGAAGCGGAAACCGAAGATATTAATAACAATTTCCGGCGTCGCCGTTTTCGACTCCCACCCAATCCAACGCATCCCCTCCGTCTCTCTCTCTCTCTCTCTAGAGCAATCTCTCGCGCGAACGCGTCGTTGCCTTGCCGAGCCGAGCCGAGCCGAGCCGAGCGCAGCGCCCGCGGCAATCGGCTCCAGAAGCAGCTCCCGGAGGGGGGAGAAGGAGTGAGGAGGGATCGACGCGGGGGGGACCGGCCGTTTTTCTCGCTCGGGGCCGATGGCTTGGAGGCGCCTGCTCACCGAGGTCGGCCGAATCAATCAATCCGATGCTCTCTTCTGTCATTTGCGTCTGCGGTTTATCTTTTTCGTGCTGGGTGGCGTTAGGTTAGGGTTACTCGACTCGGGTCGGGTGTTTTGATGGAAACTTGCGGGGGAAGCATGCGGTCTTGGTGGGCTGATTTGAGCCCATTAGCTTTAATTGGGAATTGCGTAGCGATGGGCGTGCGGCGCGGTGATTCGTGGGATCATGTCCGGTGGCTTGCGATGGAATGAAAGATTGGATTTTCTTTTCTTTTTTTTAAATTATATTCGACGGTGGGTTGAGTGGAGGGCGTTGTTCAGTAGATTAGATTGTGGTCGCTAGTGTGAGGATTGACTAAAGGTGATGAATTGAGCGAGAGGTGATGGTGCATGGCTGCAGTGATGATAATATAGGGTGCAATTCCTTCGTGCAGTAGCACGGCACGTGATTTTCGTGGTATATTTGCTCCTGACCGGAACCTTCTTCTTTATTACCTGGGATTTTGCCCGTTTCTTGAGTTGGCAAACAGGAAGTTCAGCTTCATCTAGAATGAGAAAAGGCCTGTTGGGTAACTGTGGTGCATTCAAGTTTATTCCTTTCTAACTCTTCATAACATGCGATGATCGTGACTTGAGCTTATTTCTGAACATGGTCTAGTTGGTGACCTGTTCCATGAATCTTGAGGATGATAAATGTGAGTCCAGCTAGGTTTTCTGTGGTGCTTATCCCTGACTGGGGGTTGGGGGGCGGGGGGGGGGGATTCTGGTTTGGGGGTGGGAGTGGGTTTTGCGTGCCGTAGGGTGTGGAGAGTGCATTTTTTATCTCCTTTTGTGCATACATTTCCATGCATCCCCCTTTCCAATGTCATTGGCTAGTGGCTGAATAATGTAAATTAGAGTAATTCCCTATGCAAAGTCCTTTTTATTGCATCTTTCTGTTTGTTGAGCCATTTTCTCCTGATCAGACAACGATATGGAGCATGGAAGCATTTATTTGTTTGTCTATGTCTGTCTATAGCTAATTCTATCAGAAGAGTGTAACTGCATTATTTTACATTTTCCGTTCAAGTATCTTGATCGTAGTAAACAAATGCTAACACTTTAGCTTAATTGTAATCAAATGTTAACACTAATGAAAGTGACTCTGGAGTGCCATGGTTAATTGTGAGAGATACAAAGGAGCAAGGGACGGTGTGAACCTGTGTGTTGTGAATACGAGCTTGGGGGACTTCTTCCAATCAAGTTATATATGAGATTTGTTTTCACTAAGCCACCTGGTTTTAGAGTGCCTAGTTTTGGTAATTTGTTACTTTGTTACTGCATGTGATGACTGCTGGTGACATTTTGCTTTAACATAGCATAGCATGTGGGTCATGGCCATTATGGTCAACTGCTTGACTTTATCTTTTGTCTTCTGACAGGTTTTTAGGCACGAATCAGGGTTTGGGAAGCTTAAATATTCACTTGCTAGACCAAACCATTTTGTCACAGCATCGAGAGTTGGTAGAGGTATGCCTGTCGGATATTTATGAGTTCTTTTTGTTGTTATCATTTCCACGTAGTATTTTGATCCATCATCTTCATGCGAATGTTGATTTAATGGATTGTTGGATTTTGTAATTCCAAGTTTCTCATAAATTGCTTATAAGAGTTTAAATAGAAAAAAAAGGCAAATCAACATTGAGGGTATGCTACGACAACCATTCTACTGTCTGACAATACTAAAAACAACTCCTGCAAGCTTGAAGAAGTGCCAAGCATCTGTCAGACTTGTCAGGCCCATTCTTTGGAGAATGCCTTGGCTGTATCACTTACTACTAAGTGAAAAGTTGATGCAGTAACCACATTCCATATTAATCACCAATGATGCTGTGGGTTTGGTAATAAAAGTGGACATGGAAACTCTGACTGGCGGTAAATGTAAATCTAAAGTTGTTGAGTTGGTTTTCTTAATAAATTTTAAATATAGGGGTTATGTCTGTGGTACACTCAAATAGTATAAAAAAGGTACTTAAAAAGCACCCGCAGGCCAATCATTCTCCCCACCTTAAAGAACTTGTAAATCTATAGGTAAATCTATAGGGATTATTTTGTCAGGTTTCTGAAACTGTGATGATTGGCATGTAATATTCCTGTTGGTGCAGGAAATTTGCCTGCAGGAGCACAAGGGAGGTTTCAGTCAAGCTATGTTGGTCATTTAGCTCGGAGAGTACGTGATGCAGATGAAGCAAGTGAGGTTGCCCATCTTAAAGAACTTTACCACAGGAACGATCCTGAAGCAGTTATTAGACTTTTCGAAAGTCAACCATCTTTGCACTCCAACTCCTCAGCACTTGCTGAATATGTTAAGGCATTGGTTAAAGTTGACAGGCTAAATGAGAGTGAGTTATTGAAGACTCTGCAGAGAGGTAAATGTTGGAGCTTTGTTACTTTATACATATAATTCTTGGATTATTGCTATCTTGCTAGATTTCTCTCTTATTCTATTTTGATATATTAGTCTTAATGTGTCATTCATCCTGCAATTTAGTTAACCTGGCAACATATCTGATCTTCACTTTTTGTTGTTTGTACCTTCTTTCTTGATCTTCTACTCTTGTAATCTCTTTGTGTGAAGTTAAGTTTTCAAGCTTTTTGTGGATGAATTGCAGGTATTGGTACTTCTGCTAGGGAGGAAGAAGGTATTGGTGCATTTTCAGCTTTCAAGAATGTGGGGAAATCTACAAAAGATGGTACTCTTGGGACGGCAGGTGCTCCTATACACATGGTGGCAGCAGAAGGAGGGCATTTTAAAGAGCAGCTGTGGCGTACAATACGTACAATTGCGTTGGCCTTTCTCTTGATTTCTGGGGTTGGAGCTCTTATTGAGGATAGGGGTATAAGTAAAGGTATGTGAAGATCATGATATGATTTGCATTATCTACTCATGAAGGGGGGAGATAACATTTTGTCATTTCTAGAGTTATCAAGGTGAATTGAAAGGTTCTTTCATTATTTTAATTATTTTCTTAGCAGGACTTGGTCTTCATGAAGAAGTGCAACCAAGCATGGAATCCAGCACAAAGTTCAGCGATGTAAAGGGTGTTGATGAGGCAAAGGCTGAGTTAGAAGAAATTGTTCACTATCTTCGAGATCCAAAGGTTCTTTCTTCCCCTTCCCCCCCTCTCTCTCGCTAACCACCTAAGGGATTGTGCTCTTATTTGAAGCGGAAATGGACATGTTGAGCCACTATTTTCAGTGAAAGAGAATCAGGAATTTTCAATACTCAATATGGGCTTCCTTCATTCACAAATTTATTCAACTTATCTAAATTTGGCAGAGCAATACGCAAATATAAGTTGGGAATTATCTATTGAGTCGTGTTGTTCAATTTAAAAGACAAGCTATTACTCTCATAATCTGGGTGGCTGATTTACTAACTTGATCAGTCTTGCTTTATTTAGTTTCTAATACATGTCGGTTGAATTCTTTGCTCTCCACATCTGATTGATTTGTGGAGAAAAGGATATGTGTTTATGCTTTATGATGCTTACTTCATTTTGACTGGTTGAGAAGCATCGATGATTTTTTTTTTTTTAATTTAATTTAGACAATTCAGGATCTAATATTCACACCATAAGCTATTTCGGTAATGGTTGTTGGGTCATGTTGTCTTTTATTATCTATACAAGTTGCTGGGCATAACTTTCTCTTTTTATGTTTCCATACCTTGTTAGGATGTGTTTGGTAATCATTCTGGTTTCATGAACAATTTTTACCGTTTAAAAATGGTTTTTTTATTTATTTAAATTCTATTCTCGGGAACAATTTCTAAGTTTTTTAAGGTGCTTGGTAACTGTCCAAAATTTCTATTCCCGGTATAGAAATGCATTTGGTATGGTTTTTAAATTTTTTTGTTTCTTTTAATTTTTTATTACTTTTATTATATTTTTATTATTTTTTCTCTTTTTTACTTTTTCTTTTTCCTTTTATCTTCTTCTTTCTCCTTCTTTGTGGCTGGTCGGTGGCCACTAGTTCATCAGAGCCTCGCCAGGCCAAGGTGAGGTTCGGCAAGCTTGCTTGGCCATCATGAGCCTTGACTTCGCCCTGGCCTGGCGAGGCTGGCCAGCGTCGCCCACCTCACCCAGCCAAGGTGAGGCCAAGCCTCACCATGCCCTCGGCGATGCTCCAACAAGGTCATCGGCCCTCGTCTGGCTTGTCACTGACTGTGGCCAAGGCCAGCAACCGACCGAAAGAAAGAAGAAGAAAAGGAAAGAGGAGAAAAGAAGAAAATTAGACTTGATTCTAGGAATTGTTTTTGGGAATAAGAAGCAACTTTTTTTTTTTACTTTTTGATTCTGTTCCAAATTTATTCCTAAAAATAAAAAATAAGGATTTTTGTTACCGTGAACGAAAAATTTACCAAATGGATTTCTATTCTTTTTTTATTCCGGGGAGCAAAATAATATAATAAGTTGTTTCTGGGAGTGTTACCAAGCAGGGCCTTAGTGCTCTGTCTACATCTAAGGTTTGTAGTTTGTTTGGCCCTTTTCTCCAAATTTCAATTGGCTCACCTATGTATTCCGATGTAGTCCTTCACAACTTGTTTTGCTGTGCTAAAATATGTTTTGCTGCTTTTCTGTGACAGCGTTTCACACGTCTTGGTGGTAAGCTTCCAAAAGGTGTTTTACTTGTTGGACCACCTGGCACTGGTAAGACTATGCTAGCAAGAGCTATTGCTGGAGAAGCTGGAGTACCTTTTTTTTCCTGCAGTGGCAGTGAATTTGAAGAGATGTTTGTTGGTGTTGGAGCTCGGAGGGTGAGAGATCTTTTTTCCGCTGCAAAGAAACGGTCTCCTTGTATTATATTCATAGATGAGATAGATGCAATTGGAGGAAGCCGTAACCCGAAGGACCAGCAATACATGAAGATGACTTTGAATCAACTACTTGTTGAGTTGGACGGTTTCAAACAAAATGAAGGGATTATTGTGATCGCTGCTACAAACTTTCCAGAGTCATTGGACAAGGCACTGGTGAGACCTGGACGGTTTGATCGACATATTGTTGTCCCCAATCCCGATGTTGAAGGGCGGAGACAGATTTTGGAGTCCCATATGTCAAAGGTACTATACTTTAGGAACATATTTTGTTTCTACTACATATTAGGAGAATTTGTCTCTTTTGACCTATATCTATTTTCACACTCCACAGCTATAAGCGCATTTAATTTATATTGTTCTTGGGGAAATAAGCTCTTTATGTCTTGTTCATGGGCTCTATATTCTCTTATCCACTTATCCATTTGTTTTTAGCATATTCTTTTTATCTTACCATGAGACCTGATCCATGATAGCACTACTCTTGGATTTGCACATGCTTTCGCAGTAGCAAATATATACAAGCTTCTTTGGTTCAAACCAAGTTCTTTCAGCATTGTGATTTTGCTTTATTGCATGAAATGAACATGCTTTTCATACCTGTCAAGTTACATCTATGTCGTACTCTTAACTATTGGGTGGTGGATTAGTGCTGCTAACTCTGTATGTGTAGAAAAGGCAGCAATCTGGGTATGCTTTCTCCTTGATTCTTGGACAAATATTTACTATATAGGACTAAGCCTAACTAAGTGGATGGTGTTAACAGGTCCTGAAGGCAGAGGATGTTGATCTGAAGATTATTGCGAGAGGAACACCTGGATTTTCGGGTGCTGATCTGGCAAATTTAGTCAACATGGCTGCTCTGAAGGCTGCGATGGATGGTTCCAAAGCTGTCAGCATGGCAGATCTTGAGCATGCGAAGGACAAGATCATGATGGGAAGTGAAAGAAAATCTGCTGTCATCTCTGATGAGTCAAGAAAACTTACAGCTTTTCATGAGGGTGGACATGCCCTTGTGGCTATTCACACGGATGGAGCTCTTCCAGTTCACAAGGCTACAATTGTTCCCCGAGGCATGGCACTGGGCATGGTTTCCCAGCTGCCTGATAAGGATGAGACAAGTGTCTCCCGTAAGCAGATGCTTGCTAGACTTGATGTTTGCATGGGCGGGCGAGTTGCAGAGGAGCTCATTTTCGGAGAGAATGAAGTGACTTCTGGTGCATCTTCTGACCTTCAGCAAGCTACTAACCTTGCCAGAACAATGGTTACAAAATATGGCATGAGCAATGAAGCTGGGCTTGTAACTTATAACTACTATGGCAAGAGCATGAGCACTGAGACTCGGCTTCTTATTGAGAAAGAAGTGCAGCGGCTTCTTGACAGGGCTTACAACAATGCCAAGACCATCCTTACCACTCGTAGCAAGGAACTCCATGCGCTTGCTAATGCTCTACTTGAGTTCGAAACGCTCTCAGGAAGCCAGATAAACAATCTACTTGCACAAGTCAATTCTGAGCAGCAGCATGTGCAACAGCAACAGCAGGTAGTTGAACAACAGAACAGCTCTCAGTCCAATGCAGTGCCTCCTTCAACGCCAAATCCAGCTGCATCTGCTGCTGCGGCAGCTGCGGCAGCAGCTGCGGCCGCCACTGCTGCTGCAAAATCCAAGGGCATTGCTCCTGTGGGATCATAGCAGGAAGGAGGTTGGTGAACTATCATCTATGACTGGGTGGTGAATCTAGTATTTATATATACATACTTAACTCCTTTTATAGGAGGCCAATTTTTTTTTTTTTTTTTTTTTGAAAATTTTAGGAGGCCTGTTGATTGCTAAAGATGAAAAAAATTGTTAAAAATGAAATGTCATATAAAGTAAGTCCAATCTAAAATCTTGCAGTTTGGTTGTTGCCAGTCAAGTTTACTATCACCTTAACTCATAATTTGGCAAATATTGTCGCAGGTGATGCCAACATGCAAATTTTGTTCATTTTTAGCTTTCTGATGGATGCACTGTATGGAGGTGGAAAGGCCATTGATTCTACTGCCCTAAGAGTTACTGATAGTGTTTATGTTCCCTTTAGTTCTTGTTGTTCTGCAATAAGTTTATGGTATAATTGAAGGCGCTGACGCTCCTATTAAGTCTACTAATGAGGGATGCTTTCTGGTCTCAACTATAGGCTAATGTTCTAATGCAGAGTCTGTACATGACATTTGGCTGTACATATATTGAATTAAATGGGAACTGGCATGTAGTGCTTTAAACGAAATATAGAGTACTGAGGTCAACAATTATTCAGAGTCCGTTTCTGATAGACTGATGCGGGAGAAAAATAAAATTTTGAGAGAATTGAGATCTTGTTCAGGAGATGACTCCGGTTTAAGCTGGTATCTCAAGCCTCCTACCTTTCTATAAAAATAGCAGTAGCAGCAACCGATTGCAACATCGTGTTCCTTTCACCATTATTTTCTTTAGGGGGAGAAAAAAAGAACCGATCTCTTGCTTTTCTATGTTTTAATCAGCTGCCAATTGTGAGTTCTCTCATTGTATGCAGAGAAGCTCCATTTCGGTACTGCAGAAAGATTAGCGAGTGGTTTGTACGACGGAATGATTTTAAGATCCTCATATGGTATTTTGTCGAAGGCTCATGCTGAAGGACTTCTCCAGAATTTGTGCACCACTACTGACCGCAAAGTGGCAAAGTGGCAAAGTGGCAAAGTAGGTTACCAGGATTTTTTTGGTACTCTGTTTTTGGATGTGAAGAACAATTCTGTTGGTACTGCATTTATATGATGCTTCATAACGGTAGAGACTAGAAAAGGTAGGGAAACCATGCTTTGCTCAGAGATTGATCTCTCATGGTACACTTGAGACCGATCGATCTCTTGATTTAGGGAAGTTTTCTAATCTGCGAATATCCCCTCAAGATAGAAAGTCCCCAGTATTCTCGATCCATATCAGTGCGATCTGGGTAGACAAGGGATTGTGATTTCTTTTTTATTTTTACTTTTTCCTTTTAGGACATTCTTGTCTTGGCTATATCAGTATAAATAGTTTATGTCTAGAACCAAGTCTTCCTCTTTTTCTCATATGGGGTTTGGATGACAATTTGTCCTGGCATTGTTAATTCAAGGCTTGTCTTGTTCCCCTCGATCATTTCTCGATATATCGAGAGCTTCGAAAACTTAGAGACCGTGACATTTCCCCCACCCATTTGAGCAACTCAGTATTTATTGCTTGAATTGTTGGTTTCTTTGGACATTGGCAATTCTTCGGTCTCCGATGTCACTTGGTCTTTTGCTTTTTGATTTGTCAATTACCTGTCTCTTAAATTCCGACTTGTTTCGCAAGCAACTCCTTTTTCGGTTTAGCTATTTCCACGTTGCTTGACAAGTTCTCCACTTCTGGTAAAAGTCTATGGATTGGCATCTCATTTTGAATCGGCACTGAACGGCTAACTCCATCTTGGACACCTCAAAAGGTTATGGTTGTCACTTTTGGCTTGCCTATAGGCTCCTCAATTCCCAGCTTTTCGTCCACAGGTCATACTGTGGAGATGCTCTTGGTTTTATTCAACCCAAAAATCATGGGTACCAATGGACACTTTTGGTTGGTGATAATAATTGACTTAGTTTTCATTTGATCATGACATTAGCTCTATCAATGAATTTTAAACCCAAAATAAGATCATATTTCATTAAGTAAAATTACCTCGAAAGAGAATGTCTTTCTAATCGCCAATGTGTAGTTCCACATTTTGAGCAATATCAATGGCCCATTTGTCATTTGAGTTGATTGCCTTAAACTAATGTTTGGCTAGCTCCACTCGAAGTCCCAACTCTTAGCTGCGTTGCTTGACAAGAACATGTTTAACACACCTGTGTCAACCAAGGCATAGGATTTTGTGTTACTAACCTTGACTTCCACAAATGGCAAGCTTGTAATTGGAGGCTTCTTGGAGGGAGCTTAAATCTGTGTGGAGTTGAGAATCTTTATGGTTCTAAGCTGCCATTCGTTTAATTTCTTGCTTTGCTTCTTCCTCTTCCTCTATGGCGAGCAATGCCGCGGGTTTGTTGTTCTTTGGAGAATCTTGGTTCAATAGGGACGGTGGCAAATGAAACCTGTGGATGGTGGCGGCTTTTTCTCCCATTCTTGGTAGGAGCCATGTGGGGTTGGTTCAACCTTTGGTTTGGTTGTTTGGAAGGACCTTCTCCCCCATAATTTTTCTCGTTGATGTAATTACACATTCCATATTTTCGTCACGGTGGCAATCCGTTCTCCACCCATTTCCTTTGGACTTGGAAGATTCGGGTTTGGTGAAGTTAGCATTGGACTTGGGTATGGTGAGTGCCTTTGATACTCCGCACATCCCATCTTCTAAACTTAAGTTGGCTCAAGGCTTCAAACCATTCATGAATGCTCAAAAAGCTTCCTCCTCCCCTAAGATGAGATTTTGGAGTTAGAGGTCGGTCAACTGCTTCACGTACTCTTGAACCATGTCTTTTTATTCACGACGATGGAGTATGCTACGAGTTTGTTGTTGGGTGAACTCAAGAAAGAAGTAATCTTGAAATTTTTTGACAAAATAATCCCATGTGTAGATGGGATCGACACCTTGCTTGGTCTAATCACACCTATTTCGCCATCAAAGCATGGTATTGTTGGTTAGGAACATAATTTTTTCTTTCTTTTCTAGGTTCTACATTTTTTTTCCATATTTATTAGAAACAGAAATTGTCTTTTCATATCATAAATTTCCATCCTCGCAGCTAGTTCCAGAAAGAACCTTTCGATCTAATATAAGAAAACAATGTGTGTATCACGAATACTGATTATTTCAATTCTTTTTTTTTTTGTTGTTCTCTTCTTCTTTTTTCAATACTATCTACTCCTTTTCCTTGTTAGGGTTTCTTAACTTGGTCACTTGAATTGGCACGACATTGTTGTGTAAGACTAGTGCTATTTTGAGCTCTTGGATCTCCAACTCCAAAGTTTCAATCTTGGCTTTTGCTCGAGTAGTCTCTTTGAGCTCTAGGACTTCCATCTTCAAAGCCTCGATCGTGGCTTCAAGGGATTTGTCCTTCAAGCACAAGGGAGCTGTGGATTTGTTTTCGAGGTAGAGCGTCTCTTCGACCTTGTCGATTCACGTTTTTTTTGCCTCATCGATTTCGTTCACGAACTCCATCTTGGTGGCCTTCATTCTGGCGAACCTTTCCTCAAGGGAAGGCATAATGTCCATCAAAGCGGCCCTCCTCCTGGCTCTATTGCAGGTCTCATTCTCTCGGATGGCCTCACCAACAACGGCAACATTGACATCATCTTGGTTCAACATTCTGTCAACCACTTGATATACTCCTTGATCTCTTTTGAACAAACTCTTTCCGCTAACTTGAATCGTAGAGAAAGTGTGCTTAGAGAGAAAAAGCTTTGGGAGAGAATGTATTTTTTGGCTGATACAAATAAGGGGAGAGCGTCGTTATTTATACACAGAAGCCTATTAATTAGTACCACTCCAACTACCATCTATTGTAATAAATACAAGATTATCACCTATCTCATTAAATACAAGAAATATCTTGAATGTAAATATATTTTTGCGTTTGTTAATTCAAGACTTATCTCATTCCCATTAATTATTTCTCGGTACATCAAGTCTTGAAAATTTTAGAACTGTGACACTTGCGTTCAAACCCTTTTGATGTATCGAGCCTTACTTGTAGTTTAATCATTTGAAGATCAATCGGACATCATATGATCACCTACCTAGATCTCAATCAATACTGATTCCTCGAACTCAATCGCAATTGAGTCCTTGAGGCCAGCTAATGAAACCTTACATCGGACTCAAATTAAGCACGAACTATCAAAAAAATAAAAATAATAATAATAATAATAAGGTTTCGAAACCAATATTCTTCATTGTCCTAGATTATCATAAATTCATAAGCTTATGTCTTAACTCAAAGACAGAAATTACACGCCGTTTTTCCCAGAATCGGATTCAACGAGACCTCCGAGCTGAAAGCCCCTGCTCTGCTCCCATGTCGCGGGCTCGGCCGAGTCACCCCCGAGCCGAACCAGTCGGCGATCCTGGTAATGGCAAGCTCTTACCTTTCACGGTAAATTCAGCCCGGCTTGCAATTCTGATCAAGCTCGTCTCCTCTTTGGTGTCTCGAGTTCTTGGATTCGTGATGGGTTTCGGTGATTTTGAGTCCTTGCCCGTCGTTTAGAAAATCGAGGGTAGGTGATGGTGTTCGAAAAGCTCTTGACTTGAATCGTTTCGGGTCGTCTCTTTCTTCTGTGTAGCTATGCATGGACGGAGAATCATCATCCCGAACAAGCATGGCGAGAATCTTGTCGGCATATTACACGAGACAGGGTCGAAGGAGCTCGTGATATTGTGTCATGGGTTCCAGTCTTGGAAGGTTGGTAATGTTTGAGTTTTACTGCAATTCCAGCCTGACCAAGATGACGACTTGTTCTGATAATTACGACTTTCTAGCGTCCTTCGATGTTTCGGCATTTGATTGTGATTGCTACGCGTAGTGGTGCCTTGTCAATGTAGATGTTCTCCTAAATTACCATTGATTTTCAAAAACTTTGGAGTCCCTGGGTAGGATGGAATGGTTTATGTGAGCGGCAACATCACCAGCTGGAGAATTCTGTGGTTAATTTCGTTATGCTTTGCCTGACAATGCTCTTCTTCTTCTTTTTAGATATCCATACCTGCATTCTGCAAGGCAGGAGTTTCTAAGAATGTCTTGGTTTTCAAAATATTAGTCCTTCCTTGAAATTGTGATCACAGTCTCCGGCTGCTTGTGGGTTGCAAAGAACTTACTCTCTTAAAGGATATGCAACATTGATCATGTTGCGCGATGCTGATTATTTTGCAGGAGCGCATTCCTATGATAACCCTTGCCGGCGCTTTGGAGAGGGAGGGAATCAGCGCTTTTCGTTTTGACTTTGCAGGAAACGGGTGAGTAAATTTCTTGATAAATGAAGGATATAGGTGAGCTAAGTAGTTCATAATTTTTCTCTGGAGGATGCTTTGGTGTCAAAAGAGGCAGTTATCCTATTGTTATGCACTTTGTGACCAGTAGAAAAGATTTCGCAGATCTCATTAGAGATTCTTCGACAATAAGCATAGATGTGCTTTGTAATCTTGTTCTTTATGATGTTCAAAATATATAAATACTTTTGAATTATTTAATCGGCAGTGTAATGAAGTTTCCAGCTCCATGACTTTTCTATGAGCCCATGTCATCTAAGCATTGAATTAGAAAGTCTAATAAAGATGATGAGGCTCATTTCTGCAAGTCCGTGTCATAATGCTTATTGAGGATTTTCATTCCAAAGTCAGATTGTTGTCACCTGAACTGATTATTTACCAAACATACCATTATCTTAATGGGACTCATTTATCTGTTATCTGTTCTTTTCGTTGCTCATATTGAAGCTGGAGAATATTTAATAATTTATCTGCAGTTGTTAGCTTCTCTAAATCATTGCTCTTGCAAGGTTTTTAAAATTCATCTTGCGATTCTGTTTGAGTGCTTTTGATCCATCTCTCTCAGGGAAAGTGAAGGTTCATTTCAGTATGGTAACTATTGGAGAGAAGTTGATGACTTACGGGCTGTAATTGAACATTTCTTGGGGCAGAAACGTTTTATAAAGGCAATTATTGGACACAGCAAAGGTAGACTTTATCTGTGTTTTGGGATGATGCAGCATATTTGAAAACATGAACCTCCAATAATACTGAAGTAACCTAAGTAAGGCCTTTTTTCTGGTGGGTTTGCAGGAGGAAATGTAGTGCTCTTGTATGCATCAAAATATAAAGACATAAATATTGTAGTCAATCTATCTGGACGTTTCAATCTGGAGAGAGGCATCGAAGGTCGATTAGGTAAAGATTTTCTACAAAGGATCAAGAAGAATGGATTCATTGATGTGAAGAATAGAAGAGGTGAAGTATCTTATCAACTCAGCCTACTTGTATTGTTATTGAAGTCGTCAAGTTTCTAATTGCAACGTGGAAATCTTTTGTTGTGCTGGTAACCTATTAGTCAATGCTTTTGGAAAAGGGTTTTATTACCTGAAGCTTATTATTGCACATGCATATTCACTATCTAGTTGATGGAACAGTAGAGGATTTAGGATCCAGAATTAAGATAGTAGTGCATTCTTGTCCATTTGCAGGATTGTTCAAGTACCGAGTAACAGAAGAAAGTTTGATGGATCGCCTTACAACTGATACTTGCACATCATCCCAAATGATTTCCAGAGACTGCAGGTCTGAATTCTGGTAGTATGGTAGGGTGCATCTTGTCTGATCTGCTAAAACTGCAATTCTTCTTTTCTCTAACATAAGAAAATTTGTCTCTGACTTGTAAATTGGACACTCTTAAACGTGTGTAATCTTGGTTGTATTTTTATCATAAAACTTGGCTTTTACATCCCCCATTAATGAAAAGGAAGCCCATAAAATGTTTCTTTTCGTAATGGCTAGGTCAATGCATCTTCATCTGTTTTAGTTTCTCAATTCCAGCTAAATAGTTCAAGGAATATCATGGCCATTGATCGATTGAATTAAGTTAACCATCTTTTGATTTTTCCTAGCTGTCACTAAATTTGTTACTTTTTTGATGACGCTCAGGTGCTTATGCTGGTAATTGTAGGGTGTTGATTGTTCATGGTTCCCTTGACAAAACGGTACCAGCAGAAGATTCTCTGGAGTTTGCCAAGGTCATATTAAATCACAAGCTGTGCATCATAGAAGGAGCTGATCATGAATACACCTCGCATCAAGATGAGTTGACTTCCGTTGTCTTGGATTTTTTGAAGACTGATAATTGTCCAAACAAAGGCGCGGCCAATACGTTTCCACCATCAAAACCTGCAAATTCTCCTCATTCAAGGATGTGAAAACACCATCGCTTCTGCGGCCATTTTTAACTTACAATATGAGGACTGGCAGAAACATGCAGACAAGCACTCCTCTCACTTGTCCTCACCTTTCCGAGCCATTTAAGCACATTGACGTAATAGTTGGAATAAATGTGCTCATCATGCAACTTGGTATCACGTTTCTAGTCAAATGCAAAGTAAACAAATCGTGCAGTGGAAACAATGTCGCGACTAGCATTATTAGTCTTGCAAAAATACATGTAGAGTTTAAAGCCAACTGTAATAAAATTGCCAAGCTTAGCAGTAGTAACAGGCAGATCATTCTTTCATGACATTGCAAATCTATTCTGGTGTATCTGATGATTTTTGACAGCAAAACTAGTCGTTGGTCACCCTGTCATTGACTGAAGCCCTTTCGTCGAGTTTGTGGAGAACCAGGACGAAGTGCAATTGAAATCACATTGAATGGCAAGTTGACAACAGAAACGTGGCTGTCAAACAGGTGGAAACTTTTGGCGGATGAACTCTTTGGTGTAGATGTAAGAACATCCTTGAAGAATTTATCTGAAAAGTGCAGCCCGCGCACCTATATGTTATCTAACTGGGAAAACATTGAGACTTGCGCTGGAAGTTAAACTGGCAGTAAGTTCTCCAATTACATGAGAGAAACAAGCAGCATCTTCTTCACTGTATCAGTTTTAACATATGGGCAATGTTTTTCTCTTACAAAAACTCGACCTACGAGATTCCACATAAAATTAGGCTGCTTCCTAAGATGGTTTAGCCATTCTTCTTAAGTAGTAGAATTAATTGCCTTCCCTCTGGTATATCCAGAAACAGATCAATCTTTGGATCCAACATATCTGGTGGAATACAAGATCATTTAAAGAAAATGTAGACGGCTAAACAGCCATCCCCTCCCATCTCCCTTCAAAAGACAAAAAGAAAAGAAAAGATGATTAGACCTGTGAAAACACCTCTGCTTGGGACCAAATGCCAGATGAACAGTACCTATTCCTGCTTAGTTGTTGAAAATAATCAAATAAGCGAGAACCTTGAAAATCCAAACAAGATTGCATTAACTGCTTTTGCTTTCTGTCAGATGTAACCTGACAATACCCAGCAACATATTGGAAGAACTATCCCACCAGAAGTATGCTAAGTGCAAGAGAAATGGCTGTTCTTCTAGATGTCCACCCATTATCCTACTAGCATACAATCATTTCCAATTCATAATTCTACATAAGCAACTATGACCTGGGCAGCAAGAACTGCACCACAGTAGAAAAGAACAATCACGGACTACATTAAGAGGGAAAGATACAACACCGCTTAAAAGTGGGAAAAAGCAGCAGCGAAGGCAAAGGAAAGGAAAGAAGAAATTTATGCTGATGTTTCTAGTCTGTCTCTAAATCACCTCTACTAAAAATTAGACCACAACAGTTTTTGGTTTGGCGCCAATCTCTTTCCAAGATATGCTGGGCATAATCTGTTTCTTGTCAATCCGATCCTCATACTTTATTGCAAAGTTAAGCAGTGAATCCATAAGGGAGTCTGAAAGAAGGTGCGGCTGGAGTCCCAAGTCAATCAGCTTAGTGTGCTTGGCATTGTAATAATGTTCTTCTGCTTCCACTCTTGGATTTGGTACAGTGGTGGTTTGCACGTCAAGCCCAAGCTTGGCTCCAGCTTTCGTAACAAGGGCAGCAAGTTGATTGACAGAAAATTGCTCAGTGAATTGATTAAAGACACGGTACTCACCGGGATTTGCTGGATTTGTAATAGCAAGCTCAACACATTGGACTGTATCTCTTATATCAAGGTATCCCCTGGTCTGCAAAGTATAAGGACAGTCACGAAAAAACAAAAGAATGAAATTAATGGAGAAAAGGGTATTAAGGAAGATGAAAATACATGGATCACTCCACAATACATCCAAGGTCCAAAAGGCACTTTATAAATGACTCTGAATGTTGAGAAAAGTGAATCTCCGGACTTTTAGCTTCATTCGGACAAAGTTTTGGCAGTGCTTGAATGTTCCCTTTTATTAAAATCCAACACTTTGTGACAGATGCCATACAGATGTTTGCAGAAGGAAGGAATTAATCATGCGCTTGCAGTCAAAGAAAGAAATTTTCCCCTTGATGATCTCTAATAATCCTCAAACATAACTGCACTTCAAGTACCTAAATCCCGCTGAAGTTTCTCTGGAAAGGACTTCACTTTGGAGGCTAGGCCCTTGCTTAGACATATCGTGGTTCTTGTTGTGTGTGATTAGTCACATTGGAATGGAATGATATCCTCTTTCTTTCCAATTATGTGTTTGTTTGGCAACACTGGAATGAAATACCCATTTGCCTACTTGAAGGATTGGGCGATGGTGATCACTTTCATTTTTCTTTAACCAAAAAATTAATAAATACAATTATATAATTTTAAAAAATCAGGTATTATTAATTATTAGTTAGTATAATTCAACTAACTGCCAATTTTTGAAATTATATTCTATTAATTAATTATTTTAATCACATAAGAAGTTCATTTTCTAAATAATTGTAAATTACAGTTATCAAGATATAATTAATGAAATATAAATACTGTTAAATATTTGATAATTCTACATTATATTCAAGAAATTTCAATTAGTATACTACTCATGCAAATACATACTATTTGAACTTATTAGAAAATCCCATTCAATTCCATTCCCATTAACATTTTTTTTCTTACAACCAAACACAAGAATCTTCATTCCATTCCACAGTTTACCAAACAAAAATATGTGGATTGTCATTACATTCCATTCTGTTCTATTCTGTCTTATTAAACGCAAAGCAACTAAAAGTACAAATCACAGTTCAAGAGAACTATAAGAGGAGGTACTTTTAATTGAGGTGTGATGAATAAGTTCATAAGCAACTATAAAAGCTTTACTATTTAGAATTTATATATTTAGGCTATTGTTGCTTATATTGAAGGAAAGTAAACAGCCAAAAGATGATATGTATAATCGGCATGTGGAGATACAACCACGCTACTTGTAAGCAGAAGATTATTACCTGGCCCCCTTTGCCATATACCGTAAGTGGATGACCAACTGCAGCTTGAACGCAGAACCGATTCAATGCAGTCCCGAATACTCCATCATAATCAAATCTGTTATTGAGCTCCTCATGCAAATCAGTCTCGTCTGTCCTCACCCCATAAACCACTCCTTGATTTAAATCCGTTGCTCTTATCCCCCAGGCCTTGCAAGTGAAGGCTACATTGTGCGAATCATGGACCTTACTTAGATGGTAAAAGGAGCTAGCTTGTTTTGGATAGGGCAAAGTATCCGTTCGTCCATTATGAGTGATAGTTATGTAGCCCTCCTCAATATCAATGTTTGGAGTTCCATATTCTCCCATAGTGCCCAACTTCACCAGATGACACTCCTCTCTAAACTCCTTAACAGCAAAGAGCACATTAAGAGTTCCAATGACATTGTTGTGCTGCGTAAAAACAGCCCTTGACCGATCTATCATGGAGTAAGGAGCAGATCTCTGCTCTCCGAAATGGACAACAGCATCAGGCTCAAATGAATTGAAGGATTCTGCTAAGAACTCAAAGTCACATATGTCGCCAATGTAAAGCTCAATATTTTTCCCAGTGATTGATTTCCAGCGCCGGAGACGATTGTGGATTGAGGCAATAGGAGTCAAGGAATCAAGACCAAGTTGGTGGTCAAACAGCCGACGGACAAGGCTATCCACAATGGCAACTTGATATCCTTTGTTGGATAAATGAAGTGCTGTGGCCCAGCCACAGTAACCATCTCCACCAATAACCATGACTCGCTGCATCTTGGTTGAACCATTAGAGTGCTGGTAAGAGCTAGAGCCAGCTTGAGTAGGTACCTGTGGATTCAGAGGCACTGCTGTCGCTTGAACAATAAAGTTTCTCTGATGTTTCTCTTGTCGAGAAACACGACTCTCGTATGGAATTCTTGAACTTTGTAAAGCCCAAGAAGAAGGAAATGCAGTTGGACCGTGACCTGATCTTTGAGGGAAAGCTTTATTAGTGGCGGCGATCATCAAGGAGCATGACGTTGAAGAAACTAGATGAGCCATATTGGTCTTATTTTCCTCCCACTACCGAGCACATGTACCTGAAACTTTAGGACACAGACAGCAAGAAAATAAGCCACAGTACTCGTAGTTCACCAAAACCCGCAAAATATTGCCACTTGCGCCATGAATTTAGCTCCCGACTCAAACGCCCAAAAGAATAAGTAGTTCCAGTTCAGGAAAATTCGAACCAGCTAATTTCAAAATGCACGAGAAAGTCAATTCTGAGCAGCATCTCAGATGCACTCTCGGAAAAGCAAGGTCTAGCGTCAGAACCACGTCGACATTTACACAATGCCCACAAAGAATAAGTTATCATCACATACCATAATCACCCGACTCCAATGAGCAGTGATTACCCTGGCTCAAGCATCTCCACCCACATTATTCTCACCCCAGCAAATTTGGAGCTTCCATCAATAAAAAAAAAAACCCAAAAGACCAAAAACAAAAGAAGCGCACAACCTTGATGTGGGCTAACACTAACCCTGTACTCACACAGGATAATCAGCTCGACAACACCAGGCGAATCGAAGAAGTCGCCATTTCAGATAATAAACGCGACAACCCAGAACCCCAACATACGAATCAAAACCAACGCCGAAATTTCAACCCTCCTCCGAGGCTATAACAGCAAGCACAAAAACGCTCTCGAACATCAAGAAACTACCAGGTTTAATCAAAAGAAAAGAAAAGAAAAGGCATAAAGACGGCCAAGACTGAAGCTTGAGCAAGAAAGATCGATCACCTCGAGGTGGAGAAGCAAGCCTCTAGAGAAAGCTACCGCCTTTCGAAATGGCGATGGATCTTATGCTGTAGAGGGGTTCTTGCCAAGCGTCTAGGATTTCACTGAGCTCGAGAGGAAGAAGAAGGAAGATAAGAATCCCCTGGAGAGGAGGGGGCATATTCGGTTTATCTGATTCTTTTTCTTTCTTTTTTTAATCCCTTATTTTTGTCATTTTCCAGAGGGGGCCCGACCCGGGACAGTACCATCGGGTCGAGCCCGATCCTGTCCGATGGGCTTGAAAACCTGAGAGCTTCTCTTCTACTCCTTCGTCAGCTCATCAATGAATTGCTCGGTAAAAACCACTGCAGATCACAAATTATACTTATTGTTGTGACGCACTTATCACTAAAAATCACAAACTTGTATCGATATAACACAAATCATTAAAAATCTATCTACATTGATGCCAGAAAATAAATGTTATTGACATAACGCTCATGTAACTTGACTGAAATCTTCTAATCAAACATTGATGTAGAGTAAATATGTCGTCATTGTTGTAGGGTATATATGTCACATAAAATAATAGGCATAATTCGAGATTTTTGACGTCACAAAAAATAGTTAACAGTAAATGACATCAAAATGGACATGATTTTGGATTTTTATGACTTTTTCCCTATTTTGCAAGGACAACTATCTGCTAATTCGTTGGACAGTTGAATGTAGTTCATTCAAATTCATTATAAGCCTCTGACACTTCATTGTATCAGATCGTCGGATGCTTAGATGATCTAAATTTCATATGACATGTCAATCCATGACCAATCTTCAATAATCGAGCATAGCGCATGCTACCAGAAAAGGCTGACGAGCTTCGAGGCAGGTGAAGGATTTTTTTGCTACCGTATCGGTTAAGAGTGTTGTGATCTTGATTATGAAACCAACAAGCACTAGATTACTAGCCATATCGAGAGATATTCAGAAAGTTTTTGGTCAGTAAGAGCAGCTGAAATTCCCCCACAACAGACAGAACAAGATCAACCACAATTATTGGCCCGGATTGGCATCAACCAAGCCATCTGCATTTCATTCCCAAATTGCCGAGGACACACTACAATCTAACACAGATCATGCTATAGTATTGAATGACGACGCTGTAACTGCTCACATAGATCGGCTGGTCCATAGCCCAGTCTGTTCTCCTAACTATGCAGAGCACAGAGACATCAATTTTATGATGTGCCATCATGTTACATACTCGCCAAGTCGATGCTACTAACTAGCAAGTCCATATGTACAAGATAACAGGATGATGATCTGCAATTTTTGTACAGTACCCACGAATCGTATCTCGGACTTTACCAAGAACCAGCAGAGAACAGCTCAACTCCTCGAGCGTGGGAAACAAAAACGTCCCTTCAATAACTCAGCTGAGTAGTGAGTACCGGCACAGGATCATATGGTGCATTAAAGGTAAAATAAGAAACTCATGCTTTTCATATATATGTAACCCAAAATAACACTGCGGAACTATAAGTATGACGTGTTCAAATGCCGCCGGAGAATTGACAAGCATAAATATTCAACATCTCCAGCACAGAGTTCTTCCTTAAAATTAGCTGGGCCGCTCATCATAGATGCTCCAATCACAAGCACAGCGGTTCTCCGGTTTGTGTTCATATCACAAAACCAACCGGATCGCTTCGGAGAACAACCTCAACTCAAACCACTGGAACCTTCTTTCCATCTTCAATGAAGTATATAGCAGCCTCAGGCACCTATATTCCACAGAAAAACAGGGCCAATATCAGTTGTAAGTTAATATGCCTAATCAAAGCTTCATGGATTGTTGGAAGATGGCAAAAGGCAAATATCGTCGCCATGTGACAAGCATGTAATAAAGACATACAGCCAGTTTGCTTTCATAATCAAGAGATCAACAAAACCAGTAGAGGTATATAGGTTGCAAATTGTGAAGCTAAGAGCAGACAGGTTGATTTAGCTAGCTCAAATAACCAGAAGTATCACCAGCAATTTAATCTACCTCTCTCATGGCTCTCAAATTAACAGAACCAGGAGCGGCTTACGCAAAATTAAACTCTCTAAACACCAGCCGTTAGTTTGATGATCATTCCTGACCTTTATGTTTATGATATCGTGCTTTCGTTGATTCCAGAAAAGAGGGACAAAAGGCAAAAAATAACTATATTCCTCAGAAATAGCTTAAAGCTGTGGCTTGACCCGAAAAGGGGAAAAAAAAAGCTGTGGTATATAACAAAGATAATAGTCAAAGAGAATTACATCAGGCCAGGTGTCTGTGAGAAACTCCACAATATCAAGGGATATGTCTCCTTGAACATCAATTTGCTCCTTGTCAGTCGGTCCCTAAAATGACCACCGATTAGTAAGTCCTTCAGAGAATTAATAGAAGCATCAAAGTGCCGATTCATGCAATTTCACTAACCTTAACAACTGATGCTCCAGTTGCAAACTTCTTTCCTAACTTTTTCGAAGCATCACTCAGTTTAATGCCTGAGATGAAACACACAGTAAATTGACTGACAAACTCAACCTAAATGATGAATCATCAGCCACCGACAATGAATGTAGAAGAAGGAAAAGCATATTACTCACCAAATAGTTCAAGTCCTTTGACAACAGTGATACATTTGCGCTTATTACGTATGACCTTTTCGATCACAACTTCTTGCTTGTCCTACATAATGTCAATGTTATTACTAATGCACATCGTTACTAGAGTCCACAAATAAGAGATAAGAGAACAGTATAACTGATAAATACCAGCAAGCAATTAAGGCACGAGAAATATATTTTAGATTAAAGGGCGGGCCATCCGAGATTTGTTATTCTATATTTGTACTGAACCTCATATATGGTATACAATCAATGGCCAAAAATACACACATGCATGCATGCTCATACATAGATACAATGCACCAAGCACACTATAAAATCAGGTCTCCTCCGTGAGAAAGAAAGATGTGGATAGTAACTCAAGACATGAGAGCAATGGGCAAATCGCAACTGATAGCAAACCCATGCCATCCCTAGTTTGCAAGAAGTATCAGAAGTTGCTGCTCACAATCAAAACTTTATAGCAAACAGAACAACAATAAAACATACAAAGATGTCAATCAAACTGGTAGATGTGTCTAATCAGGAAAAAGAATAATCCGTCCTCTAAAAGGAATTACAAGAATCTAATACAGATACATGTTGCATCTCTAAGAAAATTTCTGAAGGACTCACTTTGAAACAACTAGGCAAAATTACTCAGGATAAATCACCAAGAGAAATGACTCCACCATGACTAAGGTTCAATGCATGAAATCCATATTCAGTGTCTTACCTTCTTCTTAACTTTTCCGCCAGGGAGACGTTTCACTTCTTCTGGCTTATTCGAAGAAGAATTCCCTGAAGTGGGAAAGATATGATGAAGTTTAGCAAATTTACTCTATCCGACCAAAAAACATATGCGTGTTAAAATAATGACACTCATTGAAAGAGGAAAATGCTGCCACCTAGAGATGGAATT
The DNA here is from genome assembly GCA_014182575.1 of Eucalyptus decipiens. Classification (NCBI taxonomy): domain Eukaryota; kingdom Viridiplantae; phylum Streptophyta; class Magnoliopsida; order Myrtales; family Myrtaceae; genus Eucalyptus; species Eucalyptus decipiens. The sequence continues at coordinate 8,117,681 of CM024611.1, read as the reverse complement.
CATCTCGCAAGTCACAACCGCAGTACTGTCATTGTTCAATGAGTTCACTCCTCCAAAATAGACTTCGCATTCTACTGAAGAAAGGCAATCTACGGACCGTAATAAACCAGGACTTCACAAAGCCTGCTCACAGTTTTAAGATTTGCAGACACGCTAATCATATTTTGGAGCGAATCGAGTCATTAGTTTTTCCATCCATATTTGAATAGACTTTGCATATCAATCCACTAAACAGCCAAGCTAACCACAAGCTTTATGTTCCTCTACTAGGCCCCTTCAAAACCAATCCGTCCAGTAATGCTTGGAGATGATAACCCTCAAACCTTTTCTTCCCCTCAGAAGAATTATCTGAAAAGAAGAGAAAAAGCTCACCGGTAGGGGCGGTGGAAGTGGCGGCACCATCTCTGCCGCCGCCAGAGGAGATTCCGACCGACTGGAGCTGCTCAGACACCTTATCAGCCTCCTCCTCTGCACATCAATCACCACAATCATACAAAAGCCAAAAAATAAAAAAACCCACATCACCATCGAAACATCCCACGTTCCCCAGCTCGTACCAAAGAAGAAACCCACGAAGGACGCGAACAATCCCCAAAAAAAAAACCCACAACCCCAGAACCCAAGATCATAAACACGACCCAAAATCTCTAAAAAAGAAAGACAAGAAAAGGGTCGACAAAAATTTCCCACCTTTGAGAAGATCTGGGTAGAGCTCGGGGGCGTTCTTGACGAGCCAGGGCTTGCATTTCTCGAAATCGGGGCCGAATTCGCAGTACTCGGCGGGCAGCGAGCAGGCGGCGCAGTACAGGACCTTGACGGGCTGGGGTTTCTCCGCCATTATTGAGGGTCCGCAGATCACGAGCTTAAACTGCTCGTGGGTTCCGACGAGGCCGGAAGAACCGATCGACCAAGAACGCAACGAGGGGAGAGGCGGCTTCTCGTTTTCGCTTGTAAAGTTTCGAACTTTGGCGACAATTGTTGTTGCTCGCTTGTGCTCCGATGCGGCCAAATCCAAGTCGGGTGCTGTCCGAGGAGGGGAATTGGGTTCCTCTTTTGCTGAAAGGTAATATATGCTTCCACTTCAAGTACAATATAACCGACCAGGAGAATATCTACACACTTTTTTTACCCTTCTTTTTTTGTAAAAAAAAAAATTCACTCTATCTAAATTTTAAAAAAGATATATTTAACATTTTTTTATATCAGGTCAGATCACTAGGATCACACGACCTTAGGTCTTCGGGCAAAGACGGTAGGAGCGCCATTTCGCTATTTAAACATAAACTTTTGGGGCTGACCCAGTAATCTACCCTTGAGAACCCCACTTGTAGGACCTCACCATAAGCCACTATAACCACCCTTGAGACCCCCACTTGTGAGACCCCACAATTGCTATTTAGATGTAAGCCCTCAGGGGCTGGCCCAATAAACCACTCATGAGACCCCCTATAAACCACTCCTGGCTCCCACAGCTGCTATTTAAACGTCCCTTGGGGACTGGCCCAATAAACCACCCCTGAGACCCCCACTTGTGGGGTCTCGCCGCAAGCCACTATTTAGACGTAAACCCTTAGAAGTTGGCCCAGTAAACCACCCCTAAGACCCCCACTTAAGTCGTGGGCATCTGAAGATTCAAACTCATTCCTTCGGCGATGCCACTTAAGTCGCGGGCATCTGGAGATTCGAACTCATTCCCTCAGCGATGAGATAGTAAAGCCCAATTATCACGGCTACCTACGGATGGGCTATATTTAACATCTTCCTACCGCGTAAGTTTTGAAATTTTCACAATATACGAATTCGCATTTGATTTATTATAACCCAAATTCACATTTTGATTGCAAGAGAATGATTTCAAAATGTTAAAAGTTATGTACGACACTTACTTTAATATTAAATTTGTTTGCCGACTCACTTAAATATCAAATTGGAAAAAAAAAACGATCATATAAATGCTTTTAGCGAGAAATTCTAATAATAAAAAATTACATGATTTTTATAATTAAAAAATGATCTGATGTGACATTTAGAAAAAATCAGCTCTTGTGAATAGATAATTGTGTAATATGACTTTGTTCCTCCGAAATTCTTTTCACACGCGTTCTCCTTGTTCACCATATTCTCCATTGCCGCCAATGGAGCCACCACCCGCCACACCTAGCACCGTCACCTCCTCCACTGCCTCAATGAGTTTGGCTGGAACGTCCCCATAAACCCATCCATCTCCTTCAAGAACTCCCACCTCCACGACGCCTATGGCAGCCTTCAAGCCCTGAAGCAGGCCATCGTCTCCCAACAACTTCACCGCCAACTAGGTCGGCCCCTTCGTTTGAGATTTCACATTAGTATCCATCATCGTCGCTTGCTTTCTATCACCGGTCATCGGAGTCACAAGATTCGCGATTGAGAGAACCACAATAAAAAACCCTAAAATATGCTCCAATGACTTCACTAAAAAATATCCTCTCTCTCGAGGAGTTTGAGAAGTTTCATCATTGCTCATCCTTGTCCATCGCTGTTTGAACATCATGGCCATCGCCGATCGAGCTATTCATCGCCTTCGAGTCTCGCTGACTCTGCCTCTGTTGTGTTTTATTTTTCTGATCCAGAGTAGGCAAGGTGCTTTGCGTTTACTCGTTCCTTCTTCACCAACGCTAATCACCATCGCCAATCGCCGACGGCTCTAGGACGTCAGCTGTCTAGTTTGATTGTCGTCTGTGACCTAAAACCGCACCTTCAAGGCCATATCCACCACCGTAAATCTTCCGTTCTGCCCACTTTTTGGCCATGGAATGTGAAGTGTCTGAAGCTTGTTCATTACTCCCTTGCTGGCTTCGATCTCCGTCGTCCACACTTCCAAGTGCTTCTTTTTCCGACTTGATTACCAATCGTGACTAGGATTTGCTTCATCGACCACGTAATACTTCGCCCTCGCCCTCAGTTTCGATGAGTAAGAGGTCGAGACGACATCGCACCGGCCCGAGAGGGGGAATGAAAAGGTCTGAAAAGGTAATACTTTGCCCTCGAGCCTGTTCATTTCCAACTGTAACATCTATCCATCTGCATTGGGGCCATATCAAAAAGGTTTTGATATGGGTTGTGATTTAGGATGTTTAATTGGGAATTTCCTCGCAAATTATGATTTACGGTTTATATTTTGGGACAAATCAGTGGTGGACGATGTCAGATTGGGCCATATATGTTGACAAGGCACGATATATAATTTTTAATAATATTTTAATTATTTTAAATATTTTTATTTATTTTTTATTTTTTATTTTTATTATTTATTTTATTTTTATTCTTTTCTTTTTTTCTTCTCATCTTCTTCCTCCATAGGGCCCTCAAATATTTTTTTTCTGCGCAAGTCACGTCAAATGGAGAAATTAATAAAAAAATGGTTACGTTAGATTTATGATGATATGACATTTAAATGATTTTTTCTAAGTAGTATTTAAATGATAAAAAAGACTTTTGATACTAAAGTAAATATCATATATAACTTTTGACCTTTTTAGTGTTATTTTCCCTTTTTGTTGCAAATGTCTTTGCTTTCGCTAGAGCAAAAGAAGAATCAATTTAATGACATTGTAACAATGATCTTGAAATTGAGATTGTCTCTCTCTAAAATAAAGCAACCTTCAACTTTCCTGCAAAATATCCATGCTAGCTAAAAAGACAAATATGATTTTATCAATAAATCGTTGAGGAAAATTAATTTGTTATTATAATTTTTTTCATATTTTGCAGGCACATTAGTGTGTGTCATTTTCATACTAAGTATATTTGATATATGCTGGAGAAAACTCTTGACAAGACCCCTTAACATGACTCCTGATATATTTAGGGATGAATCAACGAGGTCCTTTAACCTTTTCAATCGGCAAAATGTCATCCTCAAACCTTTTTTTTTATGTATTCCGTTTTGTTAAAATTGAACCTATTGTTAAAGTATTTAATGAGTGCCATGTTGGCTCTTACTTGGCATGCCATGTGGCGCCTATGTGGCCATTAAAAAAATTCAAAAACTGTCGAAGAGAAAATTTTGCAACAAAAGAAAGTGCTGATAATAAGAAATTTGCTTCAGTCCTCAACTTCATGGTGGGGGCTGGCGGCGAGGGTAGAGGCGGTGCCATCTAGTCACGGGGCATTAGGCCATGGCTCTCGCTAGCCTTGCCGTCAACAAGCGAGGGCGCTAACCCTTGTCGTTAATCCATCAAGAATCATAACCCTTATCTGGATCTAAAGAAAAATCTAAGAGAGGGTGGCAATCTTCTAACCAAATCTACAATGTCAAGGGTCCCTTGTTATAGATCTATTAATAAGGATCATCGCTCTAGATTAGTCGGTAAGGGTTGCCAACGTCCCTTGTTTTTGTGGCCAAAGTAGCGACCCTCGATGTGGTGCTAGCCCTCACCACGACAAGATTCGGCTCTTTCCCGTTTTAACAAACTTAAAAAAACTTATTTCTTATATATATGTTGAAACCGTTTTTATAATTTTTAAAATAATTATTTTAAAAAATCGCAGCCTTTTTCTTTTTGTTTTCTTTTCCAAAACGGACTTGCTGATGAATGCAGGGCGCTGATGATAAAGGGAAAGTCGCCATGCGGCATGCCACATAAGAGTCAACATGGTTTTTAAGGTCACGTGAGCGTTTTCATCGAGTATGTTTGTAAAAAGACTAATTCGAATAAATAAATATGTAATTCAACGATCTAATTGCACATAAGAATAAAAATTCAAGGGGAACATTGCACAAATCGAAATTCAATATGTCCCAAAAAAAAAAATCAAAACCCGAGACGAATTTCAAAAAGGAGATTTGAATTTATCCCACTTAAACGTATAAGAAATGGAAAACGATTGATACCATTTTTTTTTTTGTTTAAAAAGATAAATGCATAGGTCCAAAATAGATCATATGAATACTTATATAACTTGGCATGCTTTAGAAGAAAGTTTATTTTCTAGTGATACAATCAGTCAAGTTTGAATTTTTTTGGGGGAACTCACCAAGTGAATTTCAAACCATTCTCCGAAATTTAAGGTCGAATGCTCTAATTGCCCTTATATTCAACTAAATTCGAATTTAACATAGGGTTTCATGATTATGAGCGTAATTTGTACATATATATAACTTGGAATAGCAACAATTATAATGATGGGCCAAATGGGCCCTCATTCATTGGACCGGGCCCCCAAGAACGCCAGGAGCACGACCCACCCAGCCCAGAGAAAAAAAAAAAGAAATTCGGGCGTGACATGGGCCAGTCGATCTTTTCATTCATTTGGAAATCGAAAGTCATAACAAATCCAAAGATTGGGCAATTTAATTGGCAACATTCATGTCATTGTTGTGCACGTTGTTCCTCTGGTTGTGCTCCTATTTCGCGCTCCGTTCGCATCCGCATCGCGTGTCGCGTAATCTTGCGCACACGATAGGAAGATGTTGAGGAATCTATATTTGATGTGCATTTGCTAGCAAGTAGGGGAAAACAAGTTATTTTGCGAACTATGGCAGAAAATTGTCTTGCTGAGCATGAGATTGACCCCCCATTTAGAGGAATAGGGTTTTGTTTGTGGGGTTTAATTGGGGAGAAATGTATTTTTGGGATAAAAATGCCCATGTCCCACGGTAAGAAAGCCGCACATGATCGGCACTTGATCACCGGTAGGTGCTTTTCATCTTGAACACGATAGTTTAATTTGGAGACCATTTGAGATAAGTGACTCCGTCAAAAAAATGCATTCAATTGGGAGATACTTTGAAATTCCCCCAACATATAGTAATGATATTAGGGGAGATTGAAATTCCCCCAACATATAGTAATGATATTGGGGGAGATTCACACAATATCATCAGGATAATAGTTCTCCAATTCTTTTATATGATATGCTTATTATTAGTCTTTCAAGTTAATAAAATTATTATTGATTTTTTTTTCATGTAATCTGACATGGCTCTAATATAATATGACATATAATTTTCTCCCACTCTCGGTATCAACATAGAGTTGTGGAAAGCAATCACGAAAGATGCTATATTGACTATCGACTTATAGTATCATTCCGTTTTTTAATTTGAGCATCTTATGTTTTCAAGGCATTTTGTCGCATTCACAATAACCATAAAAAAAAAAAAAGTTAAAAGTATCGGGAATCGAAAATCACATGAAAGTCATGGAAAGCTTCATTGAAATTGATCTAATCTCGTTACAAACACCAATTAAACCCTAAAAGAGATGAATCAATGCATCCTAATCCAAAAACATCACTCTCACAGCTCATGATATCCGACACCGATTTGCAAAATCATCATGTCATCCTCGAGGAAGATCACATAGACCCGGCAAATCCGCCATCAATAACTCGATAAAAAAATTTAGAAAGCTCAAAACATAGCTTTTGCTAGTCTTCATGTACCTAGCTAAGAAGGACCCAAATTGAGATTCACGTATGAACTCAAGCATAAAAAAAAAAAAAAAAAAGATGAGAATCAAATATTAAAGAAAGTAAGATATTTTGTTAAGAATATCCCATGTGCTGGTTCGGCATATTCTAAACATACGCACCAAAATAAACGGCCTATACTCTCTTATGGGTCGTGTAAAAAATATATGGACGGTTCCGATTTCATTTTGATTCCGTGGAAGCAAACCGGGGATGGCCCCATCCATTGCCCTATTAACCAATTATAAAATAATGCTTCGATTTCTTTTTTAAAAAATGAATCCTGGTTTTGCACCTAACGTTCCCAAGATGCCCCACTTGGGGAGAACTGCCGTTCAAGATCAAGATCCATCAAAACAGGAAACGTGTACCTATCAAATTGAACCGGATCGCACCGAAAGTTCATGGGGGCGTGCAATGCCTTCACATCTCTTCCCTTAATTTAAAAAACGATAATGACACAAATGATCCCTAAACTTTAATCTAATGTCTAATGTCATCCAAGAATTTCTAATTTATCCAACATGATTCTTAAACTTTTGGTAAATATTCAAATTAGTCCCTAAGCTATACAATAATATACAATATCATCATTCCATTGATTTTTGTGTTTAGGGAGAATACCAAACATTATTAATTTGAACATATATCAAAAGTTTAGGGACAATAATGAACACATTAAAAGTTCTTGGATACCGAGTTAAAGTTTAAGGATGGTATTAATTAAATTAAAAGTTTAGGTGATCATATGTTGGTTTGCTCAATAAACAAAAAGGGAGGAGGGGGATAGGGAGGGGGACAATAAAAAAAAAATTATTGAATAATAAAAGACAGATTTTATTATTCTGGGATGTCTGTCGCCCACAAAGCTTGGCCGCATGATCCACAGACGTGGAGCAATACATGGTTCCCAGCGACTGAAGTAAGGCTGCACACGTGGCCCGCGGGATCGATTGGAGGGACCACATCACATGACCCTAGACCTACCAAATGCTAATAATCATGTCATGCCCATATATCTCAAATTAGAAAGTAAGAAAGGAAGGGTCGAATGATGGAACCGTACGCGCCCAGCTATTCGAAGCACCCCCTCCGTTTCGTTTCAAAAGGAAATGGCCCCCCGCTTGCTAATTTTGAAATTGACAAGCTCTTAAATATTAATTCCTTTTCATTATCTCGTGTAGATTTATTTCGTATTTTATTAGGTGATAAAATCAGAATGGAAACTTTTCGATGTTGAATTTGTGTACTTCACTTTAGTCCTTTTTAAACAGAAGAAAAATTCAAATTAGTTTGACGTGGGGCCTGACCATTTCAATCATTTTCTTTCGTGGGGGCGAGAAGATCCGGACATGGAGGGAAATGATGAACGTGGGGTGCGAAGATTCGGGGACGATGGGTCGAGTAAGTGCTGATCTTTTCATTTGTTGACTAGACAATTATTACTGAGATGGCAGATATTTAACGAGTTTTATGCTAATAATCATATTTATCGTCAAATTAATTTAGAGTAAATTCGGCACAATTTTATAAATTTGATATTTTTTAACGAAAAGCATGACAAAATTTCAAATTTATTGTATTAATTTCAATTCAAACCTAAATCTTTTGTGATTGTGCCAATTAAGTCAATTCATCCAATTTTGACAAGAAATTGCTTACATGATTATTGATCACTTTTGTGATAAGATGAGCGCCAACGTAGATGAATTTTTAATTTTTCTGAGTTTTTTTTTTTTTTTTCCTTTTTTTTTTTTCCCCAAATTGTGGCTCGGGCACAAACGAGGGCCAGTGGTGCTTGCCAGCCGACAGGGCAGAGCCGAAACGCGTAATTAGTCTTCTTGAACGTATGATGTAATATTCGTGATTCTCTCTATCAAGTTAATCGCGGCCGGAAAGGATTTAAAATAGAAGTCATCCTAAAAAATTGCAAGTCCTGAAAATCTGACCTCTGATTTCGCCAGCCACTGGATTTCAAAATAGCCATTTCCTATTTTTCTTTTTTTTCCTCGCATGAATCATCGCGCTGCACTCACTTCCGTTCCAGGCCTGGCTGGCAGATGCCATGTCCGTTGTCCTTGTCCTTCTGCCCCAAAACATTATCCAAGTCCGGAGGTCCCAAATGGCCTGAAGAAGGATTGCATTTTCAAGCTTTTTATCAACTAATTTAATTAACAACTTACATGCATCCCGGTCGTCGTTATCCTCGTCATTATTATTATTATTATTATTATTATTATTATTATTATTATTATTATTATTATTATTGTTGTTGTTATTGTTATGGTTTGTTGTTTTCCAGTCTTTTTGAAAAGCGGACCATACATATTCTATCCATGGATCGACTCTTATGGGGTTGGAAGGGATGGCCAAAACTTGTTGGCAGAGTATGTACTATCTTTCACAAAAATAATTATTCGAAAAACCAATCATTGACCAAATATAAAGCACGTTAGTAAAGCATTCATTAAAATGTATTTAAACCTAAAAGAACTCAAGTAGTAATCCTCATGATGCACAATTATATGACAAAAATTGTTATTCTTAATTAGACGGTCAATTCAATAGTAATTATGGATACACAATTAGATTGGTTATGGACATCAAGATTGGATAATTATTTATCAAAACATTGCATTTGTTAATGTAAATCAATCCGTTTTTCATGTTGCAATATGTAGTATTATTCTCGTTCGCATTTTGTTAATTATTGGTCTAAAAAGAACATTTCATAGATCATCTTGTAAATCGATCATATGCATGATTATAATAGTACTTTCATTTTAATTAGATGAAAATATAGTGTAAATCATAAGTTATGCAATCATGGAAAAAGTCTTATCCAATTTAAGTCTCACGATTTGCTTTCTCGTAACCAAACAAAGTTAATCGACATTTCATCCCATCCACACAACGAATCAAACGGGCAGATTGAAATCCTTGTTCCATTTCACTTTCTTTTTTTACCTTCTATTCCATCATTAAAATTCTCCCTCAAATGTTGTTTGATTTAGGTAAAATAGTTGTGATTTTTCTTTATGAAGATTGATGTCATTACAACCTAACAAAAAATTCAAAATCCGACCTAGCAACTGTAAAAGAAGTTTTTTTCTAAATATGGTGCTATAACTTTGATGGAGCGTTTGTTTGGTACAACTTATTCGCAATAAATCTCTTACTGCGAAATGGGTGTTACATTTTTCTTTGACAAATACTTTACAACTACAGGTCATTTACAGCTAGAACCACTTCCGGCGGGTTCTAAAGAGCCATCCCACCCAACTTTTGGATGTTGTAGCTTCAAAACATGCATTACCAAACACACATGTCACGACATTATCAATTATTTCCAGCGAAAATTAGTCATATGGACTCAATTAGTAAAATAAAAAAAATTTTATGATTCAATTGACAAAATTAAAATGTTTAAAACTTAATTAGTAAGTGCAATAAGATTAGAACTTTTCGAATTATATTGCTCTATTGCAATCATATCCCAATTAGGCCCTAAATGCAAAGATATTTTCGCAAGTCAAGGGCTTGCTTTCTTAGCTCCTAAGTTTTTGAATTAATTACTCTTAAATCACTTGATCAAGAACCTAATGCAATAACATCCCCCCACACTGTGCACATGAATAAATTTTTTTGACTAGTGATACCATGCAGGACGATAGTGTCCATGTTAACGATTTCAGACTAAAATTGATCGAATAGACTCAATGGACAAAATGTGAGAATGTTTAGAACCCAATTGACTAAATCGAAAGGCTTATGACTAAATTGACAAAATATAGTAAGTTTAAAACTTTTTGGACAACTCTTCCCTCCCCTTCCTTCCAAACATATCCAAATAGTCCCCAAAAGCAAAGATACTTTCGCAAGTCATCCCCACGTTTTCTTAGCTATTAAGTGTGACTTGACTATGAACCTGAAGTAGTGACCTCACGGCATCCCCCAACCAACACGCACAAATAAAAAATACTCCTTCTCCGATTTGGTTCATCTAGCCAAGTTTTGATCACGCTGGACGGCTGATATCATCACGTAGGATGGTTGATACCCAAATTAGCTGTTCTCTGACTTAATCAGTAAAATGCAAATAGGTTTTAAGACTCAATTGACAAAATCGAAAGGTTCATGACTTAATTGGCAGGTGCAATAGGATCGAGACTTTCCGAATAACCTTCGCCAATCGCAATCATATCCCAAACAGGCCCCATATGCGAAGATATTTTCGCACGTTAAGCGCTCGCTTGTTTTCTTAGCCAATAAGGCGTGAATTAATTACTCCTTAATCACCCCGATCAAGAACCTTAATGCAGAACCTCGCACGCTCCCAAATCAAAAGCCCCTCCTTTCCCCGACGTATCCTCTCTCCCTCTCCCTCCCTCAATCACAGAAAACGCCTGAAAGGGTAGAGATAGAGAGAGAAAGTAGGGCGTAGAGAGAGAGAGATAGAGAGAGAGAGAGAGGCCGGCGCCACCGTGTTCGAATGGCGGACTCCGATCGCCGCTCCGTCACGGCCGAAGAGCTGGCGCGCCACAACAAGCCCGGCGACCTCTGGATCTCCATCCAGGGCAAGATCTACGACGTCACCGAGTGGGTCAAGGACCACCCGGGCGGCGACCTCCCGCTCCGCAGCCTCGCCGGCCAGGACGCCACCGACGCCTTCATCGCCTTCCACCCGGCCGGCGGCGCCGCCTGGGGCCGCCTCGGCCGCTTCGACACCGGCCGCCGCCTCGAGGGCTACGCCGTGTCCGAGGTGTCCCGGGACTACCGCCGCCTCGCCGGCGAGTTCGCCCGCATGGGCCTGTTCGACCGGAAGGGCCACATTACGCTCGCCTCCATGTGCTTCATCGCGGCGCTGTTCGGCGCCAGCGTGCTGGGCGTGCTGGCGTCGGAGAGCGCGTGGGTGCACCTCCTCTGCGGCGCGATGATGGGCTTCCTCTGGATTCAGAGCGGGTGGATGGGGCACGACTCGGGGCACTACCGGATCATGGCCGGCCCGGCGCAGAACCGGTTCGCGCAGGTCCTCACCGGCAACTGCCTCGCCGGCATCAGCATCGCCTGGTGGAAGCGCAACCACAACGCCCACCACATTGCCTGCAACAGCCTCGACTTCGATCCGGATCTCCAGCACATGCCCTTCTTCGTGGTGTCCTCCAAGTTCTTCGCCTCCCTCACCTCGTGCTACTACGACCGGAAGATGAACTTCGACGCCGTCTCCCGGTTCCTGGTCAGCCACCAGCACTGGACGTTCTACCCCGTCATGTGCTTCGCCCGCATCAACCTGTTCGCCCAGTCCTTCGCATTGCTGCTGTCGAAGCACAAGGGTGCCCAACAGGGGTCAGGAGGTTCTGGGTCTCCTCGCGTTCTGGATTTGGTATCCGCTCCTCGTCTCGTGCCTCCCGAACTGGGGTGAGAGGATAATGTTCGTCCTCGCGAGCTTCGCCGTCACCGGAATCCAGCACATTCAGTTCTGTTTGAATCATTTCGCGTCCAGCGTCTACGTCGGTCCGCCTAGTGGGAACGACTGGTTCGAGAAGCAGACCGCCGGGACTCTCGACATCGAGTGTTCGCCGTGGATGGATTGGTTTCACGGCGGATTGCAGTTTCAGATCGAGCACCACCTGTTTCCTCGATTGCCACGATCCCAACTCAGGAAGGTTTCCCCTTTTGTGAAGGAACTCTGCAAGAAGCACAATTTGCCTTACAGTAGCGCGTCTTTCTGGGAGGCGAATGCTATGACGCTTAGGACGCTTAGGACGGCTGCGTTGCAGGCTAGAGATCTTGCTAGTCCCGTGCCAAAGAACTTGGTCTGGGAAGCTGTTAATACCCATGGATGAATTTATCTGACTAGTTTTAAATTTTGCTGAAGTGCCGCCATTTATGCCTGCTGAGATCAGCTGATGATTTTTGATAGGATCATTACTGATGTTTGATCATTCATGGTTGCAAAATAATCCATGTTTCTCGACGATTGGAGGGTTTAGTTTTGTTGTTTTGGATCTGCAAGTTTGTTTGGTCCACCCATCTTGTTTCTGATAGGTGTTTAAACATCGATGAAGAAGATGTTCAGGCTGGCAAAATTCTTTCTCCTCATTCTGTTTCCAGCATTTGTTGCTGATGAGAAATTTGTGCAGTGCCGAGCTTCATTGGTTTTGTATCCGTTTGGTTCATAAAGTAGTTTCAAATTCGTGTGGCTTTTATCCTGCTTTAAGAATTAATGCATTGAAGCATTTGAAACAATGTGTTCTCTCTACTTCTCTTTATTCCATTCCCCTGTTTTCAATCGTGTACTGTGATCATCTAACTTTTTATCCTTCCCTTCGACCTGTGGCCCTTGCTTACCCCTTGGAATTCTGATGCATATACGATGCTTCTCATGCGAATTGAGCCCGCTTTTGCTGAAACTCAAGATTAGAAACAGAAACAGGTTAGGTTGAATATCGATTCAACGATCGCTGTGAATTCAAGAATTCGGAAGAAATCTCAATACTGCTCTGCTCTGTCTGTGTCTTTGTAAGGCAGTATCTCTTAATGATATTTTCCGTTTTGTGCCGTCATGCCACTTTGAAGGGACAGACGCAAGTGGTCCTGGTCCTGACAGAACATATGGATCCCACGTGCGCAGATCATGGTATGTATAGCAACAAGAACCATTTTTTGTGGTTGTAGGTTAGGATATGACCCAAACTGGATACACAGCCAGTGTCGTTCAGGCAAAGGCAGCATCAACTGCTGGACCACCACCGCCATCTTCAAGAAGGACTAGTGGACAAATGCTAGTTTTGTGAAGAACCTGTGTTGTTGTTTCGCCTATTTACAGCTGCATTCAAGTTGTTTCGGGGCTGGATTTTTCTGGGAAATGCTGTTGTAGCGAAGACTGAGTCCAAAGGCGCTTTCCCTGCAAGTTGCCATTTTGGTCGTACCCAAATCTTAGTAAATGTTCCGACTTTTTGGTGGAGCCGCTGATTCGGGGAAAGTTGTAGGATGCTGGAGTTGCATCGGACCCCACCTGTCACATGTGTGGACCTCCAGTCTTATGTGGGTCATTCCGTCGCAGAGCGCATCGACGAGCGAGGATAGTAGGGTTGTGTGCCGTGTCTTAGCGGGTATGAACTGTTTTGCATTGAAGATGTTTTTGTGAATGCAACCTAAGCGTTTATAGGATCCAGCCCTCACGTTCGGAACCACGCGATGCGTGAGAATACGTGTCAAAGATGCATGCATATTTCGCGCTGGGCTAAAACCTCGAGCCTGTTTACTTCATGAATAGAACTTGACTGGCCGGCAGGCCAACGAATGCATTTGGCGTTCTTCTTTTTTGCATCTACGCTTGGATTGAGGCCTGAATTGAACCACTTTTTTGTCTTAGGAAGAAGATTTCATGGTTTCTTCGGCGGACCATGGTAAATTACATTACAATTGGTGATCTGTTACGTCCAGACCACCTATCTGTCAAAAAATTGCAGCGTTCCTTAAGCGAAAGCAAAGGATTAACTCTGGCATTAGAGTTCTTCGTACATCCAACACCAGGAATAGGAATAAAGATGCAGTATTGTATGATTATACTCTGTTATATCATGACAGGACAGAAAAGCAAAGGGTCGGAGAGAACGGAAGCTCGGCATTACAGGTAATTAAGCTCTCGCGACGGCATCAACATAACTAGAGCATGATAATTAACTGCTCAAATTAGAACAAAGAATATAATCAAATAGGCATGTATATTACTAATCGGCTACACATACGTACCCTGTAACTCTGAAAGAGAGGAGCTCTGGTTTTCATTATCGTTTACTGGAGGGTGGAAATAGTCGCAGATCCTGCTTCCCCTGCCTTTCTGTCGAGATTAAACAAGATGTATTTTGCCAGCACTCATCACTTTATAGATCAGCTGCTAACGCAGTTTGAAGTGCTTTCAGACCGAGAAGGCGAAGAATCAGAAGACAGATCATTCACTGAACAATTCGTCGGGTCTTCTCCTGTGCCCTTGGTCCTGATATCTTCAATCATATTGTGAACCACGCTCATTTTGGGACGATCCCTCGGCAACGTAGCCAAACAGAGCAAAGCCACTTGCAGAAGAGCCGTCATGTCTTCTTCCATTTCCTTGTAACCCATCAATTCGAAATCGAACACCTCCCTCTTCCACTCCTCTTGGGGCACGCGCTGAACCCACTTCACCAAACTCGTCTCTCCCTCTCCGGTCGCCATTTTCCCTGTCAGAATTTCAAGGACGACAACGCCAAAGCTGTAGACATCGCACTTTTGAGTATATTTCCTCTGAGTGCTTCCGTGATTGTTGTGGAGAATCAGCTCCGGAGCTGTATAGGTGTTGTCTGATGGCAATGGCGAAGGCAAGAGTTGGTGGAGACCGATGTCGGAAATACAGGCACTCCCTGAGTCATCGACTATGATGTTCGATGACGTGACGTGTCCATGAACGAGCTTCGCATTGCTATACTCGTGAAGGTAAGCTAGGCCACTCGCGGCACCTGCAGCTAGCTTTATCCTGGCGGTCCAATCCAATGGAGTCCTCCCTGGTCCTCTATTTTCTGTAACATTCGCAATTCATCAGTTATAAAAAAAAAAGGGGGGCACTTGCAAGTTGCAGCAACAGTCAGTGTTAAACACTATCTAACTGGTCAACCTAGAACTCAATACAATTTGCACTTGAAAGAAGTTTAGGGACCCCTCTCTCTAGTTTGCGCTTTGAATCTTGTGCAGAATTTAGAAGTCGAAAAAGATGAATCTTCCCCCCCGGGGCGGCGGGATAAAGCATTAACCATGTAGAAGCACTTGCCACTTCTATACCAAGAAACAGAACAAGGAAGAACAACAGCATGTGAACAGTCGATAACCACAATTTGCACAAGAAATGACTTGTCTGGAGATGCAAAACCTTTGCATATGCAAAGAAACCCCAATCAATCAACATATCAGAACGATTCATACTGCAAATTGCACACAGTCTGCAACAGAAGAAGGAACCATTTTTTCGAGCATGAGACAGAGACCATGTCGAGATGATGAATTTCATAAGGGTGATAAGCACAAACCATGAAGCAGAGAGTGCAGGCTTCCTCTGGGCAGATAGTCATAGACCAAGAGCAATTCGTCCTGGGAATGATAGGAAGCCCTCAAGCTCACCACGTTGGGATGCCTCAGACCCCCAATCTCCCTCAGCCTCGCGTCGACGTCCTTCCTCTTCCGCCGCAGCACCTCCCTCACCCTCTTCACCACCACCGTGCCGCCGTCGGCCACCACCACCTTGTACGTGGTCCCCACTCCCCCCTTCCCCAGCAGCTCCGCCGACGACCGCAGCAGGTCGTCCACCCTGTCGAACCCCCTGCACCCGTCGAAAACCACCAGCTCGCCCCCGTTCCCGCCGCCGCCGCCGTCTCCGTGGATTCCGTACGCCTGCTTCTGAGCTCCGGTCTTGACCTCGCTGGGGCTTTCGCTGCGGACGCGGCGGCTTCTCTTCCTGTAACAGCACCACGTGACGGTCGCGAGCGCCGCCGACACTGCGACCGCGTCGACGGCGACGATCGACAGCACCGTGCGATGGTTGAGACGCTTCTGCTTCGGAGCGATCGCCTCGGGCTGAACGGTGTCGATCGCCGCCGTGTGGTTGGAGCAAACGGACGGCAACGGCTTCCCGCAGAGGCCTTTGTTTCCGGAGAAGGCCGTCGCCGGGAAGCGCCACAGGGACGTCGGAATTCGCCCCGCGAGCTCGTTGTCCGAGAAGTTGGCGTCCGAAAGCGAAGGGAACGAGTCCACAGCCGCGCCGAGAGTTCCGGTGAACGAGTTCGCCTCGAGCCGGAGAGTGAGCAAGCGCGGCAACCGCGCCAGCTCGGCCAGCGGGATCACGCCGGTGAAGTTGTTGTGCGAGAGGTCGAGCCGCCGGAGCCGCCGGAGGTTCGACACCCCGGCGGGGAAGTCGCCGGAGAACCCGTTGTGCGAGAGGTGGAGCTGCTTGAGGTTCGGCCACGAGGAGAGGTCGACGGAGAAGGACACCGCGAACCGGTTGCGCTTCAGGCTCAGGACCCGCAGCTCGGCCAGCCGAGCCAGCGGCTCGACGTAGCCGCTCAAGTCGAGGTTCTCGAGGACGAGCTTGGTGACGCGGCGGGTCCGCGCGCTACAGGTGACGCCGAGCCACGAGCCGCCGCAGGGGTCCGACGAGTTGGCCCAGCCGGCGAGCGAGCCGGAGGTGTCCGCCCATGATTTGAAGGCCAGCAGCGCGGCGAAGTCCGGCGAATCGGAGACGGCGGCCGGGAGAAGGAGAGACGAGACGAGGCGGCGAAGACGAGGAATCGCGCTGCCGACATCTTTCTATTTTCCCTCTCTTTTTCCCGGCGCGACTTTCTCGGGAAAGTTGGAGAAGAAATTGAGGGAAAACGGCGAGGGCCTTCTTCTTATCACGGCATAGCCGTTGGAAGGGACGAGAGAGACGGGGCTGTTTGGACGCGCGGGCTAATGAATGCCCGACGAGGATACCGTGTCCTGGAGCGCGTCCCTCACGCGCCGCACGGTTTGGAAAGGTCATCGGATGGGGTCGGGTTCTTGTGAGTCCGGCGCATCACGGCCTTTGATTCGAATGGACGTCACGCGAGGATCGAATGATTTAAACGATCGCGGCGTACCGAGCTCATGTCGGCATAGTCTACACAATTAAAGTTTCATTTTTGGCGAGCATATGCCCAACTCGATTAATATGAAGAGTGAACATAGGCAGGGTTAGAGGTTGGGTGCAAATCCTAAAATATTTTTAGAATGATGATCTTGGAAGAGATAGGAATAAGCTAAATCAAAATGGTGAGATTATATGGGTGAAATTGAAATTAATCGGATAGAAATACATTTTGGAGGGTAGACTCGATTCAATTAAGAGTGCTCAAAATCATAGCCGTACCAAATGGACAAATTTGTATGCCTCAATACAGAGGAGCTAAAGTGAATGATTTCTAAAGTGAGTCAAGTCCCATCGCATTATAATACTTAGGGTGTGTTTATTCATTGCAAACTTCATGATTAAGAACAATATTTTTCATGCAAATCATTTTAAGGAAAATGTTAGTTTTCATTCGTTTGGTGATTAAATGGAAAGTTTTCTTCTTGCTAGAATGGGAAGTTATTTTTCCTCAATCTAAACTTCTTGTTTTCAGTTTATGAAAACGTTTTGTAAATTGATTAGCTTGCTGTCATCTAAATATTGAAAAATTAAAAAATAATTTCTTGAAAATAACTTTCCTCGAACAAAGGGTTTCTTAGTTCAATAAATGAGTGCGCTCCAGAAGTAGTTCATCGCTAGTTACCCCATTGCAACCATTGGCTGCCAGATGTGCCAATCTGGGTGGAAAGCGTAGTTATGCTTCGGAACCACCTAAATACTTTTCTCAAAGGAAGTGGGGTCTCCTCCGCTGTTAGAGAATGGGAAGTTGTCATTTTCGGGTGTTCATGATGTTGTCCACGAGATGATTGAATGGTGGCGTGAACAAGCAGCAGCCACAGCCCTACAGTTTGCAATGTCATCACTTAGATAAATGGCAAAACTAGGCAGCTGGAGGCGAATGGATGTATTCCATGACGGGACATGAATTTTGATCTAACGTACAGTATCATCTCTGAACTTTTAATTTATTTAATATAGTTCTTAAGTTTTAGTCCAAATATATAATACCATCCCTAAATTTTTCCTGAATTTTGATTAAATGTTTAGAGTGGTCCACATTTATAAATTTTATATAATCTAGGGACTACATTGAATATTTACTGATAATGCGGGGATCAAATTGAACAAACTAAAAATCGAGGAACGGTATTTTACGTTGGGGATTCGATTGTGCTATTATCCATTTTCTTGAACAAATAAATTAGAAATTCCGGAAAATTAAGAAGATGGTGATTGGCTTGACCGACATGCGCTTGATAATTTCTTTAATAAAGTCATAAAGCAAGGGTCGCTATAGTCTTTTTTTTTTTTTTTTTGGTCGGTCGGTTCGCTATAGTCATTTGATAGTGACTCACTTTCTGTACTAAGCTCTCGCTCCTTGCACACACGCATTATATGCGCCTCTTTAACTTGAATTTTCCAATTAAAAGCAAAAAAGGCAAGTACTTAAGATAATAGCTTTCATCATTACCGCAACGTTTTAGATTTCCACATTGGTGTTACTAAAGTTTCCAAGCACGAAAAGCAAGCCGACACCCAAACCAAATCATTAGGGTTTCAAAGAGAATCGATTGGCAAGCTATGCTCAAAGAAAGATCCAATCCTTGTGAGAGTGTCAAAGCCATCACACTTCACTTGGAAGCGAAGCCTTTGAGAGATTCCGATAAAGCAAAAGTTGGAGCAGCAAGAACTTATGCCTTTCCCTTGGGCCCAAGGCCGTAAAAATCTTACCATAATCTTATCTTGTCCTTACCTTTTTATGCATGGAAGTGATAGGATTGTGACAATGGTAAGCGCTCATGGGCAACGCCTAGAATTTATTTTCACATAGGGGTAAGTCGATTCCTATTCATTAAAACGACATTATAATATGCTAGTAACATCACGATCACTTCCGCTACAAGCGCTTACACTTCATCGGAAATCTATTTCTTCTTCTTAGAGAAGAGAAGGATGGGAGCTTTGTCGTTGCCTCGAGGATTTGCATCAATGGAGGTTGATCGGTCCGAGATTAGGGCGCCGCCTTGGTGGTTCCAAATGCATGACTATGGTTATGAATGAGTAATGAGTGCGGACCCACTTGTTCTAATGTAAAAGCTTGTTCTTGAAGACTAAGGAGAGGTGGTCGGGCCTTTTACAAACATTTGAATCGAAGGCTAAAGAAAGGTCGTGATTCAGCACCAATCTCGACCCATTGGCTTAGAGTAGGCGATTCCTATTACCATATCCTTAGTCGGGTGCCAGTCCTTGGTCGTCCGAAACCCAATCATCAAGTAAGATACAAGCACAATTGCTGCAAACTGAACCCTGGTTTTTGAATGTCGGCTGCATCACCAGTCCACCACGGCCGGTGGGTAAACGTATCAATTCTTGACTTGCTCTATTTCTCATCATTCGCAAAACATCCTCGAACCATTCCACAGAATATAATCAACGATGAAAAGACATCATGTAAAATTAATTTACTTGTAGGTTGAGATAAGATGATAAGATTCCTTTAGCATCCTTAAAGAGTATTGTTACTCATGTAAAATTCTTGACTTGTTCTATTTCTCATCATTCGCAAAACATCCTCGAACCCTCCCACAGAATATAATCAACGATGAAAACACATCATATAAAATTAATTTACTTGTAGGTTGAGATAAGATGATACAATCCCTTTAGCATCCTTAAAGAGCATTGTTACTCATGTAAAATTCTTGACTTGTTTTATTTCTCATCATTCGCAAAACATCCTTGAACCCTCCCACAGAATAAAATCAACAATGAAAAGACATCATGTAAAATTAATTTACTTGTAGGTTGAGATAAGATGATACGATCCCTTTAGCATCCTTAAAGAGCATTGTTACTCATGTAAAATTCTTGACTTGTTCTATTTCTCATCATTCGCAAAACATCCTCGAACCCTCCCACGAAATAAAATCAACGATGAAAAGACATCATGTAAAATTAATTTACTTGTAGGTTGAGATAAGATGATACGATCCCTTTAGCATCCTTAAAGAGCATTGTTACTCATTTCAAGACTAGAAGATTCGCAAGAAAGATAGTTCTCTCGTGATCTAAATCCTAACCCCGTTCTTCTCTATCGCGTAAAGAATCAAATCCGAGCAATATCTTTTGACCTAGTGTTTGGTTTTTTTGGGGTTTATACTTCCTCGGCTCTCTTGTCTCTTTCATGGCTGTATGCATTAGGTCAGGCAAGGCCAGCTAACAGGCCTGGCTGAGTTCGATTCTGTTTCTCCCAAGCCTTAAAATATCTCGGGTAGGTCCATTAATGGATGTCACTTTAGATCCTTCCCTAAATAGCACGTCTCCGAATAGCCATCTTCATTACAAGAATCGAGTACACGCACATGGACCCTATTGATAGCGTCAAATCTAGGGGGGTCCGCTAGTTTTAACATACAAGCTGCCCCAATTTGACAGTACAAGTAGATAGTTGAATATGCACTCGGTTTGTAAATTATGCATTCGTGTCTTAGCATCTACACCAAATCCCCGTTGCGAAAGCCGTGATTCTCGTTGGGTTTGGCTACATTTGGCATGGAATGATAGGAATGTGTCAAGCATTAGTTTAGCGATGATGTATTTTGAGTTATGGAGGCAAAGGTAAACGGGGGACCTATTAATAGTGAGGGACCAATTCAAATACTTGAGGAGCGTGGTCGAATCGATGTTGAAGCCGTGCTCATTACTTCTCTCAAGCCTCTCGCTCCCTATTGAGTTGGAACAATTCCTTTCGCGGAGCTCAATTGGGTAGGTAACTTGGAAGTTGAAGGCATTAAATGCTCTCCCTAGTAATTATAACAAGCAGTACGGCACCTCTCTCTCTCTCTCTCTCTCATAAATTTCTCCTTATAGATCGAATCAATCACATATCAAGAAACAAATCGAAAAATGCCTTCGCTAAGCTCGCATGTACTCACAAGTTAGGTTGGCTTTTGGAGAGCTGCGATATGAATTTGAACCTACAAATTCATGTTAGAGACGACGAAACTTATTCATAAAGTGACATTGATAGCCCTCTACGGGCAGATGGCGGGGTAGGTTTTCCGCCAGCCATGGGGCAGGGAAGGGGAATGGGATCCTCATCTTTGTGTCGCCCTGCGCCAATATCTGCTGCCAAAGTTCAAGAGTGTTTTCAGCAGTTACTCCTTTGAATGTCCGGTTACGGTTGAACTAATTTGATAAGTCAGTTTTAGTATCCTAGCCTTATTTAGATCTAGGGACCTAAACTCATTCGATTCTAGGAAATATCATATGAAGGGGACATGGGAATAGGTGGCTGGAATAAAGAGAGCGCATGAGTTGGTTGGTATGTCAATTAAGGAATTCGATAACGATGGCCAGGTACCTGATCAAGGAACAAAAGGTGATCTTCCCATTATTCGCAGCCACACTAAATTCACCTGGTTCAACTCTCTGGTTCAATCAAATGGAGAATATTTCATATTGAGATTCATATATACCAAAATTGAGATCTCGTGCTTCTTGGACTTGCCATAGACTATTGGCCTCATCGGCAACAGACTTCCATTTTCTTAGGATGTGGTTTCTTGGATGTGATAGGGCTATGATTGAAAGAATGAAATCAAGATGAATAGTTAGTAGCGTGGCCAATAACCATGGTGATTGATAACCAAGATCTAACTAACTTGATCCATGGAAGAGCTTTCAAAACTCCATGGACATGCAGAAGAGAAATGATATCCCCACTCGGACCAAGACATAACTTTTACTTGTTCAAATAACAATTAAGATAAAGCAGGGTCATGAACAATGAATCTCTTTATGATAAATAGATCCATTTTACAACTTTGTTATTATGGGTAGTTCCTATAAAGGGTCGAATTAATGACATATACAATACTTGAATTCTCGATGTAGATGCTACATAATTGGTTCTCATCCTTCAGAGATTACGAGGGTAATAGGAGCATCCGTCGACAAAAGGATCATAATACTTTGAGTCTCATGATAAAAGATAATAACACTATGAAGAGATGCTCAAAATAAAAATGGATAACTTTAAATATTTTTATATAGTTCAAGGATTATATTAAACAAATCAAACGTTCAAATATGACATTGCATATTAAGTTTGAGATTATATTAGATAAATTAAAAATTAATTATGGCATTATAGATGATGCAAAAGTTAAAAAATTATTTCTGTCATTAAAGAGAGAAGAAAAAAAAAACTCTCTCTCAACCGCCCACAACCCCATAATAAATGTGGAGGGCTAACTCAGAAAAGTCTGCCATATGAACATGGAACCTTGATTTCAGTGCCTGCACCATTAATCTTAGCCTTTATATGCTACTCTATATGATAGGCAACGTAAATGCCCGGAAGTTTTATATCTATCGAAAGAGCAGTGTTCAATGTAGGTCGTTTGTTATTGATAGACTGGCTAGAAAGTACAAAGGCATGATACCCTGCTGAGCCTGAGGGCATAGCTGCATCTCCCAAGCTTACATCAGACTTCGTAAAACAGTAGCTCAGGAGGAATTTTCTGTCCATTTTAAGGAGATGACATGGAGTGATCCCAGAGAAAAGTAGAAGTAGAATAGTGAGTGAGAGAGGGGATGTGGGACCCGCAGACACCGGAAGCAAGATCGGAGATCATATTTTGGTTGCGATTCACAGGTCTTGATTCGTAGTCTTTACAGTGCGCAATAGTTGTGGATTGATGTATGAATACTCGTATTGTTCAACAAAATCAAGTCATGTTGCGACATGTGAAACGTGACTGATTCGTGAAAAGAGCACCAAGGAGCCTTGCTGACCTTTCCAGCAACGCTCGTCATTCATCTCGAAGTTAGCTAGGCCGGCATTGCGACCAGCTTCGAGTGGCCTTGTACCATGGCCGAACGTAGGACGACCCTAAAAGACCGGGTGACCCTTTGGCGATCTTTGCTGTTTTATACATCTGCAAGGCCAATAAAAACAGAAGGTCCAATCTCCTGCCTCGGTCAGACAGGATAATAAGCCTGCACATAGCCCCAGCATGGAGTCCGGCCTTGGTTTCATGCGGTTGTCGTCGCCGGTCATGTTCACCGGCCATGACATGGTCCTGGACCGAGGCATCACCTTCGCCATCGATCCCCTCTTGCTGTTATCGAACATAGGCTAAAATTGCCGAACGTAGTTGGCAAGAAATTTCAGAAGGATTCTGTCTTCACCACTCCAAAATTCCAATCCCATGATATCTAATCTAAACATATATGCTTGTCGATTCGATCCACAATGAAAAGAAGAGAACACAACCATTGAATGGGCAAATTTACCGCTTTATATAACAACAAAATCTGTCATCGATTCTTCCATGACCCATTTTCAAGTCAACGACTTCATCACTTGAAAATAGTGAACAAGAAATTGAAAAAACCAACAAAAAAAAAATAAAAAATAAGAGCCTACAGCATTTTCCTTTTCTTGATTGCTCACTTGCCATTTTCATCCATTTCTTTCAATCTGCAATCAGCAACTCCATGAATTCTTCCACAGTATTTCACAAAACCCAGAAACCAAGAACAGAAACAAGAAAAGATTTGTAGGAGAGAGATATTGCAATGCCAAAGATACAGATGCAGTACCAGCTTCCATGGATGGAATCAGAAAGTGAGCTTCCAGATCTTGATCCTGAGATCGACCTTGCACTCGGAATCGCTCACCGCGGCCACCGACGGCGACTTACCTCGCGGGGGGACCACGCCTTTGAACCCTTCGCAGCTCACTCGAATGCCCACCTTGTTGCTCTTCAGCTTGCCGGCGCTCACCATCACTTTGGTGTCCATCTGAATCTTCACGGGGACCCCATTCTTCTTCTTCAGATCTGACCTCAGCGAGGTCACCGACTCGGCGTCGAGATCTTGGGAGCTCATCGACACGATCGCCCGCAGCGGCGTCACGGCCTTCTCGTTGCTCGTGAACGCCGGGAGCGACCCGTTGCCGAGGAACACGGGGTTGGACGCGGACGACGTGAGCGCGACGTCGAAGGAGTCGTAGGCGAAGGTGAAGTGGCTGTTCGGGTTCTTGGAGGTGAGGGTGAGGTTGAAGAGGGTGACGAGGCGGGTGGAGGAGCCGTCGGGGGCGGCGGTGAGGTTGAGGGTGGCGGTCCGGAGGGAGGAGACGGAGAACTCGGGGCGGTGCGGGCGGTAGAGCACGTAGAGGGCGGCGCCGGCGATGGCGGCCAAGAGGCAGAGCCCGAGCACGAGGAGGACCGTCCAGAAGCAGCAGCAGCAGAAGCTGCACCGGGGCCTTCGTAGCGGCGGCGGCGGCGGTTGTGCCCGGCGGGCTGCGGGCGGTAGGGGCGGTAGAGCTGGGGCTTCGCGGGCGCCGCCGGAATGCCAGGGGCGGGGGCCGCGCCGCCGCCGTTGACGGCGGGCTTGCTAGCCGGGTAGACCCTGTCCGTCATATTCTCGAATGTCTAAGGATGAATTCTGAGCTGTGTGAAGGCAATGCGGGATAGAAAGAGAGAGAGAGAGAGAGAGAGAGAGCGATGATCGTTTGGAGAGTAGTGAGAGAATGCAGATCAGAGAGCGAGGAAGATGAAGAAGAAGAAGAAGAAGGGAATGTCAGGAGAGAGAGAGAGAACTGAGCACCAGCAACAGAGATAGATACACCTGAGCAGAAGCGAAGCTTGTTACTTCTACTCTCTGTCTCTCTCTCTCTTTCTGTGTACTGGAGGGTTGCTTGCGAAACCTGCTAAAAATTCTAGCTTGAAGGACAGATTTCCTTCCTGAGCCACCCAAAATGTGGTTCTTTTGTTGCTGTTGATGCTTGACATGTGATGATGAGGTGACGGTGAAGTGTCATCTCCCAAAACCCACCTCCAAAAAAAGGATAGAAAAAAAAAAAAAAAAGTGGGTCCAGTTCACTGACTCCTTTAGTTGTCCTATTTTATTCTAATTTCCCCCTAGTTTCTCTCTCCTCTCACTCTCTCTCATGGGTTTCTTGCAGATCAGTCAAGAAACATGGACTTGGATCGTTGGCGAGAGTTTGCTTGATGTGGGTTTTCTTGATTTCTGCCATTCTTTCATTCCAATCCGTCTTGACTTTCACCAAGATTTGACCCACTAGGTCTCATCACTAGGCTAAAATGCCCCTCTAATTAGAAAAAGAAAATCTCTTCTTTTTTACCCTCTAAAGATATTGCGTAATCGGATTAGCTTATGGTGGGGCAACGTCAATAACAGAGGAGGGTATCGCTTCGTTTCGCATTAACTTCAGTCTAAAGTCAAAAAGCCTCGGTCTCATTGATTAAAAATGTTGCTTTCTAGGCGGGGGAAAAGCTTAATTTAACCTAATCGAAAGGGAACAGAAAACCAGCAAGACAATAATGGGGGGGAGAGCATCGATGGGCGTGAGAACCTTAAAAAGTGGCATGATGATGGGTCTTATAATTAGACCACCGACACAAGGGGGGAAAATGATCTGGCGATCGCACCCCATTGGGAGAGCCACCCATGGGCCTGTGATGCCTTTCCAAGTACCAAAATCTATCTAACCTTCCTGTTTCCATACACGGTTCATCGCATTGATTAGCTCACATCATGAAATGTGATCATGATCTGGGACAAAGAATAGACTAAGGAGAGCATATTCTGAATAACGAATTTGACCTCTCGTTGTTTGATTGCAAAGCAAAGAGAATCCTGAAATGAATGGGTTCAAGGTGCCTCTTTTGCATTACATACCGACAAAAGTACATTGAGAGAAATCTTACGATTTGTTGCCAAATGAAAATGCGTTTGTGCCAAAAGTCTTTATTGGCATTGATCTGTCTATGGCAATTTCGAATACGGTCATGATGCAAGTGAGACCCTTGCGTAAAATGATTAGCCAGCTAGACATTCATCGATGTTATGCCACTTCGTGTAGGAAGATGTTTTGGCAGCAGTTATGGCAGCAGTTATTAGCATCGTTATTCAATCGATTTGTTGAAGTATCGCTAAATAAAAATTTCTAACGGCTCGTTATATATTTCAGCATTTTTCTCGGATAATCAGATTGACCTCCGTCTTGAGCAGATGTATAATCTCAATGTGAACTGCAGTGATTGATTGTGCTGATGTTTCTTTTCGGTCAGCGAAATACATATCTCTCGAGTTAAATGGCAGAGAGGAAAATCCAGCAACCTAAGAAGGAATTCCCACGGTGACAGGCAAGACTACTGTTTGTGGTTTTCGAATGTTTATTCTATAATAAGATAAAAAGGGCTTTGGATCGAAAGGGAGAGACATCATACCTGGACATGAAATCTCTGTCCACGAGCACATGCGCAAGCATGTGAGTTGCAGTTAGATACGTCCAAGACATCTCTAGGTTGGTTCAAAGAACAGAGATGAGGGCATGTGAAGGAATGAGCATGCTGTTGAGAAGACGCATAACCGAACCATGAACATGGGGAAAGACAGGCTCAATATGCGTCCACACTACAGCCCCGAGACGGATGAATAATGCACGCCACACGCCGAGAAAATAAGTAATTCGACCAATTCACATTCACATCGGGAGCCCTTGAATCTACTACCCAAGGAGACATTGCTTTCGATGGCTCGAATTCTATTGAAAAAGGAAATTATGCTCATTCACTCATTTGTAAGAATGGGAATGAATGCTGAGAGAAATTCCAAAAATCAGGTAGACTCGCTACATCAAACAGCAGATAATCCATCATTTTTCTTCACAAAGCTTTGAAAATGCACCGGTACAGGTGACCAGTTGTCAACAACCAACAGGAATCCAACACCCCTTGAACAATTTTGCAAGGAAAAGTTGAAATGTATCTGCTCATTTCGCACTGTACGATGTACATCTGCATAATGAACATCTGCACAGAGATTCTGATACCATTGTCTCTCCATTCCATGCAAGCCAGAATATTAACAATGACAGGTGATGAATGAGCGAGATTTTCTTTCTTGCGGCCTTGTAAGTCTTTTGAATTGTGATGGAAGAAAGTGTCACGGTAAACGGATTTCTCAACTGAGCAGGATGCAGCAACTGCAGAATGCCTAGTATAAGAGCAAGCGACCAGCAAATAGTGCCTCACAAGAAATTCCACATACGCTCCTTAGTCACACTTACGCCCAAAATTTGGCTCCATCACCCAAACGCAAGTTTTAAAGTCTCTCTTTTAGGTTGCCCAACCTGTTACCAGACAAATTAGCATGTAAGTGCAATTGTGATTGCTAAGGCATTACCCCCAAGATAATACAACTTGAATAAGCATTAAGTTCTTTTTCGATTCGCAATATATTTTCATCCCATCCACATGAATTCAGAGGGAACAGAAAGAGATGGATTGTGCAGCAAAATCATATGATAATGTACAAACTTTCCCTTAAACAGTTGAGAAAAGAAAAACACGGCAAGAATGAAGGAAAAGCAACTGAAAGCAAGATGTCATCTACAGAAAGAATGTGGAAAAAACCATTTCAGTCCTTCGTTTGCCCTTGCAGAATCTAATTGAACTCTCAGGACAAATTAACAAGGTAAAAGCATGTAACAGTGTACTGTAAAGTTGGGAGGAGAAAAACTTTGATAATTCCTCTCAGAATATGAGTACCTTTGGAACCTCAAGGTTCTATTCAAGAGCATCATCGTAAGCAGAACAGGCAACATCGCTAAACATAAGTGCTCCAGGGAATGCCCACTGATGATGTAACTATTAGCATGGTATATCCTCCGGTCAGCAAAAGCTTCAAATTTGGAGAGAAGGTAGATGCCTGCAGCAGAAAACTCAGGATTCTGAAATGGACTACTTTTAGCATAGCTAATGCACTTTGAACAGTTCACTGTACATTTCCGACATGTGCATAAGAAAAAAACTTTGCACATTGCATCCGTATTGATGAACTAATAGATATAGGCAAAAGCAAGCTGAAAAAACACCCAAGGTGAGATCAAACTGATAGCTTAAGAAAACATATCGACTGGTGCAAAGACAAGGATACACTCTAAAACCTTATTTCCGTGCTCCAGCAAAAATCAAGAAATACCAATCACAAGGTAAATACAACTAAGGAGAGTAAAATTAGTAAATTAAATCCTTAATTCCATGCTCCAGCATAACTCAAGAAATACCAATCATAAGGAAGGTAGATACAACTGATAAGAGTAAAATTAGGAGATTACAATCGCTTATCCTTTGGAGGGATAAGGTGAATTTCACGTTTCTGATAACTTCAGTTGTAAATGCTAACTTCACAATCTTCACTTTTTGAAATAAATGACGAGGGTTTGAAAAGGGCGTGGCAAAGCAAAACCTAGTTTTGACAGTACATTAGTCTTCGCTATATTCTATTGATTTGTGATATGCAATTGAAAACCGCATGGTATAGACTGCACATAATTAACTCTCCCAGAATCAAATTATGAGGTCAAATGATTCCGGTTTTCTTGCAGTCGTGCTTAATAAAGAAACTTGAGAGTCTAAAAGAATTCTTGCCAGTGCAATGATACCCAAATCCTGATCTGAAACGTAAGAGGTTCAAATGTTCCTTGTCTTCCTGCAAATGATGTTCAATAAAGTACTACAAAACACTCTTGAAACATGGTATCATAATTCGAAATTGTAAGTCTAACCACAGTAACATTAATTGATGATTGTCAACAGTCCACATCACACTATCGAATCTCCTTAAAAGTAAGAACAAACAGATCAGTGAAAGAGGCAGAGAACCCAAAGCCCCTTTAATTCATGGCACAGCAAACTAAGTATAAACACATTCTATGCCGCGATCAACTTTCATTTGTTAACTTAGAGAGGATAGTAAACTAGAAGACTCTAAAATCCTAGGACTTCAAATCTTGCTTTCTTTTCGGACAAAAGTAAAAATTCTTGCTCTCCTGACTTTTTCATATTGATGACATCCTGACAAAAATTTTTGGCAATCCATGAGCACACTGCATTAACCACTGAGAAAGTTTTCCTCTTATTCTTATAGGTGACTCATAAAATTTCTAAAAAAGGGGTATAAATAATTTAAGAAAAAACAGTCGCCACTAAAGTGTAGCATTGGAGTAAACCTCCCCCAAATACACTTTGGCCCCCATTACTCTCTTTTTAAGCAGGAGAAACCTAGATGCAAAGGCAACAAGATTGCATGGCCCGTGAAAAGCTAGTCAGAGAGGACATGAAACAGAGAAACAAACAGGAAATGTGCCATACCTGCTGCCCAAAGCCAATATCTCGAGTGAGTATATTTTGGTGGGAACAAAAGTGTCATAAATGGGATCACAACACATGGAATCAACTGAAACATCATGCGCAACCGGAGATCATTAAATGTTCTGCAAGCAGCTTGACTTAGGCATAGTCCAATGACCAATTACTCAAACAAGAGGTTCAGTCATCTAAATGGCAGTGCTGAAATCCAGAAACCAGAGTCTGACCTTTCATAAGCTACGCTGAGAAAGGAAAAGAAAAGGAGCAGAGACAAAAAGCATAATCCAGTCCTTTTCCCCACTCTCTCCACCAAAAAACTGGAAAATAGAGAGGAATATGCTATCATCATCTGCGGTTGCCAGTGAACATCAAACTATGTCAATAAGGTTTGAAGTAAACAATTAGAATGTCGAGGCAAAATGCCCATACGCACAAGCAGTATAAAGGAAGATATTGCATAGAAATGTGTGCAACTCTAACCTAGGCTTCAATGTCAAGTATATTCATAGATTTCTGTTGCTGAGTTTCTAAACTTCAGGTACGAGTTTGAGCTTCACGATACATTAATTACACCGTCACACATTAGAATCAATTACTGTCCTTTTGCAATTGAGATTAAACCAGCTCATGGCATGGGGGAGGGTGTGGAAATAGAGCTAAACAAACCATCATGCAGGAGTGGGAGATTTGATAATTCTAAATGATCCAACAACATTCAGCCACCAGTAGATGCTTCAAACTGTCTAGATTGAATGTAACATTGTGCTAAAAAAGGGCTTTTCCCTTCACTCTTTGAATTTTCCTAGGAGCAGATACAGCTATATTAAGAGAAAACAGCAAAACCCAACAGTGTCAAAGTGAAATGTTGCGCTAACCGGCAATGTGTCCCACACCAGCCTACTGTCATCAGGCTTCAGGTGATAATATGCCGAACCAAAAGCCACACCTGCTATTCCAGCGTAGAACAATGTCCAACCCAAAATTTCTCCTTGCAAACTGCAATCAACCAATTTCCCAAATGGCATCAAGCGTCAACATAGTAACCAAAATAGGGAATAAGTGTTAGCCGTAGGTAGACCTGATCTTAAACTACCACTAATGGGATGAACTTGACTGATTATAATATCTGAAATCCAATCGCCTAACTCCATCCCCACTAACAAAGAACATGGATAATGAAAAAGGTTGACAAAGGTGACCAATATAATCACTACCTTACGTTAAAGTAGCTCCCTTGCAGACACAGAACAAAGCCCAGCACACCCACGATCAAGAACGGGAAATTGGTGATCACATTGAGCGTGTTGGGCACACCTGCAGAACAACCCACAACGCAACACGGCACAATCAATCATACCCACCAAGCAAAATACACACGATCATCCGCCATGCGCATTCATAGAGCACATGCAAACGCAGAGACAACATAAACAGAAAGAAAACGGAAGAGAACCCGTCGACCGCACCGAGGAAATTCCGCATGTCAGCGTAGACGTGATGCTTGGGAGAGTAAGGGATCTTGGGGGTCGCCAGCATGAGGAACAGCCAGCAGAGGAGCGCTCCTGCCCAGATACGACCCCGTTTCGATCTCGCAATCTGCTGCTTCGCCGCCCACAGCATCTCGTCCCAGTCTCGCTGCTGCGAAAATCTTCTCTGCAAGGCAAGAAATGGGGACGGCGAAGTGGGGGAAATGTGTGAACAATTCTTGGTTTCTTGACTGCTCGGATTCGAATTGCCGCAACCCGCAAAAGTTAGAATCTTTTTGGTTCTTCCTTTTTTTCTCCTTTGTTTTGAATTCATTCGATTTGTTGTTCTCTCGTTTCATTCGACGGGGGAGGATGTCTTCTGCAGGCACGTGTCGCACGATGTTCCTTTTTCTCGACCGCCTCTGATAGCCGTTCGATCTGGTTTGAGAGGGCGTCATCTACGGTGGGTGCGACTGGTGACCATGCCCAAGGAAATAATTATTCTTCTTTAAAAAGAATAGAAAAAAAGCCACAAAACACTCAATTATATCAACTTTATTCAAGATCTTTTCCTATGATATCAAAAATCTCAAAATTATACCCGTATAATATATTTATCCTTCGATTTCATTAATGAATATCATTATAAATCTATCTACATGATTGTCGAAAAGTATATAGTTAGTGTTGATATGACGCTCATATGACTCAAGTGAAATAAAAAACGACATTATTTTGACTATAAAATTACTTGATTGAACTTAGATGGAAGATAAATGTGTTGCATGAATACAAGCTTAAGGTTTTTTTTTTTTTTTTATTGGGTAAGTATATCATAAATGACATAATTTTTTAATGGCTTTTTTACCCAAAAGAAAAAACAATGTCTTTTTTAAGATGGCGTTTGGGAATGCTCTGTAAAGTAGTATCGACCTTCCAGTCCCCTAATTGAAAACGGTGTTTTGGTAAAAGGGAATTTGCCCACTTTGAGGCAAAATTTCGCCTTTACAAAGCCTACTACCTAAGGCAGGTTCTCTTTACTTTGGCTCCGGAGCATCTCGAAAAGTAAAGAGTGAGTTTTTCATAACAATATAAGATTCCTTTTGTATTAATTGACGGATCTAAGTGATAAATTAAGCTCGATCCGAAATTCCACCTTATCAAGTATCATGGACCCACCCCACCAACCACCTCTTCTTTTAACATGGATATGAGGTACAGTTCTTTTTGCCTCTCCATATCTGTGAAATGATATTTTGATTTCGTGTGATTATAATTCACATCATTTAGATTCGTATCGTGGGTCATAACTTGCCAACGCGAAATCAAAATTGTTGACGATCGTTGTCAATCGAATAATAATTAATTTCATTTTTGGAAGGGAGAACTCTGGTCCATATAGAGAGGACAAAAAACGGACCGATTAACTTACGTTGTTAATGCCTTAACATTTGAAAAGAGACCCTCGATTTCGCTCGCCTTGCCATCCTGGCTTCTAACATAGCAAGACAAGAAGATTAGATTTGCGGCTTTCGACGTGGAGGCACGATCTTCGGCTAATGGGTCAAACAATCATGTGGACGTGCACGGTTGAGTTGGAAGCCAGGACATCTCAAAACTATTCACATGATGATGTCGATTGACAACAATGCCATTAATCAAATTAATTCGAATTAACACCATCCACGCGATCGCACTTCGACAGCTCAAACGTAGGAAATGACATTAGCAGCACGCAATACACGGAAGGAGCCGAAAGTCGTTGGAATAGATATTTGCGGACGACAATAAGAATACTCAATCAATCTTTAACTTTTTGTACCGACATACATTTCGATCTAAATTTTATTATTTTGTTAGTTTAGTCGTAAATTTTGCCAAAAAGTTTCATACAATCATTTCAGTCAATTTTATCATTGACGTAAGGTAACAGTCTAATTATTACCAACCATTCGATATGGTATATTGTCAAGGACAAATGAGTAGATAAGAATTTCGGATAAAGAGTTATAATCGAATTGATAAAATTTAAAAATTTAAAATTAAATTAATATTTGTCGTTTTCCTCTCTTTTTTCTTGGTAAATGGGGATGGGTCTGATAGAGGAGGTGGGTCCAATTTCGAGAAGATCCGCTCATGCCCATAGAAATGAAAGCAACATTTGAACAAGAGGAGCTACTTGGAAACTACCCAATCCTTTTTTGCACCAATCACCCAATACTACGATTGAGTCCATGATGGGGCGAGCAAAAGCAAGATATTTTTTCGTGTTCAAACCTACGATGGATGTCCACAAGTTTTACATCGAAATACTCACGATTTGACAATAAGGTCATCGACAACTTTTCTGTGCACATAATGTCATGGGAGAATAGATTATATATCACAATTTGATTCGGATATCATCAGATATCTCGTCTCAAATTTGAGATGATGTTTTAATAAAGTCTAAAACATCGACTTAAAGGCTCGAAAGCCACTTTAACTCAATGCAAAGGTATCTAACGCATCATGGTAAAATAGGGTATATACCGTGGTTGTGCGACGGGGCATGACAAGCGTGCTTATGAATCGTGACGTGGCGCCACGTGGGACCTACCATCCACACGAAACAGTGACGCGCAAAACATCGACACGCGGGTAACCACTTTTCACGGCGACCGATTTCGACCAAAACAAATTCACTAAACGACATGAACATTCGACCCCGTTCGCAGCCTCTACCGGCTCGGTAGGGAATTGGGAATTGGTAATTGGGACACAAGAGGGTCGGGTCCGAACCCCCACGTGCCGCACGCGGTCGAAAACAGCTTCGCTTCGTTTGGAAAATCTCCCTCATCTGCTCATCCTTTCACGACTTTCGAGAAAAGACCATAATTGAATGTTGACAAAGGTTGGCGGGGAACGAAGGTTAGCTGAGCTTTACCAGAATGCCCCCCAACCACACCTTTGATGCTTACCGTTCAGTATTCACTGACCAGGAATCTGCGAGCATCCTGGTAGATTTACCCAGCTGCAACTTGCCAACGTTCAATGTTATTATATTTCCTGCAATTCTAAAGTACCCCACAAAAGCAGGCGAACCATGTGACCCGACGTGCGCCAAAGCTGTTTTCTTAGGGCAAAATGACAAATCCACGATGAATACTAATCAAAGTGTTTATAAAATTTTAATTTATTCAATATGATTTCCAAACTTTAATCTGATGTTTAATATCGTCCAAAATTATTCAATATAATCTCTAACTTCAATCCTACAGGTCCATTAACTTTCAAACATTTCGTATGATCTAAATACCAATAGTTCTTGAATGAAATTTAAAATCTAGAGACGATATTACATATCAAAGCAAAGATTTTCTTCGTCATGTAAATTTAAAAATTAGTGATGATATTGTATAATTAAGTAGAAAGTCAAAATTACTGTGCACAGACTCCTGCACGCAAATCGAAGTGGCCATGCTTTTGTATCCACCATCGGTCGCCACCCAGGAATCCAAGGAAGGATTTCGTACTGTGTTGCATTGCTTTTTTTCTCAATAGATTCTGCTCTTTCGGCGCTCTTCTTGAAGTCTCAACTAAACCCAAGAAACAAGAACAGAGCCAATTCAATGCAGCGCGACCCCACCTCCTGCTCCCCAAATTCTACAAGCGCACATGATGCTAAAAGAGGAATCAAACCACCGAATGATGATGAAGAAAAAGAAGAAGAAAAAGCTGCCGAGATAAGCGCCTATTTTCACTTTATCCTCGAACGGGAAAAGTTCAACAACCAGTACCGCCACAATGATCAAACTTCAATCTACACCCCCATGGAAAGGAAGGAACTCCGCCACCCTGAAGATCGCGCGAATTCCATCCATTGTACCCCCTAAAATACAGACCGTAAAAACTAACACCAACCCCGACAAATGGAAAAAGTACACGGCTTTTCTCCCTCTTACCTGCTGCTCCCTCTGGTGATCATCTCCCTGTACCTCGTGAAGGAGTCCAGCCTCTGCAGCTTCAGCTGGTTCTTGAACCTGTTGATGAAGTCGTCCGCCTTCGCGTCGACCTCCTCGTCCGCCGCCTCGTTGTGGCCGCCCGCCTTGCCCTTCCCTTCCCTCACCGTCGCCGGCCGGCGCGCCTCCACGACGTCGTCGGCTTCGAAGTGCGCGAAGGCGGACTTCACGCTCGCGGACTTCCTCATCTTCCTCGGAAGTTTAGCCAGAATCTCGCCCGATGCTGGCTTGGCGTCGGACTTGCTCCTCTCGACCTGGTTCTCCTTCAGTTGACTGTACACGTCGTCGAAGCTCTGCTCGTTCTCTTCCTCTTCCTCTTCCTCTTCTTCTTCAACATCTTCCAGTTCCGGCTCTTCTAGTTCCTCATCTCCAGACGAGTCAACTTGTTCTTCCTCCTCGTCTTGGGCTCGCTGTTGTTCTCGCCTCAGGGGTTGCTCAGAGCTGCCATGGGTCGGCGAAAAGAAGGCTTCTTGGGACACATATCGGTAGAGGTCGAAGGACTTGAGCCTCTCCAGCACGGAAGGAGATCTGGCCAAGAAAGGCGTCACCTTTTCGCTTCCCCCCTCTTGTTCTCGCCCAAGCTGGGGACTTTGCTGCGAGAACCCATAATGGGTCTCCATTTCAGGGGCTCTGCCGAAATGGGTGTCGGGTTCTTGGGATCTGAAGTTGTAAAAGCGAATGGACTTGAGCCTCTGCAGCACGGATGGAGATCTGGGGAGCTGCTGGGATCTTGGGCTCTCTTCGTAATAATGCTGCTGCTGCTGCTGGTGTGGCTCCTGTTCTTCTCCCTCCTTGGGCTTGGGGGGGCTGAGACTGGAGATGATGAAAATGGTGCCAATCATGAGGTTGAGGAGCACGAAGAAGACGCTGGGCGTGAACCAGCTGTTCATGGTCGCCCAGATCGACGGCGCACTGGTCACCGATGCTTCAAGCATGGCTTCAGGGTAGAGAGAGAGAGGGAGAGAGGGAGAGGGAGAGAGAGGTTTTGAACTGAAAGTGAAGAGGTAAGAGTTTTGCGGTCCTCGGGAGGGGGGGATATTTTCTCGTTCTCTCTCTTCTCCTCCTCTGGTTGGGGTTTGAGTTTTTCTGCTATATCTTTCGAGGGTCGCTTTGACGCGAGACCGACCCGCAGGGGACACGTGGAGGGGCGTGAGTGGGTTTGCCAGAAGCGGGACAAAAAAATAAAACGGCGCCAACGTGGATGGAAACGCGAGGCGGTGATGGCGCTTGGGCCGACGGAGACTGCACCTCTGGACAGCAGTTCGACCGTCTCGAGCACGGCGCCGTTGCCAGAGAGCCCGAAAAAGGGATCCGTGCGGGGACGACGGGCAGGCCCAATGGGCCTTGTAATGGGCTTGATAAGAGTACTGTTGACCAAAGAGTCAACTTGTTCGTGGGCTCATCTGATTCGATCGGGCCGGGCCAGTAGTGCGAAATGCCGATTGCTTACCCGATGTTGAATTTGGTCTTTTTAATTTTGTTCGTTGGTGAATCGAACCATTTGGTCTTTCTGGCTAACGCTGAACTCGATTTGCCGAGGAGGTACGGTTGCCTCAACGACATTAGATTTGTAAAAAGAAGAAGAGGCCAGAACGGGGGGGAGCGGAGGGGGCAAAGAGATAGTGAGAAAGGAAGGGTGGTTCTACTGGCTGACTGTTGCCACCATCGGGGTGGCACGGTCTGGGTGGGGGTGGTGCCGCCCTCGCCGCCACTGAGTGCTGGCCGGCCCATGCTCGGGACCATCCCCGGAGGGTTGGCTAAACCTTATTGTCTTTATAGGGAAGAAGGTGGAGAATCAGTGAAGCGGAAGACGAATTGATAGAAGTGGCAAAGAACGAGTCGGGAAAAAGCCAAAGGGGAGGGATGCACCTTGGGAGAGACAAAATCCAAGAAAGGGTGATTTTTGTTTCGGAAGAATGACACACATGATCCACAATTTTAGTTGAAAGGAAAAAATCGTAAAAAATTCTAAATTATATTCATACTGACACATTTACCTTGAATTTTTGTTTGTGACTCAAAAAATTCCAAATTTGTATCTGTCTAACATATTTATCCACCATCAATGTTTTGTTAGTGAGCACCATTAGAAATTTACCTACATAGATGACGAAAGATAAACAGTGTTGACATAACATCCACGTGGTCTAAGTGAAATAATAATGAGTGCCATACAAGTTTGATGTTTTTGG
The DNA here is from genome assembly GCA_014182575.1 of Eucalyptus decipiens. Lineage (NCBI taxonomy): Eukaryota > Viridiplantae > Streptophyta > Magnoliopsida > Myrtales > Myrtaceae > Eucalyptus > Eucalyptus decipiens. Next base: position 8,080,703 of record CM024611.1, on the reverse strand, counting down.
TGTCATAAGAAGGTAAATGTATAATAATGTGCATAGTGTGGGATTTTTGATGTTTCAAAGAAAGAGTCAAGATAAATGTGTCTCGGTAGATACAATTTGGGATTTTTGTGATTTTTTCCTTTGGATATGTATTGTCATCCTAAGACTTTTAATTTATTTAATATGACTCCTAAACTACAAATAAATGATTAATCCAATCCATAAACTATGCGAAAGTATTCAATGCTATCCTTCTATTAATTCAAATTAATAAAATCGTCTGTTGCGACTAGTTGCGACTATTAATATGTTAATTTTGAATGGTGGAAGAAAAACTTACACGCTGATTATCCAAGTAAGATATTCTGCTCAAATCATAATATGATATTCTACATCATCAAATGACGATGGACATGTCAATGCCCTAATTTTATTTTCCTTTTTCCATAGTAAATAGATGAAAATTGACTTATAATTTCTAAACATCCAACTTGTTGGAACCAAAAAGGATAATGGCAACTTTTGGAAGTTTGGAATGAGGCACAGATGAAGATCAGAGAGAGAAATAATGGAAATGCAAAGGCTCTTTAATTTAGTGTAACTACAAATCTGAATTCCACAACCTTTTAAAGTGGTTGGACGTGTACTTAACAAACATTAAATGAGGAAAACAAGAAAGTCCACAAAGCTGAAGAAAAAAAATGCACAACAGTAAATGAGACAAAGATATGAAGTCTTTGCTCCTTCTCACAATGAAGAAACCTCACGTTTTTTACTAAAGAAATACAAACAAGACCTCCCCTTTTCAATATGAAAGCATTTGCTCCTCGTTGAATAGTGGAGGGGCTACCCAAACATAGCCCACCATAAATCGTGCCGATATCCTTTCATCTTCAATCTTCTTCTGACACCCACCATAGATCAAGCAATTTGAAGAATACTGACAACAAATCCAACGTGCTCAAATCTTCAACAAACAATTTTACATTATTCTAACACTCAACACATAATAATTTACATTATAAAGTAACGTCTAATTCATCAGTTGAACAAAATGAATGACTATATTGAATATTTATGAATAGTTCATGGACCATATTAAATAAACTAAAAACCCAGGAATGAGGTTGTATATTAGACTAAAGTTCATTAATATCCTCTTCTTTTTCTAATTTTTGGTCCTTTCGACATCAGCAATTGTGACGGCCTAGGACTGTCGTGTTGCGTTCACTGGCACCCCCCTCCGTTTGGATCCATTGGCTATACGGCAACAGCCACGTGTCAACAAAGGCGGGCCTCCTGGATGGATTGGATCGCCACGTCAGCTCTTTCTTTTTCATTAGCAAGGATGCTTCATCAGATCACTATATCAGCAGGCTCGACAGGTTTCCATGCGCGGGGAAGGGAGACGGTCTGTGACAAAGCAGAGGAGCATTCACCGAGCCCATTTAGCTGGCCCATGGGCCGCAACATTGGGCTTCACGGCCCGTTCCTGCAATCAGCCAGGGAGAGGGAAACACGAACGACTTGGAAAAAGCTTGCGGGAAAACAATCCCAGCGCGTTAGAACGAGAGAAGTAGAAGTACCTTTCTGTCTTTTTTGTTTCGAGACGAATTTTGGGAAAGAATTCAAGGGAAGTAGATGAAGAGAATTGCTTGGTCAGACGCGCATGATTCGCCCTTTGAAACTGACTCTACGTAGATATCGTGAGATCATTCAACTTGCTATCCAATTTTTCACTTCAAAATTCAAATATCATATTTCTCGTGATGTACGAATAAAAGTCCATATCTCTAATAACAAATTAGAGTTATACATAAGACTCAATGAAGTATAAATATACACGAGCATTAAATTATCTCGACTCGTCAAATCTGAGCATCGTTTTATGGGTACTTAAATTTCAATATGAATGCAAAAAAGATTTCCTTCCAACAGTAGAGAGGTTCACTTGCCAATCCATGATGAAAAAGGCAATTGGGTCCATTCTGGCCGCTTTGCTGATGTGGCCCCATTTGCTTCAGTTAACTTTTATCATTTTACCCACGAACAGACTAACACCAACATGTCCGGCACAAAAAGAAAAACCGAAATGTGCGGCACGAAAAGAAAGTTAAGAAGAAAAGGAAAAATTGAAGAATTAAAAAAGGGAAAAGCAAAAACAACAAGAATCTTTATAAATCCCAATAAAAAAACCGGACCGAATGACATTAATATGTACAAAAAGTGTCGACACCTTCTCTCCCTTCCCCAAAAGCGCACGCTCTTTCCTCCTCCCAGTGCGTTTGATTCGGATTTTGAAAAAAAATTCTTTTAGAAAAATGCAAGTGACTTTAACTTAAAATAGTTTTTAGGAAAAGTAAGTACTATTTGGTAAACTCTAGTTGAAAAGTGCATTGAGAATAATTTTGAGAGAGATATCATTCAGTGAAAATAAATTTGAAAAGTCTTTGGGGGTGACAGATTGAGCTTTTTTTAATAATTAATTTGTTTAAAATAAAAAAGAATAATGACCGCAATTTTTACAATTTAAAAAGCTAACAGCAATGTAAAACAAACATATTAACATATTTATAAATTTAAAGAAAAATCACATTCTCTTTTTAACTTAAAAAATCACGTCTAAGTGAACTCTCTCTCAATTAAAAAGCAAATAATTTTATTATAATAAACATGATAACATATATCTGAAGATAAGAAATTCGTTATGCTTAAAAAGCTATAAACATCCTTAAATATTTTTTAGAATGATAGCTTTTCGATCACATATACACGTTATGTCAAAAAATGTCGTCACCTAGTCCAACAATCACTTTCTTTAACTTAACGCTTTCAGCCATGTGCTTCTAGTTTGACAGACACTAGAAGCCTTTCTACATCTATCTCGGCCTCTCTTTGTTCTTATCATTGGTGCTTGGGAATCTTTCAAAGTTTCGCGTGTGATCTGGGGTGTCCCATGGATTCACGACTCTCCATGATGCACCAAAGCCTAATGTTTGGTCGATTATTCAATTCGTATGTCCAGAGAGCCCTAAAAAAGAGCCACAAAAAACAAGAGCAATACAGAATCAGAAGCTACAAGCATTCAAAAATACTTGTTATGTACCAAGGACTGAAGATCGAGCAAACCTCACTATTTCAATCGATCATCACATATTCACTAATAATGGGTAGGGATGATCAATTTTAAGTTCGGTCCGGTTCCACCTAGGAATTGGGAATTGGACTGGAAGAACCAATTCCCAATTTTTGGGATGGGGAACTAGACCGAACCAACTGGTCCAGTCTAATAGAACCGGTCATTTAGCCAAAAAAATTAAAAATTTTAAAAAATACTAAAGTTATTTCTATTTTAGGGATCGTTGCTATTTTTACGAAATAAAAAATAATTAAAAGAAGAGTCATTCCAGTCTAAATCCAATTCCCTTAGCAACTTGGAACTGGATCGAAAATCACCAGTTTCATTTTTATGAAACTAGGAACTAGATTGATGCCTCCGAGAATCGAACCAAACTAGATCAGTCTAGTTCAATTCGGGCAGTTCCTGTGTTTGATTTGTCCAATATGCCCACCCCTAATTATGGGGTTACTAGAGCTTTGGCATCCATTTGCACACCTACTAACCACCCACCCCCTCTAAAAAAAAAAAAAGAAATAAAGAAAATCGAAAAACCGGCTTCAGAATATACCCTTTCCTCCAACAATAAATTCCATTAAATTGGAGAAATCTCATCTTTCATCAAACGTAGCAACATAAAATACTACTATTGATGTCTACAAGTAACAGCATGCATGATTTGCTTTTTTGAATTGGCTCGATCTGGGTAGACTCCGTGGGTCATTAGACTCACAATTCGATCACCTCAATGTAAAAGTCAAATCCCGCATTTTGCATAATATATGTTTAGAAATCGAATCAATATCTAATAACGGATTAGAACCATACTCAAGACTAAATGAAGTATGAATTGACACAAGAAGTAAATTATCTCAACTCCTCAAACATAATTTTTTCCTAACTATTTCGGGATGAATTTTGTGAAATAATTCAAGGGAAGTACATGAAGAGAATTGCTCAATTGGACATGTATGATTTGCTTTGCCCACCAAAACTAACTTTATTTTGGTAGGCATCATGGGGTCATTAGACTTGCACCATCTGATCCCTTCCAATGTAAAAGTCAAATCTCGCATAATATGATCAAATGACAAAAGTTCACATCGATCTTGGATAACGGATTAGTACCATGCATAAGATTTAATGAAGTGCAAACTGACACTGATAATAAATTACCTTGATTCATTGAATCTAAATATCTTTTATGAGGGCTTAAATTTCAAATATGAATGCAAAAAGATTTCCTTCCAAAGGTAGGGAGGATCAATTGCCAATCATTATCCCAACAAAACAAAAATAAAAATTGCTAATCAATTATGAAGAAGGCAATTACCAACTGCCTGCTCCTGTTCCCCCGGCTGCTAGACTTGCTGGCCCCATTGCGTCATTTAACTTTTATCATTTACCCACGAACGGACAACCACCAACATGCGCATCACGAAAAGTATTAAAGATAAAAAGAAAAATTAAAAAGTTAAAAAGGGAAAAGCAGAAACAACACGAAACTTCGTAAGTCCCAACAAAGAAATCGGACCGAATGACTTTTTTTTTTTTTTTTTTTTTGCTACTCGGACCGAATGACATTAGCGTATACACAAAATGTCGACACCATCTGTCTTTCTTTCTTCCCCAAAAGCGCACGCTCTCCCTCTCTCCGCCTCTCCACGTGCCTCGGTGCGTTTGATTCGGATTTCAGATAAAGGTTGCTTTTTGGAAAAATGCAAATAACTTTAATTTAAAGAAAAAGGTAAATATTATTTTATAAACTTTAATTGAAGAGTGCATTAAGCAATAATTTTGCGAGAAATATCGTTCGGTGAAAATACAGTTAAAAAGTCTTTTGCGTGACCAAATTAAGCTCTTTTTTTTAATATTTAATTTGTTTAAAATCTGAAAAAAAAAATGACGATTGCAACTTCTACGATTTGAAATTTAAGAACAACGTAAAAAATATATTAAAATATTTATAAATTTGAAAAAAATTATATTTCCCTTTTCACTAAAAAAAAAAAATCACATCAAAGTGTATCTCTCTCAATTAAAAAGAGAATAATTTTATTATGATAAACATGAGAACATATGCTTGAAGAAAGAAATTTGTTATCCTTAAAAATTGTAAATATTCTTAAATATTTCGTGAGGTGATAGCTATTCGATCATGCATACATGTTATGTTAAAAATGTCCTCATCTGATTCAACAATCACTTTCTTTCTTTAACTTCACGCTTTCAACCATGTTGCTTCTAGTTTGACACGACACTAGAAGCCTTTCTACACCTGTCGTGGCTTCTCTCTGTTCTTTTCATTGGTGCTTGGGAATCTTTCCAAAATTCTATGTGCAATTTAGGGTAGCCCATAGATTCACGACTCTTCACAATAAACCAAAGCCTAATGTTTCATTGGCTATTCAATTTGTACGCTTTGAGAGCTTTCGTTGACTATTCAATTGGTGCTTGGGAATCTTTCCAATGTCAAATCCCGCATTTTCCACAATATTTGATCAGGAGTCGTGTCGATCTCTAATGACGGATTAGAACCATACTTAAGACTCGATGAAGTATGAATTGACATGAGAAGTAAATTATTATCTCTACTACTAAATTATCATAAGGACTCGTTTATCTTTTTTTGTAATTGCTTCGAGATGAATTTTGTGGAAGATTTCGAGGGAGGTACATGAAGAGAATTACTCTGTTGGACACACATGATTCGCCCTCTAAAACAACTCAATCTAGGTAGACATCGTGGGGTTATTAGATTCGCGATTTAATACCTTCCAATATAAAAGTCAAATCTTGCATCTCCCATGATATATGATTGAAAGCCTATATTGATCTCTAATAATGTATTAGCGCCACACATAAGACTCAACGAAGTTCAAATTGACATTGACAATAAATTATCTTGACTTGTTAAATCTGAATGTCTTTTATGGGGGCTTAAATTTCAAATATGAATGCAGAAAAAAATTTATTCCAAAAATAGAGAGGATCAATTGCCATTCTTACCGCTTGCTGACGCGGCGCCATCGCGTCATTTAACTTTTATCATTTACCCGCGAACAGACTAATAACAGTCTAACACCAAGATGTGCAGCACGAAAAGTATTAAAAATAGAAAGAAAATTTGAAAAATCAAAAAGAGAAAAGCAGAAACAACAAGGAACATCATAAATCCCAATAAAGAAACCGTACCAAATGACATTTTTTTTTTTTTTTGCATGACCAAATAAAAAATATATGAAAAGTGTCCACACCATCTCTCTCTCTCTCTCTTCCCGAAAAGCACGCATACTCTCTCGCCGCCTCCTCCGTCCGGCGCTGGTGCATTTGATCCGGATTTTGAGGATTGTTTCTTGAAAAAATGCAAATGATTTTAACTTAATTGGACTTTTAGGAAAATTACTTACTGATGGATAAAATTTGATTAAAAAGTGCATTGAAAAATAACTTTCGAAAATGTTGTTTGATGAAAATACATTTAAAACGTTTTTCAAGTAACTAAAATAAGCTTTTCTTAATATTTGATTTATTTAAAATTTGAGAAAATAATGATCGTGACTCTTATGATTTCAAAGTCAACAACAATGGAAAAGAAACATGATGACGTTTATATAATTTTAAAAAATCACATTTCCTTTTCGACTAAAAAAATCCTATTAAAGTGCACTCCTTTTCAATTTAAAAGAGAGATAATTCTATTATATTGAGCATGATATCATATGCACTGAGAAAAAATCCACTATCTGTTTTTATTCATTATTGTTAAAAATTATGAGCATCCTTAAATATTTTCTAAAATGATAGCTATTTGATCATGTGTCGGCGTGTTATATCAAAAAATGCATTATCATTTTGAAGGTATTGACTCACTTTTCGTGTTGCAGCCATCACTTTCTTTCTTCAACTTTATGGTCAACACTAGAAATCCTTTGCGCATCTACCTTGGCATCTCTCTATTCTTTTCATTGGTGCTACGGAATCTTTCTAAAGTTTCACATGTGATCTGTTCACTAAAGCCTAATGCTTCGTTGATTATTAATTCTTACGCCTCGAGAACCTTGAAAATGACTACAAAACCAAAAGCATCACGTGAATCAGAAGCTACGAGCATTTGCACCTTATTAAGTAACAAAGATTTTGATTCAGTTTGTTTCACTAAAAATGGATGATTTAGCTAAAAATAATAATATGTATCACTTAATATAATTAGTTGATGGAAGATATTTTTATTATAGACAAAAATTTATATCTAAATATTTTCGTGAACGTTAAAAATATTTTTCATTCATTCATTTTTATAGATAAAAATTAATTTTAAAATTTTATTTAAAAAATATTTTTCGTAAAATAAACAGAGTTTGCATGTTATGTAAGACGTGCGTGTTCTGGACTGATTTCTCGTAGAACTTCGGACACCCCATTGCTGGGGATTTGGGTGCTTTGTTCGTGGGTGAATTCGGCATGCTAGGGTTCGTAAACAAAGCTTTAGCATCCATTTGCACACCTGTTGCCCAAAAAAGAAAAGAAAAATGAATCAAGAAACCAGCTACAAAATTCAGAGTATACCCCTTTCCTCCAGCGACGATTTCCAGATTTACTTAAATCGCTTCACTAAAACATTTGATCAAGGAGAAGTCTCATCTTTCATCAAACGTAACAATAGAAAATACCACCACTGATGTCTACGAGTGGCCGCATGCATAATTTGCTCTTCCAAACGACTGAATCTAGATAGACTCTATGGGTCATTAGACTCACAAATCAATCACCTTAGGTGTACCGCACTTCTCCTAATATTTGATCAAAAGTCATATCAATCTCTATCAATGGATTTGAACCGCACTTAAGACTCAGTGAGTGAAATATGAATTGACAGAAGAAGTATATTATATTATCTCGACTCATCAATCTTTCTTGAGGACTTAAATTTAAAAATAATAATGGTTTAGAACCATACGTAGGACCCAGGACTTGTAGATGTTGAAGGTTTATTAAAAAATGATGGGGTTATTGGTTGTGAGGTTTTGCCTCTTCCATTGGAACATGTTCGTCATCTCAAGCGGAATTTTGGACACTGGTTGGGAACTCAACATCTCCAAGCAATTTGATTTACATAAGCTCATTATTGAGATGGACTTGAAAGTAGGAATGAGCGGTTCCAGGTTCTGGTTCCAAATTCTAAGTATTAATAACTTATAACTTATCAATTAGAACATGCTTATCATTTTTTGGAACCTATAACTTATTATGTATACTTTGGAACTTGGAACATATCCCGTTAAAATTTTTAGGGTTGATTACAAGCTATACCTAGTTTTCACCTTTGCTATTAATTGAACAATTGTAATGAATTATTACATTTAATAATCATTGCTTGTTGTTATAATTTACGAACTTTAACTTATATTTAGACACGAAAACACTAACAAAGTAAAAGTCTTGTCATAATATGGAAGCTTCGACTAGTAGTTTTATATCATATATTCATTATCGAACGCCATGAAGAATTGTAGGATCACATGAAGACAGACCAAGAAAAAGACAGAAACTTATGCTATGTGTTAAGTTCTAGGTTTCAAGTTCCACCAACCTAGAATTTAAAATTTTACCCATCGATATAGATTTTTCAATTTTTAAAATCTAGAAACCTATCATTCATGTCTCGGAATTTGAAATCTTATTGAAATTTAAGTTCTAAATTTTATCTTGAAATCATGCTTGTTGTCACTGAACTTGTTAATAAAAAAAACCACGGTGGACAACACTGACCCTAATTTCAAAGGAAGAAGGTGGTCGAGTTCTTACTCTGAGTTTAAAGCACAACGTTTTGGGAAAGAAATTGGTCTGCCAATTCGCTTGCCAACCTTGAAATAAAGGTGTTCCATTCACAAACTTCTTTAGGCGACAAGGTAGGAATGTTTGGTTTTAAGATAAAATTTATACATCATCTCCTTCTGTATACCAAAAACAAAAACAAAAAAATTCCAAATACGAAAGCCAAAAATTTCCTTCCCAAAAGAGCAGAGCAGCGATTTGCCAAACCCACTATGAAAAAGGCAACTGGCCCACTACTTCACTTCCCGCTGACGTGGCGGCGCAATTACTACTTTTAACTTTCATCAATTACCCACAAACAGACAGACGATCCCCGACACGCGCAGCACCGAATAATAATAAAAACCAAAAAAAGAGGATCGGAAAAATCAAGAGAAAAAGTGGGAGGAAAAAAAGCAGAAAAGCCAAAGCAAGTCGCGAAACCGGACCGGCCGAGGAGGATGACCTTAGCATATACAAAAAGTGTCGACACCTTCCCTCTCTCTCTCCTCCCCGCAACCGCCCACTCTCTCTCCTCCTCCTCCCTCCGTCGCCCTTCACCTCGTCAACCATGTCGACACACTCCCCCCATCGCTCTCTCTCTCTCTCTCTCTCGCGTCCCGTACCGTCCCATCGTTTCCTTACGTATATTATTCCCTCCCCGACTCCTCCTCTCATGTCCTCATTTCGGCGCAAGGCACTGGAAAGAACATCTTCTTCTCGATCGCCGAGGCGCGCGGAACAGGGTCGAATCGAGATTCGCGTTCCATGGTCGAGGGGAGCGGCTGCTGATCCATGTTTTTCATCGAGGTGCGTGGCGGGAATCTTGGGTCGTTCGTAGCTCGTGTGTTCAGGGTGCGGTTTTGATTGAATTTGATTCGGTCCTTGTGCAGGAACTCTGGGAGATATCGATCCTCGATCGCCTGATGTCGAAGCCTAGGGTTTATACAGGTGGGTTTCGGAAATTCGCGAGCTTTTGATTATTGGGTCCTGTTTCTCTTTCTTTTGGGTCGCCGAAAGGCGGTTCCTTTATGAATACCGGTGACTGAATTTGTTCGTCCGGCTGGATTTACGCATCTTGTTAGCTGTTAAAAAAACGGTTGAAACTGGAATATGATTGTGAAATTAGTGTCGGTCCTAGTGTACAATCTAAGTGGTTGGAGCTGTTTGCTTTGGTTCGAAACAGATTTCCTTTTCCGCTCTCAATCCGCTTCCAAGTTCAATGCCACCTGCCAGTCGGCGGAATTAGATGCTTGCCGCGATGAATCGGCTGCTTTCTCGCTCAAATTCGTGGCCATGGCGTCGATCCTAGTGGCCGGCATTGTTGGGATCGCGATTCCACTGGTCGGGAGGCACCGGAAGTTTCTCCGGACCGACGGGAGCCTTTTTGTGGCGGCCAAGGCCTTTGCTGCTGGTGTAATTCTTGCCACCGGATTTGTCCACATGCTGTCGGGTGGAACGACGGCGCTCTCGGATCCATGCTTGCCTGAGTACCCTTGGTCGAAATTCCCGTTTGCTGGGTTTTTTGCCATGATGGCCTCGTTGGCGACGCTTCTTGTCGATTTTGTGGGGACTCAGTATTATGAGAGAAAGCAGGTACTTTTCTTGTGTTTCAATTGTAAGTATGTCTTGTTCACTTCAATTTCAGACAAGTAGTGGTGATCATTAAACAGATATAAGTTTCTGATTCGTGGATATGTCAATATCTTTTATTTAGACGGAGGAAGAGGAGCGTTAGTTATTCATTCTCATTAGTAAGAAAAAATCGTAGTTTGACTCATAAGGTAACAGTTTGAGTAACATAAGGAACCTGTTATTACTTATTAGTGGGTTATATTGCTCTTCATTGTTTAGAATTGGCTTTATGGCTCAAGGATTATATCTTACATCCTTCTCTGAACAATATGAAAACAGGGTTTGACTCAAAAAAGTGAGGAACAAGGACGAGTTGGATCTACGGATGCGAGTCTCGAGTCGGGTATACTTCCAGTTGAGGAAAAGGATCCGAATGACAGGGTGTTTGGAGAAGAAGAAGGTGGCGGAATGCACATTGTGGGGATGCATGCACATGCGGCTCACCACAGACATAGCCATCCTCAGGGACAGGATGCATGTGATGGGAACCTGATGGAAGACTCCCATTCTCATGGTCACAGTCATGGGCATAGTCACGGGCACGGGCACTCACATGGACTGGGTGATGGAGAAGGGGCTGGTCATGCTCGACATGTCGTCGTTTCTCAGGTAAATTTTTTAGGTTCCATTTAGTTGTTTGGATGGAGGGTTTGGTTTTAGTTTTTGGTGACAGTTGTTTTAGTGCTGATTGTTGCCAGTCTACTGGTGTCTGAGAGCTTTCCTTGCTAGATCATAACGTGGTATATTTGGAAATTTTCCCGAGTTTCACATTATTCTCCTGTCTCAAGTCATATTGAACTTTAGAAGTAGCCCCTGACAAAATAGGATGATGAAAGATAAACAAATTGGGACAGCACAAATTTGTGCTTGATGTGGTCCATAATGTTAGTTGAGCAATTCGTCTGCCATTAATTTTCTTGAGAAGCTGGAATGATTTATTAGGGCTGTTTAATGGAGTGGCTTTTGGCCATCCTTTTTAGGTCAAAGTTTGGTGGTTTTGTTATCATGTGAAGTTAATTTTGGCATTGGCGAATGAGACATGATGATGGTTGTTTTAGATGAAGGGTTGAACTTGCAGTCCTTTAATTCTAGGGAAAAAAGAAGTAACATATTCAGTCATATGGTATGTCCAACATAACGCCATGAATTGTGGGGTAGGTGACTTGGGTGCCACTTTTTCCTTCTATCTGCTAGAAGTTGTTGAATTTTCATGAAGCCCTTGTACTGGTGACCAAACAGGTTTGAATTGTGACTTGTGAGAGTTTGACTGATTGGAGTTAACAGAGTTGAATCAACATCAGATTGATTAAGATTTTCGCTGCAATCAAACAGTGCTACACTACACCACTACTTTGTATCATTGAGAATTTAGCATTTAGATTGAGCATTGAAGTTAGTAGATGATCAAACAAAAGTGAACTTCCCAAACATGGCAGCAGGGCAGAGTATTATTAGGAGAACAGTGAATGATCACTTCTGATACTTTCTGCAAATGCCATGGACAGACATTGTTTTGTGCTTTAACGTGATTACGTGCCATCTCTAGATGACTAATTTATGCCATTTTTTGTATTATCCCTCCAGCCTTCGCCCAGAAAAAAATATTAACAGTGCGCTTAATTCTTTATGAATTTCCTTGCTTCTCTTCTGCAGGTTTTGGAGCTTGGAATAGTGTCACACTCAGTAATTATCGGTATATCCCTCGGTGTTTCACAGAGCCCATGTACTATAAGACCCCTTATAGCGGCACTTTCTTTTCATCAGTTCTTTGAAGGATTTGCACTTGGAGGTTGCATTTCCCAAGCCCAATTTAAAAATCTCTCGGCCACTATAATGGCGTGTTTCTTCGCCTTGACAACTCCGGCAGGGATTGGTGTGGGAACCGCAATCGCTTCATCCTACAATCCCTATAGTGCCGGAGCGCTGATAACAGAAGGTATATTGGACTGCATGTCCGCCGGCATCTTGGTGTACATGGCCTTGGTGGACCTGATTGCGGCTGACTTTTTGAGTAAGAGGATGAGCTGCAACTTTAGACTCCAAATGGTTTCTTATGTAATGCTCTTTCTTGGGGCGGGACTGATGTCTTTGCTAGCCATCTGGGCTTGATTTCATTAAGATAGTTTCTAATTCTTTCAGCCCTCTTTCTAATTCTTTCGACCCTCATTTTCTCTCCTTTTTCCACCGACTCCCATCTTTCCCTCTCACTGAAAATTGGGTTCTTACGAGTTTCAAATGGTTTTGAATTTGGAGTGGGTCAATGAGAAGGTAAGCGTGCGATTTGTCCCGGTGAAAACTGACTCATCGAGTTCAGCAATTCTATGCTCTATGAACTCATACATAATCTCCACAAAGAACTCGTGAAGATGACACTTTTGGGGTATGGATCTAGGGTTCTAGCCTGATGATGCAAAATTTACAATCGCATTGGATTTTGCAACTAAGGAAATGGGAACAGAAAATAAAAATGAACAAGAAGTCTTGGTCGTGAGCCTGTTCTTGAAATAAATCACGTCGCACTGGGCCTTCATAGTTTCGTACGGATTTTACCCGAGAGATACTTGCACTGAGCCCATCAAGATTCAGACAAATGGACTTGACAATCTTGAGAGAGGAGAGCCATGTCGCTTAAAGTTCAAAGACGAGAAGGTTAGGACACCAACGCCAGGCCAGTTGATTTCCTGTGTGGGCGTCCCTCCTAGTCATTTCCCCACCTGAGTAGTTAAGCTATGCTGTCCTCGAAAGTCATAGCTCATTATATCGTCACATTTTGTTATTGATGCCCGTCGGTATCTGTGAATTTTACTCCTCGGACATGGCGCGCTAGGGAATGATAAGAGTACACGATGCATCATTCTTTTTCGCTGGGTGAATCCTTCCCGCGGGAGTGATTTCTCTTCGTGGTGCAGAAAACGGACTTTAACTGTTATCTGCTTCTCATGCTGACTCCCAGTAACTATCATGAAATGTGTGCTCATTGAGAATGCTCGGCGAGTTCTAATGGAAGAAGAATGCTTCGCAAGTAGGATTCATCTTTCCTTACCTTGTCTTGACCATCCTCTTCGTGCTGAATGAACTGACCTGAGCTGCAAATCCTCCAGTGCGATTTCATACGGTACTCATGCTGTTGGGTTCCAGAAGTCCTATAGATAAGGACTTCACGTATGACAGCGAAAAGAAAAGCGAAGTCCCAAAGCAACCATGGTACAAGGAACTCTGTGTTCTTAATCTTGGCATTAACCGGAGGCATTCTTCCGTTTCTCGCCAATGTAATGGAATTTGACCTACTTTTGGACGCTATCTGGAAGAAAGAGCTTTACATTGCCTCCAACTCCTGCTTCATGGTCTTCTTCTGCTTTCTCCTCCTCAGTGCCAAAATATTGATCACCCTGTGCTATGTCCAGCTACAGAGCAAAGATCACCGGTGGTGCTGGAGTTCGTTCCTCAAAGCAGGCTCTTCCACGCTATAGTTATTCTTCTGCTCCATATCCTAATTTCACGCAGTAGGAAATCATAAAGCCGGTGCCCACCGTCCCCTATCTTGTTTATATGCTGATTGCTTGTTATGCCCTTTTCGTCATGGCCAGGGTCTGTTGGCTTCTACTCATGCTTCTGGTTCGTTAGGATTATCTGCTCTATGCGAGCTCTTAGGAACACGTTGACAGAGCTCCTGTAAATCACCTTCCAACATTATCTTATGAAGTGGAAACTTCTTTTGGTTTGGGTACTCAGAAGGCTCAGGCAGTTCCGAAAATCCGAAAAATGCTCTGTTAGGTTGAATCATTGAACTGCTCTATGCGAACGGGTAAATGACATGATCCAAGTGCATGAGGCACACGATGAAATAGCCTGGTCCTTACATTGTATGTGCTTCATGTCATAAATTGATCAAAACTTGAGCTCGACTTTGCATTTGACAGTGCCGGGCTGAGTAGAATTTTGCTAAGATTACTCAAAACTCTTTTTTGCTAATTGAGTGACTGAAAAGATGTGGAATGTCTCTACATAAACACTTTGGCGTACTAGAAAGCTGACAATCTTGGACAAAACGTGAATAAACAAGACCTGAAATCGAAAAAATTCATCGGGAAAAGCATGGATACGGCACGATATGATCGTGGATAATTTGAAAGCAACAAGACTTGACCCCTTTGACCAATTTCATAAAAAATCAGTTGCTCGTCAAATTGGTTAATTACAGTAAGCTTATACATAGCCAAAGATGTGCAGGCTTTGAGTTTGCACACGTTCTTATTGCTTCAGCTGACTTTTGGCAAGAGAAAACTGAGCAAAGGAAAGCACTATGAGCATTTAGATAGTCTTTATCTGGCTTTCAATTTCTTGTCATTGAGAATAAAATCACTTCAGTGAACCTTGAACAGTAGAACATAACTTATCATCCTTGTAGGGTCTAGCCTCTCGGTTCATATTATGATTAAGAGCCTTCACTATCATGACGACCATCCTGTGCTAGTTTACCCAAGTCCATCTCTTGGGTAGTTTGTTGACCCCAGCTGCTTGAATTGGATGGTTGAAGGCCATACTCGCTAGTGGGGCTACGAACTCGCTTGCAGCTTGTTCTTGGCTTTCCAGGCCAAGAGCTCTCTAAAATCTACACATTAGACTACATAGTGGATATACCGATTTTGTATCAACTTATTCATCTTCATCCATATAATTATTATCTGGATTCAAAACCAGGAAAGAAGAAGAAAGATTATAGCAAGGTTTTGTTGCAGAATCACTATGGTATCACTAATTCACTATGTGCATGAGTAAAAGTACATATATTCAGTCAGCTTGTCTCAATGGGTTCTGATGTGGCCTCAAGAGAGGTTCTGATGGTCCAGCCCATGTTCTCGTGCGTATCTCGGCCTTCAGAGCCTATGCCCAACTTCGTAAAGACTGTTATTTATGTTGGAACTAATTACCCCAAGGTGGGTCCCTTCATTGGCGGCTGCCCACCTTGTTCCTTGGGGTTTTAGAGAGTCCCCTAGGATAACTCCATATCCGGTGATTAACCCCGCATGGGCTTGGGGGAGTAGTTTAAGGACCGCCTAGGTGGTCATGTAGTAAAATAAGATTATGCATAGGTTACCTCTTTTCGCCAATTTGCTTGAAAGATAATCTAGAGAAGCGTGACGGTCTTTTATCAGACAGCCAATCAGCATCCCAATCCAAACGCCACGTTTGCCGATCTTGAACTTGTATCCCAACAAGGCTCCAACTTGAAGCCCGGAAATATAGCAGCATCCAGTGTCACTATGGCAATGAAGAATTGCCATCCCACACCAACCGCTTTCCCTGGACAAAAGTATTCATGGTTCTCCCAAATGCTTGATCAAGATCTACAAAGACAAATCTTATATTTATGACATTTCAGGCTATGTACGTAAGGCATCATGAGAGAGTACCATGAAGAACTGGTTGGATACCATTGAGGAAGATTGGAGCCACGAGATAGTAACCAAGCTTCATGTTTCTGTCCTGACTTCTTTTCGGTTGGTAAATATCTTGGGGAACTCACTTCTTGTTGCAGCTACCACTGCTGCGAAGAGAATTCCTGTCGCCGTAAAAGTCCAAAACCACTAATGATCACCGAGAACTTTGTTGCTTTGGCATCTATAGCAATGAGTTCATTGGACAATCATAGAGAGATATACGTGCAATCTTGAGAGATATGGATAATCTAAAAAATTATTAACGTAACTCTAACATAAAAATTATCCTATAGAAATCCCTAATTATCTTAAGAATTTCTCTTGTCCCTAGGTTCCTTTCTTCATATTATTCTATCACCGATGCGTTTGTTTTTGTTTGGTACGCTATTTTGAGTTTCGATACAAGTGAAGACTTTAGGACTTGAGCAGGTTCTTAAACTGCTCATGAGGGAAACGGAGGGAGAACCTCCCTGAGGAGAGTGACCCCTTACGCCTGTCCCTGGCCGAGATCTGGGCCTAGATAAAGATTCCAGCCCCATTGGCTGACCCGGCCACTCCCTTACGAGAAAGGGGGGCAGCCACTTTTGATCCCCGCGACGCCTTCCTCCAGGGAAACTTGGGGCGTGGTACAGGGAAATGATGATGCCAGTTGAAAGACTGAGTGGCCAGATTTGGGGCCTTTGCTTAGATCGAAGGATGAGGGTTTGGCCTATCTTTCTTTTAATCATTTTCAGGTTACTGATTAGTTGTTGATTGAGTAGAATACACGGTCGTTCAGATAAAAAAAAACACATCTTTAATCATATTTTATTAGCTAAGATAGTTAGGTGCTTTGGCATTGTTGATTCCGTGCGTGTAGCATTTCCATCTCTTGATCTGTGTGGGTACCATGTTTTCGCCATAATACTACTGATCAAGACACCAATTACTAGGGGCATGCAACTGGACCGGGTTTACCCGGTTCCCGGTCTGGCCCACCCGGAAAACAAGGTCGGGAACTGGTTCCCAAAATTCAGATCCTGTTTGAACCGGTCCGGGAACCGGTTCCAAGGGATTACCCACCCGGGAACTGGATCGACCGGACCGGTTCGGGAACTAGTTTGAGAACTGGTTTTTAAGGCAGCCCAAAAGTCCAAAAGGACCAAAACCCTAATTTGTTCTCAGCGTTTTCCTTCGACGAGCTCCCCCAACTGTTTCTGGATAATTGCAACTGTAATGGTGTTCTGTTTTTTTCCATATATAGCAGGTGACATTATTGAAACTTTGAAGGAGAATGGAAATGAGTTCACCTAGGGAAGTGTCACTGTCAAACTTGCTGAAGCCCTTGGTTCCTGCTGGGGCATCGAGGCAATGTATGTGTGTGATTGCATTCTTGCAAGTGAGCTCGATGTTTCTAGCTCAATTAAAGAGGCGTTTCCAGAGGTACTTCTGTATTGCTTGTTTTTGTTACAATATGTTAAGACAACACTTGTTCACATTGTAGTCCCGCTTTGGTGCAGAACTTCAAGTGTGCTGTTTCCCCGAGATTTGACCAGTTTGACCCTGATAATGATGTTACTAAAGTTGGCATTGCAAATCAAACCACAATGCTTAAGGGACAGACTGAAGAGATTGGTACGTAGCAATAAAATGTTTCTACAAATTCTTCCCTCTCTGTCTGTCTTGCTATTCGAGTTGAACGTTTTGTTAAACTTCCAGGGAAGTTGGTGGAGAGGACTATGATGCGAGTATGGAGTGGAAAATGTCAATCAGTATGTCATAGGCTTTAACACAATTTTTAATGCTACTCAAGTAATTTCCTCTTCCTCAAGCTCCAAGCCTTTCAGTTCTTCAATGTATTAAGACCTCTTTAGAGATAATTAGTGCTTGACATGGCTGTGGCCTGTAATTTCTTTCAACTTGCCCAAAAGAGAGAAGAGTAGCCATGCTTGAGATGTCTGACAATTCTCTCAATATCAGAATAGGAAGACTTATTGCTTGTTAGTAGTCAAAGCCAACTTTCATATGAAGACTCCAGGGCTGGCTCTCTTCTATAATTACAGTAGAGACTGAAATAGAGACATGGGATCTAAAATGCAGAGTGCTGCCTGAAAGATGGGGAGGTAGTTTTCCTAACTGTATTTTTCTCCGTGACAAGTTTATCTGTTGAAGGAGCATAATACAAATATTCTAGCCAAACCTCTGATGAGAAACTACAGAAAGGAAGAATAGTAAACAGTAGAAAGAAGGAAGAAGTTTGAGTCGATTGCTAACTCATGACTTCTGCTGTGTCTTTAAGATGCTGATGCATATTTTTCAATATTGGTCTTCTTCAGGAACGCCAAGATGCTTTGTATAAGTTAGTTGAGGAGAAGGTGGATCTTATGCTAGTCCTTTGGTGGGTGGAACTCAAGCAACAGATCTCATCTTCAAGGGATAGCTGAAGAACGTGGGACACCCTCTTATTGGGCTGACAATGAGCAGAGAATAGGTCCTGGAAACGGAACGGCCTACAAATTGAATGTGAGCCTGTACTTCGAAGTTGCACTCCTTCAGCAGATTTTAGTGTTTACGCCTTCTTTTACTGACTTTTTGTGCTTTTTGTTGCGATGGCATGGGGAAATAATTGAGAAAGAAAATTGGCTTCCAGATGGTGCTATAGCAATTGGTATAGCATCAGGAGCTTCTACCGTGGATAAGGTAAAGCTTCTAACCTGGTGAATTTTTATTGTGAGAACAGCTCTACTCCTTCATCAGCCCTTTGACTGCTTTCCCATTAACCTGGTGAATTTGGAAGTTACACCATCACCGGCTGTGGTGGAATTCATTCTTAAGTGCCAGCTCCTCCACACCATGTCTTCCTGTTTTCGTGGTCTACTTCTTTGTGCAGTTAAAGATTGCACAGCCAGTTCAGACCATCCTCTACTTTGGATACAAGGACAGGCGCTGTTGGTTTTTATTCTTGCTTCTGGTTCGTAAGGAAGGTTTGTTCCATACAGGATTGACAGGCCACGTGAGGGAAGTTCACTTTTTCCTCCAGCGCACTCTGATTAAGTTAAAAACACACAATGATCAAGCTACTTACCAAGTGACGAATCAGATTTGAATGAAATCACCAACAGTTGTTTGTTGGAATCCTGATTTCAGTTTCTTCTGTTTGTTCAGAGGGCGTTATGGTTGGAGTGCATATGGCACACCTTGAAACAATCTAGTCCTTCCATTGTTGGTACTTACATCTCATAAGTTTTATTGAATACCAATGACTTATTTTCATGGGCTATCATTGTAACAAAGTTTAAATCTGAATTCTTACTCACCTCTTCTTCCACTGCAGTAGGGAAACGCCACGCCAGATCCCACAGAACAAGCTTGGATATTGTCGCGACCAATTTTTCGAGGTGTAAACCACCTAAAATTTGGCTAATGGATTATTAAGCCTAGACTTAATTCGGGCTCTCCCAAGCCCTTACCAATTCACGAAAATTCAAGTTTTTAACATGCAATTTATTTTTTAATTAGGAGTCGCCACTAATCTATTTTTTAGTGGGTCGATTAACCAAGTAAACTCCTACGAACCAGAGACTATAGGTACGGGGCTGGACTCTACACACTAGATTTCTCTAATGGTACCATTCTTTTATACACTAAATTTCTCTAATGCCCTTTTGGTACCATTCTTTTATTTTCAAAAAATGTTTTTGCAGACAGCTTAAATTGATTTTAAATCTATTTTCCTAATATGTGAGGTGATCATGCGGGTGCACAATCCACCAATTTAACACCCAGATAAACAATAAATAAATTGTAAAAACTTACCTCAAAGCAACGAAAACATCTGCAATGTTAAGTTAAAATCAACATCAACAACCCTAGATATGATTTCTAATTAACACGCAATTTCTTTTTTTTGTTTTCACTTAATTAATGAAAATCATGCAATATGCAATGCAATATTAACTAAATGACCTAATTCTAATGTCATGCAATTTCTAATTAAATGGATCTAATAACAATCCTAAATGACATGCACATGATTTTTTATTTTCTTATTCGTAATTAAAGATAACTAACAATAAAAATCTAACTAAAGTGAGATATTATCTATCTTAAGATAGGAAATAGACTTATCTGAATCCTATCTTAACTTAGAAATTTATCTCGACATGCAATTTAATTCAAAGAAATTATCTAGCCTAGATACCATCTAAACATGCATTCTAATGTAAACTTAAAAGAATCTAATTATTCTATCGTGCAATTCTATCCAGGAAATTAATTCTAATATATATGATATGCAAATGCAATCTTTTTTTGTATTTTCGAGATAAATAAAGTAATTAAAAGATAAACACTAAATCATTCGGAATCATCAAAAATATCATACATCGTTCGAATCAGGGAACAATATCCAAATCAGCTTGATAAATTGATCTTAAGCTTTAAAGATCAAGATATCAATTTTATTCCCGCGTGATTAATTATTCCATCTAAAGCCTTATAGATTGAATAAAAAATCGGTGTGCGGTTGTGAATTAGGAAATAAATCCTAATTGAAAGTTATGTCTATCACCCATGATATGAACACTAGATATTAATAGACACATGTTAGGCAATAAAATACCGAAATCAAATTTGGATAAAATAATTACCTAATATTGCAAG
Organism: Eucalyptus decipiens; assembly: GCA_014182575.1. NCBI lineage: Eukaryota > Viridiplantae > Streptophyta > Magnoliopsida > Myrtales > Myrtaceae > Eucalyptus > Eucalyptus decipiens. Next base: position 8,060,072 of record CM024611.1, on the reverse strand, counting down.
AATTATTGCCACATTCGAGCTCGACGGAATCGACTTGACAGATGACCGGGAATAGCTTGTGGGTGAGGCTCGGCACAACAGATGGGTCTCGGGTCGGCGCACGCCGTGGCAAGGATGGTGGGGCTTGGGGGAACTCGCGTGGTGCGATAATATGGCGAAGGACCAGCACGGCAACTTATGAGGACGTCACTGGAAACTTGGCAATAAATTTTAATCAACGAGATTTGATATTTGTTCCCTGACCACTCTCCGTGAAGCCTCTTGGGATTTGTTAATACTCAAATGTGGGGTCTATTTTCTACAATGACGAGGATGTGGGCAGAACCTCAAAAAAAAAAAAAAAGAACTAAGAAAAGAATATTAGTGGAATGCAAATATGTGATATTGATGAAAGATCGGCTTCCCCCTTTCTTGTCTTTTTTGCAAAAAGCTTCCTCTGTCTCTCTCGCCTTGGATCACTCCAGACAAAGAGCACCGCTTCAGAGGCTTCTTTTTTTCTATGCTTTTGGTTGCTCTCTTTTCCTCTCTGGATCGTCTCTTAAGAAGTGATTGCGCGCCAATCGTGAATCTTCCCGATGAAGTCGACCCAGACCAGCCACGAAATTTTGATCTCACTGCGTCGGTGATTGAACTTTGCTGAGGATTGCTCGCTGGACTAAGAACTCGCCTGGAATTGCTGAGCATCGGGCTCATGACACGTCTGGACAGCAGCTTCGTCGTCAAGTTTGGAGCGATGCTGGCGGAGCACGGCTGTGCGTTGGTGGACGAAGAACTGAAGGCTGGAACAGTAGGCCAGAATTTGTTGGGCACCGGTAATCCCAGAGTTGGGACCGAAAGAGCAGATCTCGTCTCAACGTGGCCGTGTATTCAACATGTGTGGCCTCCAAAACCCTACACGAGTAACCTTTTTATAGGCCAAAAATTAGGGTTTTAATTTCCTTTTCAAATCAACATTCGCGAAGATTTCTTTTCCGCACACAATATCACTTTTTATTTTCCACATCTCTTAGGATTTTTTCAAATTTGAGATCTCGCAAAGATGAGCCCATAATACGCTTGGGCCACTTTGCTCTCGTGCGCTGGGCATTCGACTGTCCATTTAAAGCTTAGAACCCTTAATTTGAACCCATCCACTACCGGTCCAATAAATAAATGCAACAAATGCAAATTAAAAGTAAATGCACCTAAATCTATATGTTATGCAATTAATATTTTTTTGGGGATAAAATTAACCCCTAAATTTTTTAATGCAATAAATGACTAATCGGGTTGTCAAAATTTAAGTGTCAACATATATTTTCTTCCTAGCGAAATAGATAGTCTTGACCTGATGAAGCATTACATAACGAACCATATCGAGTTCTCTTTGGTGCTTCGTGTGGTCTTAATCAACAGGTCAAAGTCATGAAACACAGATCCCATGCCAGAAACTAAACATAATTTCCTCTGATTATGCCATTGACGAGAGAAAGATTGGTTCATATTGATATTTATCACATGTTTACCAGTTCCTAGCATGCACAATATACTTTATGCTCCGAGATAATTTGTCAGCAAGTGCGAATACCAATTAGACCCCAGTCTTTGTTTTATTATGTGGCGTTTGGTGAGATGTGATATATCAGCCACACCATGGTGTGCTTTCCTTTTCATTTGCTTAGCCTTGTTCTTTCTTAATTTTTGATCTCCTTTTCCCTTTTGAAAATACTGTTCCTAGTAGGTAAGATGTTCTGGAAATACTTCAGTCGTGGCTTGTTAGGTAATTATGCACTCTTTTCCAAGAAATTTCACAGTTCTGTATTGGCTAGGCAACTTCTTCCTATGAAGTTTTTGCTCCTTAAAATTCCACCTACTTAAACATAAATATCTCACGGTGCACGATTTTCTCAGTGAACTTTTTGTTATGCATATGCATCTCATTTGTAGGTAGACTCTGGTCCTTGAATTCTCTTACCTGTCATCGTCAGTAGTAAGTAGAAACCCCTGACCTTGGTTATAGTCATGATTAGTAATTAGTATGTTAATTAATTCCGAATCTTGAGGTTAGATTTTTGCTCAACCAAACTTCTCGAGACTAGGTATCAAGGTAGTCATTCCCGACAAATTCATTGGTCCTGACGTCGATGAGCTCGGATGAGGCTGAAAAATAGGACTTGGTTTTTAGGTGATCCAAAGTGAGCGAAATCTTTGAAATTACGGCTAAGAGCAGGATGCATAAATACTCTGATCGATTTAAGATCTGACATGAACCCTCAGGAATCTTTTGGTATCTGAATTTAGTCCTTGAATCGGGGTTGGTGACAGTGGGGATACAGTGATGAAACTGGGGGACCACGTTGGATTTTCCGAGCAGACAGGTACCAAACTTTTGAGGACCCAAACCAGGTGTTGACAAAGACCAAGTCCAACACGTGAGCTTAAATGTGGATCACAACTTCTTCTTCTCTGCCCCCATTTGTTTTTTTTTTTTTTCATCAGAAAAAAAGTTATTTATCTGAAGAAATGTAGGGTCTTTACAGAAGAACCTTTGAATTTCTTTAAAAATTAAAGCGAAAAGAGTTTTATGATTTTGTATTTACTCAAAAATTAATTTGACTAGTAAGGACAGATTTTCAGTAATAATTAGATCAGATGACAAGCTAGATCCCAACAAATTCAAGAATTTTTTAATTTTATCTTTACATTGTCCAAAAATTACCCGGCCTTTTAAGTTTGTTTCAAATCTATCGTTGGTCCTTCGAAATTATTTGTGAAAGGGAATGTTTTGTTGGATTTCTTGTCAAATTTCAATTTTACTCATACAATTAATTTTTGCTTTGCCTGTGTGATTTTCTTTCCACTCCTTTTTCTGATTTTATCTTTTAAATCAGAGAATATTCAGCTTTATATCAATCATTCTTTGTTTATCAGAGTTATTATAAAATTATCTACATTAATAGAATATAAAAAAAAAATCATTTTTTATAGAAATTTTGGCCTTTATGGGAACTTCACCAAAACATAATGCTGAGAAGGGCAAGATGGTAACTGAAATATAGCTTTTTATAATATATTTTGATAATCCAAAAAATGTGAGGATAAAATTGAAAAAAGGAGAAGAGGTGATGACTTTAGTTATTAAAGATTGTTTTCATTATCAATAATAATTTATATCTAAGTATTATGGTGTACAATAAAAATATATATTATTCGTTCACTTTTATAAGCTATACAAACAATCATTCTTAAGAAAATATCTTTCATATCATTCATTTTTTACAAAATAAATGAAGCTTAAATTAGATTTATTTCCCTACTATGCTACATCCAATCTAAGGTAATTGTAATGTCAATTTGAAGATGAATATCCTACATAGTTGATTCCATATATTGTTTCTACAAAGGATTTCCTTTTCTCTTTGGTTTCCCCACTCATTGCATTGCATCCCCGCAAGGAAACAAGCAAAAAGAATATTAGACTTTAGTTTAGCCTCATAAGGTTGGTGAGTTGGAATATCACTAAAAAGAGGATATGCTTTCCACCTCTGAAAAACTCTCTTTTTAGTTGCTCAATTAAATCAGAAATCGCCCTCCTTTGGGAGAACCATTACATTTTTTCTTGAATAATCACTTGACATTTTGAGGATCAATGTGATGACATTTTGAGGATCAATGTGATGTCACATCTTCATTCCCTAGAAGAGATGATGAGCCCATCGTGAAACAGAATGTTCCAACAAAGATTCACAGGCATCCCATCCAGGAAAAAAAGGAGAAATCAGTCCTTTCTGGTGCTCCATAGATTGGGAAGAACATGTGGTAACCATTTTGATCCACTGAAACTCAATCTCGTTCCCTTGAATTCCTTGCATTCATTGGCTCAACGTTTAGTATCATCTGTTCATGTCATTCAGGAAAAAAGAAAGAAAACAGTAAAAAAAAAAAACTGTCCTTTTCTTCCGTAGGAAAGCAGTCACCAACCACCAACCATTTCCACCGGATCTCGAAGTCACGAATTCTCCATCTTTTTTAATTCAAAGATACTGTTTCGCGGATACCCAGAATTAAATGAATCCATGTCTTTTTTGGGTCGTGAATATAAAAGACAGCAAGCCTCACCAACCCACCACCCTACTCTCTCCCAATGGAATGACAAAAAAACCAGCAACTTGAAACCATTGTTGTTGTTGTTTTAGTTTTTCTTCTCCAATAACAACATTAGTTTCTGCTAAATCTCCCTCCTTTCTCCTACCAAAACTCCTTGCGTTCTTCCTTTCTTTCGGGTTTTTTTGCGGTGCCATGGAACGTGCACGGCGTTTGGCGAACCGGGCGATCTTGAAACGGATCGTCTCGGAGACGAAGCACCATCGCCGCCTTGAATCTGGGTTGGATTCTTCATCCCCTGCATTGTATACCCCTTCAAGGTATGTCTCTTCGTTGTCTGCATGTAGCTCAATGCACAAGAGCTCCAGATCAGAGATGTTGCTAGGTAGGAATGTGTCGTATAATGTCGGTCACGGTATTGGGTCGCAAACAAGAACGATCTCTGTCGAGGCATTGAAGCCGAATGATACTTTCGCTCGCCGACACAACTCCGCGAACCCGGAAGAGCAGAGGAAGATGGCCGAGTCCTGCGGATTCGGTAGTCTTGATGCTCTGATCGATGCCACCGTGCCTAAGTCGATCCGTATAGATTCCATGAAGTTCTCTAAGTTCGATGGAGGGTTGACGGAGAGCCAAATGATTGAGCACATGAAGAATTTGGCGTCGAAAAACAAGGTCTTTAAGTCATTCATTGGTATGGGGTACTATAACACCTTTGTTCCACCGGTTATATTGAGGAACATCATGGAAAACCCAGCTTGGTACACTCAGTACACGCCCTACCAAGCTGAGATATCGCAGGGCCGTTTGGAGTCTCTGCTAAATTTCCAGACCGTGATCACCGATCTCACCGGCCTGCCCATGTCGAATGCTTCCTTGCTCGATGAGGGAACTGCTGCTGCTGAGGCGATGGCAATGTGTAACAATATTCTGAAGGGAAAGAAGAAGACTTTTGTGATCGCGAACAATTGTCACCCACAAACAATTGACGTATGCAAGACTAGAGCAGACGGTTTTGATCTTAAGGTTGTCACAGCCGATCTTAAGGATATTGATTACAAGTCAGGCGACGTTTGTGGGGTCCTTGTACAGTACCCTGGAACTGAGGGTGAGGTGTTGGATTATGGGGAGTTTGTCAAGAATGCACATTCTCATGGGGTTAAGGTTGTTATGGCGACTGATTTGTTGGCATTGACGATGTTGAAGCCTCCGGGTGAATTTGGGGCAGATATTGTCGTGGGCTCCGCACAGAGGTTTGGTGTGCCAATGGGATATGGTGGTCCTCATGCTGCTTTCCTTGCGACCTCTCAAGAGTACAAAAGGTTGATGCCCGGACGGATTATTGGCGTGAGTGTTGATTCTTCAGGGAAGCCTGCTCTGCGTATGGCAATGCAAACGAGAGAGCAACATATCCGCAGAGACAAGGCTACAAGCAACATCTGCACTGCACAGGTATATAATCTCAGTCCTAGGTTCAATGCGTTATCCTTTTTTCTTTTTTGCTTTTTATTTTGTATGTTTTTTGGAATTAGTAGAGGTAGTTATGCTTATATCAGGGAGCTCAAGACTATTGGGTTGGAACTGATTTAGTTCCAGTTTTGCGAGAGGGCAGATTTTCTAGTGATACATGAGTGCCTGTGATGACTTGTTTTGACTTATTATTGTCTGTGTAGGCATTACTTGCAAACATGGCTGCCATGTTCGCTGTTTATCATGGCCCTGAAGGTCTTAAAACAATTTCTCAACGAGTTCACGGTCTAGCTGGAGCCTTAGCTCTGGGATTGAAGAAACTTGGGACTGTGGAAGTCCAGGGGCTTCCTTTCTTCGACACTGTGAAGGTTAAGTGTCCTGATGCACATGCAATTGCTGATGCTGCTAACAAGGAAGAGATGAACTTGAGGGTTGTGGACAAAAACACCGTAAGCATCATTCGTATCTCTTCTGTTTGTCACTCTGCTGAAGTATGTTAATTTTCTGGCACGAAATGATTTGAGATTAATTGCTGCTGGCAGATCACTATCTCATTCGATGAGACTACCACTTTGGAGGATGTCGACAAGCTTTTCTCAATATTTGCATGTGGCAAGCCTGTGAGTGCAAACAGTCATTCTCGGGCTTTAAGTTGATTAGCTCCTCCAGTAATTCCATTTTTTGACTGGTTCCTTGGGGAAAAAATTATATGCAGGTCCCATTCACTGCTGCATCACTTGCGCCAGAGGTTCAGTCCTTGATTCCAACTGGGCTTATAAGGGAGACTCCATATCTGACGCATCCAATCTTTAACACGTAATTGCCTTTGAGATGATTTGGTTTCTATCTGCCACTAATGTGCCTCTCTCTGACTTTTATATTCATTCTAATAGGTATCACACCGAGCATGAGCTGCTCAGATACATTCATAGGCTGCAGTCCAAGGATTTGTCTCTGTGCCATAGTATGATTCCTCTGGGATCTTGCACGATGAAATTGAATGCTACCACAGAGATGATGCCAGTGACATGGCCCAACTTTACAGACATACATCCTTTCACCCCAGCTGAGCAGGCTCAGGGTTATCAGGTAATTTGGTGTGAATTGTTATAAGAATTTTACAAATATTCGTCAAGGCCAGATTCATTTGAATACAAGCTAATGCAAGAATGGGATTGGTTTCAATCTTTCAGGAAATGTTCAATGATTTGGGTGAACTGTTGTGTACAATTACTGGGTTCGATTCTTTCTCTTTGCAACCCAATGCTGGTGCCGCTGGAGAATATGCAGGTCTCATGGTCATCCGTGCGTATCACTTGGTATGGTGACAGAATAGCCATATGTTCACTGTTTACTTCCTCTCTCAATTAATAGTTGGTGGGATAGCAGTACTAAATGCTTAAGTTGTGAACTTTTCTGGAAATAGGAAAGAGAAATGCTGACATGCCTTTGGCAAAGGCTACTATGCAAACTTTTTCTTCAAGTGCTTTAATATAGAAAAAACTGTAAGAGTATGACCAGATGTTGTTCATCTTCAAAGTATTCAGATTTTAGACTGTTTTAATATGCCTGCTGATTGGCTGTCCAATTATTGGCACGCGTGGCTGTTCAAGTCCAAAAAAATTGCTTTCTTCTTCACATTATTTCCTCAACTAAACCCATCATGGTGCGGAATTTTGATTAGTCTGCTCGTTGTGGTGAATGATTCGGTCACTTAGGCAAGAGGGGACCATCATCGCAATGTGTGCATCATTCCTGTCTCTGCTCATGGGACAAATCCTGCCAGTGCTGCAATGTGTGGTATGAAAATTGTTGCTGTTGGAACTGATGCCAAGGGTAATATCAACATTGAGGAGCTGAGAAAAGCAGCAGAAGCAAATAGAGATAACTTGTCTTGCCTTATGGTGAGCCTAATTTCTCATTAGAAATAATTTTTCAGACTGGTGATATAATCAGGACCTCGTTATTTATAAATGCGAACTTCAGGTCACATATCCTTCAACCCATGGGGTGTATGAGGAAGGCATAGATGATATATGCAAGATAATTCATGACAATGGAGGTCAAGTGTACATGGATGGAGCAAACATGAATGCACAGGTCTGTTTTTGCCTTTTTGCTGCACTTGAGCTATATTGATTCTATCTCTTGGGCATCTGAGAGCTGTGGCTCATAGCTACTATTCTGAACTGTCCAACCATTAGCATTTTACTTGATAACACTTGAAATGCTAAAAAATAGCCAGAGATGCACATTGACACACGATCCAGATTACAATTTTCAGTGTGCAGTCAGGTTCTGAAAAGAGTGGTAGTTGATTAGTTTCCATTTTTCTTCAGTAGTTCTTCGTCTTGAGAAATATTCAAGTTCAATGCCTAACGTGCGAGGTATCTTTCAGCATATTAAATCTAATTTAATATATTTTGGTTTTGGCAGGTGGGCTTGACAAGCCCAGGATTTATTGGAGCCGACGTTTGCCATCTCAATCTCCACAAAACATTTTGCATTCCACATGGAGGCGGTGGTCCAGGCATGGGTCCTATTGGGGTGAAGAAACACTTGGCACCTTTTCTGCCTTCACATCCAGTAGTATGTATTTTTCAGACATAAAAGTAATTTACCTTTTTTTCTCTGTCACCATATTATGGTCCTCTGTGATGGTAATTGGACCCAGCAGACGTTGTGTCATCAGTGTATGCTACCAAAAATCTGCTGCATAAATGCCTGTCTAATTGAGTTTTCAATCTTTTATTTTTTTGTCTTAAAGGTTGCTACGGGTGGTTTACCAGCCCCAGAAAAGTCCCAGCCATTGGGTACAATTTCTGCTGCTCCGTGGGGCTCTGCACTTATCTTGCCAATATCATACTCTTACATAGCCATGATGGGATCTAAGGGACTCACTGAAGCATCAAAGATAGCCATTTTAAATGCAAACTACATGGCAAAACGTTTGGAGGTTTATCCTTTTTATCCTTTATTTATTTTTTCATTGCTCTTGTTTCTTTGTATACTTGCTTTGTCATAAATCTCAGTCTAGTGTAGTGCAATTGGTGCATGCTCCATCTTGGTTTTCATTGTCGAACTTTCAAAGAACGTTTTTTCTTTAGGGTGTTTATCTTCTCACTGGAAGAGAATGTAACAACTGTGGCCTAAATTTTCATCTTATCATTGTCTGCGCTCTGGTTTGCAGAACTACTACCCCATCTTGTTCCGTGGAGTCAATGGGACAGTCGCCCATGAATTCATTGTTGACTTAAGGGCCTTTAAGGTAGTGTATATTCAGCTAATGACTTATTTGTTTGCCTTTTGTTGGTTTTTAAATTGACTGGGCATGCTATTCTATTGCAGAATACTGCTGGAATCGAGCCTGAAGATGTTGCAAAACGTCTAATGGACTATGGATTCCATGGACCAACCATGTCATGGCCAGTCCCGGGCACACTGATGATCGAACCCACTGAAAGTGAAAGCAAGGTAATGACAAGAAAGAACACGATCTTTTCAGTTTTCTTTTGTCCAAGTCTTTGAAACAACTTAACAGTAACTGATCATTTTTGCAGGCTGAGTTGGACAGGTTCTGCGACACTCTCATCTCCATTAGAGAAGAAATCGCACAAATTGAAAAAGGAAAAGCTGATATCCACAACAATGTTTTGAAGGTATGAGAAGAATGATATCTTTATGGAGAGCTTCTAGAGTACTTGTTAATAAGCTATGACAAATGAAATCAAAAAGTACAATGAGAGTGCAATAGAGTATTTTTTTTCACATCAGTTGAAAAGTCGTCGCTTCAAAATGATCTATTCATGTTCAAAGGCACAAGAAATATATTTAGACAAGTTCCTTTAGGACACTCATCCATTCTCGTATTGATTTTCTTTTACACAATCAAGGTTGGATATATAAATGCTTTGACTGCACTTTTTTCCTTGATGATCTTCTGAGGAACTTCTGATTTCAATATCTTTTAGTCTGCTCCCCACCCACCATCATTGCTCATGGGAGACTCGTGGACGAAGCCGTATTCTCGGGAATATGCTGCTTTTCCGGCTTCCTGGCTCCGTACTGCAAAGTTCTGGCCATCCACGGGTATGTCTACCTATCTTATTCGACCATGTGCAACATTATATGCAATTGGCTGCTTCGACTGATGCTGCTTTCATCATGAGATTTTGGCTATACTCCGAAATGTTGACTTAAAATATTGCATATCCATCGAATTTTGAAGTATGACTCCTTAAATTAAAAGTATGGTTTTTCAAGGTTCAAAAATATGGTTAACTGTTAGGTACAAGGGACATTATCTTCGTGTTACCACGAAGTAAAACTAAAATCACAGCTTATGCTGTGGATATCAGTAGATGCTATGAGTAGCTGCAACCCCATTGCATATTCATGCGAATGGCAACTATGATTTTCTGTTCATTCTTGTTATTTCATTTCCTTTGCAACTCCAGAAGTTTTCCATTTAAACAGTTCTCCAAGCTTGATTCAAGGTATTTTATTTAAGGTTGAAATTTGAAGTTCCGTTTGATGATCATGAGCATATGTGTGCTGTCTATTTTCAACTACTGGCATTTTCAAAGATGGGTATAGAACTTTTAGCGTGTGAGTTTGAGGATAATGAATAAAAGGGTGGCAGCTAATTCATGTCTCTTTCAAGTGTTTCCCTGTTAAAGAAAAAACAAAAGAAACTGATTATTCTTCTCGTGTGCTGCTCGACATCTACCAGGACGCATCGACAATGTGTACGGTGACCGTAACCTCGTCTGCACTCTCCAGCCAACGTCAGAAGTCGTTGAGGAGCAAGCAGCAGCTACCGCCTGAAATCTCCCTCTGTGTGCCAAAAGAGAAGAAGAAATCCCTCAATGTATATAAGTTGTCGATGTGGCACACTACATCACATCTGGTGTTATTTAGTTCCTTCGATGCCATGATCTCTGGACGATGAATAAGAGGGGTTGCTAATTGCAACCCAAGCATTATTCTCATCTAATCTCTTCCATCTGTCTTTGTCCTCAATCCGAGATCAAGTATTTCAACAGTAGGGAAAAGCGGCAAATTGTGAGCACTGGTCTGATTGTACATCGCCTTTTCAAATATCGCTTGATACCTAAGCAGAAAACTAAGAAGGGTAAAAACTGACCACCCACGATCTGTGTTGACCAAAGTAATAATAATCTCGGTTGAGATCAGACTTAAAAAGGTTCATTCATGAATGAATGAATTGGACTTAGCTCAAGAATTAACAGTACATCGACACCATAGAAAAGAGGTTTAAAATGATACAAAACATCGTATTCTGTACATGGGTTATCTATACACATTGAGAGGAACAAATTCAGTTGTTATCTCAAGAATGTGGATAATAGCAAAAGAAAGTTGAACTTGACTTTATGAGGGAATTCCATGGGATTTGCTCATCCCTTCTATTGGTCCCAATAGTTTCTAAGTTGGGACATGTGCAAGAGAAGCTCGTCTCTTCCTAAACCGGTGACGCTGCTAGTCATGATCCACGGAGGATGCGCCCGGTAGTTTTCCCTAATCACTTCTTGGAAGCTCCTTATGTTCTCATCAGGCCTCTTTCCTCGCTTCATCTTGTCACACTTCGTGAAAACTAATGTTAGAGGGATCTGAACAAGTGGAGAAGAGTAACATCATCAGTACGTTCAGCCACTGTTGAATGTTGATTCTACAACTAAGAAACTAAGAAAGCAGCGTACTTTGTTGCGTCCTAGCCAATTCGCGCAATCAAGGTCTATCTTTTGAGGAGGAACACTTGCATCGATAAGAAGTAAGACGGCAACTAGCGTATCTCTGTTCAAAAAGTAGCCCTTTGTGAATGCTGACCAATCCATTCGAACAGATCCCGGGGCCTTAGCAAACCTACAAATGAGCAAGAAATCCATAGAGCAAATGCCTCAATCTCAAGTTCAACAACCAAAAGGAAACATCAGGACTTGAAAAGTAAAACAACAGAATATCTTATCCAAAGACAAGGTCGAAATGGTATAGCAGGTCTATGGTCGCCTTGCCTAGACCAAGGCACACTCAAACGTGGAAAGGAAACCAAGGTCAATTTCCAGAGTTTTAATGAGAAGAATTAACTTAATGCAAGGGTACCACACAATAAAAACACTTTGTTGGAATCTAAAAATATACTGCCCAAGGACTGTAATTAATGATTTCATATCACAGCACATAACTGGGAGCGAGTACACCAAAGGCAGGTCCCAAGCTGCTGTAAGACACCAAAAGCTAAATCTATTGCACAGTTAATAGCTTGGTGCCTGCAGGTAAATCATAACATGATACTACCCTGAAAAGACAAACTGCATAGTCTAGCAAGAAAATAGAAGCCTACAACAATGTTTAAGCAGTTTCCATTAGTCAGCGAACCTAGAAACAAAACCACAAAAGATGAAAGGAACTGCTATAAACACTAAAAGTAGAGTATGTAGCATAAAACCTGATCCAACGCAGGATCAATACTAGGTAACACAACATATTTTGCAGTTATATATTTTCACATATCTGCAGACATTCATAACAACTTAAGCGCTTTTAAAGAGATAAACATCTGGCATTCGACAAAACTGTCAAGCTACAAAAGCAGAAATGAAAAGCCAAGTAGGAAATACTTCCATGGATCTACAAATTTACTTTTTCTGCATCAGGATTCATAGCAAAAGATGGAAACTAATCATTTGCCCCTTGTCAAAAGTGCCCATTATGTGAAGAATAGAAAGACCACAGGTTGAAGACGGAACTCCCAGCATGTACATCTTAGCTAAAGGAATTACTGCCACGGCATATCCAAAGTGATGGGTCAAAAAATGCTCAAACCATTCGAGCCCAATTAATCAAATTTCAGAAGCTTGTCAAAAAGTCGCGATCTAATGGTCTTTCACTTTCCCAATCCAACAGCTTCCAATCAACTGGCCACACTCAATTAGTTGCAGCATTCCAAGAAACAAAACTTACACATTAGCTCACATTCTGTGATTTTTCGCATTTATAAGCTGCCACACAACATAACAAGTTCATGCAAGCCAAAAGACAGGTGCTTGAAGCTCACCCATAACCCGGCAAATCCACAATATACCAACTCTTGTTCACAAGAAGTGATTTATAAGCTGAGTCTTGCCTGCAACATAACCCAACCCATCAATCAATGACCTCATCCCTCGCCGCCAAAGCAAAAACCATGCCAATACAACATCATTCGACAGACAACCATTAAAAAAAGAGAGGAAAGACCTGGTTTCTTGGACGTAAGCGCGACTTCCTTCTTCCGAACCAGAGCATTGATGAGCGACGACTTGCCGACGTTCGACCGACCCAGGATCGCGAACTGGGGCCTCCCGTCCTTGGGACAGTCCTTGGCCCTCCCGCTGCTCTTCAGGAACTCCACCTCCTTGATCTGGGCGTGACCCGCGTAGGGCCCGACGACGATGTTCGACCCGGGGAGCACCATGTCCTCGGAGACCTCGGCCGGGTCGACCCCGGGCGGGACGAAGAACACCTTCTGGAAGATCCGGGCCGGGTCCGAGGCCGAGGCCGCCGGGCCCGCGGCTCCGGAGGCGGCGGCGGAGGCGTGGAAGCTCGGGCCGCGGCTGCGGCGGGCGGGCCACGAGAAGAGCGGGGCGTGCGGGGACGGCCGGAGCGAGGGGTGGAGAAGGGAGGCGGGGCGCAGCTGCAGAGCGAAGAGGCGATTTCGCAGCGCCACCGCCATTGTCGGAGAGAGAGAGAAATGCTCTGCTTTCTGCTCTGCTCCGACGTTCAGCTGAGCAGAGCCCTGGAGCGAGTGCGTTTTTGGGTGGGCGTCGGCTGCGACGGCGTCGTTTGGCCGCTATTAGGATTTTGCTTACGAAAAGGGAAAGGGAAAAGTAAAAAAAAAAAAAAAAAAAAACTCCTATGGACTAATTTTATTCATAAACCTTTTAATATTAGTACCAATTCAGTCCATCTGGTCAATTTTAGCCAGCAAGCGCTGACGTGGATGTCGGCCGGACGCTAACATGACAATTTTAAATATTTTTTTATTAATTTTTTTTCTTTTTCCTTTTCTTTTTCGACGGTGGCTACGAAGCTCTTGCTTTGCGCCGCCGGAGAGGCAGCTTCACTCGAATCTAGGCAAGGTCATGGCGAGCCATCACCAAGGCGGGCGAGAGCCATGAAGCCCTCGCCAATCACCTGCTAGCGAGGGTCGCAGCCCTTGGCCCTTGCCTAGATTCGAGCGAAGCCGCCTCACTAGCGGCTTGGGGAGAGGCCAAGCGAGGGCCACGACCCTTCTTTGGCGGCGGCGAGGGCTTCACGATCCTCGCCGGCCACTGTCGAAAAAGAAAAGGAAAAAAATTAATAAAAAATTCTAAAAAATAATTAAAAAATCATAAAAATTACCACGTCAGTGTCTAGCCACTGACCAACGTCCACGCGCACCAACCTGGCTAAAAATTGACCGAATTGACTAAATTGATACCGATATTAAAAGTGATGGTTTTATGAGATAGGCTTAAGGCCCGTCCGCCCATGTTGGGCCTGAAAGCCCGGCCATAAGATTATGGCCCATGGATGAAGGGGCACGATTCCTGTTTGGAGGGAACGTATATAAGGGAGGAAAGAGAGGGAGAACGCACCCTTTGGCATTTATGCGTACGTTTCCTCTCCCTCTCTCCCTCCAAAAAGAAAACGAGCGCTCAAGGCGAATTGTCGTCATCGGATCGAACATGGCCAAATTCTCTTCCTCTTATCGGCGTCGGTGTTTAATCTGTGGCTAACAAGGTACACTCGAATCCGTGGTGTACTTTAGGATCGATGATACGTGATTTTCCCTGGCTTGTCTTCCGCATTGCTTTTAGGGGTTTGATTTAGTGTCGAATCCGTTTTTCGGGGATTCGTTAATCCCAACATTGGTATCAGAGCCCTAGTTCATGTTTTCCCGACCCCTTTGATGATTTTTGATTGATTTTTCGCGAAAATATTCGGCCGACATGGATTCGGGCAAGAAATCCCGACACCCGAGCACTGTTCATCCGTTTTTTCGAGTTTCCGTAAGTCGAAATCGATTTCTAAAGACATAGGGTGAAAGGGCTCGTCGAGATGAGTTCGTCGACATGTCATGCGTTGCCAGGAGACGCTGCACACGCCCACACGCGCGGCCGGAAGCCACTGTGCGTGGGCACAACGCGCTCGAAGCGCTGGCATCGGCCAGCGCGTGCGCCACACGCGTCGGTGGCGAACCAGCACTTGCGCGCCGGCGTTCGGCGAACCGGCACGTGCCGGTCGGCAAACCAGCGCGTGCTGACGTCACGGTAACTGCCGGGATGACCTCATCGGTGACGTCATCGCCGATGATCGTTGGCCGGCCGTTCACTGGCCGGCAACGCGACCCGACTCGACCCGCGGACGCCTGGCACGGGCGCGGCACGTGCTGGCTGACGTCTGTGTGACGTCAGCCCATGCACGCGCGTGGCACGTGCTGGTCGGGTCCCGTCCGGTCCGAGGACCCGTCGCCCATTGACCGACCGTCGACCGTTGACCGTTGACCTGAAAAAAAAAAAGAAAAAAGAAAAAAGAAAAAAAGAATTTGTTTCTTTTTTTCAATTATGTCTATGTGGGTTATATGTAATCCATTATTTATTCTGCATTTGTTGCATGAATCATGAAAAATTATGTATTTTCCCTTATGTTAATTATGGATTATAAGTGATTCATTTTTAGTTCTGCATTTGTTGCAGGAACTATAATGCGTTATGCACGGATACCTGCAATCCCGAGAACGGACGAGAGAAGTGCAAGACTTAAAAGGCTGATGACAGTTAGCTGATTATCTATGGCATGACGGTGATTTAGTATCACATGTGGTCGGGGTCAATCGAGATGATATAGGAAATCATCTGGAATGGTTATCTTATTCCGGATTTTGAGAAGGTGCCGGCTTTGATGAACACTCTTCCACCTGAATGGCAAGTAGTATTAGATCGGCTATGGGAGGTCAACGTGGTCTCGGGTTATAGGAGGCTAGTGAAAGCTTTTGTAAGAGAGTACTATAGGATTGAGTTGGCCAAAACTTCAACCCTTAGATTGAGCGCCACATGACGTAGAGTGAATGCGCCTTGGTGGCGACATGAAAGCTCTCCAAAAGTTTTTCCATGGTTGGCAAATGTGCCTTCAAATTTCTTAGATATTTTGACTGATAGATTAGAAGGGACATTCCCTATTTATTTCTTAGATTAGTTTGAGATGTTTTTGAATGTGAATATCTCTTTCTATGTTGATATTTCTTCTTTGTATATATTACTTAGTGTAATGAATAGTTGTATTATGTGAAAGCATTATTATATTGTATGTCAAATATATTTGCTTTCTGTTATTGTTGTCTGCTGTAGGTAGTTAATAGAATTTTTTGTAACTTCATAGAATTTATTTTGCATAAGACAATTATATTAATAATAGTTTTGAGTTAGGATTTTTGGAGGATGATTGGAAACATAGTGACATTTTGATTCTGAAACCTTACTTGAAATTATTCATTGATATGATGGGTATGTGCAAAGTGGATGCATAAATGATAGGCATTAATTATTCGTGCATGTATGTTTGATGTGTTCAGACCGATGGTTTCAGCAACTAAGAACGTAATCGCTGAAATGAACGGCAATAATTGTGAAATATTGAATATGAAAATTCAATATGTGTTGGAAAAGTAAGAAGCACTAGAAGCTCTTGACCATATTATGGAAGATCTTGAGGATGCTGTGCGCCACCTTGAGCTAGTAGAGGACCGCCTAACGACATTTGAGCAGAAAATAGATATTTGCAATGCAGGTTCTAGCTTAGTAAGGGCTTTGTGCTCTAAGCGCAAACGTATTGATTCGTTTAATATGTGGGAATGCAAATGATCAAGTCCTTATCGCAAGAAATCAAGAGTTAACCAACACAAGAGAGGAAAACATCCTTAAGTGAAGAAAATGTCAAGGGTGAGGTATTACAATTGTGACAAGAAAGGTCACTATGCTCGCGATTGTTGTGAGCCAAAGAAGGTATACACCTCTTGTACATTTGAGAACTTTGCTTATGTGTTAAGTTCTGTATTATTGAATGAATCCAATCCTTTGTGGACTATAGATTCAGGAGCGACAAACATTGTAGCGAAGGATAGAGAATCCTTCGTGGAATTTCGACAAGTACCAACTGGAACTAAGTGGATCTATGTGGGAAACAACTCCAGAGCTGAAGTGAAAGGAATTGGCACCTGCCAACTGAACATGCGTGGTGGATGCACTTTGTTCCTACATGATGTTCTATATACTCCGGAGATTCGTCGAAATTTAAGTGTCTGTTTTAGTGTTGGTTAAACTTGGTTTTAGTGTGAACTTCCATAATAGCGGTGTAGATTTGTATTTGGATACAAACTACTATGGTTATGGTCACTTTCTAGATTGTTTTATTGTACTAAATGTTGACTGTGGTGATGTCAATATTTGTTATTCCCTTGTTTCACGTCTTCTACTTCATATGATAATGATGTGATTATGTGGCATGCTAGACTTGGTCATATTGGCCAACAACATATGAATAGACTAGCCAAAGAGGGCTTGTTGGGCAACATTGAAAAAGTCGATTTGCCTATAAGTGAGCATTGCCTAGTAGGGAAAATGACAAGGAAACCATTTAGAAATGGTAAAAGAGCTGAATTTCCTCTGCATTTAATCCATTCTGACGTCTGTGGTTCAATGAATGTGAGAGGAAGGCATGGGGTTGTTTATTTCATCACTTTTGTAGATGGTTATACTCGATTCGAAATGTCTATTTGATTTCTCATAGGTCTAAAACATTAAGTTGTTTCAAAAGGTTTATGAACTTGGTAGAAAATCAATTAAACAAGAAAATAAAAGCATTGAGATCCGATCGAGATCGATAATATTTATCTGATGAGTTCAGAAAATTATGTGATGAAAAAGGAATAGAAAGACAGTTGCCTATTCCATATACTCCTCAACAAAATGGTGTTGTAGAGAAAATAAACAGAACCCTACTGGAAATGGTTAGGTCCATGATGGAGCATGCTAACTTACCTATCACTTTTCGGAGTGATGCGTTGTTAACTGCTACCTATATACTTAACCGCGCGCCTTCCAAATCAGTTACTTCCACTCCATATGAGTTACGAACAGGTAGAAAACCGGACTTAAGTTTTCTTAAGTCATGGGGTTATGCTGTCTATATTCATAAGTTCTCTCACAAGTTTGGGAAATTGGGTTCCAAAGGAAATAAGAATATTTTCATGAGATACTCCGAATACTCAAAATGGTATGTGTTCATAGATGAGCAGGAAAGTGGGAGTATAACTGAATTTGAATTACGGGATGTCGCATTCTTAGAGGATGAATTTCCTAAGAAGGGCGAAATATGGGAAGATTACTCCCTATTTGTAATCTTGAATCAAGATAATGATATTAGTGGAGTTCATCCAAGTGGGAGTAATATGAAAAGTGATGAATTGAATTCAACTCATTCTCAATTGCAACCACATGATGAGACGACGTCATCATTATCTAATCCTAGTGGGAGCATAATGGGAAATGATGTGTTAAGTGTATAATCTCCCATACGGCGAACAAGTTGCCAAAGTATTCCCCGTTGACGTTTTGACATTGAATGTGAAACTTTTATGATCGCTCTGCAATATGAGGATGAGCCAAGAAATATTAATGAGGCTCTAAATTACCCTAGTAAGGAAAAATAGATTCATGTAATGGAAGAGGAAATGGAGTCAATGAAGTCAAACCATGTTTGGGAACTAGTTGATCTTCCAAAAGGACGCAAAGTTATCGGGAACAAGTGGGTTCTCAAAATAAAGCGAAAAACTGATGGCTCGATAGAAAGGCATAAGACTCGCCTTGTGGCGAAGGGGTATAATCAATAGGAAGAAATTGATTATGAAGAAACATTTTCTCCTGTAGTGAGATTTATCTCGATTCGCATTGTTCTAGCAATAATAGCTAGTATGGATCTTGAGTTACATCAAATAGATGTAAATACTGTTTTTCTTAATGGAAAATCAGAGGAAGAAATATATATGGAACAATCTGCTGGTTTCATAGTGAAATGCCAAGAAGAAAATGTATGTTGACTTTTGAGGTCGATATATGGCCTTAAGCAGTCGTCAAGACAATGGTATATACGTTTTCATAATACCATAATGGCATATGATTTTACAATGATTGACGGGGATCATTGTGTATATATCAAAAGATCCAATGATCAATTTGTGATCATATCATTATATATTGATGATATACTAATTGTCGGAAATAATATGGAGTTTGTTAAAACTGTCAAGAGTTAGTAGTCTTCCAACTTTGAGATGAAAGACATGGGTGATGTTGTATATATTCTTGGAGTTAAGATTTCAAGATTGTAAACCCATAGATACTCCTATTGCAAAAGGTGAAGGATTGAGCCATAGACTTTGTCCAATGACTCCACAAGAGAAGGAACAAATGAAACATGTTCTATATGCTAGTGATATTGGAAGCTTGATGTACGCTATGATGTGTACAAGACCTGACATATGTTTTGGAGTTGAAATGGTGAGTAGATACCAATCCAATCCAGGTCCAGCACATTGGAAAGCCGTTAAGAGAATACTAAGGTATCTAAAAGGAACTGCTGATTATACATTGAGTTATTAAGTAAATGATCTGCAACTCTAAGGCTATTCTGATATTGATTATGGAGGAGATTTAAATGAAATGAAATCTACTTCTGGCTTTATTTTTCTTACTAAATAATGGCGCCATATGTTGGAATAGTAAGAAACTAATGTGTATAGCCTTGTCCACGATGGAAGTTAAGTTCGTGGCATTATCAGGAGTAGTATAAGAAGGCGTTTGGCTTAAGAGATTTTTTGGATCATTTAGGTGTCATTGGAAGTGATGCAGATTAATTGTTGGTTAACTGTGATAGCTAAGCAGCAAAAGTGTACACCAAAGATCCAAAATATCATGGCAAGACCAAACCTATAGATACCAAGTATAACTTTTGTCAAATATATAATTGCACGAAAAGATGTGAACTTACAGTACATATTACGCATAGAATGGTAGCATATCTTATGATAAAGCCAATACCTAGAGATGTGTTTTGTGGCCATATGAAATCTCTAGGATTGCGTAGAGGCTGATGTATTGAATATTATAATTTCCCTAAGTGTTCACATTTGATGAATTTGTGTTTTCATCATTAATGCCTATGAATCTTTATTTGATCTTTATGCATCTTAATGCTCAGTGCATTGCTTTAAGTTGAGAAAGTATGTCGGAAATATATAAGATTAGCCCACTCACACGGGTAATCGCCTCTATTTACTGTGTGATAAATAGAGATGAGACTATTTTTAAGCTTATTATCTAGGTGATAATCGAGAGCTCAAGCTTAAAATACGTATGTCGCATTAACTGAGTGTTAAGATGAGGACATAATATTTACTGTGTCCGAAAGTAAAATACCCCACATATTTTACTTTATCCGTCTATGATGCCGATGTGAGTTCGATGAATTTTGTGAATGAGTAGATACGTGAACTCAAGTTAGACATTGGGTATGTCTGAACTATCATCTGTACGGTATTGATGGTGTAGACATACGCTCCATGAGAAAGGAGTTAATACCGTAATACGTATTTCATACTACATATGCATGAGACGACCAATAAGAGTGATAAAAGTTTGATCTCAACTTTTATGCCGTGTGAGGCTCTTGAGGAAAAGAATTCCTCAATCTTTAGTCCCCTCATGACTCTTACTCATTCTCAAGATTTCTATTTAGTGTTTGTTATCTTAGGATGTTGCCAATGGTCATGAGTTGATTCGATCTAATGGGACATTTCTAGAAAAGCAAGCTGAACTGAAAT
Source organism: Eucalyptus decipiens (assembly GCA_014182575.1). Lineage (NCBI taxonomy): Eukaryota > Viridiplantae > Streptophyta > Magnoliopsida > Myrtales > Myrtaceae > Eucalyptus > Eucalyptus decipiens. The sequence continues at coordinate 8,039,599 of CM024611.1, read as the reverse complement.
TGAGAGTTTGAAGGAAAGAGGAAGATCGAATTTGGAGAATCACATTATAGTTTTGTATTCACCGGTCAACCAATTATGACTGTCTTTGGGATAATCATAATTGTGAATACAATATATATATATATCATTGTTTAAAAGAGATCAAGAGAGATATAAATGTGATCGATCGATCTAGGGTACGCATACTAAATCTACTCAGTTGTGATGCTCATTATGAGCTGCTATATATTCCTAACGTATGTATAGCAACGAGCTCAAAATATCCTCGCACGGATTATTCACCGGTATGAATGTTGAAGAGAGGTAAAGAGAATCCTGTTCGGTCCACCATGTGCGAGTGGGAGATGATGGTTTTATGAGATGGGCTTAAGGCTCGTCCGCCTATGTTGGGCCTGAAAGCCCGGCCCATAAGATTAGGGCCCATGAATGAAGGGGCACGATTCCTATTTGGAGGGAACGTATATAAGGGAGGAAAGAGAGGGAGAACGCACCATTTGGCATTTGTGCGTACGTTTCCTTTCCCTCTCTCCCTCCAAAAAGAAAACGAGCGATCAAGGCGATGTCGTCTTCCCTTCAAGGCGAATTGTCGTCATCGGATCGAATAGGGCCAAATTCTCTTCCTCTTATCAGCGTCGGTGTTTAATCTGTGGCTAACAAGATACGCTCGAATCCGTGGTGTGCTTTAGGATTGGTGATACGTGATTTTCCTGGACTTGTCTTCCGCATTGCTTTTAGGGGTTCGATTTAGTGTCGAATCCGTTTTTCAGGGATCCGTTAATCCCAACAAAAAGGTTTAAGATTAAACTGGTCAAATTGAAAAGTTTAGGATTGAAATTGTACAAATACAATAGGTTTAAGACTTTTTTTGTACTTTTCCCAAAGCAAAAGGTCTCAATTCATTTTTCACGTTAAATTCAAAGAATCAAACTGAATGAATAGTTGGATATGAGAAAATGTGAAAGTACTTAAAGATATTGGAAAAATGCCAAGATGCGTGCTCCATTTTTCATCTAATGATTACTTATATATTCACCGATTTTAAAAGTATCAAATGCATACTCGACTTTTCTTTATAGACTACTTTGCACTTTAGATTTTGTTTAGAGGTGTGATGGGTATTTGCATAAAATAAAAGTATGCGAGTGGTCATTAGGTCAAAAGTGAACTACGTTTTGATATTTTCCCAAATATATCTTAAACAAATATGGAGCCAAATGAAATTAAGAGAGAGAAAGAAAGAAAATAATATTACTTTTCTTATTTTTGTGTAGCATAAATTGATTTGAATTCTTATCTCGTGTCGGTTTTCCGCATTAATGAAATTGTTGAGAAGCATATAAGATGAGAATGTGTAATGAACTTGGATAAAATAGATAAATTAGTATATGCATAGAAATAGTCAGCTATCTTTCAATAAAATAGATAATGCTAGCAATGTATAGATATGGTTCTTTAATTAGGGATAACGTTCTCGACGTTATGGAGGGCATTATATTACTCATCTATTCTCTCAATTCATTTCGAAAAGACCTTCGCCTTTTTACCTGCTTCCTCATGAAAATTTGACGACTACTACATCGTCGCAGCTAAAGGTCCATCCCTTCATTTTTCACATTTTTGATTTACTCCGAATATAACATACCGCGAACAGGCGAGCAAGTGATCAAGGAATATATATACCATGACAGTTCTTTTAGTCATGATTCTTATGAATTTCCCACAGGAAAGAGAAATTCCCAAGAATTATACCACATTAACATGCTTCTGACAACCTGGACCGACCAAGTTGAATTAGGGAACTATGGCATCTCATAGTTTTCTAGATCAAATGAGGTTGTCAAATCCACACAAACAGATTCTTCACTTGGCTAAAGCTCAGAGATTGAACTTGGGTTCCACACAGTATTATAAAAACCAGTCAACTTGAAGCCCTGCATCACCTTATTAGATCTACAAGAGCAGACTAAAGTTCAGAGGCTGTAATGCATCAAAGGATGCAGGGCATTTCGTCATTTTACATCAGATCCGTGGAGCTTCTCATTAAGGACAGGATGATAATTAATCCTCGGTATGTAGATTTGTGATCTTGTATCAAGCCTGCTGGGCCTCTTCCCTTTTAATGTCAAAGATCTTCGACAAAACATCCCCAACGACCTGGTAAGGAACAAAAGCATCATTACTGTTTCCGAAGGATTGACTTGAAGAACAAAGTACCAGTAGATATGCGAAACATGAATCTTCACAGCCTCATGAAGTTATCATCCAACTGCATCAAACGACAGTGCTAAGGAGACCGAATTTTCAGTGCATAATAATCGGACAAAAGGCACAGCGCATTAACAAATGCACAAACGCTTGATAGAAACCTCTTATCCCGAACCAGGACATCATGCATAAGGAGAGTATCTCAAGGAAAATACAGCCCACGCCCATGATGTACAGGTACCATAGATAGATTAGAGCTTAATGGGAAAGCAGCCAAAGGAAGGGCTGATGAAGGAGTAGAGCTGTTCTCACACTAGAAATTCGCCAGGATAAAAGCTTACCTTATCAGGGGTAGAAGCTCCTGATGTTACCCCAATTTTTATGGGACCCTCTGGAAGCCAATTTTCTTTCTCAACTGATTCCCCATGCTATCGCAACAAAAAGTACAAAAGTCAGTAAAAGAAGGCATAAACACCAAAATCTGCTGAAGGAGTGCGACTTCAAAGTACAGACTTACCTTCAATTTGTAGGTTATTCTGTTTCCAGGACCTATTTTCTGCTCAGTGTCAACCCAATAAGAGGGTATCCCACGTTCTTCAGCTATCTCTTGAAGGTGAGATGTGTTGCTTGAGTTCCACCCACCAACAACTAGCACAAGATCCACCTTCTCCTCAACTAACTTATACATAGCATCTTGGCGTTCCTGAAGAAGACCAAATGTTGAAAAATATGAATCAGCATCTTAAAGACACAGCAGAAGTCACGAGTTAGCAATTAACTCAAACTTCCTTCTTTCTACAGTTTACTATTCTTCCTTTCTGTAGTTTCTCATCAGAGGTTTGGCTATAAGATTTGTATTATGGTCCTTCAACCCATAAAACCAGTCACGGAGAAAAATACAATTGGGAAAACTACCTCCTTGTTTTTCACGTGGCACTCTGCATTTTGGACCCGATATCTCTAGTTCAGTCTCTAATGTACTTACAGAAGAGAGCTAGCACCTTTGATTACTAACAAGCAATTGGTCTTCCTATTCTGATGTTGAGAGAGTCACGAGATGTCTCAACCATGGCTACTCCTTTTATCTTTTTGGCAAGTTGAAGGAAGTTACAGCCCATAGCCATGTCAGGCACTATCTCGCAACAGGTTCCAATACCTAGAAGAAATGAATAAGGCTTGGAGCATGAGGAAGATGGAAATTACTTGAGTGGCATCACAAATTGTGTTAAAGCTCATGAAGTGCTGATTGACATTTTCCACTCCATACTTGCGCATCATAGTCCTCTCCACCAACTTCCCTGGAAGTTTAACAAAACGTTCAACTTGAGTAGCAAGTCAGACCGAGAGGGAAGAATTTGTAAAAAGATTTTATTGTTACATACCAATCTCTTCAGTCTCTCCCTTGAGCATTGTGGTTTGATTTGCAATGCCAACTTTATTAAGATCGTTGTCAGGGTCAAATCCCTGGGAAACAGCATCCTTGAATTTCTGCACCAAAGCAGGATTACAATTTGAACTATGTTTCACTAACAAAACATAACAAAACCAAGCAATCCAGAAGTACCTCTAGAAACGCCTCTTTAGTCGAGCTACAACCATCGAGCTTACCCTCAAGAATGTAATCACACACATACGTTGCCTGGACATATGACAAATGTCGTTACAGATAAGACATCTCCCTTCCACTATTGGACAGAAACATAGAGAGCCTTCATCAAAGCCTTACCTCCTTCATATTCTTCACAATAATGTATACTCTAGCAAACGATGCAGTTGCTATGGTTTCTTCATGAGCGTATTTACCATGAATAATTGAAGTGTAGTCTCCTTTCTCGTGCTTCTCCACGGTATTCCATACCTTTCAAGCAAAGATCAGAAAGATTTAAGAAGGGAAGTGAAGGCATAAGAATGCGTCATAAACAAAGTTAAGGCTGCAACCACTGGAAATAACGTGCTATATTATCCCATCACAAAGCCATACCTTGGATACCCATGGGCAAGTCGTATCCACAATTTGTACATTTTTCTCTTTCAAGGTTAACATCTCCTGCACTGGTGCTCCAAAAGCCGGAAAAATGACAACATCACCTTTATTAACAACATCAAACTGTTTTTTCCCTCCTTCGAGGGGAATAGTCTTTACCTCCAGCTCCTCCATGCGCTGTCAGGGTGATAGAAAATTGAGAATTCTCAATGATAATCAGTAAATTGAAGTGCACAACACAACTCTTACAACATTCAAGCAAATCAGCCAAAACAGCAAAGGATGTTGTTTATATATCTGACCTTGTTGACAGTCGGGTTATGGATAATTTCATTAGTAATCCAGATGTTCTTCTCCGGAAACTGCATTCTCGCTTCATTGGCCATCCGGATGGCTCGCTCGACACCCCAGCAGAAACCATGGGCTTCACACCCAAGCTTAACAGTGACATTTCCCCAGGTGTACTGATATCCATTTTCCTTCAAAGTTTTAATAATTTCACCTGGCATATGAAAGGGCACAACATCAATACAACTTACAGCGATCCAGAAACGTGGGTAGTCGATGTCTAGACCAGTAGTATTACAGCCAAAACATCATGCCGACGCAGATTGAGAGCTGGAAACGCTACGTACGGAATCAGCAACGCCAGTACATGAAGCACAGGATGTAGATGCACATAATATGATTTAGCAAAGCACCTAGCTGTCCTAGCTAGTAGAATGTGATTAAAGGTATGTTTTTTTCTGAACTACCGGATCTCCTACTCAATCAACGACTAATCAGCAAACTGAAAACGATTAAAAAAGACGCTGAACCCTCGTCCTTCGATCCCAGCAGAGGCCTACATCAAAGTCTCCACGTGCATCGAAACTCGAAGTAGCGTACCGAACGAAAGAAGAGGCATCGCTAGTGAAACGAAACGAAGAAAGGAACCTACTAGCGTACTCGCGATCCATGAGCTGCCGAGCCTCCTCCTTGCGGCCGAAACCTTGCCGGTTGTAGTTCTTGCTCCTCATCAGGTCATGCCGGAAGACCTTGGCGTCGAAGTCGTCGCCGGCGGCAGCCATGGAGCCGGAGGAAGGAGGCCCACTGGAGCATCGGACGGAGGGAGGCCCATGGCGACGGATGGCGCCGGCGCCGGGGCTGGCGAGGAACCCCGGCGGGGAGGGGCCGGAGAGGCGGGTCGGGTCGCGGCAGAGGAGGAAGGAGTTCATCGCCATGGCGGAGAGCAGAGTCGCGAGTTGCGAAGTGGGGACGCGCGCGTGGTCGGCGTCGCGGGAAAAGAATATATGAAAAAGGTTCCGTTGGTGCTGTGGTTAGGTAGCTGGATGACTTCTTGCGATCCTACAAATTTCCAAAAAACATCACGTGACGTCAAACGTATTCATGTGTCCTTGGTCCAATTGAATTGAAAACCTCGACGTTCTCGAAGCCTTTAGTGATCATCCCGATTTATTTCTTGGGGTTAAAGAGTATCGTATCCGCATATTTCGTGCCATTACCAAAAACGAGGGCGAAATTAATTACCGAAAACCGTGCTTGTTAACAGGGCAAAGGATTATAATGAGCTCGGCGCCAGAAATGCCGGAGCAGCAAAGGTCTCGTCCGTGATTGGCGGCTTTGGACATTGGCGGCTATAGGAATTATCGTCACAGCAATGGTAGCCGCAACAGCAAGTGAGCTCCCCTAGATATTACCGACCAAAAAGAAGTCACGGTAGAAACGTCGAAGCCCGGTTATCATATCGCGGCTACCAATTCTTCACGGTGCTCTTTCGTAATGCCTCACACACGCTGCTCGAAATGTCACGATTGTAAAATTTGTCTTTGCTTTATCTTGGTCGGGCATTACGGCGAACCCCGAATAATTGTCCGGGGGTGGCGGTCGGTGCAGGAGGGAACGATGGATTTTGCTATGTTTTCAGGCTTCCAATCGGAGCCGTGCTCGAATACAGGTCCAACTGCGATGCACGTGGCATTTGGATTAGAATTTTGATGATTTTGTTACTTATTCATGTCTCTTAATATTGCACATATGTTGTACTTATATTACACGTATATTGTACAAATGTTACACGTATATCTCTCTTTGGGGAAAATTATCCAAAAAGTCCGAAACTTATCATGCTTTTGTCTATTTGGTCCTAAACTTTTTAAATCCTAAACCATGTTTGGTTAGCTCAATCTATCTAATCAATTGTGGTCAAAATTACTAATGTGAACGCCGACTATTCTATGCGGTACAATCGGTGCTAATGTGAACAAACTTTAATAATATTTTAATATTTTTAAAAAAATTATTTTTTTTCTTTTCGGCACTTTGACTTTTGCGTAATTCAAATTTAAATAATATTTCCCTTAAATATAGTATCATAGCAAGTTTTCATCACAGGTCCATCCTCCCAAAAATTCAACAATGAATATGGCACCTCTTCATCATTCATTGTATCCTCGTTTCCTTGAAGTGATTGGAATCTAATTTTTCTATTATTTTCATGCATTATTTTTTACTTTCTTTTGAAGCGATTGCAATTTAATTTTCATATTATTTGTGTGAATAGATGCTTTTTGCTTGTGAAGTCATCTCATACGTAACTTCTTCGAGAGTGCACGAAAAGATTCGCTACTTTTTTCGTCTCAAACACAATATCGTAAGCACATATTATCAAATAATATTTATATTTGAAGCTGTAAATCCCAAATGTTCATTCTCTTGACGGAGTTGCTTGCCTGCGACTGGTCTTATATGAATCGCCTATTGGCACTTGGGTCTCTAAATTCGTATAAAATGCTCTTTTGTCTAATTTCATGAATTTATGTGCCATTAAGCGAAGTTTGCTTGCTTATCAAATTTGTCCTCTTGCGAGATTACATTTTTCCAGTCTAGGAGACTCGCACTACATCTCGTTAGAAAAATGTAGAATTTAACTCAAGATGTAACATACATACCTTGCTAAATTCGGCGACAATGTGTTGTTTGTATCCCCTAAGGGCTCCTCCACGAGGTTCTTCCATGGAAGGGAGCAGCCTAAATGAGCTTTCTGATTGGTTTCTCCTTATGTAGAGTCTAATCTATGTCCGATTTAGTAACGAAAATTGAAGGGCTAGGGATGTAATTTTCCCTTCTTAAGGGGGAGAAGATCCTCTCATGGGAGGAATAAAGAGGGCGAAGCCATTGACTTATTTGGCATTAGGGTTGCTTTTCTCACTAAAATAGCTATGCCAAGAGAGAGCAGGCTGTCAATTTCACCCCATATTGTGCCTTGAATTGGGGGCACGGGGCCCATAAGAATGAATGTCCCACTCCACTTTGGCCTATCATATCTTTCTTGAGAATGACCCCTACATGGAAAGATGCCACCAATGCTTCAAGACCAATCCCCCTCGCATGACTTGTCTAATCTTTCTAAATTCATTCCTGTGCAACAAATTAAGTTCATCCTTCTCGATTGGACCTAACATGAGACAAGACATGGGCAAACCACACTCTTGAACTCCGATGGAGGAAAAATTCCTTGTGATTTGACTGCCGGTGATGGTGTTAGATAGGAGTTAAGTACATGCCTCGGCATTTCTCAAAGTACAAGGCTTATTGCTTCCTAAATTCAATAAACTTTTGAGATTATCTTCTAATTCAAAAAAAAAAAAAAAAAAAAAAGAGATGAATATTGGGGGAGTATCCCTCTTCCTCTTTCTATCCAATGCACTCTTAAGACAACATGGGATTGTAGTAAAAATATGGGTTCAAATTGAGTAGAACAATGAAGACGATATTCAGAGTACTTAAGTCGAACTTTAAGGCGTGATATCACTTTCTTTAAGGATTTATTTACCCTACAAAGTTGCTAATGGTCACTGGCAAAAATCGTCCAAGATACAACAAAGTCTCAAAATGAGAATACTAGATAGCAATTCTAGTATTTCTCTAGGATTTCTCTAAGAAACAATCGAAAAATTGGCAGTAATTTTTTTTTCAGAAAGAATACTCGAAAATGACCACCATTTTTCTTCCAAAAATTGACAAGTATATATATGAAACAGTCTTGCAACTCTTCGTGAAAATTGCCAAAGAATGAACAAACACATTATTTAGAAAAATTGTTCGGATAAACAAATGCGACTCTTAGGAAGAAGTCGAAAACCGAACAATTGCAACCCTTCGGGAAAAGTTGCAAACCGAATAAGTAATTTTCCAAAGGTTGTCTTGAAAAAACACAAACAAAATTCATAATAATAATTTTATTATTTTTTAAATAAATAAAATTTCGAATTTTCATTTTATATTTTATTTTTGAAAATTCTCAAAATAAAAGGCAACCTTTGAATTGATTAAAAATTAATAACATAAAAAATAATAAATGACAAAGGGATTAGTGCTAATTAAACCGCGGGCATGTAGGCGTGCAAAGGGATTAGTGCCAAATAATTGCGTACCTGCACGCGGGTATGATGGGGTCTAGCCCCACCCAATCATTCCTTTAAATACAAAAAGGAAATCTCACACTTTTAAATTAGCCCACTCCCTCCCACTTTTCCTATGTGGGAAAAAGAAAAAACACTTAGTTTGTTTTGACAAACAAACCTCCAAACATTGAGGGAATTGTAAGAGCGAGTAGATGTTGCATATATCTAGGATTATTTTTACTGATATTAAAGATAATTAGGGACTTCTTTAAGATATTTTCCTCTTTTGAAATAATTATGATATTTATGTTGATTATTCGTATCCCTCAAAATTTGTAAGTATATTACATGTATATCTCTCTTTGGTTGTGCATATCTTCATTAAGATTTTATCTTAAAATAGTTATCTAATAAAGCTTATAAATAGATCGATGTATTTTTTATTAATATATATCAAATTATACTGACATTCTCCAATTCTACTTTTTGCATTATTCATTTTCTCTTTCTTGTGTAGCATAAATTGATTTGAATTCTTATTTCATGTGGTTTGAAATTGTTGAAGCATATAAGATGAGAATATTTATTGAAGTCGTATAAAACAGAATTAGTTGGCAGACATCCACTTGAAGTATTCTTTGTCCAGAACATGGACTTTAATATTGATACCATAGTATTGTGGTTATTAAATATAGATGTAGGTATAATTTATATGCACAGAAACAGTTAGATTTCTTCAATTAAATAAATTTATATTGGGAATGCTTTGCGCGCTTGTGCAAATACATCGTTGGATCTATGGATGTAGATAGATAATCATTAATTAGGGATAGCACTTCCAAGTTCTTGAAAAAGAAAAGGCACTAGCAAGTTTTTCTGACTTTTTGCTAATCAGTGTTGCGGATATACTGTTAAGCATTTTAATAAGAAAATATCAATATACTGATTAGGGCAGGTAATTAGTATCTCATCATGTTAATCGTGTTACAATGTCAAGGTATAAAATGTATACGATTAACCCAAATACAACATATTTTATAAACATGTTTGGCACGAATATGACACACTTAATAAAAACGGGTCATACAACACATCTAGCATAACTATAAAACATGTTGCCTTGTTAGATATCGACACTACGCGGTACATTAACTTACTTGTTAATATATGTTATTCTATAAAAAATATGAACACATAAAACATGTTTATATCCAACAACTTGTATTAAAACTTTTAATAGAATTTCATACAAAATGAGTAATTTCACTTCACATTATATTTTAAATGCATTATTGAGTTAATTTGTCATGTTTAATGACTTTTTTATTCTAAATATTTTTTATTTTATGATTTCACATTATATTTACACTGGGGAGTTTATTTTTTGTATTCTAAGGAATGTTGTATATAATCGTTAATTCTTTTTAGCATGGTAGTTATTTTAATAATCTTTTGGGCTTTGTTTGGGAAGTAAGGAGAGAAGAGATAAATGGAAGGTGAGCAGAGGAATAATCTAAACTTCTGTGGGAGAAAAGGAGCTGGTAAATTAACCGTATGTTATCCAACTGTATCATGTTTAAATGAGTGATACGTTAACATGTTAATTTAAATGTATCCATTCGTCTCCCAACGACTCAAGCAAGTTGATCCATACAAGACACGGTTCCTATTGTGTCATAAACGGGCCAACATGGTCATAACATGCGTACGTTTATGCCAAACCTAAACCTGTCTAATCGCACCTAGTGCCGTGTTAATAGGTCGTATTGAGAATTGTTAGATTGAATTCAGATATTGATTACCCACGTTGCAAGAAAGGCCGGCGTATTGAAATTTAAATATTTTTTTTTCATTCAGTTGGGTAGCAAGTATTACATTTCACCCTTTAATAAACTCCTTAATCATTTTTCGTAAGGTGTTCGACAAATCGTCCATGACGAAAGTTGCAGGATATTTTGAACTACAGCCTATATAATAAATTAATAATGTCAAATCCACGTTGATTGCTTATCTGAATTATATATTTCAGTCGGCTCCAAAGAGCCAAATAAAAAGATTATTTCATCTGTCTTTGATAATCTCAAACCATCTAGCAGCTTCTCGTCACATCCTCCGACCATCCTTGTATTTTTCTTATGGCATTTGAGACGAAAATTATGGGTGCGGCGAACTTTTTAATTCGTAAAATTATGTGATCGCCACCCATCAATTAGCTAACTCTACTTCTCCCCCTCGAAACGGTCAAAGTCAAATCATTAGGTTGTACATTACGTATATAACGAATAATTGTACAAAAAAATCTTAAACTTATTATACGGCGGTCATTGCAATCATACACCTTTCGGTCATGCTAATTTAATCTATTATTTTTGGATATTTGCCCGAAATGACTAAATTGATACATTATCAAAAGGTTTATGATTTAATTGGTATAATTATAAGATTTTTGACTAAATTCGCATAATTAAAAAGTTTATGATTGAATTAGTATCTATATAATAAGTTTTATGACTATTGATATATATAATAGGAGGAACTCCCTCGTCAAAAAATCACAAATATTCATTCAACGTGGAATGATTGAATTAAGAACCCGACTTGTTGAAGTTCAGAAGTACTCCCGACTTTTATTTCTTGGAGCTAGGAGCATCATGTCACGTCAATGGATTAATCTTACAAGCCATCCGCTCGTGCCGCAAGTCCTCGAGTCATTTATCATGCTCCATCTACTTAGGCGAAGGATCTCGAGATAGGGAGTCGAGACTTTATATTATCACCAACGTGTTAATTTGTGCTTGAACTGATTAAGCGGGTCAAATCGTATAAGACGCGATTTTTGTTGTATCATACACGCGGTCATTCATGACACAAACTCGATTATACCAAATCGAAACCCATTTTAGTTGTGTGTAGTGTTATGTTAACGGGTCGTGTTGAGAATTATCAGCTTAAATATTAATATTCGATCACCAACATCACAAAAAAAAGTCAGTGTACTAAAATTCAATTTTTTTTTTTCATTTGATTGATTGGTAAGTATCACAAAGTACTATTTAATAAAATTCTTAACCGAACCATTTTCTGTAAGGTGTACCACGAGTCATCGATGCTCGAATATATACATACATATGTGAACAGTCGCATTGAGATAATAAGCAAGCTGTGATGATACTTTGAACTATAATATTTTATATTTCAGACAGGTCCAAAGAAACAAAGGGTTTTTGTCATCTCTTATCGAACACTTCGACGAATACAAAATGACTAATATAGAACTAACAATAGAAAAACGATTATGAATCCGTCCTTGATCAAATTCCCCCGTCACAAAATTTTGAAGGTTCGTCCGACATGGCATGATTGAATTGAGAACCCAAATTTGTTCGAAGCCCTAACAGTAATCTTGGCTTATTTCTTGGAGTTAAGAGCATCCTGTCGTATGAATAGATTAATCTCACAGCCAATTTGCATATGTCATGGGTCTTTTGAGTCATTCTTTTCACACTTTTTTTTACTTAGGCGAACGATCTAGAGAAGGCGAGCGAGAGTGAAATCGGTAATCAAGAACCGCGATTTTTAGTTAGTGAGACATTGGTCTAGCTTGCAATTTATGTTCTGTTTATTTTATGAAAATGAATCATTTGAAAAGTATTATTATAAAAATGATTACTTGTATCACTTGAAATAATTAGTCAACATAAAATGTATTTGCTATCAATCACAATTTATGTTTAATTTGTAGATAATGAAAATTATGTTTCATCCATTCTTTACAATTATTTTTTTCAGAAGAAATTATTATTCAAATCATTAATTTTCTGCGAGATAAATACAACTCTATACACAATGTTTCTTTTTTTTTTCTTTGTTTTTTACAATTGTGCATTTTGAAATATCGCTTTCGCAGCTATTGAGCAATAAAAGACAGGACACCCTGAGGCCAGCTATGCTAAAGAAAGGATCCATCCTCTTGAACGTGACATGTACGCTTAGAACTCCTAAAATTGGAGTCTCATTACATTAATAAATTGAACTCGTCATTAGCAAACCGCTTTTGCCTATTGTCGCAATAGGCATGTTTCCATCATTAGACATAAAGCAATGGTAACCTCATCCGATCGAGAAACTTTATTTGTTTATAATAAGGTTTTTTTACTGAAAAACAGATCCTCTACGTAACTTCGACTACCGAATCATGTTCTTGTCCCCCTTTTTTTACGTCCGATTTAGTAGGTTAGTTTTTCCAATCTCTAGGGTCTTTTTCTAGGAAGAAAATCAAAGGGTCGTCACGTGATTTTCCCCGGAAAAATGAGGAGAACCTCACATGTGAGAAATAAAGATGATGGGGCCATTTGACTTTATTTGGCATGAGGGTTGCTTGCCTTGCTAAAATAGCTCTACCAATTCAACCCCATGTTGTGCCCTTGAATTAGGCAACGTGCCCATGAGAATGAATGTCCGCATTCCACTTTGGTCTAATCACACCATCCTTTAAAATGACCCTCTAAATATTGAAAAGACGCCATCCCATCCCATGAATTATTGAATATTTTATGATCGAATTTCTACGCATCAAACTAAGTTGGCCCTCTTCAATTCGACCATAGATTGGAAGAAACACGTCGAACTTGGAAGATCCACTGGAGAATCCTCGCGATACGTCTCCGACGGATCGTGTTGGATAGGAATTGCGCACGAGATGCTTCCCAAAGTGCAAGGGCTTATTGCTTACCCAACTTGAAAAACTTTCCAAATTATCTTCTAATTTAAAAAGGGGAAAAGGGAGGAATCTCGGGGGGAATATCCACCAAGCTCCTTCCTAATCTAATCCAATTCTCAAGACAACATAGGATGACGCCGAGGGGGGCCAATTTACAATCATACGGCCCCCGATAAAGAAAAAAGAAAAATGCCATGTTGTACAACTTACGTAATTCGGCCTTACCCTTTCTCCCCCAAAGCAGCAGCATGGAGGAGTTGCAAGAAAAGGCCAGGGGAGCACCAATCATCATCCCGCCAAGACGGAGACCGCCACGTGGCGTCCGGAGTGGGGGTGGGGACGAAGGAAAAGTCCCGCCCCACCATCACCGCCACCGTCACCAAATTCCCATTTTTCATTTTTCTTCAAAAAAAACCATACAGGATAATTCAAATTTTGTAATAATTATTTTAATTAATTAATTTTTATAATTTTTTTTTTTCTCTTCCATTTTCTAGTTCATAAGGCCATTCACTGAACTGGAGGGAATGGTTGAGCGGTTAATTTAACTCTCTCTCTCTCTCTCTCTCTCTCTCTCTCTCTCTCTACAAGTGGTGGTAGCTTGACGAAGAAGGGTGCGCAGGTTAAGCGAATCTCCTCCTTCCTCCTCCCTTCGGTGGCGTGCGCAGGTTAAGACCCGAGTTCATCGAAACGCCGACGACTTCCTGCTTCGATTGCGCGGTTGGGATTTCCATGGATCGATGAGAGCTCGATGATCGATCCGTCCATGTCGAAGGTGAAGCATTTGCTGCGGAAGCTCCACATCGGCGGCGGCGGCGGCGCTGGCGGGGGGCTGCTGCCGGAGCACCAAGGGCTGGGCGAGGCGGGGGCCCCCGGCGGCGGGATGAGCCCTAGCCTGGCCGCGGGGCCCGATCCGTCGCCGTCGCCGTCGCCGTCGCCGGGGGCGCGGGCGGTGGCGGGGATCGAGGTCGAATCGGGCGACGAGGACGGGGCGAGCGGCGACTTCAATTTCCTGGAGGAGGAGTTCCAGGTGCAGCTGGCGCTGGCGATCAGCGCGTCGTCGGCCGATCACGTGGAGGTGCGCGAGGACCCCGAGGAGTCGGCGCAGATCGACGCCGCCAAGCGGATTAGCCTCGGCTGCCCCGCGGCCGACGCGGCGGAGCCCAACGCCCAAGTGGAGTTCCTCTCGCTTCGGTATTGGGTAATTCTTCTGATCCCTAGTCGTCGGTTTTTTTTTTTTTTCCGAATCTTCTGTGGCTTTTGAATCGCGTTGAATTGAGATTGGGTCGGTTTGCGATTGCGTTATGCACTTTGTAATACGCATAGGCTGGTTACTGATCCGTCAAAATGGTCATTTGGAATTATGCTTCTGAGGTTCGAACGTTGGTCATCATCCTTTAGGTCACTAAGCGTGATTGGCAGGCAACGCCGCTTGCCATCGGTCGGCTTCCATGGGGATTGCCTTTTAGAACTGTCCGTCGTACAGTTTTTGTCTCCATTGACTGCCAATCACCATTAAATAGAAAGTAGGCCATCCATGGCCATCCATGTGTGGAATGGAAAGTTCATGCGATTAGATGGAGCAAAAGGGTCCTCGTGTGCTTGGTCTTGTAATTCCTCTATGATGTTTCTTAATGGATCTTGTGTCGTGGAGCTTTACCTATTAGTGCCGTCCCTGCTGTACCCTGGCTAAGTGTTGCTTATGCCATTCAGCCTAAAAATGCATCACAAAAATAAGAGCATTTGACTTTCTGTCTTATTTGTCTTTCACTAGCCTCATGTCTCGGTTTAGGAACATGATTGTAGATATCAATGATTATATTTTTTGATCTCGCAGTTAGTTTTTGACTGGTTGTTATTTGCATTTACAGAATCAAATTTTCCCTTTAGCATTGCAATCTAATTTGAGTGCTGGTTACATTTTGTCTCAAGTGCTTCATTCATTTTCCACATTGTAAAACCACTTCGTAAAATGGCAAATCCTGGTTTTGTGAACTTTAATAATAACCTAGTTGCCGTCCCTCATTCTTCGGCATCATTTAGTAAATTCGGCAAACCTCCTAGAAGATAATTTTACTACGTAAGTGTCAGCTGAAAAGGGTGAAATCTGTCTGCGACTTTTGCCGCATTGTTGTGAAACTTTGACCACCTAGGTTTTTTGGTAATCAATTTTAACTCCTGTGAATTTTCATCGAATGCAGACTCATAATGTGGTCAATTACGATGAAAGTGTGATGGATGGATTTTATGACGTGTATGGCATCAAATCAGATGTAGTTGCACGAGGAAAGATGCCATTGTTTGTGGATCTTCAAGCTATATCTGTTAATGATGATGTTGACTATGAAGTGATAGTGGTGAACCGCATGGTTGATTTTGAGCTGCAAGAGCTTGAGAAATCAGCAGTTGCTCTATCTATGGAATGTCAAGCTTCTCAATGTGGTCCTTTTATGAGTGGCTTGATTCAGAAAGTTGCCGATATGGTTGCTGATAGAATGGGCGGCCCAGTTGGCGATGCCGATGAAATGGTGAAGAGGTGGAGTGCAAGAAGTTATGAGCTCCGCAGTTCAATCAAAACTGCTATTTTGCCACTTGGACTACTCAATGTTGGACTTTCACGGCACAGGGCCTTGCTTTTTAAGGTTCTACAGTTTTTCAACTATTCATGGCGTAAACTGATTGATAGATAGAAGGCTTTGTTCGTCACTTTTTGTTATTTTCACTATTCTCTTTTCAAGTGGACTCTCACTAGATTGTGAAGTTTACAAGTTAGCCTACCTGTCTGTATTAAGTCCACTGCCAAATTTTATGTGATGCATTTTATATTTTGGATGCTAGGTTCTAGCAGATAGGCTTGATATTCCCTGTAAGCTGGTAAAAGGAAGCTACTACACTGGCACTGATGAAGGGGCTGTGAACCTGATTAAGATTGATGCTGGAATTGGAAGGTGATGATCTGCTTTCGTAACATCTCTGATTATCTTAAACCAAACTTGTCGCTAAAGCTGAAATTGCTTTACAAGTTTTAGTCACTCTTCTATAGTAACCTTCAAACTGTTTTTTGGCCTCCTTAATTTTTATTCTTGCTGCTGATGTGGTGAGTCCTGTTGATATTTCTTGGTAAGTTCTGTATGTCTGCATGCTTCAGGGGCAGGCTTCCATCGTTTTGGGAGTAGAGTTATCCACTTCTGTCGATAATTAATTTTCTGGGCACTTGAAGCACAGTGATGGTGCTTATTTCCTAGACTTGGTTACTTTCAATTATACCCATACTTGTGTGTACAAAAGCAACAAGAAGAACAACAACAAATCAAGCCTTATCTGCTAAGTACAGTCTGCTGTATGAATTCAATGACAGGAACTAATCTTTAATCCAATTCTCTGTAAGCTCTCAATTGGTGTATAAAATATGAAATGTAGTAGAATGGTGTGTACTGAGAAGTGACTGTTTCTTGGGTCATAGTGATCTTTCTGGTTTGAAATCTTTTAGTGGCTGGGACAAGTTTTCTTGTAATGCACACTGTCCTACACTCTTTCTTGTCTCAATTTCTGAATTGTTCTCTTCTACCACTCTATTGAAGTGATTGACCCTAATTTGATTAATGTGTTGAATAGGTGCGGTGAATACATAATTGACTTGATGGGTGCTCCAGGCACTCTAATTCCTGCTGAGGTACCTGCGAGTTGTCTACAGAGTTCCGACATTGATATATCACCTAATTTGCTTGATGCTACAATTCAAACACTGGCAGTGGGCCTGAACTTTGAGGGACCTTGCCATATTGGCCACTTGAATACAGGAGACACCTCTCGCACTGGCAATAGCGCAGAAGAGGATGAAAGGATCCTTTCTGAAAGAAATCAAACTGAAATATTTGAAAATGACTTTGGGAAGCTTCTTCCCTCCCTACGTAAATCACAGGAACATCCATCAAGTATAAGTGGAGAAGCAAGACAATCTCAGAAGGTCAAAGTGAAAAATGTGTCAAAGTTAGTCATCAGTGCTTCAAAAAATCCAGAATTTGCTCAGAAGCTCCATGCCGTTTTGGTTGAGAGTGGAGCCTCCCCTCCACCTGATTTATTTTCAGATGTTGATGGTCGTGAAGTTGACAAACAAAAAGCTCATGAAAGATGCTACCTGGCTGAAAGAAATGAAGAACGTTCTTTGTCTGAGCTTTATCTGGAAAAGTTCTTGGCCGGTCATGGTCACTGGTCACCCTCAACTGTTGTTAGACCAGTGGAAAGCTCTAGCTGTGCTGGTGAATCAAACCTGAATGCCATGGAATTGTCTGAAAAGGTTGTAAAGTTGGATAAGCATGCTGCGACTTCTGGCTACCCTTTGTGTTCTGAATCTTCTGATGCTACAAGTGAAGGATTTGTGCTTGTTAATAGTGGAATTAGTAATAACATTCAGACTAGCCCTGCGATATCAGGTATGGCTCTCCTGTCTTTGTAATTGGGAATCGCCTTCCATAAGGAATTGATCTAGGAGACCTTTCTGTTTCAGGTGATTTTTCTCAAAGCCAAGTTGGCCAGTGCACAACCAATGGTAATAACTATGACAATGCAGGTGCTGCATCCTCTTTAAGAGTGGAAGAAAGAACCAGAGCCAGCGGTGCACATGTAATATACTGTAATGGTCACAGTGAGACAATTAACCCAATGCTTGGTGGGGATGCAGAATGTGACATTAGATGGGAGGATCTTCAGATAGGGGAACGAATTGGCATTGGTAAGAACTTTTACACTCTCTATGTCAGTCCTCTTGGGAGGATTGAAAATTCTTGGAGATTGTTTTTGAATGCTGTATGCCTTTACTGTACTTCGAAGATCATTGCGTTACAATAAGATAGACATCTATTACATCTTGACCAATCACATTCATTCCAAGCTCAGCATTTATCAGCAATTAAGAGTCCTTATTTGGTATATTCATCAGACTTTTCTCTGCTCTCTATATTTCCATTGGTGTGGAATTGGACTTTCTCTCGCACTTGTGGTTTTTCACTTCATGGCCATATCTTCTCTCTCTTTGCTTGAGCATTGCTTCTATTTTATCATAATGCTCTTTTCGTGATCCTTAGTTGTTCTGTTTCCATGTATTGGCCTCTATAATTGATAGACTATGTGATGCATTTTGTTATCTGTGTGAAAAACCTTCAAAAGTTGGTCCATTTGACGATTTTCATATCTATGTTAATGTAATGTATCTTCTTGGCTAGAGTATGTAATGGCATCTTGTCCAAACTGAAATTAAGGAGAATATTACAAAGGTTTATTCAAGCTGATTGGATGAAAGGCATGTATCCATTTTGCATTGATATGATGAAACAGACAGCTTTGAGTATAATGACACTTGTAGTTTTACACACTTCAAATTGCCAAATGTCGCATTAAAGCTTACGGGAGATTTCTATCTTTTCGTAAGCTTAATTATACGGTGTGCAGATAGATGAATTAATTATGAGCTGTAGTGGAAGATTTGGTATTCAGGCCACCTTTAAAAACTTATTGTTTCTGTCTCTTATGTTTTAGAAAGTTAGGGCAGTTCGCTTGAGTTGCTCGACTGCCTCTTAGGCTGGTGCCTATGATGTGTCATCTCTGCTTGTGCTCAGCCCTTTGGGAATCCCTTGGCTTTGGCTGCAGTCTTTATCTACCCTTTTGCTCTTTGCCAACTACTTGTCCTTAGACTCTAAAGTTGTTTGAGAGCACTTAGCCTGTGCCTTTGGTGGCATATCCGTAAAGTGAAGGGTGAGGTCCAAATTAGGAAAGGTTTACAGTAGATACCTAGGCTCCTAGAGACAAGGAAGAGCATATTGAGAGATGAAATGCTTTGGGGAGTTGAAATAACTGAGTAAAACCTTCTTCTAATGCAAACTAACAAGAGATGCATTGAGCTAGTGTCTGTTGATCATTGTCTCGGCATTCTCTGTTGGTTTTGAATTTTGGTTGCCTGGAATTTTCTCATGAAATTGTAGGATATAGTGAGCACAAGGGCTTTCTATTTGGTTTTGTTGAATGTGTTTATTTGGGGTGCATATTCTTCCCATACTAACAATTGTTGAACTTGAACATAGAATTTTCTTAAAGAACAGTCATGTGCTTGTAGTAAATAACTAGACTTGTAATTGCCTATCTGTCATTCAGTACTAGTAATGGGTTCTGCTCATATTTTATCTTGCAGGATCATATGGGGAGGTCTATCGAGCGGAGTGGAATGGAACCGTAAGTTTCAATTTTTCTCAGTCATGATTGTTCATCATTAGTTGATATGAGCCTCATGTTCAGTGAGATTTTTGGTGACTTATGTCATTTATAAATTAAAATCTTTTCAGTCGTGTGAAGCAAAAATCCTCACCAAATGCTTCCCAATCCCTTATGAAATTCTTGGCCTCTTGCTAATGAACTTCTTTTTCTAAGTATGACTTAGTTTTAGAGCCATGATTGCTTGTTTTTGTGGTCTGCATATCAGTTTGGTCGCATGTTCTGTAATATGATGTTCTCGGCATTGTATCCGATGACAGGAAGTTGCGGTAAAGAAGTTTTTGGACCAAGATTTTTCGGGGGAAGCATTGGCACAATTTAAATGTGAAGTAAGTTCAATTCCTTGAATTTCATTACCTTATTAATTCCTTCATGGGATGAAACTAATTGAATTTTATGCTTTTTTCAAGGTTGAAATCATGTTAAGGTTGCGGCATCCCAATGTCGTCCTTTTCATGGGAGCAGTTACACGGCCTCCTCATTTTTCTATATTGACAGAATTTCTCCCTAGGTTCTCCACTTCACGACTTTGTTCAATTAGTGATAGCTTTATACTACGAGTTTTAGTCTTCGTTTCAATGCTTAGACCTTCAATAACTGATTTCTTCAGGTGATATTATGATCTTAAAATCTCTACATTGATGTTGTGTGCTTACATTACAATTCTTTTGCTTAGGGGAAGTTTATACCGGTTATTGCACCGTCCCAATCCTCAACTTGATGAAAGGAGGCGAATGCGAATGGCTCTTGATGTGGTATGGGATTGTACTACTAACCTCCCTCCTAGCCTCTCCCTCTCCCCCATCTACTTATGATCTCTCAGTGCATGGGAGTGTGAGCTCGTTCCAGTTACATGTGCATGGCATTGTGCGTGTTTCCAATTATCTGCCACAAGTTTCTGCAGAGATACATTGTTATGTGAGATATTTGCTACATCCATGAGCTCCTCCTCACCTACCTTTCTGGGCCTTGTTTTCTCATTGCTGACAGGCAAAAGGGATGAATTACTTGCACACAAGCCACCCGACTATTGTGCATCGAGATCTAAAATCTCCAAATCTCCTTGTTGATAAGAACTGGGCTGTTAAGGTTTACATTAACAATGATTGGACACTTCTTTCCCACTTGGGCACTCTGTCTTAAATTTGGAAGCAATCTTTAAGATTCGTCATTTTGCCTTTCCAGGTTTGTGATTTTGGCTTGTCACGGATGAAGCATCACACGTTTTTGTCCTCAAAGTCTACTGCTGGAACGGTAATTTCAATGCTGATATTTATTTAGGCGTATTGCTGTATTTTTGAATGCCCCCTAGTGATGAAACGAAATCATGAGAACCATTTGTGCTATCCCAATGATGGAGCCTTCTTTTGTTACAGCCGGAGTGGATGGCACCGGAAGTTCTAAGGAATGAACCGGCCAACGAGAAGTAAGTGTAGAAAGTGTATCATATTCCATTTTTATAATTTTTTTAATTCACTCCTGGATTTGTTGCGTGAACATATACATATTTTTTGCAGATGTGATGTTTATAGTTTTGGTGTGATACTATGGGAGTTGGCAACCTTGTCTATACCATGGAAGGGGTTGAATTCAATGCAAGTTGTTGGAGCTGTTGGTTTCCAGAACAGGCGTCTTGAAATCCCAGAGGAGGTTGACCCCACTGTTGCACAGATAATACAAGAATGTTGGCAAACGTAAGTCTTAAGCCTAAAATTTCTGCATTGTATCAGGTCGACTATAATGTCTTGAGCCTTACGCAATATGAAGATGGGGATTACTTGATTGAGAATGGTTCTTTACATTTCCCACACAAGATCTGATATGAGTATGCATATCTGCTTTTTAGTTGTGTTGTTCTTACTTTTACCAATCTTTTGAATGACAAAGTCGTTTATCCGGTAACTGGAAGTCTTTGTGCTGTGACTCCTAATCGATCTTTTTTGCTGCTTTTACTCAACAATTGACTAGAAGTTGTCTCTTGCAGGGAGCCACATTTGCGGCCTTCTTTTACTCAGCTTATACTTCGTCTAAGACGTCTCCAACGGTTGCTTGCTGACAGAAAGAATTCTACCAGTTAGCATTGCTGGGGGTTGCTGTTCCTGTAATTGTCCTAGTCAGACAGATGCTTGATCCTCGGCTCGAAGAGCTGGAGGTTGCAATTTTCGTTCGGCAAAAGAAACTGTAGAGAGAGAAAATACTTTTTATTTGTGAGGGGTGCTGGCTCAGTCAAAGTGGGGGCACGAGCACTCTCCATTCAGCAGCACAAGGTGGACATCCTCTTCAATGAAGCAGGCTGCAAAAGTGCAGTGGAGGATTCCCATTTGGAATGTGCTTTTGTTCTATTACTACAACATGCAACTGTCAATTCTCATGTAAGAAAAGTGTAAGAAGCAAGAACGATGCAAAAAGAAAAAAGAAAAAAGAAACCGAAAAACAAAAAATAAAAGGTAATTAAAGTCATGTAACTCGCAGAGATCTTACTTGTGAAGTGTAAACAGTCGATCTCTGCAGGGTATTGTGAAAATTGAATGGGAAAGAAAAAAGCGATGTTTGTTTAGATGCTCTTGTCTTTACATTTAAGGAAGTCTGGTCTGATTGGGATCTTGAATGAACGATAATTTGAAGTCGTTTTGACGTCACAAGATAAAAAGTACAGTTGCTTCATCATGACACTTGAGATAGACCTCGATAATCGTTCATATGCTCTATTGATAGGAAGAACCGTAATGGTTCTTTGAAATCTGAAATTTCTAGTGAAGGAGCATATAAAAGGGGAAACGTGCAGATAAGAAAACCTTGCTTATGATATGAAGAAAGAACTTATAAAATCCTTAATAGAACTCAACTCCTAACTGACAGAATCTCGTTCAATCTAACTTTACTGATGCAACAATGCGTCAATACTCGAATGATGCGCGCGCCATTCTCACTCGAATTGGAGAGAACTCATTATGAGGCTGGAGAGACTAGAATTTGCCAATTGCTGCCCAAATTCATAGTCATGCAAGTGAAGTATAATACCTCGAGGTTTCGGCCTTCTTGGCGCACCCGAGTTTAGTAGGCTCAGGCTTTCGCTTCTGACCCGAGGAATGCTCGACCTTCCAGTCATCAAGCGGGGCGTGAAGAGTCATTATTATGTTTCTCGTTTCTGGTAAATGTCACTTTAAGGATCGCTACTCCGAACCAGGCTCAGCGAAGACGGATTGTCAGAATCGTTCATCTAATTCAACTCTTGCTGGTACTGCTTAACGCACTTTCTCGCATTTTCTTTTGCCGTGAACTTTTCTATGAAAGTTATGGGAAAACGACCAGAAAGCTTCCTTTCAATGTGGGTCATTCTCCCCTACATCATCCGCGATGCCTATTAGCTTTTGCCCTTCTTCTCATCCACGTTTGGACCCACCCCAAATCGATGGTTTCTTTGAGCTTGTCCCCCGTTACCCAACACAGCTTCACGAATCATCTCATCGGGGACCACGACGATTTCCTCCCTTCTTTCGTCAACAGGACCTTCATCATCAAAACTAATTTCCCCCAACTTTAATCCAGCCTCTGGCCTCATCTTTTCCTTCACCATCA
This sequence comes from Eucalyptus decipiens, assembly GCA_014182575.1. NCBI lineage: Eukaryota > Viridiplantae > Streptophyta > Magnoliopsida > Myrtales > Myrtaceae > Eucalyptus > Eucalyptus decipiens. The sequence goes on along the minus strand of CM024611.1, from coordinate 8,016,441 downwards.
GATGTCGCTCCCGCTGCTTCATCCTCATTCCTGGAGAGTCTTCACGATCAGGCTCACAAGGTTCTTCATCAATCCTGAGTCCTCGAACTCTCCTGTTTCTGTGATCACCGTCCTGTTTTCCTGTGCCTCTCCAGCTCCAAGACTCTGGTTTTCTGTGCTTTGCACGCTAGGACCAGGAGTGCCAGGGGGACGGAGAGCAATCGCTGTAGGACCAAGATTGACTGATGTCCCAGCTCTCTCTAGGATTCTATTTAACATCTGTTAGGAATGACTCTGAGCTTTCGGCATTGTCCATCTCAACAGCAAAGAGTCTGCTCCACTGGCGGCAGCCTAGATTCACCAGAGGCTTCAGTAGAAGCCAATTGGGAGCAGGTAGTGACCGTACAGTACGACCAGTCCCAGAGTGGGGAGAGTCAATTCGATTCAGAATCTGAAGAGTCTCAGTGGATGAGTAAATAATTTTACGTTTGCGTCGTGTTCCAGAGTTGAGGCTGGCCTCAATGAAAGAACAGAAAGAATAACCTCTGGAAGTATATATAATTGAAATCCTGCTTCAAGTTGGAATGGCAAGCCTCTTAACTAAGAAACATACGAAACTCAACATCCTACTTATGATAGGAAAAGGAAATTCATCAAATTCGTAATAGTACACAAATCTAAATGCACATAGAACTCTTGTCCCAATTAAAGCTCTTCTTGAATTGATACAACAGTCCATCTTATCACGTTTGAAATCACATTACTCCCTCCATTCATCACAGCTTCCAATCTTAGCGTACCTACATGCCATGACCAGCAAATCACCTAGACCATTCCACCTTCGGAGTTGGCTTTTCTCTTTTAGGAGAAAAATTAGGAATCAAAGATTGTAGTACTTGATAGCTTTTTCTCTTTTTGTGAGGCTTTTGCCCTGTGTATGTACCAAAACAAGAAAACATGGAGAAACAGAGTCGAGTAACAAGTCAAAAGAGAAGATGAATTGTCTCTTTGTTCACTGAGCATAAACAATTGTCCCTTTCACATAGGAAACTATGTACAAGGCCTTCAACGGTGGACTCGAGAGCTGAAAGGGTTGACCTAGCGTGGAATGATCTTTCTCTCGAAGGTCCTCACTATATCATTCAAGTTGCTAGTGCCTACTGCCTAGTCATCAAGGAAAACTATGTACATAACTAACCTAAGGCAAATTGTTGGCGAATAACTACGCCATTACAAAATTGACAATTGCACCCCACCAGGGTGCTCGAGCTATGAAATTCTCTATAATGGGTTGAATTACTAGAATCCAGCTTTGCCTTTTTGTTTTTACCTTCTTTTCTCTGTGAGATTCTTCCACCATGCTGCAATTTGATCCCCCAACTGACATTAAGTAGATACCAGCGAATGCCACACTCTACTCAGAGTGTGAAAAGCATTTTGCCTTCTAATAAGTTCCTTTCTTTTCCTCATTTGCTCAGATCACTGAGTAGCACTGTAGTCCCCATAATCAAATGACAAAGTGGAATCTGCTCTTAAACTTAAAAACTGTCTCCAACCCACAGAAAACTTGACCTATATGTATCTGCTGAAATGAGGCTGTTCATGCGGAGACTATCTTTTGATGGCACTATCCAGCAGTGCAATGATAAATCACTAGAACTTTCAGTCTTCGACTTCAGTATTGAAAACAAAACTCGGAAACACGGTGGTGACATCCCTGGAAAATGAAATTTTGAAAAAGCAGTTAGGTCCATACTCCCAAACTCTGATGGTCGATTAGAAATTGAAAAGGCTACCGAAAAAGAAGGAACGACAATGAAGAGTGTGGAAACAGTGACATGCAAAACAAGGACAGAAAGAATAAAGACATACTTTAAGTATGGAAGAGTCATATTCTTCAGAAGAGTTGGATTTCGTAGCACGAAAGCCTTCCATTCACCTTTGCTGATCCTCCCGTCCCTGTCAGCATCTGCATCAGCAAATGTCTGCAAGAGTAATGTGCCTTCTGTGAGGATGAGGTTGTTATCAAAGGTGAGAAGAAAATGAGAAGGAATACAATGCATTTCTTTTGGTGGGGTCTGTATTACTTTGTCGATAATAGACTCAAGGAGATCCTCGGACAGAGTCGTGTCGGATTCCATCAAAATTGCAATAACCATTTGCTTAACCTGAAACCAATGGAAGTTAATGAGCCTATTGCCTATTATGTCTGGTAAATCAGCAACCGGGATGAATAAAATAGTCACCTCTTCTCGCTCAATGTACCCCGTTTGTCTGAGATCATACAACCTAAATGCAACTGCAAAGAATAGATATATTACCATCAACACAAAGTAACTCTGCTGCAACAAAACTAGTAAACCACATAATGAATCCTTACAGTCTATTTTGTCTTCCACTGGAGCATAGGGATGAAAGACATTGAGTGCATGGACAAACTCTTCAAATTCAATGACTCCATTTTTCTTTTCATCAAAAACATCAAAGACCTAGAAAAGAAATAAAACACAAAACACTCATCAACAAAGAGACAGACAGGCTGAGAAAGGATTAGCACTGCCACCCATATCACTTCTGGTCCAGGAAAGCTTTACACTGACACTCAACGAATCACTTAAAGTATCAATGCACAAGAAAACCTAAATTAAATCTTCATAGTGTCAAGGATCAATGTTCAACCATCCATGAACTAACCCCATTGATGTGTATCAAAGACCAATCAGCTCGGAGCAGTTATCGTAAAACATGAGAGAAAAGATGGATAAGAGTTGTTGAGATTATTCACCCGGTCAAGGAAAAGGTTCTCCCCTGACGGAGTCTGGAACAGTGCCAACTGAAGCTCCTCCTGTGCCCAACAGACGTTTAACAATTAAGGGTTGGTAACTGGATATCGTGCTTACAACAAGAAGAAATGCGTGCAATTGGTTGGTACAAATCTTTGCATGCGGAATTGGAAAAGGTCACAACCATGCAGAGATATGAGCAGGAATACTGAGCCCCTTGCAGCTAATTAGTATAAAGCAAGCATATGGTGTCATATTCTTTGACGCTCTTTTTAGGTAGACCACAGTAACTACGCTGAATGCTACAAACTTACAACAAAGAGATCTGATTGTGAGCAAACTACACGAACAGAACAAGAATTATAAGCCTTTAACTTCAAAATATGAGTAAATGATCATAATCTTTAGTCCCCAGGCAATTCATGCCATATGTATGGATTGGTCAATCTAGCTAAAGGAAATCCAAAACTTCCCTCCAAAGGGCTCAATAAATAGAACGGGAGACTTGACGAAACGCGTATGGTAAGTATCGAACGACGCGCCGCGATTTACCTTGTGGATTAGACCATCATCAACGATCGAACTGCTCAGTTTCTTGTACAGCTCGTGCAACGCTTCCACTTCGTTCACGGTGACTGCAAAGTAACAAAACAGAACCATCAAATTTCCGTTTTTCAGCGTAGAGCAACTGCAAACGATGGGTACCAGATTTTCGAGAATTGGACGCGCACGCAAAGGCGAGATCTCGCATGCACGAACATTTCAAATTAAGTGAGCATTCTTGCAAACCCACACTTTTCCCCAGGTCCATGGATAAGAAAATTCTTTCCAAACACGTTGTACAGGGCATAATTAAAGGAGCACCCCCAAAAAAAAAAAAAAAAAATATCGCTAGAAGCAGGCAGACATACAAAGAAACAGGAAGACGGAACAGACATTTTGTCTCATCTGCGAGGCGAGCCAGTTCTCTGAAACCGTAGGGAAGCCTGCTGTCGCGCGGCCGGGGTCGGCACTCGAAGCAATCGACCAATGTGAATATAAAAATCTCGAAAATCGCCACGAACGGTATGAAGGCCGCGCAGATCCGCTCGCCTATTGTCAGGGAGCTGCATCTCTGCAACCAAAAAAAAAAAAAAAAAGCAAATGATGAGCGAGCGAGCGACGAGTCAACGATGTCCGCGACCGATCCCGCGAGCGGCAGCGACGGCGCGTGCGAAATCGGTCCGACGATCGAAGGCCTAAAACTAGAGAAAAATCTCAGAGCCGGCGCACGCGAAAAAAACGCATCGGAAAAAACGCGTTTCCGAGGATACAGCGTCGCCGGACGAGCTCCGGCGGGCGGGAAAATCGCGAATGAATCTCGAGCTCGTCGGCTTACCGAGGAAATGTTGCTCCTCATCGGCGCCTGGCGGAGCTCGCGGAAGCCGGAGGCACGTCCCGTTTCTGCGAGCTATCTCATCTCGCGCGGAGAGAGCGGGAGAGGCGGAGGTCTCGGATGGTCTTCTTCTTCTTCTTCTTCTTCTTCTTCTTCCTCGCCGCCGCCGCCGCCCACGCAGCCGCCGCCGGAGGAGAAGGAGCGGGGTCTCCCGGCTCGCATTCGCCGGCCGAGGACGACGGTTCGGGCGAGTCAGAGACGGCGACTCGTTTGGGCCGCGCCGTCCCTCGCGCTTTATTTATGCGGAGACGGTACGCGCGCGCGCCTCGTCACGTGTTGCGTGTGCTCAATCGCCCCTCCCCCGCACCCCCAAAACAAAACGACCCGCGTTTCGTCTCGTTCTGCCTTTCGGATTGGCATCGCTTGGGGAGTGGGTCGCCACGTGGGCCTCGCGGCGGAGCCTCGGCACCAGCGGATTCCGCTTCCGGAATCCGTCCGTTTGTCAGCCCGGGTGGTTGGTGACGTTAATGACCGTCCACTCAGGAGCGGCCACGTGGCGGTCGGGAAAGCGAGAGGGACCATGCGCCCCCCCTTGTTCTCTCTAGTTTATAGGGTAGATTAAAATTTTGAGGTGATGTCACGTCGTGGTGATGGTCCGCCTGAGGAAGGCCATATGCAACTTATGGAAGGAGACGATTTGCCCGAGTTGGATTGTCTAGAAAAACCAATCGAGCGTTGGCGTGTGGCGTGTTTAATTGGTTGATTAAAACTCGATTTGAGAAGACCAAAAAGGAAAGGGATACAATTTGCATTTTCGCGAGAATTGTCCACTTCGTGACACGAATCTCAATTATCCAGTTCTACCCTTGCCATTATCGTGCTTGCTTATAATAAGCACTTTTTTCATCATGGATATAAAACTCTTATGGTGACTTCTAAAATGGTTGATAAGAAAGGTCAATTTCAAGGTGAGTCGATTCCCACTCTAAATCGGGATTAAGCCAAACAATATCAGTTCTTAATCAATGAAACTGAGAACCTACTTTAGGAAAATGATTGTTATTTTTTTTATTTTTTTTTTCAAAAAATCATAAATACATTGAAATTTAGTTCTAGCATGCTAGGAAAGTGATTGCTATTTTTTAAAATTTTAATTTTTTTTCAAAAAATCATAAATACGTTGAAAGTTACTTCTAGCGTGCGATGAAAATATGAAGTAATTACTATTAAAAGAAGATATTACTCCCACTAATAATTTGTACTTTTCACCCTCACTGAATAAAAATAATAACCTAAAATTATACTCTTTACTAGTTCTACCAAGTTAGTCCAATTTGTTCAGAGTCTAGAAACTAGACCAAATCCTATAAGAGTCGGCCTAAAATCAATCGATTCAGTCAGAGCAAGAATAGTTTTTGATGCACACCCCTAATAATGTCGATGAGGATTACCCATTTTGGCTGTTTTGCCAAATCAAAAGATTGAAAAATAAAAAATGCAAAAGAGAAAGAAAATCTCCATCGTGATTGAAAATTAGAAGTGGAGACAAAGCTTCGATTTGGCCATCGGACGAGAGGGGACCACTCGGGGCAAGGACAAGGAAAAAAAAAAAACCAGGCACCTGTTGTTCGGGCTTACAAGCATCTTCTTTTCCTTTCCTTTTCGGCTACTCATGATTTATATCTGTCTACACCCAACCAGTCAACCACATTTTATAAATAATAATAATAATATCACAAAATCGACTCGCACACCCCACCACGTGCGTTGATATTTAGAGAAAATCCCAAACCTCGACCGCCAAAAAAAAAAAGGATAAAAGATAAAAATGAACTGAAAATCCCAAACCTCGACCGCCAAAAAAAAAAAAAAAAAAAAAGAAAAAAAAAGATAAAAATGAATCCATTTAATTCCATTAGACTTTTTCTCGTACGAACTCGTCCCGTCAAAGACAAGAAAGCCCGTCACGTGCCGTGGGACGGGAAATTGATTTCTTCTTCGAGGCCATCCGAAGGTCGTCGGGGGAATCTCAGCTCAGCATTATTCTCTGAGATCTCGTGAAGTCGTAGGAGGAAAGGATGGTGGGCAAAATAATTGAGCGAAAGCTCTGAACCCAAAAAAAAAAAAAAAAAAAAAAAAAAATCTCTTTCCGTAATCAATAAGTTCTAAATTTCAATAAAATTGGCGCATGGGAATTCGTGTACCGGTCGACGTTTAAAAATTACGTCCAGCCAGGACGACGACCGAATTCTTTCTCCTATGACGGGGGGCGCGACATCATGAAATTGGCAATGATTGGCCCCTGAAATAAATTATAACTGTAATGGGGATGTGGATTAAGACTCTAAGATAATGAGTATAGAATAATCCCAAAAAGGAAAAAAAGATTATTATGATCTCTCCTATGATGGGGGCACGACATTATGAAATTGGCAATGATTTGCCCCGAAAAAAAAAAATTATGATTGTAATGGGGACGTGGATTAAGAATCTAAGATAATGAGTATAAAATAATCCCAAAAAGGAAAAAAAAATTATTATGATGACTAAGTCGGGCACTAGCTCCTTATCGTGCCCCGAAATTCGTGGCTAAGAACTAACCTTCCACGTGGGCCCCGCCCGGTTTCCAAATAAATAAATAAAAAGAATTCCGGGCCAATCTATGGTCTCGATGGCGCCGCCCAAATACGTGAAAAAAGACGAACCGGATAAGCAGCCCGTGGGAATCTCGACAGGACATCGTAGTCATGATTCGATGCGCTTCCTCGATGCTTATCCGTATCTTGAAGATTCGTTCATGCCCTTTTTTTTTTTTTTTTCATTTTTTCTAGAGGAGCGTATCTCGTATCGAAGACGTACTTTCAACGTACTGCTTTTGTGGAGATACGTATTTTGAGGAGCGTGTTGGGTATGGTTTCTTCCAATCATGGACGAAGGAAATATTGGCCTTTTTATATAGTCTCTGTTTGTCTAGTAGCTTGAATTTTGTTGAGGGTTTTGACTTTTTTAACGTGGACCATTTTATAGTCATGTTAAACGTGGGTAGGAATGAAACGTGTCGACGCTCGAGTTAGCATCTCGACCTTTTTGCCTTTCGAAAATTCTCAACGGTTCATACGCTCATCACGAAACAAATTATTATGGAGGGGAGGGGGAGGAATGTTTTGCTAAGGCCCCCACTTTTTTTTTTTTTCCAAAGAATGCAGTTATTATACACAAGAGTTTCGAAAATATCTGACCAAAGAAACTCAACAATTCTCGATACGCCGTGTTGAGTCGCATCATGCGTATGTCAATATCTTGGGAATTGAATTATTTTATATCGAGTGCTCTAGACAAATTCTTCGGACATACCATTTAACCAAACTATTTATACAAACAACAAAAAACATTATCCTTCGAATGTAAATCTATAAATCCATCGCTCTTTCATAATACTTTTAAGGGTCAATATCATGATAATCCAAAGTAGGTAGATTTGAGATAAATTTATCCTAAATTAAATTTTGAGTCACCAAAAATCCTTAAGCCAGTATACTTATAATTAATTGACCCCAAATTAATATGAAATTTCACGTGAGCTCAAAGTGTAAATACATCACGAGTGCTTGAGTTTGAGATTTTGGGTAATTCAAAAATTAATGTTTGATGGATTTATTATAAATGTATTGGTTGAAAGTTTTTGTTGATCAAAAAATTAATTTAGGATTCACAATGAGCACTAGTATAAAATGACTTGCCCACAATCGACCATTTGACAAGTGTCCTTCCGTAACAGGTAACAACATTGGTATGGAATGGCTTCCTCAATGCTTATCCGTGTCTTGAATATTCATTCATGTTTTTCCTTTTTTTCCTTTTTTTTTTTCTAGAGGAGCATATCTCGTATCAAAGACGTATTTTCGAGCGCATTGCTTTTTTAGAGAGATGTATTTTGCTCCGTTTATCTGATTCCGATCTAAATCGGTGTCCTGATTAGCGGAATAGGGATGTGAACGTGTTAGGTATGGTTTCTTTCAGTCATGGACGGAGAAAATAATGATATTTCTTGGCGTGAACTTGTTGATGGTTTAGACTTTTCTAATATGGACCATTCATAGTCATGTCAAACGTTGGTGGCGATCTAACATGCCGCTGGAAAGAACTCATAAAGGCTGGAATGAAACGTGTCAACGCTCGAGTTGGCATCTCGACTTTTTTGCCTTTCGAAAATTCTCAGCGGTTCACACGTTCATCACGAAACAGGTGAGGGAGAGGAATGTTTTACTAAGCCTTTTTTTTCCCCGCAAAATACAGATAATTGACCTGAGTATGTCCTAAAATTATTTTGTCTAAACTCTGAAATGTAAAATTCAAAGATATTCTCAGGAGCGAGAGAAGAAAAACTTTATCTTCAATTAGGAGGAACAGGAAGTCCAGGCACTAGCAAGTTGAAATAAGAAATGCATCCAGACTGAATGTTAGGTTATCAAACTACCGTTGGAAGTCCTTGCAAGAAGTTTGCTTCCTACTAATTAGACATGTGCTTCACATAGTAGCTAGAACCAACACATATAACGAGTACTACAAAGAAACTCGAGAATTCTCAATCTGCCGTGTTGAGTCACATCATGCGTACATCGATGTCTTGGAAATTGAATTATTTTGTATTGAGTACCGTGGACAAATGCTTCAGACATACCTTTTAATGGAATCATTTATACAAACAACGGAAAAAATTATCTTTCAAAAGTGAATCTATAAACCCACCACTCTTTCATGGTACTTTTAAGATTTACCCTAAATTAATTTTTGGATTGTCAAAAATCCCTAAATTTATATAGGTATGACAAATTGACTCAAAATTGTATGAAATTTCACGTGAGCTTGTTAGGTCAACCGAGTTATTGTCATGTGGCGTTGATTGGGGTGTTGATTAGCTATCACAAGCCCTTTAAAATTTTAAGTAGCTTAAGCCATAGAGGTGATTCTGATTGATTCTTGATATGATCCAATTCCACTTAAGAATCAAAAATCAGACCAAGAGGATTGGTTCCCATTCTTTGGGACCGGAGACCGGACCAAGAACCAGTTACTTAGCAAAAAAATTTAAAAGTTTTTAAAAATACTACAGTTAATATTATGAAAAATTTCAAACTGGTAAATCTAGGACAAATTTACCCTAAACTAATTTTTTAGTCACAAAAAATCGCAAACTAGTACACCTTTAATAAATATACCAAAACTGATATATTTTTGACAAATTTATCTTCTCGTTAGTTTTCGTTAAATTTTATTGTTAAATTACTAAGTTGGATGACATGCACAGTGGACTAGTGTACTAGCTTGGGATTTTATTATATGTTTATCAAATTGTATCATTTTTGTAGTTTTTTGTGTTATTAAGCCAATTTAATAGATGGTATATTTATCACAAATATACCAGTTTGAGATTTATGGCAGTTGAACAAATTAGTTTTGGGTAAATTTGTCACAAATATACCAGTTTATGGTTTTTTGTGATTAAAAAATTAGTTTGAAGTAAATTTATCACAAGTGTACTAATTTTGGGTTTTTCAAAATATTAATCCAAAATAGTAAATGTATTACAATTTTAGGATTTATTGCTATTATATATCTAAAAAAAGAGTTAGTTCGGTCCGATCCAGTTGGGAATAGGATTGAAAATCACCGGTTCCATAAAAATGGAACTGGGAATCAAATTAATGCCCTTGGGAATCGAACAAAATTGACCGGTTTAGTCTGATCCGAGTGGTCTAATATGCTCACCCCTACCAAGCCGTGAAGTTGGAACATTACATGCTAAATCGATAGGAAGCGCCGAAACTAATACAAAATAAAATGACACAATTGATTTTTTTTTTTTCAGGAATTAGTGAAGTACCTTTCGCCAAAGGTTGAATTAATTATTATTTTTTTCGGATTTAGTGGCAATTTGGACAGGGAATTAAATTGCGTCAAGAGGATCAAAGAACAACCGAAATTTAAGGGAAAGGAAATGCAAGTGTTGGAAACTGATAAACCGATAAATTGAAGACGAGGAAATATAACTTAGTTTGTGTTGATGATCATGAATTCTTTACAATACGCACACACTGACTTTTATAGTCTATATGATGTAACTGCTCATAAGCAGTGAATATTCTTTATGCGATTATAAACAGTACACCTATAAGCTGATCGCTTTGTCAATAAGTTTCTCAAGAAAAAAAAAAAAAAACACAAATTAGGCTCCGTTTGTTTTATAAAGAAAGAATAATTTGAAAAACATTTTTTATAGAAATGATGGCCTACATTGCTTAAAATAACTACTTAACAAAATATGCCTTTTTGATCAATAATAATTTATGTTGGAACATTTTCTCAAAGGAGTAAAATGCAGTTCGTTTGTTCATCTTTATAGGCAAGATAAGCCATCACTTTTAAAAAAAGAATAAATTCACTGAAAGTTTTCCTAAAAATTTTAAAAATTGCAATTAAGTCATCAATCTCATTATAAAAGTACTATCGAGTGCTAAAACTTTTTAAAATGTGTAATTAAGTTCCAAAATTTATCACAAAAGTGTGATTAAGTCCTGCAACTTTAGAAATGTGTAATCATAAAATGACTTAATTGAATTAATTTAATAAGTTTTAGGATTTTATTATACTTTAAAAAAATTTGGGACTCGATTATATTTTTGAGACTATTTTTAAGATTTCGATATAATTTTTAAAAAGTTTGAAATTTAATTATATCTTCATAATAAATAGTATACGTCTAATTTAGTATTTTTCGCGTCACTCGTTTTTCGCGCAAACAAACGCGCCCTCAACATCAACCTAATCACGTCGTGAACGTAAATTTTCCGTGGCGCTTTTCAACGAGCACGCGTTGCGGAACGACTCGCGGGGCGATGGTCCCTTGGAAACGTCGCTGTCTTTTCCTCGATGGTTGTGAATGGTCGAAAGTCGACGTCTCGAAAAGGAGGTCGGCGTCGCGGTGATAAAAAAAAGGGATTTATTATGAAGTGGTGTCGTTATGGGCACGATCGAAATGATATAAGCAACGAGGAATTCATGGGTCAGTTTATTTAATCGCCAAAAGCAAACCTCCATCCGAACAAAAAAAAAAAGGCAAACCTGGAACGAGCTTCCTTAGCCTCTAAGTTTCAAGGTCCAACGGCTCTGCTTGAGGCTTCCAAGGATCCATTTTTAGCACGTGACGAACGATAATTATTCATTGACCAGCAGTTGCAGGTTTTTTCTATTTCTTATTCTCGGGTGATTGGGCTGGTGAGATGTAACTTTGGGCAAAAGCCTCGATCTTATTTCAATTATGTTAATTTAATTATAATTTTTTCAATTATGATAATTTATTTCTAAATATTTTTTGCATTTTGTCGATTGAATAATATATTCAAATACTTTGAGTTGAAAATCGCTGATGTTAATGATAGTTATCTTACATGGCATAAACGATGTTAATGTGAATATTTTTTAGTGATTATAATTTTTTTCCTCTCATTTCAGCTTGTGAGGGTCGCTTTGGCCAAAGTCGAGGGCCATTGTTGCCTTGTCGGCTGCGAGCAAGGACATGAAGGTCCTCGTGACTCCATTGGCCATGGTTGAGGCAAGCAACCCTTGCCCAATGATAACGACTCTCACATGCCAAGATAAAAGGAAAAATAAAGAAAAATTTTCAAAAAAATATATAAAAAAAATCTACGTCAATACTGACCATATCATGAAGAATATCTAGTGTTTATGTTAGCGATTCCTCATCAAAATTGGTTGAAATGACTTAATTAACAATTGTGAAAGAGTTAAGAGCTAAATTGGCATAATTAAAAAGTTTTATAACTAAACTAGAATAGATTTTGTACTTTTTTGTACTTTTCCCTTTTCTTTTTTAATATCAACTAAATGGAAAATTACTTGATCAATCATAAACTTATTGTGTAGATGTTAATTCAGTCATAAAAAAAAAAGTTAGTTTTACTAATTTAGTCCTAAAATTTTGTACGAAATTATAATTTAATCCTTCCAGCAAGCCAGTTTTTGCCGAAAATTGCTGACTTGGTGAAGTACCATGTAGGATGGTCGATGACAGTGGTGACGATGACCCATTAAAAACGAAAATTGAATAAATGCATTGAAATTTTCCTAAAAATTTTTAATTTAAATTGAAGAATGTCAGCACTCTTATTATTGAAGATTGATGTCGATAGTTTTTCCAAATTTCGGCTAAGCCTAAGTCGAGAGGGCCGTGGAGTTTGAGCATTACACGTTAACGACAAACTTCCTATCGACCAACAGGAAACTTTCACCGAAGTTATACTATAAAATAAATATAACATTAACAAGAAGAAGAAGAAATAAATAAAAAAATCAGGACGAAATAAGGGTGAGAAGCTCCCGTCTACACCAAGTTTGAACGATGCCGGATGAACTCAAGTCTCATGTAAGTGCTGGGGCCAAAAGATATTTGATGGTAACTTCTCATAAGCAGTGAATATTATTTGTGCAATTATAAAAAAGTACACCTATAAGCTGATCGCTTTGTTAATAAGTTTCTCAAGAATTTAAAAAAAAGAAAAAACACAAATTAGGCTCCGCTTGTTTTATAGAGAATGAATAATTCGAAAAACATTTTTTGAAATAAAATTTAATGAAAATAACTACTTGACGAAATATGTCTTTCTAATCAATAATAATTTATGTTGGAACATTTTCTTGGTGGAGTAAAATGTCATTCGTTTGTTCGCCTTTATTGACAGGATAAGCGATCACTTTTAAAAAAGAATAAATGCATTGAAAGTTATCCTAAAAATTTTAAAAATTGCAAATAAGTCATCAATCTTATTATAAAAGTGCTATCGAGTGCTAAAAATTTTCAAAATGTGTAATTAAATTTTTAAATTTATTACAAAAGTGCAATTAAGTTTTGCAAGTTTAAAAAATATGTAATCATAAAAGGACTTAATTGAATTAATTTAATAAGTTTTAGGACTTTATTATACTTTAGAAAAATTTGAGATTAAATTACATTTTTATGACTAGTCTTAGGATTTCAATATAATTTTTTAAAATTTTGAGATTTAATTATACTTTCATAATAAATTTAATACATTTAATTTAATATTTTTCGTGTCATTCGTTTTTCGCACAAACAAACGCGCCCTCGACGTCAACCGACTCAACCCAATCAGGTCGTGTATGTGAATTTTCCGTGGCTCCCTTGGAAACGTCGCTGTCTTTCCGCGATGGTCGCGAATGGTCGAAAGTCGACGTCTCGAAAAAGGAGGACGGCGTCGCGGCGATAAAAAAAAAGGGATTTATTATGAAGTGGTGTTGTTATGGGCACGATCGAAATGATATGAGCAACGAGGAATTCATGGGTCAATTTATTTAATCACCAAAAGCAAACCTCCATCCGACCAAAAAAAAAAAAAAAAAAAGCAAACCTCGAACGAGCTTTCTTATATTAAAAAAGAAAAGAACGAGCTTTCTTAGCCTCTAAGTTTCAAGGTCAACACGTGACGAACGATAATTATACGTTGACCAGCAGTTGCAGGTTTTTTCTATTTCTTATTCTTGGGTAGATTGGGCTGGTGTGATGTATCTTAGGGCAAAAGCTTAGATCCTATTTCAATTATATCAATTCAATTATAATTTTTAAAATTATGATAATTTAATCCTAAATATTTTCACATTTTGTCAGTTGAATATATCCAGTTACTTTTGAGTTGAAAATCGCCGATGTCAATGATGGTCATCTTACGTGGCATAACCGACGTTAATGTGAATATTTTTAAATGATTATAATTTTTTTCCCTCTCATTTTGGCTTGTGAGGGTCGCTTAAAGTTGATGGGGATGTGAAACTACTTGCCTAGGGCCATTGTTGCCTTGTCGGCTATGAGTGAGGACACGAAGGTCCTCGTGACTCCATTGGCCATGGTTGAGGCAACCCTTGCCCAATGATAACGACTCTCACATGCTAAGACAAAAGGAAAAATAAAGAAAAATAATATAAATCTATAATCAAAAAAATCCACGTCAATACCGACCATGTCATGTAAAATATCTAGTGTTTATGTCAGTGATTCCCCGTCAAAATTGGTCGAAATGACTTAATTGACAATTGTGAAAGAGTTAAGAGCTAAATTGGCATAATTAAAAAGTTTTATGACTAAACTAGAATAGATTTAGTACTTTTTTGTACTTTTTCCCTTTATTTTTTAGTATCAACTAAATGGAAAATTATCTTATTAGTCATAAACTTATCGTGTAGATGTCAATTCAATAAAAAAAAAATTTAGTTTTACGAATTTAGTCCTAAACTTTTGTACGAAATTCTAATGTAATCCTTCCAGCAAGCCAGTTTTTGCCGAAAATTACTAACTTGACGAAGTACCATGTAGGACGGTCGATGACGGTGGTGACCACTGGCCCGTTACGTTAGCGATTTCTGATGGAAATTGGTCGGAACGACTATATTGAAATTTCGCATAAAGATTTAGGATTAAGTTAGCTAAATTGAAAAATGTAGCACTCAGTATATTGAAGATTGATGTTGATAGTTTTTCCAAATTTCGGCTAAGCCTAAGTCGAGAGGGCCGTGGAGTTTGAGCATTACACGCTAAGGACAAACTTCCTATCGACCAACAGGAAACTTTCACCGAAGTTATAGTATAAAATAAATATAACATTAACAAGAAGAAGAAGAAATAAATAAAAAAATCAGGACGAAATAAGGGTGAGAAGCTCCCTTCTACACCAAGTTTGAACGACGCCGGGTGAACTCAAGTCTCATGTAAGTGCTGGGGCCAAAAGATATTTGATGGTAACCAGACATGCTAAAGCTAAACTAAATTATTTCAGGAACTTCTATTGGATCGTTGGTCGATGTCAAACAACTTTTGCACACGTTAACGGAATGAATTTTATGGGCTACCACTAATCTTTGTTGGTCTTTTCTTTTCTTTTTGTCCTATTTTTCCAGGGTCGATGCGATTTGAGTGAAAATCCGGACAATCAGCCAGCAAGGCGTTGGTGTTCGCATGCTAATCAGCCAGCGACGTCTCTCCTACGTTGATCGATCAAAGAATTGATCAGGAAATTCACTCAAGATGTATCGAGCACAAGCAACCGAAAAATTCAAGGGCATTATGATACTAAAATCAAAGCTCAGTGATTTGATCGCAGAACGCACCAGATGAATGAGATGATGATCTTTCTTTCTATATAGTCTCATTTTGCGTGTTAGACATGGCTTCTTCCAATCGTGGACGAAGGAAATGATGATCTTTCTTTCTGTATGGTCTCTATTTGTCTAGTGGCTTGAACTTTATTGAGGGATTAGGCTTTTTTTTAATATGGACCGTCTGTAGTCATGTTACACGTTGTTAGTGATCTAACATTGCTAAGGGAAGGCGTCGCGGGGATCAGACGTGGCTGTTCTCCTTTTCGTAAGGGAGTGGCCGGGACAGCCAATGGGGCCGGAATCTTTATCCAGGCTCGGATCCCGGCCTAGGAGGGGTGTAAGGGGTCACTCTCCGCAGGGAAGTTCTCTCTCCATTTCCCTCATTGAGCAGTTTAAGGACCTGTTCAAGTCCAATATGGACTGTCTGTAGTCATGTTACACGTTGTTAGTGATCTAACATGCTGGTGGAAAGAGCTCATGAAGGAAGAAGTGAAACATGTCGACGCTCGACTCGACCTCTCAACTTTTTACGTTTTGAAAATTCTCAATGTTTCAATCAAAGAAACTTTATGATTATAAAAATATATACATTGTTGTTGAGTCTATTATGGGTGGGCAGATTGGGGAATATTTTATTCGGTTAATATTACAAAAAATCTCAAATTAGTACACCCGTGATAAATTTATCATAAATAACCATAAAAACCCTAAATTGATACACTTGTCACAAATTTATCATAAACTAATTTTTTGACTACTAAAACCTCAAATTGGTACATTTATATTATATCAATATCACAAAAAATGACAAAATTGATACAAATTTGACTAGTGGAGACTAAAATTCCAAATTGACACATGGGTCAACTATCACGTGTCATCAAACTCAATAATATGACAATACAATTTAACAAAAACTAACGGGGAATAAATTTTTCACAAATATATCTATTTAAGGTAAATTTATCATAAATATATTAGTTGTGAGTTTTTTGTAGTCAAAAAATTAATTTTTAATAAATTTGTTATAAGTGTATCGGTTTGAAATTTTTCGTGGTATTAACCATATTTTACAAGATCTTCCTTTCACATAATGGTACAAAGAGATTCAAGAATATCCAATCAAAGAAACTCTACGATTTTCGATATGTGGTGTTAAGTCGCCTTACGTGCGCATTGATGTCTTGGAAATTGAATTATTGCATATTAAATACTTACACGAATGCTTTGAATGCACCATTTATCAGAAGACCATCTTGTACCAATTTAGGTTTTTTTAAACGGTACGTTCAAAGCATTCATGTCAAGTTGCATTCGTGTAACATTTTATAACCGATTGCTCTTTCACGGTACTTTTAAGGATCAGTATTACCGATAATCTTAAATTAATACACACGTGATAAATTTGCCATAAATTTATTTTTGGATCCCCAGAAGGCCTCACACCTATACTAAATTTACCACAAATCGATATGAAATTTCACGTGAACTCGTCGCGTCAATTAAGTTATTTCAATAATTCATAACAAAATTTGATCAATAATAATGGAGGGTAAATGTGCCACGAGGGTCTCGACAGACTTTCCGTCATTCGATAATTAGTCCGGGACCCATGACAAGCGCATGGTAGGGAGTGACTGGCCAGTCGGTACATCCTATCAAAATGTGGTGTCCCTCGGGGAGAATTGATTATGGATGGTCCAAATTGGCGACGTCTCCAGCGAAAAGGACGCGTGGCGCGCAAATAAAATAGTGGTTTTGACGGACCGTCACGGGCGCGATTGAAAACGACGCGACCAAACGAGGTATTGGTGGGTCGTTTTTTCTGGAGCACTAAAGGCAATTTAGTACTGCACCGGTGGAGAGAGAGACCGGGATACTTCCTACGACGAGCTACCCTTTCGTAGGGCGATCGTTCAGCATACGATTACGAGGATCGGTTTTTTTTTTTTGGTCGGTCCTACTCTAATTCTACTCTAATACTTACGCTCAGACTTTTACCTTGCCTCATTACAAGGCGTAGCAATCGAAATCCACTCTTGAAATAAAATGTTCCCCACCCCAATCCCTCCTGAGAAGGTAGGGATTTGAACTCCCCACCTCTCCCTTTTAAGTTAGAAGAGTGGCCTCGGTTGCGAGGGAGTCGTAAAGTTTGTACACATTGACTTTTAGAGCCTACATGATGTAACTGCTTAAGTCATGAGCAGGACTTTAAAAGGCTCTTGCCAGCCTAAGGGCAAACCCAAGGGGAAAACCGGCTTGGGTAGTGGGAAAGGCTGGCTCCTAGGAAAGATTAGGTAAAGCTGGTAACAGGGCTTGAAAAATATTATGTTACCATTGCTGTGCCGCGCACACATCCCTAGTGGATGGCCATGAAGCCGGCCCCTAGCCCATGCTTGCATTCCGGGGAAGGTTCGGCCAAATGAAGGAACCGGGGGTGGGGAACTGCATGTTGATAAGTTTCTCGCTGAAAAAATAAAAACACAAATCAAGCTCCCTTCATTTTTGCAAAAAATTAATGATTCCAAAAGTATTTTCTTAAATATGATCGCTTGTATCTTTTGAAATAATTATTCGATAAAAAATGTTTTAATCATCGACAACAATTTCCATCAAAACATTTTTGAAGACGAGAAGAATATTTTTCGCTTGTTCGTTTTCATAGGCAGTGCAAGCGATCAATTTTTTGAGAAAAAGGATGACTGCATTAAAAGACTTAAAATTTATTACGAAAATACAATTAAACCCTAAACGTTCAAAAAGTGTTATTAAATCCTAAATTTTATTATAAGGTGTCAAAATGTGTAATTAAGTCCTAAAATTTGTCACGAATTGTATCGAGTCTTAAAATTTTCAAAATATATAATTAATTTATAAAATTTATTACGAAAATACAATGAAATCATAAAATTCTTAAAATGTGAAATCAAGTCATTTCATCAATTACATTTTTTGAAAGTTATTAATTGTACTTTTGGAGAATCTTATGACTCGATTGCTCTTCCGTGAATATATTTTAAAACTTT